>OX369259.1:5997879-6722535 GCA_947284805.1 Coleophora flavipennella
TGGCGATTATGATGGCGATTGATGATGGCGATTGATGATGGCGATTGATGATGGCGATTGATGGCGGCGATTGATGATGATGATGATGATGATGATGATGAACTTTCTTAGTGTTGATTTATTACATCCCACGCGCCAAGGAATATATGGTACTGGTAAATACTGCATAAATAAAAAATAAATAGATAATTACAAAAATGCTATGCAATAGCTTTACCGCGGCAGTCCCCGAGTGCCACACGTCTTTTTTATCTTTCGAGCGACCGACCGAGTAAAGAAAGTATTGCTGTCCTGAAAAAAAACTTCAGTCCGTCGGTCCGTGTGTACGTTTGGCTGTTCTTCTCTCACGCTTTTCCTTTAACGGCTAAACCAATGGTCCGAGGTCTCACAGCCATCAAATTTTGAAATTAAAAGTATTACGATAATTTGTCGAAGGATTTGGAACGGTTTCTGGCTTTGTTACCATTTATGGGTAACTGCTACAACAAAAAAGGAAAATTGCAAAATCTCAAAAATGGCTCATTTTGATGAATCTTTGCTAATTCTGAAAAAAATATACTTAGGACAGCCCCCTTGAAACGTAATTTTTTTGTTTGCGATTTTCTTTACGAATCAGCTTACTTACATTAAGCGACAAAAGAAATCTACTAACAGTTTCAGTTAGTTTTGTCGTGTTGTTGACTGTACGTTTTGCGAGAAAGTATGTAAAACGCTGCTGTAAAATTTATCTATATAAATACAATGATCGAGATCTGCCGTCGTGCGCGTATCACGCAAAAACTACTCGATAGATTTCGATTTTTTTTTTCAAGTTTTACTTCCTTTGCGTCGGTGGCGTAATGGCAAGGGCCGCTTCCTTCTGTCCGGGAATTCGAATTTCGTTTTTATATGTACGTTTATCCGACGCTCTTACGGTGAAGGAAAACATCGTGAGGAAACCTGCACATGTCTGCGCAGAAACTCAGAAGAAGGTTGTGTGTGAAGACGACCAACCCGCACTGGGTCCGCGTGGTCGACTAAGGCCCGATCGCCCTAATTCAGGATAGACTCGAGCCCCTCGGTAGGGATTTAATATGAGCTGATGATGATTTACTTATTAGATACCGCTTGCGGCTTGCGCATCGCTGACCTTCGATATCCACGGAGCCAAGCGGCGGGAAACAGCTTCTTCGGTTTATATGTTCGAATTCGTATGCTCTTATGGTTTTCGGTCTTCGGTGCTTATGCTGTTCTCTCCACTGCCAGAGCTTTTTTTTGTTCACGGTGGGTTAGCCCTTGACATCATCTCACCTGATGGTAAGTGACGATGATTCCGAAGATGGAAGCGGGCTTACCAAGATTACCAAACGCAATGGAAATCTGGCTATCTTATCTTCAAGCCGGAACACATCAATACTGTTAACACTATAAAGCTTGCTGTTGCTGCTGTAGGTGTAGTAACTGTTTTATTGTTTACTTACCGAGCAGTCCCCCGAGCATGAGCAGCGAGCCGACCCAAGACAGCTGCACCTGCGTCGGCACAAACGGCAGCGGTGACCCCGCGTCGCCCCTCTACCCCCGCAGCGCGGGAAACACTGGCGACATCCATCCCATCGACATCCCCGTGCACAGGCTGCCGTAGCTTGCTGTTTATTGTCCACTTACCGAGCAGTCCCCCAAGCACGAGCAGCGAGACGACCCAGGACAGCTGCACCTGCGTCGGCATAAACGGCAGCGGTGATCCCGCGTCGCCCCTCTACCCCCGCAGCGCGGGAAACACCGGCGACGTCCATCCCATCGACATCCCCGTGCACAGACTGCCGTAGCTTGCTGTTTATTGTCCACTTACCGAGCAGTCCCCCGAGTACGAGCAGCGAGCCGACCCAGGACAGCTGCACCTGCGTCGGCACAAACGGCAGCGGTGACCCCGCGTCGCCCCTCTCCCCCCGCAGCGCGGGAAATACCTGCGACGTCCATCCCATCGACATCCCCGTGCACAGGCTGCCGTAGCTTGCTGTTTTATTGTCCACTTACCGAGCAGTCCCCCGAGCACGAGCAGCGAGCCGACCCAGGACAGCTGCACCTGCGTCGGCACAAACGACAGCGGTGACCCCGCGTCGCCCCTCTCCCCCCGCAGCGCGGGAAACACTGGCGACGTCCATCCCATCGACATCCCCGTGCATAGGCTTCCGTAGCTTGCTGTGGAGAAAAAATGATACAAAACAGTTATACCCATCCCCAATGCTGGGGTACGTGTCTCTTCTCCAACACACACACACACTCCACACACGGGGGCCAAGTCCGGATAATTGGAGGATGTAAGGCTAGAAGTTTTTAAACCGCCTAAGGCCTTTATAAGAGATATGGGGGCTGTACATGCACTGTCGCCGAGACTTCTCGGCTAGACGTCTAGCGAACGGCCTTGTCGCGATCCATGCCATATACACTCTCGTCTTTTCATTCGTTTAGTTTTTGGATCTTTGGCTCGGACACAAAAAACCGACATGAAGTCGAGACCACACGAGACCCGAGACTATCCAGGCGAGCGAGACGAACGCACCATCTACACTCTCGCGGTCGGCCTGTCTCGGGGTAGCTCGTCGGGAGTGTACACCCGCCTTTAACGATTGCCTTGAAGTTATAACTTCCTCCCTTACCCACGAGGCGTGTGGTCAGCCCACTCGTTAATTTTTTTAAATTCCACAATTGATAAGCCCATGGCATCGACGATGATCCCGAAGATGGAAGCGGGCTTACTAAGATCATCATCTTACCTGAATGAAAATAACGATAATGCTGAAGATGGAAGCGGGTGGAAGTTGAATCTTAGTAGGTAATAAGATAGGTGGATACCCCAACGACGCAATGATGATCTGGCTATCTTATCTTCAAGCCGGAACACATCAATGATGTTAATACTGATGTTTGGCGGCAAGAGTTAGATAAGATGGTTAATGTAGCTAGCCAGGCGGGCTATGAAATTATTTACACCAGGCGGACGCGGGTTCAAATCCCGGGCGAGGTATAACTTTGGATGGTAGAAGGGGATATTTTAAACCCGCCTGGCTAGCTACCAGCATCTTTATCTAAGTCTTGCAGAAGAACATTAATTGATGTGTTTCTGTATGAAGATAAGATAGCCAGTTCACCATTGCGTCGTTGGGGTATCCACCTATCTTATTACCTACTAAGATTCAACTTCCACCCGCTTCCATCTTCAGCATTATCGTTATTTTCATTCAGGTAAGATGATGCATCATCATGTCAGCTGAAGGACGTCCACTGCTGGACAGAGGCCTCTCCCAAGGACTTCCACGACGACCGGTTCTGCGCTGCCCGCATTCAGCGGTTTCCCGCGACCTTCACCAGGTCATCGGTTCATCGATACGTTTTCCAGTGCGCGGTCGCCACTCGAGAACTTTACAACCTCAACGGCCATCTGTCCTACGAGCTATGTGCCCCGCCTACTTCAACTTAAGTTTAGAAAATCTGAGAGCTATGTCGGTTAATTTGATTCTACTAAGGATCATCTCCTCGTTTCTGATTCGATCACGCAGAGAAACCCGAGCATAGAAGATCCGCCTTTTAGGTGACTTGGTGTTAGACTTCCACTTGTAGATCGCCTGTTTAGTTGCCGATACTGAGGAATGTACATAATATGAAATCAAAATTCGAAACCAGATTAGTACGTGGCAGGATTTGAAATCCGACCTCCAGGACAGCATTACTTAGCTAGTAAAAAAAAGTGCGATGATGAAGAAATGATCCAACATCGAAACTCCACGCTAAGATTATCTCAAACTATAAGTAACTAGCAGATAGATCCCGTTTTTTGCCGTTCCCGTGCGAATTTCCCAAAATTCTCTCTTAGCGGATGCGTACGTCATAACTGCTATTTGTATGCCAAATTTCAGCCCGATCTGTTCAGTGGTTTAAGCTGTGCGTTGGTGACGGTTTCTTTCTGTACTATAAAGATATCGGAGCGTCGGTGGCGTAACGGCTCATGCCAAGGTCCGCTACCTCCTGTCCGGGAGGTCGTGCTTCGAATCCTGCCACGTATACCAATGTGTTTTCGAATTTCGATTTCATATGTACGTTTATCCGACACTCTTACAGCGAAGGAAAACATCGTGAGGAAAGCTGCACACGCCTGCGAAGAAACTCGAAGGTAGTGTGTGAAGTCGACCAACCCGCACTGGGCCCGCGTGGTCGACTAAGGACCAAGGCCTAATTGCCCTAATTCAGGGTAGGCTCGAGCCCCTCGGTGGGCCGTATATGAGCTGATATGATGATGATTGAGGAGTAGTTCACAGGCTAAGAATTTGTAATAAACTTTTTTTATATAAGTATCCTACTTTTCAGAGCGGTGAGGTTGTAGCTCATCAGTGCGATTTGGCCAGTGGTCGCGTCAATCACTTCATTACGTGGAAGGATTTGACGTAAGTGGCATTCATCTCGACCGTTTTAGTGCTTCAAAAGGTACGTTAAGTTTTTGGTGCCGGTCGCTATTTATTACTAATCAGTCGTTAAGCTATGATATCACATGCTTTAAAGAAGACCGTCAATGCTCTGCGTGTGCAATACAACAATGGTTTCAGGGTGCTGATGGGGTTGCCTCGGTACTGTAGTGTGTCGGGGATGTTCGCAGAAGCACGCACTGACGGCTTCCATGCAATTGTGCGCAGAAGATTCGCGTCCCTGATGCAACGTGTAAGGGGGCAGCACCAACGGCATCCTAAAAGCCATTGCCAGCAAGCCGGACTGTCCTATATTTGGCCACTGGACAACGCTACAAAAGCGGCTGGCCAGTGTCCAAATATAGGGACTATGTCAATATTTTATTCTATTTTTATTTTGTAATGTCACTAACAATCGATTTGTAAGTTTTTGTACAGTACTAACATTTATGGGTTCTGCGGCCTGCAATAAATTTATTTGATTTGATTTGATTTTAAGGCATCGCAATATACGTTACATTGGTCGAAGCTTAAAGGCGACTTGAAAACTTCTGGACAGTAGAGTTTGCCACTAGATCTTCAACAACCACCAATGTGGACTTTCCCTCCGTGGTTGGAGTTTAGGCTAGCCTTTTTGAAAAGAGACCGTGCTCTAGCAGTTGGGACCGTATGGGATGTTAACGATTCTACCTTCATATCAATAGGGATGACGAATGCTAGTCGTCTGATTTACTTTTTATCGTCTGTCAAAAACGATATTTTGTTCCTAAAAATGTTTGAAATACCTAGGCGTGACGTCATAGTTTTGCAGAGTCATTTTTTTTACTCATTTTGTGATTTTGAAAATCAAAAATCGAAGACTTGACGGAAAACAAAACGAGTAAGGCTTTCCGAAGTTTAGGTAGGAGGGCAATTTAGTGATCAAGAGTTCATAATTTATTTCTGATGCTGTCGTCATCCCTATTGTCAGGTCATCATGAAAACACTGTTTTCTTTTTTTCTTATCGTGTGGTACAATCAACCGCACTAGTCAAAGAATAGACGGCGGTTACCTGGTGTTGCACTTAGCATCACCCATGGTCATGTGTAGGGCATTTAGATTTACACCTACGGACGTGTGCAAAGCGACCTTCATACACATCTGGAACCAGATGTGCAGGTTTCCTCACGATGTTTTCCTTCACCGTTAAAGCCATCTTTTTTCTATTTAATTTTAAATAAATATTTGAGTGCGTTTGGCTGCACCTCACCTGATGGTAAGTGCTGATGCAGCCGAGGATGTAACACTCAAGCTCAAATAGTGTATATGTATAAGTATATGTACGTAAGTTTCGAAAAACTCATTGGTACAAAGTCCAAAGTGTTTATAGCTTGATGTGCTGGGCACTGTACATTGGCCGTCCGGATTTGAACCCGGGACCTCTGGTTAGAAGGACCGAGTCGTTACCGGTTGAGCCACCGACACGGACATCGGGAAACTGGCATAATCGTTTCAATTGATGGTTACTTGGGAGGTCGTTACTTCATTCATATTCAATACTCAATACTCATAAGAACAAGTTCTGATATAAATCTAGTAATGTAATAAAATAAGTAATAATTTTACAATGTCGTGATCAAATTATGTATTTATTAATTATTCAATTGTTATGCATGTATTTATCTGAGTGGAGGAAGTATGCGCAGTTTAACCGCCTCCGTGGCGTAATGGTCAGTCCATACGCTTCACACCAGGAGGTCGCGGGTTCGATTGCCGGCGGGATCAACTTTGTAAGACTCGGTTTGTTTGGTGGTAGGGCATTTAGCTCGCCTGGCTAGCTACCACCATCTTATCTCAGTCTTGCCGCCAAACATCAGTGTTAACAGCATTGATGTGTTCCGTCCGGCTTGAAGATAAGATAGCCAGATCCCCCATTGCGTTGGGGAATCTTGGTAAGCCCGCTTCTATCTTTGGCATCATCGTCACTTTCCATCAGGTGAGATGATGTCAAGGGCTTATCAATTGTGGTTACAAAAAGTTAATTAACCGTCGGTAAGTTAAATATACAAATTAAATTGAAAAAAAAAATACAAATAGAATTTGGGTTTTTCTCCTTGTCGTCTAGAATTAATAATGACAATTAAATGGTTTTGGTGTTTCCCAGAGATAAATCACCTAAAGTAGTAAACGCTTTTGGTCTTTCCATCCAGATGTCAATATTTTTTTCCTAGAAATCTACTTCGAATTTAAGAGAGTTAGTAATTGACAATATCACTTACTTAACACATTCGCGTAATCTACGTAAATTGACGACCAAAATACTGGTAAGACAAAATAACAACGTATGAATACGTGGCTCAACATACCTGATTTACTTAAGGATCATAGATAAACATCAGCTAGCAATACTGAATCCTATTGGTGACGTAATTGCGCCACAACATATCAAAATATCGAATCTTTAGCATCACGCAACATCGAAATTTCATAGCGCTAAGGTCACTTAACATACTTACATACATACACAATCCCGTTTCCGTGGAATACATAATGTCTATGTACGGATTTTAACGTCAATGTTATTACTTGTCGCATGAAATAAATAAGACAAAGCAGAACGTGTTGATACGTTTGTATATTTGTATGAGAAAAATATGCATCAGGACATGTGGTTTAGTATAGTACCATGCTCGCGCGAATGTGTTAAATGAGGAGATCCACAGGAGAACTAAAGTAACAGACATAGCTCACCAGAGTCGCTAAACTTAAGTAGCAGTAGGCGGGCAAATAGCTCTTAGAACAACGGCCGTCGGAGAAGTAAAGTTCTGGAGTGGCGACCACACTGGAAGACGTAAGTAGCGTAGGAAGGCATCCCACTCCATGGACAGACGACCTGATGAAGGTCGCGGGAAGCCGCTGGATGCTGACCGGTCGTTGTGGAAATCGTTACAGGAGGCCTTTGTTCAGCAGTGGATGTCTTTCGGCTGATATGATGATGATGATAGGATGATCACTTACCCAATGATGCTGCTAAATATTGCCGCCATTTTAACTTAAAATGCGCTATAAACTGTACTACCCAATCAAACATAATCAAAGAACAGTAGTTAAACAACTTTGGAATTCGATCTAAGTCATATATAATTATTTTTTTAATTTAGCAAATTAAACGATTGCAGACGTGCGCGCGCGCAGCCATTGCGTTCGATTATGGTCTCCTTGGTGTGTAGTGGATTTGTCTTTTGTTTCCCTTCACAATATTTTAATCAGTTCACATAAAAAATAGATCAGCAGGTAGATAAAGTCGACGTTAGGATAAACGCAGTGATTGTTTTTAAGTGAAGCTACGAAGGTCGGAGATAAGTAGGTAAAGTAGATTTCAAAGGAAAGAAAAGCGAAAAGTAAGTGAGGTTGACTATTTAGGGTTCAGGCAACTTGCGTCTCATCTGTGGTTCAGTAGTCTCTACGAGGAACCCTCATGAAATGTTCTGTTCGTCTGAACGTCCGTCCGTCATAGTCACAACGTGATACTATTTTTACCAAAAAAAATGTACGTGGCACAAAAAATCCTTACTAATAATGTTATAAGTAATTATTATAATGTAAAAATGTGTTTGTTGGTTACCTTTTTACGCTTCAATTCTTCAAACAATTTTTTGGCAAGAATACAGGTAGCCTGTGTCATAGGGAAGGACATGGGCTGTTTTTTATCCCGTGAACATAGCATAGGCCGATACAGTTCCTGAGGGAACTGAAAGAAGACTCTTTTTTTGGTTGACTTCTTCAACTTCGCAACGGATTGTTTGTGGTTTTTAACCCTCAACGCAAAATGAGGGGTGTTATAAGTTGACGCTAATGACAGTGTGTGTGTTTTACTGTAATAATATTGAAAAACCATGGTAACCTTGACCTGACGCTGCAGCATCTCCTGGAATCTGCAGGATACCCAACTCCTCACCAACTTACAACAGAGGCATCGTATTTGGGCACATTGGAATAGTCACAATGAATAGGTGTTAAATAGAACATGGTTACCCTGACCTGATGCTGCAGCATCTCCTGGAATCTGCAGGGTACCCAACTCCTCGCCAATTTACAGCGGAGGTAACGTGTTTGGGTTCATTGGAAGAGTCTCAATGAATAGGTATTACATCAAACATGGTAACCTTGACCTGATTCTGCAGCATCTCCTGAAATCGGCAGAATACCCAACTCCTCAACAACTTACAGTAGAAGTATAGCGTTTGGGCTCATTAGAATAGTCTTATTGAATAGATGTTAGACATAATATGGTAACCTTGACCTGATACTGCAGCATCTCCTGGAATCAGAAAAAAAAGTGAAAAACTTCCACAGGTCCAATTGATTTGAAGTTTACAGTTACAATACATTTAATTGCAGCTTCAAACAAGCGAGGTGAGCAACTTCCACAGCTTTGATCGATTCAAAATAGGCTAGATTTCGTGTCGCAATGTCGTGTTTCGTCCCGGAAACTATTTGTGTGAACGTGGGGATAGAGTTTCGATTGTATGTAATAGGTATGTAAAGTTTAAAAAAGCACGGAATAAAAATTAAATTGAAAATTCACAAAACCCCCGACAAAAACCTCTTAAAATAATAATAATATGTGTTGGCCCTTTGAGTTTAATTTAAGTATGTAGTAATATTTTGATCCAAGAGACGTCGCGTGGGAGGAACGCTAAGTAAATAAAATAAAAACAGACTACAACTGATTGTACTTTACTACACCGCACGACCCCCACCCCCCTACGCGACGACTCTTGGATTAAAATATTACTACATACTGAAATTAAACTCAAAGGGCCAATACATCAATTTTTTTTTCTTTTTAGAGGTTTTTGTCGGGGTTTTTTTAATTTTTTTTAATTATTTTTATTTTCTCAGAGATGGCTCAGGGGGTGAGAAATGACAAAGACCACTAATTAGCACAGCCCGAGATAGTTCTCGAAAGAGAAAACTCATTTCCACGCTCGCGCACGTCGGCGTCGCAACGGAGCAACGGATTGAAGTGATTTTTTGCATAGAAATAGTTGAGGGTGTGGGAAATAACATAGACTGCTAATAAGAATAGCCCGATGTAGTTTTTTTAACCGTAACAGTAAACTCCTGTTCACACCACTCACCCTCAAAAAGTGTCATGAAAACGATGCCCACGCGAGTAAAGCCGCGGGTAAAATCTATACAGCGTGTAAAAAAACTAAGCACTAATACTTCAACGACTTTGCTGAAATTGCTTAAAAAAATTGGGCTTATCATACAATCGATCAGCTGGTTGATCAATTTTGTATGGATCAATTTTGTATGGAGGCCATATTTTTTTATGAGAATCGACTATGTGTTCCTTGATGAAAGTTCTTCAGTTTGATGAGTAGATCTTAAAGTGTTAGTGCTTAGTTTTTTTACTCGCTGTATAAATAAAAATGAAATGCTGTTTGTTGAGAACGAAAGGTTGGACCGATTTTGCTAATTTTTGTTTAAAAATGATCGTAATAGACTGAATAAAGTTCTTAAGAAAAAAAACCAGTGAGCAGCTTGCGGCTCGAACACCACGTACCTCTCCGACCCGGCTTAGACGATCGTGCGTTCAAAATACAAACAAGTTTCCATGTCCTAGCCACCTCAGAACTCATTTCTTACCATTAAGTTTTTTGGCGGGATTTGTGGTGAACGCATTCGTAGTTTTATTTTATTGTTTTTGCATTGTGTTCTGCTAGAATTTTCTTCAAAAAGTGGTGCTTTTTGGAGATAATCGTCTGGTGCACGTGAGCAATGTGAATGACAAGAAAATAAACTAGTAATAATTAAGACTGTGGCAATAGAGTTCATTTAAAGAGTACATTTCCTTCAAGGTCCGGCCTGAAACGACTACTTGGTAACTTCAGGAAGTTACACATTATGAAGGGAAGTTATATATTATAATTATCATATCAGCTCATATACGTCCTTACCAAGGGGCTCTAGCGTACTCTGAATTAGGGCGATCGCGCCTTAGTTGACCACGCGGACCCAGTGCGGGTTCGTTGACTTCACACTCAACCTTCGCATTTCTTCGCAGGCGTGTGCAGGTTTCCTCACGATGTTTTCCTTCACCGTAAGGGCGTTACGTCGTTACGTCGGATAAACGTACATACGAAATCGAAATTAGAAATCACATTGTACGTGGCAGGATTCGAATCACGATTTATCGGACAGGAGGTTACCTAGCTAGAGGTGCCCTAGCTGTTACGCCACCGACGCTCTCTATGTTAATCAATAATAACTGCTTTAAATGAAAAATTTTTTTTGGCCCCACAACGTTTATTGGTGGTATTACAATCTAAAAAAAGTTACAAATTAATTAGAGTATAATTGAACTAAATGTAAGGCAAAAATAAAAGCGGAATCATAATAGATATTATTAGGTTGCTACTAATGTTATACTAAGCTCAAGTTCGGTCATGTATGGGGTATTGATCTCACTTATGGGACGGATCGGCTCGATACCAGCTAGATGCCTTGGATTCTATCGACCAACGCGCTAGGAGACACATTGGAGACGAGAAACTTGTATAAAACAAGCTTCAAAGCCCCGAGCATCACCGCAAAGGTGACTTTGGTATTCAACAGGATTAATTTAGGAGAGTGTGCCTAGGAGCTTAACGACCTTAGACCCCTTCTCCATTTCATCATCGGACGACCAGGCAAAGAGGGCGATTCCACCCTTTTGTCACCTATACGCCCGAAAAGTTTTGCTTCATCGTTCATCATTCGAACGGCCAAGGGTTCGTCTCTATTAACGGCCAACTCGGCGTCTGTATACCTCGATTCGTATGATTTAGGAATCTTCAAGACGAGAGTGAATAGGCACTATCTGAGCTTGCGTGTTACATCCTCGGCTGATTAGACACTTACCACCAGGTGAGGTGCAGCCAAACGCACTCAAATTTTTATTAAAAATACCGGCCAAGTGCGACTCGGGGTCACACAAACTGGGTTCCGCAACAAAACTTTAAAAGCCAACAGAACAAGACCTCTCAGTACATACTTTCCTCTAGCTAGGCAAAGAATAAAGACTATTTACTACGTACAAGAAGGTTAACTTCGCAAAATAATTTGAATGAATGACGACTCTTGCTTCGACACAATAAAGTGCAAATTCAGGTCGCACAGTGCTAATTATACCTACAGTTATATTAAACTACAAGTTGCCTCTTTTTCTATCGCGTAACTGTTATCTCTTCTGACTCCTGAATTTGCACCATGCGGGCCGCGCGACTTGGCGCCTCGTAGAGTGCGGCGTAGGTATATTATCATACATACAGCGCGGAATGCAACAGGCATGCTCTAGGTAAATTATAGGGTCTTCTTATTCTGGTCTTTAGAATATTTTTTTCTGTGGGAACGGAAGGACTTAAGATTTTCTCATAGATTTTCCTGTAATCTATGCATTCAACCTCATATCCTGTTTTTGTTTTTAAAAATTTTAGAGCTAGTAGTTTCGGAGATTTAATAGTAAATTTTCGCCTATTTTCTTAAATAAATTTAAAACTTTTTATCTTAATGGTATCAAAAAATACATATTTGAGATTCTCACAACTAGACTTTTCATTTGATATGTCATAAAATATATTTTGAAAAACTTTTTTTTTAAATTCTAATTTTTACCCCAAATGTGGTCCCTGTGTTTAAAATTCGTTATTTACGTTACACGTCCATCTTTGGGTCACCGACTTAATATGTGTACCAATTAAAACTCAATCGGTTAAGTTGTTTCCGAGCAAATTGGCTGTGACAGACGGAAGGACAGACACACGAGTGATCCTATAACAGTTCCGTTTTTATCTTTTGAGGCACAGAACCCTAAAAAGGCCATTATTAGGTAGGTAGGTGGGTATTAATAATCAAGAGGATAAATCAAGTTTTCATTAAGGCCAGGCATTGATTGAAACGGTTGTGCTGACTTTTTCTTTACGCGTAAAGCGTATAGAAAATAACCACACGTTTGCACTTTTGCAATGTTTTTTCCTTATCAATTATAAACTAATTTTCTGTTATAAAAGTTAACGAATCGTGTTTCTGCTACTTGACAATATGAATTTATTAAAATGAAGAATCAGGTTACAAAATATCTCTTTCATGTGTTTTGTAATTGATGAGAAATATCGAGATCCTTGCGACCAAAGTTTCCAATGCGTTGCCTTATGGATCGCCAAGGAGGATCGAGTTTCCATACAAACGTAGTTCCGGTTTAATACAAAAATCACATGCCGGATTGAATCCCAATATATATTGAGTAGACACATATCGATGTTTGTAATTAGTTGTCGATGTACTAAAATAAAACGGAAAAATATAAGAGCTGTTTCAAAACTTTCTCTACAAAACTATTTTAGGCCTTCGTTTAATATGTTTAAATTTAGTACGATGATAACTAATTACAAACATTGATATGTGTCTACTCAAAATATTGTTGTGATGCAATAAAGAATATTGTATTGTATTGTATATTTGCCAAGTGTGGATTCAATCCGGCATGTAGGTAGTTTTTGTATTAAAGCGGAACTACGTTTGTATGGAAAATCGAGCCTCCTGGGGGCCTTTAAATTCTCAATATTCCCGTTAGATATACTATCAATGTAAACTAGAGATTATGAGGAACAAATCAACATGAGTTTCATTATTATACGCTACTATTTGTGATTTTGTCATAAAACAAAACAAAATGTCTAATTTATTTTGTGCACTCACTCTGTTGTCGTACGATAAGGCAAGGCATTGATTGAATTGGAACAGTTATCAAAAAAAAAAGTAAAAAGTATAGAAAATAACCACTATTTTGCACTTTTTCAATGTTTCTCGTTTCAATTAAAAAATACGGTTAATTTAAAAAATCCAACTGGCATATTGAAGTGTGTGTCTAGACTAATCGACTAAGAAAATTTAGAGATACGAAGTCGGTCTGGTTTGTCTGTAGAATGCAAATCTCTGTCTTTCTTTTCTTAGATATATTTCTTTCTTTCTTTATTTTTTATCTGTTATAAAAATTAACGGATCGTGTGTCTGCAACTGACAAAATGAAGTCATTGAAATGAAGGTTATAAAATTAAAGGTTTCAGAAATCTGTATAATCTCTTACATATTATATCATCATCTTCATTAATCTAGTTATGTATGTACTTACTATACTATATAATATGATATGTACGTATTATGTATTTTAGTTTATATTGTCATTTTTTTTACGTAGTTTAAGAATGCTTGTTTATTTATGATATATATTTAAATATTAAATATTCTATGAATTTGTTTATTGCCCACTACTTCCCACAATAATGATTTTCATGTTTCCTCCACCTAAAGGTTGTCTGGAAGAGATCGCTTGTTAGCGATAAGACCGTCAAACCGTACAACTGCCTCAATAACTGTATCTTTTTTTTTCTGTAATGTTGTGTAATAAAGTGTTCTCAATCAGTCAATCAATCAATTAAAATATCAGTTTCATATAATGTATTATATTTACTGAGAAAAATCGAGATCCCTGTGACCAAAGTTTCCAATGCGTCACCTTAAATTGTGAACTGTTTAAGGTCCATCTCATGATCTATTACACAGCAATTGAATATTCAAAATTATAACCTTGATCTTGGTCGCTGAATACGTTAAACAAAACTAGCCAGACATTTCACCAGTCATGCTTCACCGGACAAGATGATTGTTTTCTCGTAGTTTTTGTGGCTAACTCAGTAATTAATTAGGTAGTAGCCAAGTTAACTAAAAATAAGATACTAAACTAATAATATTACATATCTACCTTCAGTAAATACTCGTAAATTGTTAAATGTACCGTTACTATCTATCATCGTCAACATATCAGCCGAAGGACGTCCACTGCTGGATATAGGCCTCCCCCAAGGATATCCACGACGACCGGTTCTGCGCTGCCCGCTTCCCGCGACCTTCACCAGGTCATCGGTCCACCGAGTGGGAGGCCTGCCTACGCTACGTTTTCCAATGCGCGGTCGTCACTCGAAAACTTTACTGCCCCAACAGCCATCTTCTAGTACTTCTTATCAAACAATGTCCAGACACAAAAAAATTCGAAAACCTAAAATCTTTGTAAGACTCGGTTTGGTTGGTGGTAGGGCATTTTCTAAGCCCGCCTAGGTACCATCATCTTATCTAAGTCTTGCCGCCAAACATCAGTGTTAACAACATTGATGTGTTCCGGCTTGAAGATAAAATAGCCAGTTCTCCATTGCGTTGGAGAATATTGGTAAACCCGCTTTCATCTTCGATCATATGTCACTTACCATCAGGTGAGATGATGCCAAGGGCTTACCGGTTGTGAATAAAAAAAAGCAAGCTTTTGATATTGCATTGTCACGCGAAATACATATGCATGCAAAATTTCAGCTTAATCGGAAACCGGGAAGTGGCTCAAATTTAACTTGCAAGATTTCATTACAGACATCGGAACGCGTAGGTGTAACTAAAACAACTGGTTGTGAAACATTATTGCGATGGCGGCCGAAAGGAAAAATTCGAACACCTAAAATCTTTTAGGTACAAGCCTTTAATATTGCATTTTCACACGATATATACAGGGTGTAACAAAATTGGTGTAGGTCCCGTTAACTGGGGCTTCTACTCATCATACTGAACAACTTTTGTTCTACGACTTTGCTGAAATCGCAAAAAGAAATTTTTACTCTTCATACAAATCGATCAGCTGATTGACCAATTTCGTGCATTTTAGTATGGAGGGTCCATTTTTTTTTTTGAGAATAGACTATGGGTCCCATAGGGAAAGTTGTTGAGTATGATGAGGAGAACCCACAGTTAACGGGTCCTACCCCAATTTTTTTAAAACTCTGTATAGGGTCTTAACAAAGTTATGCACTTATTTTTAACAGAGCTTGTACTTATGAAACTGAACATCTTTCCCTAAGAAACTGTATAGGGTCTTAACAAAGTTATGCACTTATTTTTAACAGAGCTTGTACTTATGAAACTGAACAACTATCCCTAAGAAACCTATGGACAATTCGCAAAAAAATATGGCCTTCCATACAAAATTGGCCCGCCTGCTAATCGATTTGCATGGGAAGTCCAAAATTTTTTTGGCGAATTGACCATGGGTTTCTTGGGGAAAGTGGTTCAGTTTCATAAGTACGAGCTCCAGTTAAAAATGATGCATACCTTTCTTAAGATCTTGTATACAGGTTGTTTTTTTTAACACCAAACAAGCCGTTAGGGTGGGCTCTACTCATGAAACTGAACAACGTTCCCCAAGAAACCCATACTGAAATCGCGAAAAAAAATTGACTCTCCCATACAAAGTTGGCTAATCGAAATGATCGATTTCTATGAAAGTCCAAAAAAATTGCGAATTCAGTATGTGTTTCTTAGGTAATGTTGTTCAATTTCATATGTGAAGCCTAACCTTAACGGCTTGATCGGTGTTAAAAAAACAGCCTGTATATGCATGCAAAACTTCAGCTCAATCAGAAACCGGGAAGTGGGTCAAATTTAACTTGCAAGATTTCATTGCAGACACCGGGACAGGTGAAGGTAAATATAAGCTTGTAATAAAATGTAAACATTTTTACAGAAAATTTATAAAGATTAATTGGCCCGACTCAAAATTATTTAGGTATTTACATAAGTGTAGGAGCTCAGTTAGCCAATAAGGGATTTAATAAATTTTTCGCTTTTCAGTTCCTTCCTTTTTTCGTCGGTTTAATATATATATTTTTTTAAAGTTTTTAATTTTTTTGTGCCTAAAATATTCTAATGGGTGCTAATCTTCTAAATAAAAAACGAATTATCAATATCGGACTACTCTGTAAAAAGTAATGCGTGGTCATACATTACAATCAGTGAGTGAACTATCAATCACCCATGTTTTCCTACCCTTACTCGCGCTAAGGACTCCGAACTGAATAAGAAAAAATATTTTTCTGCCCCTTGTGTTAATGTTTTTTGTTTGAAATGAATAGGTGCCAGTGTTGGGCTATTATGGAAGAGCTGGACATCCTGTCCTAACTTTATACTTAAAAGGGTAAAGTCGCTACCTCCTGTCCGGGAGGTCTTGGTTTGAATACCGCCACGTACCAATGTAAGTTCGAATTTAGATTTCATATGTACGTTTATCCGACGCTCTTACGGTGAAGGAAACACATTGTGAGGAAACCTGCACACGCCTGTGAAAAAACTCGCAAGTTGTGTGTGAAGTTGACCAACCCGCACTGGGCCCGCGTGGTCGACTAAGGCCCGATTGCCCTAATTCAGGGTAGGCTTGAGACCCTCGGTGGGGACTTATATGAGCTGATATGATGATGAGGGTAAAGTGTGTGTGGTGTGTGTGTGTGTCTATACCAATATAACAGCATACAAGAGTTACACTTGGTGTGATTATAGTGCTCATCCTGAAGTAAACCAAATAACAAAAACCGGCCAAGTGCGAGTAGGACTCGTGCAAATTAGGGTTCCGTAGTCTTCAAAAAATAAATTATATAAAAAAAAACATGTTTGCAGTTGGTATTAGAACATTTTATATGGATAATCTACGAACATCTTACAAATCCAACTGCACATCTTAAGTTGGTCGATTATATTACTCCTAAAACAAGAAAGCCTACTTACCCGTGATAGATTTCGTTTTAAATTGATTATATGTCCGCAGGAGAACCAAGGTAATCGACATAGCTCACAGAATCGCTAAACTGAAGTGGCAGTGGGAAGGGCACATAACTCGTAGAACAGATTGCCGTTGGGACATTCAAGTTCTCGAGTGGCGACCGCGCATCGGAAAACATAACGTAGGAAGGCCTCCCACGCGGTGGACCAACGACCTGGTGAAGATCGCGGGAAGCCGCTGGATGCGGCGGGCTGCTCAGGACCGGTCGTCGTGGCAATCCTTGGGGGAGGCCTTTGTCCCGCAGTGGACATTTTTCTGCTGATATGATGATGATGATGATATTTCCTACTATATATAATAGGGATGACGAATGCTAGTCATCTGATTACTTTTTTTCATGTGTCAAAAACGACATTTTGTTCTAAAAATGTTTGAAATACCTAGGCGTGACGTCTTAGTTTAGCAGCGTCATTTATGTACTCATTTTGTGATTTTGGTGACTTAAAAATCGAAGACTTGATGGAAAACAAAACGAGTAAGGTTTTCCGTAGTTTAAGTAGGAGGGCAATTAAGTGATCAAGAGTACATAATTTATTTTTGATGCTGTCGTCATCCCTATTTTTCAGATGTCTTTAAATACACTGCTTAACATTGCCTAGGGAAATTTAAAAAAAAATTAAAAAAAAATTAATATGGATTATGTTATCTGAAGTAAAATAAATAAATATTAATAATAATAATAAAACATGGTTTCTTGAAAAGCTATTAAAATACTTAAGACATGTGCAGTACAGGATATGAAAGCTTTCAAGATAGGCAAGTACTATATTTACGAGTACCTTATAAACACTGTAAACACGGGCTCTACTAATTTCATACAATCTGTGCCATCCGTCTATGACAATGTAAAAACCACAGAAGTCATTGGTAAAAAACATAATTTTCATTTTAACAAAATTACTTAGGACTAAATTAATTTATAAGAACTGAGATATCTAATATATAAAATTCTCGTGTCACAGTTTTCGTTCCCTTACTCCTCCGAAACGGCTTGACCGATTCTCATGAAATTTTGTGAGCATATTGAGTAGGTCTGAGAATCGGCCAACATCATTTTTTTTTTTAGGGTAGGGTAGGGTAGGGTAGGGTTGGGTAGTGTAGTGTAGGGTAGTGTAGTGTAGTGTAGTGTATGTAGGGTAGGGTAGGGTAGGGTAGTGTAGGGTAGGGTAGTGTAGTGTAGGGTAGTGTAGTTTAGGGTAGGGTAGGGTAGTGTAGTGTAGTGTATGTAGGGTAGGGTAGTGTAGGGTAGGGTAGTGTAGTGTAGGGTAGGGTAGGGTAGTGTAGTGTAGGGTAGTGTAGTGTAGTGTAGGGTAGGGTAGTGTAGTGTAGTGTAGGGTAGGGTAGGGTAGGGCAGTGTAATGTAATGTAAGGCGGTACGTAGTTCGCCGGGACAGCTAGTGGGTATATATAGCTCTTGCTCATCTCGAAACTAGCTGTTTACTTATATTCTCAGTAGATGGCACTAGAGGTTGCTGCGTTCCATTTCATCAGTTCTTGCTAGCGGCATCTGTTTACTAGACCGGTTACTTATATTGTATTGTTGGGAACTTATGTAACTACAAACAAAATGGCGAGCCGTCAAGGTTTCAACAAAACATTCCTGTTGTCATGGACTGCTACTAGATGTCACTGCTCTTTCGTTTTCAGGTTTCCGTACAGCCAACGGGACCCTATTACTAAGCCTCCGCTACGTTAGTACTAATATACTTTGCCTCCGCTGTCTGTCCGTCTGTCAGCGGGCTGTATTTCATGAACCGTTATAGGTAGACAGTTGAAATTTTCACAGAATGTGTATTTCTGTTGCCGCTTTAGAACAAAAAATACTGAAAATTAGAAAAAGTGAAAAGATAAGGGGAGGGGTTTCCTTAAAAAAAAAAACGTGTTTTCTACTGTATTTTTGATTTAGCTCTATCGTAAAAATGGTAATACATACAAGCATGAAACTTGTTGTGCATATAGTGCTAATACTGAAATAAAACAAGAAATAATAAAAATCGGCCGAATGTGAGTCGTACTCGCGCTAAGGAGTCCGAACTGAATGACAAAGAAATCATATTTTGGTTGCTCACGTTGAAGTCTATTTGTTTGTAATCTTAATAGGTATCATTTTAAATTAACTATAGGGTGTCAATTAAATGGTTAGCATAGTATTGTTATTTCTGTGAGCAGAAAAATATAATCGGTGAGCAGAAATAGCTAATTGGTCAGCAGAAATAGCTAATTGGTCAGCAACTCATGGTCAGCAAACATTTCAAAATCAATCAGCAATTTATGTCATTCTGGATGGCTGTAATTATTTTAAACATCCCCGTACTACACTCTTCCTACAGTGTTGAGTGGTCGACGGAGCCCCTTCGGGGCTCCTACTTCTGTGTTCTCATGTTAAACCTAACACTACGACTGTGCGGGGAGGCGAGCTTAGCTCGCCTCCCCGCACAGTCTCCGAACCTAACGGATCCGAGTCGGGGTGCTCCGCAAGTCCGAGCTCGCTTCGCTCGCTCCCGCTTCCATTTAGAACTCCCCGTACCACACTCTTCCTACAGTGTTGAGTTGCTGCTTATAGACATGTTTTTCTGCCGCTCAATCATGAAATCTTGCCGCTCAAGTAGTTATTTTGCGGACTGAATGTTTATTATGCAGTTACATTATATTTATTCCTTAACTATATAGTTGTGTGGAGAGGTGTGGTAGTACGGAACCCTCGGAGTGCTAGTCCGACTCGCACTTGGCCGGCTTATAATAATATAAAAAAATAATAATAATTATTTGATTAACCTGAAAAATAAACTAAATTGTACGCACGACCGGAGCTTTAACGCACACCACCTATCCGTCTGTATGTATATGTCGGTGGCACATCGTAATAATCCGGTAGATCGTGATCTGCCCAGGTAGATCGTAAAAAGCTCAGGCATTCCATCGCGGGGCTCCGAAAAATACTGAAGGTTAGGGCCAGGCCACAACACTGCGTTGCGGCGTCGCATCGTAAAAATCTACGACGCCGCACAACGCATCGTGGAAATTTCCGATGCGCTGCCGCAACGTACAAATCTGCGATACGACAACGCGCTGCCGTTTAGTCGGTGTCCATACTTTACTTAACTTTTTTTAAAGCAGACAGACGGACAATGAAGTGATTCTACAAAGGTTCCTTTTTTTAACACGCTTATACAGGGTGACTGGTAAGTACTGCAAATCCTTTTAAGGGGTTAAACTACATCTAATTTAGAACAAAAAAATTCATATTAACTGGGGGTCGGATTTCAACGGATTTCGAGTTAAAGCCCATTTATTTTTTCAATTTTGTATGTAAAACGCATTTGTTTAAATGTTTTGTAATTTAAAAAAAAAAAACTAAAATATAGTTGACTTGCAAAATACGATTAAAACTTCCTTATTTTATCATCTTTCCATTAAAATAAAAAATGTTAAAAAAATACAAATAAGATGTGACAAAAAACAATGATTTCTGTCAAAAGGGTGCCTCAAATCCCATACAAATGTTCAAGAATATTTTTTTTTATTCCAAGATTTATGATGTTTTTCGCATTAACAGAAATCTATGACCCTCTACCATCATCGACTAACTTTGATTCACAAGCTCATCCAAAAATTCGAACTTGATTTTTTTTCATACAAAATTGTTTGATAAATTAGTATGGGACTTGCGACACCCTTTTGACAACAATCATTGTTTTTTGTTGCAATTCATTTGTATTTTTTTAACTTTTTTCACTTTAATGGAAAGATGATAAAATAAGAAAGTTTTTATCGTATTTTGCAAATCAACTATATCTTAGTTTTTTTTTGGAAAATCACAAAACATTTAAACAAATGCGTTTTACATACAAAATTTAAAATTAAATGGGCTTTAACTCGAAAACCGTTGATTTTCGACTCCCAGTTAATATGACTTTTTTTGTTCTAAATTAGATGTAGTTTATCCCCTTAAAAGGATTTGCACTACTTACCAGTCATTCTGTATATTAGCTTCACCTGTATGTAGGTATGTATGTTTGTATAAACTCGATTTTGACACACTTTAACTAACAGATTTTATTCAAACTTTGTACAATTATCAAGAATCAGTGAAAATACAATAATTTTGTAAGTTTATCTCATTATCCTGAGCTAAAAACTGAAAAATAAATAAAGTTTAAAAAAAAAAAATGTTGCTCGATATACGAAAAATATGGCACAAAGCGCCCCACGCTTTTTTCACAGTAATAGTAGTATTTTTCGTTCATTATTGTTTTCAGCTTATATTAAGAAATTATTTTTCAATTTTTAGTTTCATGTGATTAAAAGCGTGCTTTTTTATATTTATTTCCTTTTAAGGTACGGAACCCTAAAAAATAATTAATCTCTATTTAAATAAGGTACGAATTGAACACATTACAAACATATCACAAACAGTCGAAGAACGCAATCAACGCGTTAAGTAATGATTTCCTGATGAAACAATTTAATTTTTTTTGCTACCTCCGGAGCGATCTAATCTTTTTTTTTTCAATGTGTTTTTTATTATTTTTTGGTGTCCATCGGTTTCAAAGCAGTGTGTTTTGTGAAAGAACGAAACGTTGTGAGAGCATTCACTAATTGATGCTTCGGCATCTGGATTCGATGCGGTGCTTTTGGGTTGGCCAGGCCCACCTTTAGGAAAAGAAAACGGGTGGACCTTTTTTTATTAAAAATTTGAGTGCGTTTGACTATAATATCTCACCTGATGGTAAGTGACGATGTAGTCGAGGATGGTACACGCAAACTCAAATAATGCCTATTAACTCTCGCCTTGAAGATCCCCAAATTGTAGGAGTCGGGAAACACAGACGCAGGCAAGGAGTTCCACTCCATCGCTGTCCGCATAATAAATGAGGAAGCGTAACGCTTCGTGCGCATAGGCTGAATATCAACAACAAAGCGGTGGAACCTCCCCCTGCGTCTCGTTGACCGAAGGTGGAATGGAGCTGGGGGAATGAGGTCGTAAAGTTCTTGAGCACACTCTCCGTAATGAATTCGATAGAAAACCGAAAGACAGGCAACTTTGCGGCGATGCTCAAGGCTTTGGAGCTTGTTTTTGACAAACTCATCGTCACCAATGAGTCTCCGAGCGCGCCGGTCGATAGCGATGGGCTTGACAGTCCCGCTTTCAGGCTGTCTGTCCTTCTGTCCCCAGCGGGGGCAAAAACGTCCCGCTTTCGCAAACAGACCAAACGATAAATTAATTTAAGTATATATCTATTACTTTATGTACTAAAAAAGCCTACTTATCATTCAGCGTTCATCATTTCAGCTCATATTATACGTCCCCACCAAGGGGCTCAAGCCTACCCTTAATTAGGGCGACCTTAGACGACCACGCGGGCCCAGTGCGGGTGGTTCCACCTTTTCAGTTTAATTCATTTTATAATAAACGCTAGTAAAATATAAAAAAGGTTTTTTTAACATAATTCTGCTGGTGTCCCGCTCTGACGAAAAAATAAATGGTAACGTTGTAAATATTGCATAGCTTTTATCGCGGGATTTGAGCGCGGCGACCGAATCAAGAAATTCCATAACGAAAAAAACCTAACACTACCGCATTCTAAAAAAACTTACAGTGCCATCTATTAGCAATTTGCGGTACTAAAAGGACAGACAATTTTACTGGCTCGGTCGAGTGTGACGTAAAGTTACCGCGTTCTAAAAAAATTACAGTGCCATCTATTAGCGATTTGCGGTACTAAAAGGACTTAGTCAATTTTACTGGTGTAACTTGTTAAACTGTTAACTGGTGTTAAAAGTTGATAAGAAATGCTATGCAATAGCTTTACCGTGGCAGTCCCCGAGTGCCACAATTTTTATTCAATTTTTTTAATCGCTAAACCTGACTCCGCGCCTGCACCGACATCGATACAGAAAGGATCGATGCGGCGAATCGATCGCCACGCCTGTCGACGTCCCCAGATGGCTCTGCGCAGCGCTGGGAACGAGCCCGTGTTATTAATTACTTGTTTAATTAAGGTAAACATGTGGCTCGGGCGATTTGCGCCAGTTATTGTGGTTTAATTAGATTGCGTTCTGATGAGATGTCACGTGTGAATGGGACTATGGGAGTGATGAAATGGGATTTCGGATGGATTTCTTCAGTTGGAGTAGGCAATCAGTCTTTCATAACATCACACCCAATATAGTAGAGGGCAAAGAGCATACCTTTGAGAACATTTGCGAGCTTTGAGTTTTTGTGTAAATTTGTTATAAACAGGTGTCACAAAATTGGTGTAGGTCCTGCTAACTGGTGCTTGGTGCTATACTAAACAATTTTCCCCAAGTAACTAATACAATACAATAGGTACAATATTATTTATTGCATCACAACATAAAAAAAGAAATTGACAATTTAGAAGAAAGCCTATACAATAGGCGGCCTTATTGCTAGGTAGCAATATTAAAACAATATTATTTATTATTGTTATTTTTTAATTGTAAATTTTCAAAAAAAAAATTGAACTTCATACAAAAATTGACAAAATTGGTCGATCAGCTGATTGATTTGTATAAAGAGTTAATTTTTTTAGCGATTTCCGCTAAGTCGTAAAACAAAAGTTGTTCAGTATGTAGAACCAAAGTCGTTCAGTATGTAACGCGGTAACGCGTTGCTGTTATACGCTTTCTTCCTTTCGATCTATTTCATATAACAATCCGTGTGTCACATGTTAAAATCAAAGTGTGACACATGTATTTTCAGAATCAAAATTTTCCTTACCCATCAATATTTTCCTTTTCCTTCACCGTAAGAGTGTCGGATAAACGTACATATGAAATCTAAATTTGAAATCACATTGGTACGTGGCAGGCAGGATTCGAACAACGACCTGCCGGACAGGAGGCGGCAGCCCTAGCCGTTACGCCACCGACGCTTGGTGTAAGACCCGTTAACTGAGGTTTCCACTCATCACACTGAACAACTTTCCCCAAATTCTAAAAAAAAATGACCCTCCATACAAAAATGCACAAAATTGGTCATTCAGCTGATCGATTGGTATGAACTGATTTTTTTTGAGAAGTTGTTTAGTGTGAAGAGTAGAAGCCCCGGTTAACGGGACCTAAAACAATTTTGTTACGTGAAGTTAGTTACTTGATAAGTGGCATGAATAACAACACAGCTCAAATAATAATTTACCTACATGATAAAATTTGATAGTGTGTGTTGTCAGTGATGACATACGGAACTGAGACATGGTCGCTTACTATGGGCACAGTATTACGATATGGCTTACGGTAGCGCAAGGCCTTTGATATCGCACGATGCCGCCACGGCGTAGGTACTATATAGCAGTACTAGCCTGTAGCACAGGTGAGATACTAGTTACTTCGTAACCTGTACTTCGTAACGAAGAAACTAGTGCCATCTAATACGATGGTTTTTGAAACACGAAACTAGCGCCATCTAGTATTATGGGACAGAACCCTATGTGTGCGGTTCTGACTCGCACTTAGCCGGTTTTTACTTTTTATCACCTGTCAAAAACGCTATCTATATATACAGGCTGTAACAAAATGGTGTAGGTCCCGTTAACTGGGGGTTCTACCCGTCATACTGAACAACTGTCTCCAAGGAACCCATTAGTCAATTCTCAAAAGAAAAATTTGGACCCTCCATACTAATAAAATGCACAAAATCGATCGATTTGTATGAAGAGTAAAAATTTTTTTTTACGTTTTCAGCGAAGACGTAAAACAAAACTTGTTAAGTATGATGAGTAGAAGCCCCAGTTAACGGGACCTACACCAATTTCGTTATTTAATGTTGTTACACCCTGTATATAAAATTGACGTGTCACAGTGTTTGTAATCAAACTCCTCCGAAACGGCTTGACCGATTTTTCTGAAATTTTCTGTGTATATTCGGTAGGTCTGAGAATAGGTCGTAAAGATTATTTCATTATGGCAAAACAATGTATGCGGGATCGCCTAGTTTTTTTCCTAAAATTATTCACGTAACGCAGATATGTCGTCACAAAAATGAAAAGGTTTTGACGAACCAATTTTGTGATTTAATTAAATATAAAATTAAAATTAAGGACAGAGTTACAACAAGTAGGGTTTTCAGATATTTTAGAAAGTATGCCATTTTCTGAATAACGTTTTAAGCGGTCTCGGCGAACTTCGTACCGCCTTACACTACACTACACTACACTACACAGCACAGCACTGCACTGCACTACACTACAATAGTTATTCTACTATTCCGGGTCGAGACAAATCCAACAAACCAAAAATCATGAAAATTGGTTTGTTTTATGTACGTACATAATAAGATTAAATTAATTTTTGAAAATGAAAAACAGCGGTGGCGTAATGAGCATCCGTGCCGTAACGGCTAGGGCCGCCGCCTCCTATCCGTGAGGTCGTAGTTCAAATCCTGCCACGTACCAATGTTGATTTCAAATTTAGATTTCATATGTACGTTTATCCGACGCTCTTACGGTGAAGGAAAACATCGTGAGGAAACCTGCACACGCCAGCGGTAGAACTCGCAGGTTGTGTGTGAGTCGACCAACCCGCACTAGGCCCGCGTGGTCGACTAAGGCGCTATCGCACTAATTCAGGGTAGGCTCGAGCCCCTCGACGGGGACGTATGTCAGCTGATATGATGAATGGATAATACTGTATTCTTAGAGCAATCAAAATAATCATCATATCAGCCGAAAGACGTCCCGAATGACCTCCGTTTAACGGGATTTTGAGCCATATGCATTCACAGCGGCATCCACGAGCCTTTCCAGATCATCAGTTCACCTGGCGGGAGGCCGTCCATCACTATATCTTCCGGCCCGTGGTTATCACTCGAGAACCTTTCTTCCCCAAGAGCTTATCGGTTCTAGGAGCTATACGGCCTGCCCATTGCCAATTAAACTTACTTACTCCAATACAGGCCGATTACAGGCACTTAACCCTTAGCCTGGGCAGCGTTCGGGAAGCTTCGCAATATCTTCACGTCCCAAATACCGCAGTGTCTCAAGACTAAGGTCTTTGACCAGTGTGTGTTGCCAGTGATGACTTACGGAACTGAGACATGGTCGCTTACTATGGGCCTCATAAGAAGGCTCAAGGTCACCCAAAGGGCAATGGAGCGTGCTATGCTCGGAGTTTCTCTGCGTGATCGAATCAGAAATGAGGAGATCCGCAGGAGAACTAAAGTAACCGACATAGCTTACAGAATCGCTAAACTAAAGTGGCAGTGGGCAGGGCACATAGCTCGTAGAACAGATGGCCGATGAGGCAGTAAAGTTCTCGAGTGGCGACCGCGCACCGGAAAACGTAGCGTAGGCAGGCCTCCCACGCGGTGGACCGATGACCTGGTGAAGATCGCGGGAAGCCGATGGATGCAGGCAGCGCAGGACCGGTCGTCGTGGAGATCCTTGGGGGAGGCCTTTGTCCAGCAGTGGACGATTTGTGGCTGATATGATGAACCCTTAGCCTACTTTTTATCGGCAGTATACTTTTAGGGAATACGATGAGTAGACAGGATTATAACACAATGCCAAAATAGACATGCAAATATACACACATCATATTATCAGCTCATACTTATACGTCCTCACCGAGAGGCTCGAGCTTACCATGAATTAGGGCGATCGGCCTTAGTCGACCACGCGGTCCCAGTGCGGGTTGGTTCACTTCACACACAACCTTCGACTTTCTTTGCAGGCGTGTGCAGGTTTCCTCACATTGTTTTCCTTCACCTTAAGGGCGTCGGATAAACGTACATATGAAATCTAAACTCAAAAACATATTGGTACGTGACAGGATTCGAACTAAGACATCCCGGACAGGAGGTAGCGGCCGGCCCTAGCCATTACGATGCGACACCGACGCGCTTACCCTAAAAAGACGCTTACATTACGTAGCAAATAGTCTTTATTATAGAATAATTATGCAATAAAAGAGCCAAATAAAAAAATACAAAAAATAATATAAGTACACTATTTTGATATCCTTACTAAAATAACCCGAAAACTTCTTCAGGCGCGTTTTGCTGAGGAGTAGACCGTCATGTTTGTGTCGGTGAAGCTGATGTTTTGAGCTATTTTCCATATCTAACATCAAGAAACAACCCCATAATATAAATCTACACAAATTTTACTACAACATTGCCACAACAATGTATATTTTTCTAAATTTTCTTCTTCTTCTTATCAGCTCATATACGTCCCTACCGAGGGGCTCTAGCTTACCCTGAATTAGGGCGATGGGCCCTAAATCGACCACGCAGGCCCAGTGATAAATTTTCTAGAACAATCTTATTAAACGTATGACACTATAAAATGTTTGTTGAAAACGAGCTCTTTATTTAAATCAACGTCACTGGACATAACTTTAAATTTGGCACCATATTTGGAGATACTCTTGCGCCGGGAGTTGAGCAAAAAAGGAGATAGGTATTAATTTCTTGGCTGTTTCGAGAATAGGATTATTATGCAAAAAAAGTATACAGCTTAACGTAGAGAACTGAATACCCAAGAGCGTAGATCGAAGAATGTACATTGTACATTGGCTAAATTACATCCCGAAATAAGTGCAACATGCTAAGTGTTTTCCTGCAATAAGCATGCTATGCAAAAAGCTCCCAAATAGGGTTACCATCTGATCTGACACGCATTTCCTCATTTGACAAGTATTTTACGGTCTAGTCAGTCGTGCGGTCGGCGCTAGGCTGAGACAGGCAATTTTTAATTTTGCTGGCCTTAAAATTGAAAGCTGGCATACATGCTCCAATCACACAAGATGGAGAAACTGACTTTAAAAAAAAAATTAAAACTGGATGCGTTTGACTATATCTCACCTGAAAAAAATAATTGCGCCGCGTACATGCATAGTGTTGCTGATCCCCTTCGATGATGGTACAGGAAATGCAGGGCGACGCGGAGGTTGTAGAGACAAGGAAAACAGCCGTGATATCTTCAGTCTTGAACAATTTCAGTGGTTGATTTGCTTATGGGAGCTCGAGGGAGGTCTCGTTGTTACTCGGTGGCTTGTCGAAAATGTTGAATTTGAATGAATACGCTCTATGACGCCTACGCTATATTTATATTAAATTTCCAGAGCGGGATGGCGCCATAGGAGGAAGCGAGACGGAAGATGGTGCACTTACCCACCCCTTTGGAGCAATACCGTACAGAGAGCCGCCTACGACCAATTTCCGCGCCGCGCCGTTTTGAAATAACGGTCGCGGAGGCAGCTCGCTGCTTACCAAAAAACCTTTTACCTCTCCTCAGGGGTTCCACCAGGCTTCCATCTCGCCACCTTTACCAAACTAATTACCTAGACCTCCCTCTAAGCCTCCCCAAGCAAAACACAGTTACAAAACACATTTATTTAGAAAACATACAAAAGGCTTATAAAACAAGATAACTTAAAACTACAACTTAACTATCTATATCTATGTACATATAACAATTCAAAAATAAAACGTATCGCACTTTAAGACATACACAAATTTACAATCAACAAAATTTATCAACAAGTAACTTTACGTTTTTAAGTGTCCATCGTGCACATTCTCCCGCCGTCACCTTCGTGATCCAGCACTGGTAGCACGATGATCTTCTTGGTGGGCCGCCTCAGCACGCGTCCTCGGCTCGTGGTCACCTCCACCACGCGCACTTCGCCATCCTCGCCCGGGAACGTCCGGGTGATGCGTCCTCTGGGCCAGCAGTTGCGTGGCAGGTTGCTGTCGGCGATGACCACCAGGTCACCGATTTTGGGGGCCTCTCCGGAGGCCCTGGGCTCCCGCCGGTGTTGGAGTGTGGGGAGGTACTCTCTCACCCACCGCCGCCAGAAGTTGTCGGCTAGCAGCTGTGCGCGCCTCCAGTGCGTGCGCGCGTTGATGTCTTCGGGAGTGAACGTGCCCGGGGGTGGCACATGACAGTTGGGCCCGACTAGGATGTGATTCGGGGTCAGCGCCTCGGGCTCCGCTGAGTCGACGCTCACGTGGGTCAGCGGTCTCGAGTTCACCACATTCTCGCACTCCACCAGCAGGGTATGGAGTGTTTCCTCGCTCGGCCGCTGCTCCTGCAGCGTGGCTCGCAGCGCCTCCTTGACTGTGCGCACCATGCGCTCCCAGGCGCCTGCCATGAAGGGGGCTGAGGGTGGCATGAACCGCCACACGATGTGCTGCGCGCTGGCTTCCGCTCCCATGGTCTCGACTGCTGCAGCCAGCTCTCGATCCGCCGCCTTGAAGTTGGTCGCGTTGTCACTCCAGACTTCTTTGGGCGGTCCCCGCCGCGCGATGAAACGCCGGAGCGCTGATATGGCTGAGTCGGCGCTCAGCGACGCGGCAATCTCCAGGTGCACGGCGCGCGACGTCAGACACGTGAATAGGGCCACGTATCGCTTCTCGGTGCGGCGCCCCACAGTCACAGTCACCGGACCGAAGTAGTCTAGGCCGGTAAACGTGAAGGGGCGCGCGTGATGCGCCAGGCGGCCCGCCGGCAGGTTGCCAGTCGACGGGCTGGCGGGTTTCGCCTTCCTCAGGCGACAGGCAGGGCAGCTTCGCAGGACTTCTTTGACTGTAGGCCGGATGCGCGTGACCCATAGTCGCTGGCGCGCCTCGTTCACCACCAGCTCCACTCCGCCGTGGCTCAGCCGCTCGTGCAGGTGTTGCAGGTACAGGCGGGTGTAGGGGTGCCTGCCGTCCAGCACTGCGGGGCTTGCAGCTTCTTCTGATATGTCGACGGCCTTCTCCACTCGTCCTTTGAGTCGCAGGATTTCGTCGGTGCCCACCGTAATACTTAGGGCGGCTAGCTTATCGTCGCCGGTAGGTAGGGCTCCTTTCTCGATTCTCCGTCTCTCTCTCGCATACGAGTCTTCCTGCGCTGCTCGCACCCATAGCCTTTCTGCGCGTATGAGTAGGTGCGCTTCGGTTCCCATGAAGTCCGGCGTGTCGACTGAAAGGCTTTTTTTCAGTTTCTTTTTCTTTTTAGCCTCTCCCCACGTAGGATCTCTGTTTTCATTTTTGGCAGTTCGCTTCCTCTTCGCGGCTGCAATGTGTTGTGTGCGGCCTCGGCATCGCTCGACGAACTGTAGAACACGCGCTGTTGCTCGGATGAGGCGTGTCCAGCGTGAAAATCTCGCTACGTCGGGCAGGTGGGCGTGGCTTCGTAGCGTCGTAGTCGTCGTAGTCGCGTAGCAAGCTTCTCGTTCTTCCCCGGTGACTGAGGCCGCGGCGCGTCGGTTTTCTTGCGGCCAGCATTCCTCAGGTTGATATAGGAACTCGGGGCCGTGAAACCATCTGTGTGCGGCGCCGAAGTCCGCCGGGGTGGCTCGCGTAGCATCATCAGCGACGTTATGGGCTGTTGGGACCCATCTCCACTCGTTTTTCTTCGTTGTTTCTTCGATTTCTGCCAGCCGGTGTGCCACAAAGCACTTGAATGCTCGCGGCTCGGCTCGTATCCATGCGAGAGCCGTGCGAGAATCGGACCAGTAGTGTCGCGCCTCTGCTTCCCAGTCGTGTTCGCGCGCGACAGTGTGGGCTAGTCGCGCTCCCAGCAGCGCCGCCTGCAGCTCGAGCCTCGGGATCGACACGGGTTTGAGTGGTGTCACCCGGCTCTTAGCGGCAGCCAGCACGACGCTCACGCTTCCGTCGGACCTCTCGTTCCGCCAGTAGACAGCGGCGGCGTAGGCTTCCTCGCTCGCGTCGACAAAAGTGTGGAGCGCTCGCTTGGTCACGGCGCCCGTGTCGTAACAGCGGGGGATGCGTAGCCGCTCCGTAGCGCGTAGCGTGCGTAGCCACTCGTACCATTTTTCGTGTAACTCGTCTGGCAGATCGGCGTCCCAGTTAGTGTGGTAGCGCCAGGTGTCTTGCATGATGCGCTTGGCCGGCGTAGTTACAGGTGCTATTAGCCCCAGCGGATCGTATAGGGACATGATCACGCTGAGGGCCTCTCGTTTCGTCGGCGCGCGCAGCCCGTCGATGACTTCCAGTGGCGCCCTCTTGCGGTTGAGTCTGAAGCCTAGGTTGTCCGGCCCTACTTCCCAGAGCAGGCCCAGTGTTCGCTCCCGCCGATAGGGATGGTAGCCTCCGCCTCGTTCGTAGAGTAGTGACGGAGCACGGAGGGCGAGTTGGATGCCCACCCGCGCAGCTCAAAGCCGGCCTGCCGATGGATGTGTTCGACCGCCGTGGCTGTCTCGAGGGCCTCTCCGTCTGTCCCGTAGCTGGCGATGTAGTCATCCATATAGTGACTTTTCACTATAGCCTGCGCCGCCTCCGGGAACTGTTCTGCATAGTCAGCTGCGTTTTTGTTTTTGACGAAGAGAGCTGTGCACGGCGATGAGGTCGCACCGAACACCACGCTCGTCATTCGGTATTCTGACGGCGGCACATCTCCTCTCTCGCTCCCTCTCCACAGGAAGCGCAGGGCGTCTCTGTCTTCTGGTTTTATGCGTATTTGCATAAACATCTCGCGAATGTCCGCAGTCACAGCGTACGGGCTCTGCCGTAAGCGCATAACTACGCCGGGCAGAGATTGTAGTAGGTCGGGCCCGGGCAGCAGCGCGTCGTTCAGGCTTCTCCCCTCAGTTCTGGCAGCTGCGTCGTGCACAAGACGTATCTTCGGCTTGTCTGGGTTGACCACAGCGAAGTGAGGTAGGTAACACACCTTTCCAGGTGTAGGCTGCGTCGTGGCGGGCTCGGCGTACCCCTTGGTAAAGAGGTTCTGCATCCTTTCTTCATACTTTGTTTTCAGATCAGGATCTCGATCTAGGCGCTTCTCGATGTTGAGCAGCCTCTTCTTTGCATTGCCATAGTTGTCGGGCATTCTTGTGTTGTCTTCTTTCCATAGAAGGCCAGTTTGGAAGCGACCATCTGGGAGGCGTGTGGTTGTCTCCTCTAGCAAGCGTAGCGCTCGCTGCTCCGGGTCATCGCGCGTCTTCCTTGGCTCAACGCCCAGCGACTCCAGGGCGAAGTATCTCCGCATAGCATTTTCCATTTCGTCGCTGGATTCCTCCTTGGTAGACAGATACCCGCAAAACGAAACGGGCTCTGTGTGCGACGAGCGGCACCCGTGTAGCACCCACCCGAGTTGTGTGAGTGAGGCTACGGGTCGGTCTCTCCGTCCTGCTCGCACATCGCGCGACACGATGAGTTCCCAGTTATCTTGCCCGATGAGAACTTTCGGCTTGGCATTCTGGTACATCAGTTCATGTCTGAGGTCCTCCAGGTGTGGGCAGTCCTCCAGGTCTTCTTCGCTGAGCGACTGAGTAGTGAAATCGAGTCGCTCGACCGTGCGTGCCCCTTGCAGTTCGTAAGAATCGAGTGAGTATTTCCCTCTCACTCGCACGTCGACTGTTTTGCTGTTTTCGTGCTTGCGCCGCGTGCCGTTGACTCCTATGACCCACAGGTTGTTAGTGGGCCCTTCCAGGCCGAGGGACTCGACGATGTCTTCGTCAATGATGGTGATAGTACTGCCCTCGTCCAGCAGCGCGTACGTCTCGACAGTGTTTCGCGGACCGGTGAGAACGATCGGCGCGATTTTCAAGTAGGCCCGGCGTGAGCCCGCCCGAGTGGAGTGGGCGAACTCGAGGGCCGACGCGACTTCTTCCGCCTTCTTGGGTTCTTCTCTTGGCCGCTCTGAATGCAGCAGCGAGTGATGGGGAGCGCGACAGCCGTTTGTTCCACACGGCTTCGCTCGGCAACTGAAGCGTCTGTGGTTGCTCCTCACACACCGGAAGCATTGGCGGTGCCGGCGTACCAGGTCCCAGCGTCCGTTGACATCAGCCTCGACGAACTGTCGGCACTCCAACAGTTTGTGACTGCCGCTGCACTGTGGGCATGTCGTGGTTGTAGGCGTAGTTGCCGTTGCAGCGAAGTTTTTCTCTACGATCTTCTTTCTCGCTCTCTCTCGTGGCGTCTCAGCTGGTGTTGTTTCAGCCGGAGCGTAGGGGCCGCATTTGTCCGCCTCTTCGTTGAGAAAAGATGCCAGTTTTTTGAGGTCTGGCGTGTTGTCTTCTCGCGCTGCGAAGTCATACCACTTGTTTCGGAGTATCGGTGAAATCTTCTCAAGAATTGTGCGTACCAGCTTGGGATTGCATAGGTACGCGTCTCTCCGCAGCGCCTCGATGGTGGCCACAACATTTGCTACTTTGTTCGCAAAAACACACACTTCTCGTGGGCTGTCTCCTATGCGGGATAGCGCGCGGGTTTTCTCAATCTCGCGCAGGACTAGCGCTTCTGCTCGTCCGAACCGCCGCTCCAGAGCCTCGATGATTTTTCTGGGTTCCGTGCTGCTGATTAGTAAGCAGCTGGCAGCTTCCTTTGCTGCTCCGGTGAGGCTCTTTCGAATTCTTGCGACGTTTTCTGTTCTTGTGAAATTTGTTTCTGTCTCGACGAATGCTGTCTTAAATGCAAGCCAGCTATCACTTCTCCCGTCGAAACCAGGCAGCTCCTGGAGATATCTGGGCGCCCCTCTCGCCGATGTGCGAATGACGCTCTGTAGGGCCGCTGCGAGGGCCGCAATGTCGGTTTGCGGCGCAGCCGGCTCGGTTTTCTGAGGGATGCTCTCCGGTTTCGCGGACTCCTCCCCACCCTGCCCCACGGGTTCTCGTGAGGCCGCAGGCCGCAGTCGTTCGGTCACCGCAGGCCCCGGTTGGGTGTGAGCGTGTCCTTTCGCTCCTGTGTGCTTTTCCATCCATTCAGCCACTCGCTCTGAGCCCTGCCTGACTTCTTCGTCAGCCGATTCATCTGCAGGGTCCAGCTCCTGGTCAGAGTCCTCCATAATTCTCCGCAAATGTGCCTCCTCTAAGGCCCGTTCCGCCGCGATTGCTTTGACCGCCAGCTCAGCCAGCCTCTCCTTGGCTTCCAGTTCCGCGAGGAACCTCTTGCGAGAAGCCTTGGAGCGGTCTGACCTAACTGATTTAGGTCGGGTCTCCACAACCGTGACGTCAGCCTCGGTGTTCGTAGTTTCCGTTACGGTTTCCCCAGTTTGCGTAGTGCCGTGGCTCCAGGTCGCTGTTTCTCCCGAAGTCGTGTTTCCCGTACCTTCAGTTGTGGTATTTTCAGAATCCGTCGTCTCTTGGGCAGCCTGCTTGGACGCGGTCTTGGAACGCGTGGATCTCGTCATGGCGGCGTGGCTCGACGACGTAGTTCTTCAGGTTTTTTCTCTTCAGTCCAGGGATCCGGCTTCACGAAGGACCATAAAATGTTGCTGATCCCCTTCGATGATGGTACAGGAAATGCAGGGCGACGCGGAGGTTGTAGAGACAAGGAAAAAAGCCGTGATATCTTCAGTCTTGAACAATTTCAGTGGTTGATTTGCTTATGGGAGCTCGAGGGAGGTCTCGTTGTTACTCGGTGGCTTGTCGAAAATGTTGAATTTGAATGAATACGCTCTATGACGCCTACGCTATATTTATATTAAATTTCCAGAGCGGGATGGCGCCATAGGAGGAAGCGAGACGGAAGATGGTGCACTTACCCACCCCTTTGGAGCAATACCGTACAGAGAGCCGCCTACGACCAATTTCCGCGCCGCGCCGTTTTGAAATAACGGTCGCGGAGGCAGCTCGCTGCTTACCAAAAAACCTTTTACCTCTCCTCAGGGGTTCCACCAGGCTTCCATCTCGCCACCTTTACCAAACTAATTACCTAGACCTCCCTCTAAGCCTCCCCAAGCAAAACACAGTTACAAAACACATTTATTTAGAAAACATACAAAAGGCTTATAAAACAAGATAACTTAAAACTACAACTTAACTATCTATATCTATGTACATATAACAATTCAAAAATAAAACGTATCGCACTTTAAGACATACACAAATTTACAATCAACAAAATTTATCAACAAGTAACTTTACGTTTTTAAGTGTCCATCGTGCACACATAGCAAATACGGCAATAAATGAAAAAAACAAGAGAGCTAGCGAGAATTTGCGGGTGGGTATAAAGACCTGAGCGAGCCTGCCGGGTGGACAAACGCACAGTTTTCGCTGGAAGAAGTTTCTTTGACTACCATAATTCAAACACAAAACATGTATATAACAGTGGCTTCCGGTAGTAAGATGCCTACATTTTTACCTCAACTCTTAATATTATTTCGGAAAAAAGCCGCTGCAGAAGTTACTCTTGCATCATCATCATCATCATCATATCAGCCGACGGACGTCCACTGCTGGACATAGGCCTCCCCTAAGAATCTTGCATACTATACTGTAAAACACCATCAGTCATACGAATAAATTTATGGAATGCACTTTTGAAAAAGAAATACATCTTCGGAAAACTATGACTCAAAATTACTACTTCGTTTGTTTTTTTCTAAATTAGGTTAACGGTTCATAAATTGACCATTCATGTTATTTTGAATAAATGACACTCTTTAAATTAAAAGTATGTAGGTTGTGTATTATTTTTATTTTTTATTAAAAATTTGAGTGTGTTAAATTAATGTATTATTTATTTTTAAGACTTACAGTGTTTTACTGTAGACAGTTATTTTTCTGAAAAATCAGGCATTTTGTGCATCTTAGACCTGCAATCTCCTTTACATTTATGGTAACCCTACTCCCAAAATATGCAACACTGTTGTGAATTTAGTGTTAGATATGCAGGTGGGTGTTAATTATTTCTGTCATGGAATAGGTAGAAAGGTAGGTACTCGTATCTATCTACATTAATCAGTCTATCTTTGACGAAAATGGTTAAGATTAAAATTAAATTAAGTTGTCATTTCAGTTTTTATAATATATAGCTCTATGATGTGCGTAAAACGAGTCTATCCTGGCGTCGACAGCTACATTTTTCAGTGCCATCGCGTCACCAACAAACGAACAGGAAACTATATCGATTCATGTTATAATCAGTTAGTCCTGACATCTAATTTGTGTACAATTTGAAAACTTAATAAGCCGTCAAAGCGCTCCTGAAATAGAATCAAGTTTAAACTAATTACGTTCCTTTACAAGGGAGCGACAATTGACAAATGTATTCCGCGCCGCGCGATACATACAATTAGCCGAGGAATGTTTCTGAAGTTTCGGAACGCACCCGTCCGCTGACAGCGCGCGAATGTCACTTTGGCGCGGGAAATTTTTTGGTGGGAAACTCAGCTTTTCGGCTTCGCGATAGAGGCGGGATTTGTGGAGTAATGAGTGTCATTTAGTGTTTGGTTTTGGGGTGGCTGTCTTTGTGCGATGGCTATTAATCATTTCGTGCTGTCAGGCGGCCGCCGCGAGAGTGACAAATTGACTCGCCGAGCGGGGAGGTTCACTATTTTGGGGGTAGTCACTAGACACTGATTACAATTTTAATAGGCAGTTAGTTTGGGTAATAATTGCCTTTGTAATTTTCAACTGCACCAAATGAAACTGGAATGTGTTTCCACGTTACTTGGTTGGTGCAGCGATTATATTGTTATTCACTCATCGATCATCTCTAGTTTAGCGAAAGCTATTCTGTTTTTTTTTCTTAGCTTATTCAAGATACCCATAGTCGATTTGCAAAACAAATTTTGAACTCTCCATCTCAGATCAAAAAAAAGTTCAGACAGAACGCTGCGTACTGTGAAGTTAAAGCCACATAATGAAATATGTGCGCGATATTGGTGTGTGTGTGTCTGGGTGCCTGTAGTGTGTATGTTTGTGCGTGTCTTCGACGACATCTTACCGACATACTACCGAGTATTTTAGACGTTTTGATATCTATGTGTGCGGTTACAGTGTACGTACAGGTTTGGAGTGGTTTTGAATGGCTTCACATTAAATGTACGTGAGGTTTTATCTGAACTTTTTTTGATCTCAGCTCTTCACACAAATCGGTCAACTGATAGACCAATTTTGTATACAGTACAATTGTGCATAGAGTTCAATTTTATATATGTTCAATTTTGTATAGAGTACAATTTTTTATAGAGTTCAATATTGTATAGAGTCCAATTGTGTATAGAGTTCAATTTTGTATAGAGTTTAATTTTTGAAATGAAATTTTCTCTAGGCGCGTTGGGCATTTTTGAGATGGGAAAAAACCATTGAACTCGCAACACTGTAATGTAACCGCCACTCGTACCAGGAACACTCGGAGGGTCAAAACTTATAAAAGTTTTCACTTCTGTTTGCACTCGGTTTGATCATTTCTTGAGTTTGATTATTTCTTGACTTCTTCTTATCTTATCTTTGTAAGTGGGGGCTGCAGTTGGAGCGACACTTCGACCCAATGAGATCTTTTGTGTCTACCCCTATAACCTTTGCACCCCAACCTGCTCGAAGATGTGCTGCATCAATGCAGCAATTCCGCTGATTGGAAGGTGCTCGTAGTCCTCCGGTTTTCGGTAGCCATCACCGAGGAGGTACATACATTGACACAGTAAGTGTTCCATTGATTCTGTATCTTCACCACAGGCCACAACTTACTAGTTCTTTGTGGCAAGGGAATGGAACATTTATGTATGGAGCGCGGCATACTAACAATATGTGACTACATATATTTTTTTTAAACACTTATTTTAGTAACTAAACATATAATGTTCCTATGCCACTGAAGTTCATGCCCATTTGCTTTTAGATGAATGAAAGCCCGAGTAAACGGTTCCTATACAATTGTTGTTACCCCTTGTCTTTCATCACATCAGCTGAAAATCGTCCACTGCTGGACAAAGGCCTCCCCCAAGGATTTCAACGACGACCGGTCCTGCGCTGCCCGCATCCATCGGCTTCCCGCGATCTTTACCAGGTCGTCGGTCCACCGCGTGGGAAGCCTACCTATACTACGTTTTCCGGTGCGCGGTCGCCAATCGAGAACTTTACTGCCCCAACGGCCATCCGTTCTAAGAGCTATGTGCCCTGACCACTGCCACTTCAGTTTAGCGATTCTGTGAGCACTGTCGGTTACTTTGGTTCTCTCGCGGATCTCCTCGTTTCTGATTCGATCACGCAGAGAAACTCCGAGCATAGCTCGTTCCATTGCCCTTTGGGTGACCTTGAGCCTTCTCGTGAGGCCCATAGTAAGCGACCATGTCTCAGTTCCTTAAGTAATCACTGGCAACACACACTGGTCAAAGACCTTAGTCTTGAGAAACTATGGTATTTGGGATGTGAAGATAAACCCCTTGTCTTTACAGGAAAGTAACGGGAAGGAAATGGTAGGTAAGACCTTAGGATGGTCTTTGCCCAACATCCAGCTAAAACAGACTAACGAGCCACAAAAAATATATTCAAGTTCACACAGTGACGTAAAATAGCTTAACCACTCCGGGAGTGCCGAGAGAAGTGAAAACTTTTTATAGTTTTATAATTTTTGACCCTGCGAATGTTCCTGGTAAGGTGACAGTGTCGGTGTCGATCACGGTGTCGCGAGTTCACTGGTTTTTTCCCATCTCAAAAAATGCCCAACGCGCCTAAAGAAGTTTTCTCTTCAAAAAGTAGAGCTTACAAATCACAATATACTTATTACTATATTATTTGAGTGCTCAGATTTTGAGTGGCACCCGCGGCTGCGGTCCATAACTCACATGTGGCATCAAAGTGCTTTATCTGGTCTCGGTCTCGTTCTTAAATGCGGGAATGAATTGCGATATATCGGGCAGGTTGATTAGGCGACGCGTCTTTAGTGATTCACTCTTTATAAGTGAAATAATTAAACAAAACACTTTATGGTTGTCAGAAAATGGATTAGTTTCACTTTGGTCTTATGAATTTGTGCTATTGTAGAAATTTTTAAAGTTCCTAGTTGTTGTTGTGAATTTTTCTTGGCCATGGAAACGAGCCCTTCAACCGAATTCATAAATAATTATTCCTTTTTTATTTGTTTTTGGATTTGTAATGCTAGTGCCGATGCATTACAAAACTCTCTGAAGTTCTTGACAGCATTTGCAGCAGCCTAATTCTGAGGTAGAACACCCGGTTGCAGTAGGGCGTCTATAAAACTGCACCCAGTGCAAATTGGGTGTTAACGTCCTTTTTCATTTTATTTTCTTGTTCTTCACATTGCTCACGTGTACCAGACGATTTTTTCGAAAACGCACCACTTTTTGAAATCCTAGCAGAAAACAATGCAAATACAATAAAATAAAACTACGAATCCGTCCACCACAAATCCCGCCAAAAAACTCTAAAGTTCCCAGGAATTTAAGGTGTTGCCATACTCTAAGCTTTAGTGGACTTAAACTAATAAAATATCTTCTTTATCTTTATTTCAAACCCACGCCCTATCTACCTACAAGTCGTGCTATAAGTGTGTTTATGTTTTTATAATTTTTATGTTCTTTTCAGGTCTTTAATTGATATTCAAATTACCTATTCATCTGTGCGCACAAGCGTACATGTACCCACGCCCTACCGTACGTACTCCTACCGGTCGTGTCCATTAGCTTCACATCACGATGTCGCGGGTGCGATTCCCGGCGAGTATACCTTACTAAAATTGGTTTGGTTGGCGGAAGGCCATTTTTTAAGCCCGCCTGGCTGGCTACCACCATCTTATCTAAGTCTTGCCGCCAATCATCATTGTTAACAGCATAGATGTGTTCCGGCTTGAAGTTGGGGATTCTTGGTAAGACCGCTTCCATGTTCGGCATCAGCGTCACTTACCATCAGGTGAGATGATGCTAAGAACTGAGCAAATGTGGGTTTTGAAAAAAACTTTTCTTGTCTTCAGTCTTTTTGCTGTAGCCAGAGTCTCGATGAGAATTATTGAGAGTCTCTCTCTTATTGTAAGTAACTGGTGCTTTCAATAAACATCTACCTTGGACAAGAAAATCAGGAAATCGTACTTTGTTCGTTTGCTACTTAATCGCGCCAAAACAGCTGAACAGATTTGGATGAAATTGCAAGAAGTTATAATTTAGAGGAACCTTCAAGATCAGAGTGAATAGGCATTATTTGAGGTTGCGTGTTACATCCTCGGCTGCATCGGCACTTATCATCAGGTGAGTCGCAGCCAAAAGCACTTAAATCGTTACTAATTCTTGCTAATAATATTATGAATGTGAAAAAGTGTTGTTACCTTTTTACGCTTCAACACCTCGACCAATGTATATGAAATTTGGCACGCAGGTAGCCCATATCACTAGGAAGGACATAGGCTACTTTTTATCCTGTGGAAATAGCAAAGTCCGATGCAGTTCCTGGGGGAACTGAAAATGTACTCTTTTTTTTGGTTAGTTTCTTTAACATTGCAACGGAACAATGGATTGCTGTGATTTTTTGCACAGAGATGGCCGAGGGGGTGGGAAATGACATATTACTAATTAGCATACCTGACATGGTTCCCGAGGGATCTGGGGAAAACTCATTTCCGCGCTACGGACTGAAATGGTTTTAAGCTATTGTATAGCTTTTATCGCGGGCTTTGAGGGCACCGAATCAAGAAATTTTGTAACAAAAAAAACCTGACACCCAAAAAAAAATTATTGAGTTCTAAAAAACTTACAGTGCCATCTATCTATCCATCATGACGATGGTGATGTTGGTGGTGATGGTGGTCGTGATGGTGTTCGTGATGGTGGTGGTGATGGTGGTCGTGATGGTGGTCGTGATGGTGGTGGTGATGGTGGTCGTGATGGTGGTCGTGATGGTAGTGGTGATTGTGGTCGTGATGGTGGTCGTGATGGTAGTGGTGATGGTGGTCGTGATGGTGGTCGCGATGGTGGTCGCGATGGTGGTCGCGATGATGGTTGTGATGGTGGTCGTGATGGTTGTCGCGATGGTGGTCGCGATGGTGGTCGCGATGGTGGTCGATGACGATGACGATGATGATTTAACTTTCTTAGTGTTAATTTATTACATAAAAATAATAAATCGGTCTGGTTTGCCTGTACAATGCAAATTTCTGTTTTAAAAGAGGTTTCTTTGATATATTTTTTTCTGTTATGAAAGTTAACGAATCGGTTTCTGGAACTAACAAAATGATGTTATTGAAAAAAAGAATCAGGTTATAAAATATCACTTTCATATGTTTTATAATTGCTGAGAAAAATCGCAATCTCTGCGACCAAAGTTTCCAATGCGTCGCCTTAAATAAGAACTATGAGAGGTGAAATCTCATTATTAACCCGGGTGTATAATTAAATTTAGTACCATATTAGGTACAACCCGGCTAAATCCAAGGGCTATAATGATTTGCTTTCGGTATATTTTGCATTTGGACAGCGGGAGGCCGATGGATGCGGGCAGCGCAGGACCGGTCGTCGTGGAAATCCTTGGGGGAGGCCTTTGTCCAGCAGTGGACGATTTGTGGCTGATATGATGATGATATTTTGCATGATATATAATTAAACTAGCTGGCCCGGCGAACTTCGTCCCACCTTACACTACACTACATTACCCTACCCTACACTAGATACACTACACTACACTACTCTACCCTACACTACACTACCCTACCCTACACTACTCTACCCTACCCTACACTACACTACCCTACCCTACCCTAACTACACTGCACCTACACTACACTACACTACCCTACCCTAAAACCAATTATTTTGTACTGATATTTTTTTTATTGATGAATATCATATTTTAATACTTATTATCCTATTCCGGACGAAGACATGCAAAAACATATAAATCATAAAAATTGGTCCAGCCGTTCTTGATTTATAAATGGTGTAACTAACACGACTTATTGCAGCGACCAGCAAAAGAGGCTTTGATGGACGAACGTGTAAATGTGGGCCGAGGCGAAGCCTGTACTTTTCTCAAATAATGGGCGGAAATTAAAACTTCAATAATTACTTTTCAAAATCAATGACGATTATCGAACAACAATAATTTTTCACATTTGTCAAAAAGAAGTTTGTCAAAATAATGCTCAAATTTCCAAGTATGTTTGAGAAACCGCCTCCGTAGCTCAGAGGCAAAGTTCACTGGCTTTACACAGGAGGTCGCGGGTTCGATTTCCGGCGGGGTCAATTGTAAGACTTGGTTTGGTTGGTGGTAGGGCATTTTCTAAGCCCGCCTGGCTAGCAACCACCATCTTATCTAAGTCTTGCCGCCAAATATCAATGTTGATATCATTGGTGTGTTCCGGCATGAAGATAAGATAGCCAGTTTCCCATTGCGTTGGGGAATCTTGGTAAGCCCACTTCCATCTTCGGCAACATCGTCACTTACCACCAGGTGAGATGTTGTCAAGGGTTTACCAATTGAGAATAAAAATAAATAAAAAATAATAATTAAAAACCCGCCAAATGCAAGGGTTAGTCGTACTCGCGCTAAGGAGTCCGAACTGAAGTAAATAAAATCTTTTTTCTGTCGCTTGAGTTTTGAATTTTGATTGTAATGAATAGGTATAATTGACATAGTTATGTGGAGAGGTGTGTAATGGTACGTAATCCTCGCAACGCGAGTCCGCATCGCACTTAGGCGCTTTTTACGCGACTTAAAAAAGGAGGGTTATGTTTTTGACAGTCTATGTACGTATGTATGTATGTATGGATGTTCATCTGTTCCCTCGTGTTTCCTAAACCACTTAACCGATCTTGACAAATGTGGTGTATTTGGATTTGTGCCATCACTCCGCGTGTCATAGGATATATTATAGCATATAAAAAATCACCATGGCGGATTTTAAAGGTGAATTAAACAACCAAAAACATTTTTTTTGATATTCATAATATCATGTTTAGTATCAAAAGAAAGGTCTTAACGAGCACATTCTAAATATATATATATACATTACATATGCAAATATTTAAAATTTCTTAGCAAATGGTCTCACAAGCGATATTATGAGACGGCTCAATGTACGCGCGCTACAATCAAGCGACACGACACGCGGCCGCGGGTAGCGAGTTGGGGTGGCGATAAACTCTGAGCACAAAAAATATGGAAATAAAATAAAAGTTAAAAATATTAATATTTTGTTCAACAAAACGGTTACTATAATAAAAGTTTAAAAAAACTAAAACCATAGTCAACCAAGCCATAATTTTTGATTAAGATAGGGCTTGCGACTATGGCTCTTACCTCAGATGAAGGGAAAAAGAAAGGCTATGATTTCAGGCGGGAAACTCCTGTTTTCTTACTATTGCGTAGTCGGGTTTTATTTTTTTTAAACTTATATTATAGTTAACGTTTTGTTGAACAAAACATTTAATGACACAGCTAATTATCGATATAAATTTCCACTATTAATAATCTCTTACATGGATAACTGTCATCTGTTAAGAATTTAACAGCGTCCGGTAACAACTCGCTCGTATAAATGAACTGTTCTAATGAAGGGAGATAGAATTTTAATTGGCAAGGGACTGGATTTTTCTACTTTGAAACTTTTTAATTAATCCTCGGCGGGGCGCGGGCGCACGCGGGTTCTGTTTTACAGGATTATTTATTAACAAAGTGAGTTCGTGTTACTGGAAAAAATGTAAGCAAGTATTTCTCAGCTACGGCACAGTTTTATTTATCTACCCCCTTTTTATTGTTAAGCATAGATATAAGAAGATTTTTTTATTTCTAGGGTTCCGCAACCAAAGCTAATATATATATATACTTTACCCAAAGGTTAAAAAGGGGACCCTATTACTAAGAATTCGCTGTCCGTCTGTCTGTCCGTCAGTCACCAGGCTGTATTTCATGAACCGTGATAACTAGACAGTTGAAATTTCGACAGATGATGTATTTCTGTTGCCGCTATAACAACAAATACTAAAAATTAGAAAAAAGTAAAAAAAATAAGGGAGGGTCTCCAAACAAAAAAAACGTGTTTTTTTTAAACATAAAGAAACTAGCGTCATCTAGTATGATGGTACGGAACCCTATGTGTGCGGTTCTGACTCACACTTGGCCGGTTTTTTTGATATCTTTTTGTGTATCACTGTATATTGTGATGTAGCTTTGAATAAATGTTGTATCTACTCGTATCTATCTATCTGTCAAGTAAGAATAAGCTGGCGGCGAAATTTCCTCTTCAATTTTGTATCTCGACTCACAGAGAAATATATATATATATACCTTTATGCTTAATACATCGATATACAGGATGTAAAAAATTGGTGTAGGACCTGTAGGACCCATTTACTGAACAACTTTCTCCAAAGAACCCACAGTCAATTTTCAAAAAAAATTTGGACCCTCTATACTAAAACGCACTAAATCGGTAGATCAGCTGATCGATTTTTATGGAGAGTAAAAAAAATATTTACGTTTTCAGCAAAGTCGTAGAACAAAAGTTGTTCAGTAGGATGAGTAGAAGCCCCAGTAAACGGGACCTACACCAATTTTGTTACAACCTGTTTAAGTGCCTAATATCTGTAATTAAAAAATCGGGGTGGGTAGAATAGAATTCTGAACGAACTGCTGCTAGTTTTTTTGTGAATTTTGTTTCTTGTGCTTTTTGACAATATTAATTTCCGGCACTAAAAAAGAATATACAAAACATGAAATGTAACAAAAGATAATAAAAGAAAATTAATAATACAGCAGCTAAATCAAATATCAAAGTCAAGTAAAATAAAACAAAAAAAGGAAAAACAAGCCAGGACTCCGACTTACGAGTAGCATATGCTGAGTGGCGTCACAGCGCTGATTTTCAGCGGTAGCCAATAATTGCGGTTTGCGCGCGCGTAGCGGTGGAAAAAGACGGTACTAATAGTCTCTGAGCTAAGCCGGAGACAGACAGAGAGACTGACATGGCGAAACTACAAGGGTACCTTGTTGACTACGAAACCCTAAAAAGGATATTTTCTTTAAATTATTTTGATAAATAAAATAACTAGTAAGTATACTGTACAAAAAGTATAGCAGCTAGACATCAAACTTATTTAAATAAAAATTCCAATTCCATAAAAACCGGTCAATCTGTGTTCAGAAAAAGTGAACCTAATAGCTGGGTCATTCTCCCACAAAGAGTCACAATTACCTGGTTGTCGCCTCCCTGTCACTCCAAGTGGCCACTGAGGGAGGGCCCTGATGGACTCTTGTGCAGTGCCGGATTTAGAGTATTGGACTTATGTGGAATTGTGGACACCTAATTAACCTGCAATAGTTATATATAGTTGTACAGGACGTAAAAAAAATGTAGTAGTTAACTTACCCGTTAACTGGGGGTTCTCCTCATCATACTGAACAACTTTCCCCAAGGAACCCATAGTGAATTCTCAAAGAAATTTTTTAACCCTCCTTACTAAAATGCTTCAGCCGATCGATTTGTATAAAAAGTATATTTTTTTTGGGATTTAAAAAAAAGTCGTAGAACAAAAGCGTGATGATGAGTAGAAGCCCCAGTTAACGGGACCTACACCACTTTTGTTACACCCTGTACAGTTATATATTTATTGTGTATACTAGGATAGTATAGTTCGTTAGCTCATTTAACTGTATCTATGACGGCTCGCAACAAACACTGTATCAAAAGTGCCACCCGAGTCCGCCACGTTTGTACTCAGAGCGGCCCCTTTGCTAAGTGTTTGACTGTCGCCGCTGCCGGCTCGCGGCATTCATCAAGCGATCGAACTTTAGCGAAACCCTTTCAGAAAATAATTCAAACCCCGAAATCAAGGGTTGGAAAAAGTCATTTTTCTGCGGTTGAAACTGCAATACATTTATCATTTTTTTTAAATAATTTTATTACAATATGTCTGTGCTACAGTGTAGGAGGCCAAAACACGATTTAATAAAATTTTCTCGATAGAAAAAAAAAATGCAAAATTCGCTTAAATTTATCAATTTTCGCTATGTTTTAGCCCAAAAAAAAAACAGTTTTATTTCACTACAGTTAGACATAGCACCTTTTTTTTCTCTCTTATTCCTCAATAAAATCCTGACATATTGTCGGACTCATGGTTTAAAATGCCTATATCTAAGTTAAAACGATAAAACATTGGAAAATTGCAAAAGTGGGGTTATTTTCTTTACTCTTTACACGTTAATTATGTAAGTAAATATCCTTTATTGCACACCTAAAAAATCATTACAAGAACTCAATTAAAACATGTACAGTGCAAAGGCGGCCTTATCGCCTTTAGAGATTTCTTCCACGCAAACTTTAAGTAACCGATAGGAATTGGTAGGTAAAAAGGCTTAATGTTTGGATCGAGGACAATTTTGTTAGGAAACTTTAAAACTAGATGCTCAAGTTTTTTATTTGGCTTTGGACTGATTAAGGCTCCTGCAGCCTGTGGGGTTCCTATTAGGCTCCTGCGGAGCTCCCTGCGAGTTGTCACTCGGTTCGACATCGTCAATGCGATCACGCGGCGAGGCTAATCACCCGTCGATAAACATTGTACGGGATGGAATCTGGCTGAGGTACCGGGCTTATACAGCGTGTTATAAGCTGTTTAAGAGTTCTACAGCGTCGGTGGCGTAATGGCTAGGGCCGCCGCCTCCTGATCGAACCTGCCACGTACCAATATGGTTTCGAATTTAGGTTTCATATGTACGTTTATCCGACGCTCTTACGGTGAAGGAAAACATCGCGTGGAAACCTGCACAGTGCACACTCCTGCGAAGAAACTCGCAGGTTGTGTGTGAAGTTGACCAACCCGCACTGGGCCCGCGTGGTCGACTAAGGCCCGATTGCCCTAACTCAGGGTAGGCTCGAGCCCCTCGGTGGGGACGTATATGAGCTGATATGAAAAAGAGTTCTAAGAGCTGTATTTTCCTGTTTGTCGTAATGAAGCCGTAATCTCGGGGGAAAAGTTTCTTCGTTATTTTGTAAGTATAAATTTGTAATCATATCGGTGGGTATCAAAGCTTCGGTGGCTCAATCGGTAACGACTCGGTCCTCTTGACCAGTGGTCCTGGGTTCAAACCCAATGTACCAATGAGTTTTTCGAATCTTGCGTACATACAATAACTGATTGCTTTGACGTTGAAGGGAAACATCGTGAGGAAACCAGCACATCCTATTCCAGATTTGTATGAAGGTGGCGTTCCAGGCTTCCGTAGGTGTAAATCTAAAAATGCCGTACGCGTGACCGCGGGTGATTCTAAGTGCAACAACAAGCAACCGCCATCTATACCTTGGATAGCACGGTTAAATGTGCCACACGATAAGAAAGAAAAAACGAGTATCATATATTTTTACTGGTATTATTTGTAACCTGCCTGGTTATAATAAAAAGATGTAAACATTCGAAAACATTTTTTAATAATTTTTTCTGTCTAGGAAAGTTGCTGGATTTTGATATTTTATTTAAAAAAACCAGCCAAGAGCGAGTTGAACTCAATGCTGAGTACAATGCCGAAGTCAAATACAAAATATCATATTTGACATCCTCACAGTAAGACGCGAGTTAACTACTTATTGCGCTATCTAGTGGTGTTTAAGTGAACTATTTTCCGTAAGTGAACCTATTATATTGAGTTTGCCACTTTATTTTCAATTGATAGAATTCTTATAGGTTTTCCTGTAATATACAAGCAATATTTTGTATTTTTTTAAAAACTTTAGGCTCAGTAGTTTTGGAGATCAGGGGAGGGGGGAATTGTAAATTTTCTTCTTCGTTCATGAATAAAATCAAAACTATTTGAGATCCTCACAACGAGCCCTTTCATTTGATATATGACACAGTAAGGTTTGCAAAACTTTTTTTAAATTTCCTAATTTGTCCCCCGAAAATGACCCTTATTACACCATTCTACCAAATTTCACCTGATTTGGTCCACTAGATTCGGAGCAAATTAGCTGTGACAGACGGACGGACGGACAGACAGACGGACGGACAGACAGACGCACGAGTGATCCTATCAGGGTTTCGTTTTTTGTACGAAACCCTAAAAAAAGTAAAAATGCAACACAGGCCGTGAATAAAATTTGTGCAGTTCATGGACCTAATGCAGCATCAGTCAGTAGTATAAACTTGGATCAAGCGTTTCCAGTCTGGATATTTTAACGTTCAAGATGCAGCTCGCTCTGGTCGCCCTGTTTGAACCTGCATACAAAATACCATTCTAGGAAGTTTTTCTTACCTATCTATAAATAAAATTATAGAATTTATAGATAGGTACTATAAATAAAAATGAAATGCTGTTAGTTGCCAAGCGCATTACTTGAGAACTGCTGGACCGTTTTCGCAATTTTTTTAACCGACTTCGTAAAAAGTAAGAGGTTTCGCAATTCGACCGTATATATTTTTTTATATGTGTGTTCGCGGATAACTTCGTCGTTTTTGAACCGATTTTGATGATTATTTTTTTGTTGGAAAGGAGATATTCCAAAGGTGGTACCATGATAAGAAAACCAGGATGGCATCTCAGATAAATCGAGGGGAACCTTAGTTTCCTGTTTGAAGTCGGTTTTTTTGTTCAAAATTATGTTTTAAATGTTCGTAACGTTTTAGGAAGAAAAAGCCTCGCGAGCACCCTCGATGTCCTCGGGGGCGAAACTGCGGGCAACAGCTAGTGTAAAATAAAATAGAATGGAACAGCTTTTACTTAGAGCACAATACCATAGCATAGTACTAATATATATACTTTGACAATACTGTAATATAAAGGTTCCTACTAGTTATGGTATTCAACGATAGATATGTAGTGTCACTATGGTTTTATTGCAACAAGAAGATTCTTCTTGAGGTCGATAAGCCATGTAAGTATTAAAATGTTAATTGTTTATTTATATATTATATATTATATAATCAAACCTATTATTTATACTAATTATATGAATTTTACACTATTGTATCCTTATTATAATATATATTTAAATAGCTTCTTTATTTGTGTACACGTCTGCCATTTCAAGTAATCTTATTCTTTCCCGGGTTTGCTGGCAGAAATTTCTAATTAGAAATAAGTAATACCCATTGTATTATTTTATTTTCTGCAAGTTATGTTATCTTTCTTGTACACAATAAACTTTTAAGTAAATAAAAGAAATTATAGGGGTAAAATATGGCCGACTTCAAAAAATCTGGTTCTCTTCGATTAAGGCGCAGTGGTACCTAAAAGTCCACTTAAACAGGTTTTTAGAATTCATTTTTGAAGTAGTTAACAGTAAATTTAAATTCTAGGAAAACATACTGGTATTATTGAGAATAGTTACGAGGGACTATATCGACTAGAAACACGATTTAATAAAGTTGGCTCGATAGAATAATTTCGCAAAGGTACCTCTTTCGAACCATTTTATCGTCTATTTTCGGTTTTATTCTTAAAATAAGTAATTTGATAATATGATTTATTTACTGAAATAAAGTTCATAGGTGACTGAAGAGAAAACCTTTCATACCTAAAATATTTAAGATAAATATGATGAAAATAAAAACGAAAACATCGAAAAAGTTCAAAAGTGTGGTTATTTTCTTCCCTCTTTACAGGTAAAGAAAAAGAAAAAAACAGATTTTTAAGTACCATTGCGCCTTAATGCTTTAGATAAGGATTTTTTGATTTAGATTAAAAATCTCAAATCTGAATTAAAACAATAGTTTATTTATAAACAAAATTGAGTGCCTTTGAATACATCTCACCTGACGATAAGTGACGATGTACTCGAGGATGACCCACGCAAACTCAAATAATGACTATTCACTCTCGCCTTGAAGATCCCCAAATTATAAGAGTCGGGAAACACAGACCCAAGCGAGGAGGTTCCTCTCCATCGCTGTCCGCATAATAAATGAGGAAGCGTAACGCTTCGTGCGTATAGGCTGAATATCAACAACAAAGGGGTGGAACCTCTCCCTTCGTCTCGTTGACCGAAGATGGAATTGAGCTGGGGGAATGAGTTCGTGTACTTCTTCTTCAAGTTCTATGTTCTTCTACTAGTTATTTTGGTTAGGTACCTAATTATACAGGGTGTTAAGTAAAACAGAAACCATTTCTATTCATGAAACTAAACAACTTTTGTTCAACAGCTGTTGTGAATTTTTGCTGAAGTTGCAAAAGAAAATTTTGGACTTCACACATAAATCGATCAGCTGCTTGGCCAACTTTTGTACGGGAAGTCCAAAACGTTTTTTTACTATTTCAGAAAACTTGTTGAACGAATTCGTGTAGTTTCATCAATAAAGCTTCCCTTAAAATTTGTTTCTTTCCTGACAGCCGATATAATTTAAAATAAAAGACCTGATATTTTAGATCACCCTGTTTGTACCAATCGTTTCCGTACCGTGTCTAAATAACAGAAATCGTGCGTGTCATTGGTGGCACTAAGTGGTAGATCTTCACCAGCGATTAGTCGTGCAAATAAAAAAAAGTACGTACTATCGAAGTGCTCGACGAACGAATTGACTTTTGTCAAATTACAGAGTATTTTATACTCTGTGAATGATTATAATAAAGTAATAGAACAAGGATAATTTGAATTTGGAATAGAAATTAAGAAATCTTAGAAAGCGGTTTAGGTTCGTTTCGCATGATATGTCCGACCATTTCATGATCTAGTCATTCCATTTCATGATCTGACAATTCTACGACGGTTTTTTCATGATCTGGCCAATTCTAGGACGGTTATTTCATGATCTGGCCAATTCTACGATGGTTATTTCATGATCTGGCCAATACTACGACGGTCATTTCATGATTTCGCCAATTCTACGACAATCGGTATTATTTTATTTTTTACTTTTTAGAGGTTTTTGTCGGGAATTTTTCTTAATTTTTAATTTAAGTTTTATTTCATGCTTTTTAATCTTCACATATTATTTGTAGACACGCTACAATCAAAAACCGATCCCCACATTCACACAAATACTTTCGGGAATGAAACACGAAATTTTGACAGGAAATCTAACCTACTCTGAATGGAACGAAACTGTAGAAGTTTTTCACTTCCCTTGTTTGAAGCTGCAATTAAATTATTTTATAACTGTAAACTTCAAACCAATTTTCACTGTGGAAGTTTTTGAGACCCCATAATGATCTAGAAAAAGAGCGGACAATATTTAATTTTTTTTACCTCTGCCTATACCTCTGCTGTAAGTTAGTGAGAATTTAGTTTCAGATTCCAGGAGATACTGCAGCAACAGGTCTGGGGTTACAATGTTCTATGTAACGCCTATTCATTGAGGCTATTACAATTAGCCCAAATACGATACCACTGCTGTAAGTTGGTGAGAAGTTAGGTATCCGGCAGATTCCAGGAGATTCTGCAGCATCAGGTCAAAATTACCATGTTCTGTCTAAACCTATTCATTGAGACTATTCTAAACACTATTCATTGAGACTAGGTCAAACACGTTACTCTGCTATAATTTTTTTTATTATTTACAATTGGTAAGCCCTTTGATATCATCTCACCTGATAGTGAGAAATTAGGTGTCCTGCAGATTCCAAGAGTTACTGTAGCATCAGGTCAAGGTTACCATGTTCTATTTAACACCTATTTATGAGAATATTCCAATGAGCCCAAACACGATACAATTGCTGTAACTTGATGAGGAGTTGGGTATCCTGCAGATTCCAGGAGACGCTGCAGCATCAGGTCAAGGTTCCTATGTTCTACCAAACACATATTTATTGAGACTATTCCAATGAGCCCAACCACGATACTCTGTTGTAATTTAGTGAGGAATACAGTATCCTGCAGATTCCAGAAGATGCTGCAGCATCAGGTCTAGGTCACTATGATCTACCATACACCTATTTATTGAGAATATTCCAATGAGACCAAACTCAATACTTTGCTGTAATTTATTGAGGAATTGGATATCCTGCAGATTCCAGGAGATACTGTAGCATCTGGTGAAGGCCCTCGTCCATTCGCTTCACACCAGGATGTCATGGGTTTGATTGCCGGTGAGGTCAACTTGAAAGACTCGGTTTGGTTGGTGGTAGGGCATTTTCTAAACCCACCTGGCTAGCTACCACCATTAGATTAGTGTTAACAACATTGACGTGTTCCGGCCTGAAGATCAGATAGCCAGATTTCTATTGCATTGGGGAATCTTGGTAAAGCCCGCTTCCATCTTCGGCATCTTCGTCACTTACCATCAGTCTCAATAGTACGGATCCTTAGCTCGATGTAATATGGGGGTATGGTCCCATCCGGCAGAAATCACGAAACATGTCATGCATATAGCTTTACGTTTATAAGTATAAATAAAAGTAAGAACACGTCGAGAAGTTACCATTTCCCCCCTGCCCCCCACTTTTATTTCCCTATTTTTAGTTATTTCAAATTTCAATGAGAACTGTGAAGCTACAATAAAAATGTCTAGGAGAGGTATATTCTCCATAAAAATCTCTACAATATTGTCTTTGGAAGTATATTGTTAAGACTTATAGATTTGCAAGTCTCTTTCGTTAATGTAAACGACTGCCTACAAAAAGTGAGTAGTTTAGTTTATCCGTTGCATTTCTGTTTTCTGACCTGGTATTCCGTTTATTATTTTAAAGACGTTTCACGTCAAAACGACCTATGATACAAACATGGATAGCTGATCGATTTGCATGAGAAATACTTTTTTTTCGTTTTTCGCAAAATTGTGAAACATTAAACTTTTTTTTTAATTAAAATTGGTAGGCCCTTGGCATTATCTCACCTGATGGTAAGTGACGATGATGCCGAAGACGAAAGCGGGCTTACCAAGATTCCCCAACGCAATGGGGAACTGGCTATAAGTCGAAACACACCAATGTTGCTAGCATTGATGTTTGATGCGGCAGACTTAGATAAGATGGTGGTAGCTAGCCAGGCTGGCTTAGAAAATTCCCTTTCACTAACCGAGTCTTACAAAGTCAGACTCCGCCGGGAATCAAACCCGTGACCTTCTGATGTGAAGCTAATGGACTGAACCATTACGCCACCGAGGTTATTCACTTTCATGAGTAAGAGGTTTGGGGTTAAAACAACTGTTGGGGCAATTACAAATAAACTTTAAGATTACTGAACTGTCAGTCGCTTATGTCATCAAAATTGAGAAGTTCACAGTTTATCGATACTAACAGTAGGTAAATTTACTTCATCACTTCAGCTCATATACGTCCCCACCGAGGGGCTCGAGCCTACCCTGAATAGGGGCGATCAGGCCATAGTCGACGATGCGGGCCCAATAAAAAAGCGTCGGTGGCTCAACCAGTTACGACTCGGTCTTTCTAACCAGAGGTACTGGGTTAAATTCTCGACGGCCAATGTACCAATGAGTTTTTCAAAACTTACGTACTCGTACATACTTACCGATTGCTTTAACGGTGAAGGAAAACATCGTGAGGAAACCTGCACACGCCTGCGAAGAAACTCGAAGGTTGTGTGTGAAGTCGACATTTACTTACCACAGAGGAAAATAAATTGTAGAGTCACGCTGTGCCTACTTTCTCGCGAAGCCTTCACCGTCTGGCGTAGTAGGACATACACAAATATACAATGAACATTACGCTAACTGATTAAAGTAGTAGGATATTCAAATGTATATTAAAATAACATTTAAAATTACAGTATAAACTCTATATAGCGACACTCAAAGGACCGGGCATTTTGTGACGTTATTGAGAGTTTTCGTGATACAGAGAGAAATTAGCGTTAAAGTAAACCAACAGACGCCAGAAAATTTTGACGCTTCAAAGAGTGAATCGTTATATCGAGTGACGTTCTACAGAGTTTACACTGTGTTTTTCAGTACATTAATAAACTAGCCGTCCGCCCGTGTTGTGTTCGATTTCCCGTGGGAATAAGACGTTTTCCCGGGATAAAAAGTAGCCTATATTCTATTCCAGGACCTAACCTATTTTTTTCTTCATTTTTTTTATTCACAATTGGTGAACCCTTGATAACATCTCACCTGGTGGTAAGTGACGATGTTGCCGAAGATGGAAGCGGGCATATAATTATGTGTGCCAAGTTTCATCCCGGTCCGTGCAGTACTTGAAGCGTGATTGAAAAACATCAAACAAACTTTCGCGTTTATAATATAAGAAGATTGTATATATTTGTACAGAATAAAGCTGATATTGGCTTGATGAAAAATTTATACTGATAATTTATGTCTGTGTGGGAGGTAGGTAACTTATTCGGATTTTCTCTGAAAAAAATATTTACTCAGTGTAGTAGGCATTATTGAGTCCAAATTATTTACAAAGTTTCAATAAAATCATTAAAGCCATTTTTAACGCCATTTTTGGTGCCAAATTGACCATCGATACATCGAGGTGTTGTAGTGTCTGTATGAAAACGCCAATTTGTCTGTTTTCCTCCAGGACCAGAACTCGAAACCTATTCAGTTGCAGCGAGGGGTGAGACAGGGAGACGTTATATCTCCGAAACTGTTCACCGCCGCCCTCGAAGAAGTTTTCAAGCTTCTGGACTGGGGTATCAACGGCGAGTACATAAAATAACCTACCTCCGATTCGCTGACGATATCGTGTTCATGGCTGAGACTATGGAAGACCTAAGCACAACGCTCGATGACCTCAGTAACGTCTCTCAACAAGTGGGACTTAAAGTGAACATGGACAAGACGAATATAATGTTAAATGTCCGTGTCGCACCCACCCCTCTAAAGGTTGGAGACTCTACACTGGAAGTTGTGGACGAATATGTATACTTGGGACAAACAGTCCAGCTAGGTAGGTCCAACTTCAAGAAAGAGATCAATCGACGTATCCAACTCGGCTGGAACTCGTTCGGGAAGCTTCGCAATATCTTCACGTCCCAAATACCGCAGTGTCTCAAGACTAAGTTCTTTGACAAGTGCGTGTTGCCAGTGATGACTTACGGAACTGAGACATGTGAGAGCCTCATAAGAAGGTTCAAGGTCACCCAAAGGGCAATGGAGCGTGCTATGCTCGGAGTTTCTCTGCGTGATCGAATCAGAAATGAGGAGATCCGAAGGAGAACCAAAGTAACCGACATAGCTCACAGAATCACTTAACTGAAGTGGCAGTGGGCAGGGCACATAGCTCGTAGAACAGATGGCCGTTAGGGCAGTAAAGTTCTCGAGTGGCGACCGCGCACCGGAAAACGTAGCGTAGGCAGGCCTCCCACGCGGTGGACCGACGACCTAGTAAAAATCGCGGGCAGCTCATGGATGCGGCCAGCGCAGGACCGGTCGTCGTGAAAATCCTTGGGGGAGGCCTTTGTCCAGCAGTGAACGTTTTTTCGGTTGATATGATGATGATGGTAGGTACCTCTTATACAATGACAAAGTTGTTTGTAAAAATAACAAACATCCTGGGATTGTATCAGAGGTACCTACCTATATCAAATTTTTCCTGGAATAATGAACTATGGCACGTAAGTAGTATAGGCCATATAAAGCTATAGAAACGTACAAAGTATTATGAAAATCTTTTCTCGATTTTAATCACATAGGCTATATATTTTATACCCGTGCGAAGCCGGAGCGGGCCGCTATGTTTTTATATACAACGTTCTCAGTTTTTCTGTAGTGTATTTAGTATCAGCATTGCACCCGTGCGAAGCCGGGGCGGGTCGCTAGTACTTTGATAAATCACGAGCTGATCTAAACAACGCAACGGGAAAATAAATTCCCGTTGACCAGACCCTGACCATCAATCTGCCTACTGGGAAACACTCAATTCTAATGAAACTTTATACATGTAAACTAGACACGATATTCTAGGGAGCGAATTGTCTCGGCACATCCATTTTCAAAAAAACATAAATTTCAAGTTATAAAGGCTTTGAAAAAAAATTAAATATTTGAATTATAAATAAAAGAAACAGCATACCAGTAGATGCATATTGAATCATAACACCAGTGTCGAAGATCTTGACACACCCTCTGTAATTTAGGTCTTTTAGCATTGCTGGAATACGTACAAATTCTGAAACGCGCTATTGAAATTTTATTAGCGCTACGTATAAATACCCCGTTATCTGGCTGTGAGAAGAGGTGGTCCGTCTCTACACAGTTAGCCGGCTTTCGGCTGTGCCGGGCATAATTCAGTTGCTCAATCAGACGACTCTATCGACTTTCATGTCCAGGAGTATATACTAAATACTACAACTTGTTATATGCGCCCTGGTTTCACTTCTGAGGAGATTTCACAGCACCAGAAGACAACACTGTTTGTAGAGAATTTGACCACTTCAATTTTATTTGGATGAAGCTTTACTTTATCGTTGATTATGTTTTTCACTAAGGTGGCAAAAAAAAGATAGGATAAATTGAAAAATAGAAACAGCTGGAGATGCCCCGATTTCATCCAAATCGGTCTAGTAGATTAGGCGCTAGAGCACCGGGCACCGGATGGACGCACATGCATATACACACGTACACACATAATTTTGAGTTAATAATAATAATAAATATTCTGGGACAAATCGCACATTAATTAAATATTTAATTATTGATTAATTAATGTAAGACAATTATGTACAGAGGCCAGCACATCAAGCTGGACACTTGTAGAGCGATTCTGATCCATAACGCATAGGCATAAGAACAGTAAAAAGTCTAATAGCTAGCTTGATTTGTGGGCCTCTGTACATAGGTATCGTTGATGACAATCGATCCCAACGAAAATCTGAACTTGTTTTTTTTTGCCATCACTATATAATTAGGCCCCTTCTTTAAACCTTCGTCGCCCGAAAGCAGAAATCACTATATTTAATTATCGATCCATAAGAAACAAGTGCCTTTAAGGCTTAAGATAGGTCAAATGACAAAATTTAATTCAAATTATTGAAAGATTCTGTAAAGCTATCACTATGTAAAAATATAAAATATATAATATACTTAAAGTAACAAAATTAAATACAATTTTAAAAATATGACCACTTTTGATGTATAAAAATATACTGTAGACCCTGTTTTTGGCATTAATTGCAAAATTTCTCGAAAACAAATAGTTAATGTTGAATGAAACCAAAACAAAAATTCGGTGACTTTAAGACCTTTTATTTTAATTGAAAAATTTTTTGAAACGTATTTAAAAGTGATGAAAAGTAATAAAAACATATAAAAATCGAGATTTGGGCGTTCGGTTTCAACGTAACAGCCGCGTTGAAGCGCGCATTGATATTGAACTTAAAATGAATAGACTTACGTTCGATATTATTTTAACAGTATCAAACTGCTCGGATTGAGGCATCTTGCAGCCTTAAAAGGCACATCTGTCGGCGTCTATACACCTCAAGAACATATTTGTATCTACATTATATCCAAATTAAGGTATCGAGTTAATGGGTGAATCTTTACTTTGAAAATGGTGTCAATTCGGTTAACACGATTTAACTATTTTAACCTATGATTTTAACTTATTTACGCTTTCCATCTTGTTTTTTCTGTATAGTAAAAACAAGGACAGAATGCATAAATTAAGTTTAGTTCTTTCAAATAAGTTAAGGCTTTTTAGCTCAATCGGATTTCTGGACGTCACTCAAAAATAGTTTGCAAGATTTGACCACTAATACATACATACTTACCCTTAACTGTAGTCGTGGGTCCACTGGACCCGTCTTGATTTTTCGAACTCGTATTTAAAGCTCTGCGGGCGGCGCAGCTTCCCCCGCTCCGCAGTACTCCTGTAATTCGGACGTGTTTCGCCCGGCATTGCAAAGGTAAGTATTGATTACCTACGCGTGGGTCCAGTGGACCCACGACCATAGATAGTAAACTAGTGTCAGATTTTTTTTAGTTTTTTTGTTTGTTCTAAAAGAACATATTTATATATTTCAGAAAAAGTTATTTTAATTTTTATGACACTAGTTTAATTTTTTTTTCAATTTTTTATGTAAACTTGATTGCAAAATAAGGCAATTACGACCGATTAATGTAAGCCCAAATTACACACAAATATGTACGTTCCTACTGTTGATTTTGTCAATAAGATTGTTAAAGTATAAATAAAAGATTTAATAAAAAATAATTAATATATACGATACTTTTATTTTTATTGCCCATTGAAAAAACATGGGTCCCCGGGACCCACAACTATAGACTCATTATGAGTTAAGTGCTAAAATTGCGAGTTAAATAAAATCCTTTAAAAATGCTCCTTCTCTTTCATCATTCGAAGGAAAACTTAAAAGGACGGTTGGACGAGAAGGCATTTTACAGCTCGGTTTCTCCAAAATTGCACTAACGATTTGGATAAAATTTTGTATTTAGGTAAGGTTTTATGTTATAAGCTTGCGAAGAAACTCAAAGGTTGTGTGTGAAGTTGACCAACCCGCACTGGGCCCGCGTGGTTGACAAAGGCCCGATCGCCCTAATTCAGGGTAGGCTCGAGCCCCTCGGTGGGGACGTATATAAGCTAATATAATATGATGATTACATTATAAGTCTATCTAGGTAGGACACATCCCTAATAAAATCCATTTTCACACCTAAAATTAATATTTTTTTCAATAGTGGATGGAGCTACATTCTTAAGGCTCCTCCGTCCCTAAAATTAGCAACTAGATTCACGATATTTCAAACATCGAACGAAATAGCTAGGAAATAAAGTTCTTGTCAGCTCGTACTGCAACTTGGCTGTTACGTCAATCGCTGCGCACCAATCATTCGAAAATTGTGGTTTTTAATTAATTTTTAATAAAATAAGAAGAATTTCCAAAAAGTAAGAAAACTAAATTGTTTTATGTTGTTTTTTAATAATATGATAAATTATCGTAATGTTTCGATTAAATTTGCAAACAGTTCTATGGTTACAACTAGAAAAAAAGGTGCATTAGGATATTTTTTTCTTTAGTTCTGTGTATTAAAGTAGAATTCGAGGAAATCAAAATCACCCCTTACTTTCGACAACCAAACTGTAACCAATCTGTATCAATCTGTGTGACGAGGGGGTGAGGTCGCATACTGTATGTTAGTACTAATATATATTCTTTTCCTTATATACTTTAAATTACAAAACATTTCTTTTTTCGATTATTTATTCCTTAATTGAAGTAAATAGTGGTTACAAAGTTGGTCGTTGGCGGCGGTTTAAGCCTTAAGACTTCGAGCATTGCTCGGTTCGCCTAGGTACTTATTATACAAAATACATTACACAAATAACACTATTGGAAATCAGAATCTTGTTAGATGTTACATCTGCGTAGACTTTTATAGGTTTTTTCGCATCTACACTTAGAATATATTTATTTACTTGAAAAAATAGAAGAAAAGATAAACTAATAAAAAAAAAAAGAATGTGTGGTTTTATGAAACCAGGGTAAAAGTGAAACTTTTTTTCACATTATAGACATTTACCTACAGAGCACGAAACGATCATGGCTGCTCTCGTCTTGGAGCTACGGTACAGAGGACGAAACGATCATACCGACCGCCACGCGACACACAGACGAAAAAAATTTTGACGATGTAATAAAAGTTTCACTTTAACAAATAAAAATAATTACCTACTACTAACAACAAAGGAATAAATATTTTTTTTAAAGAGAAACATAAAAACAATACAAAACGCATTAAAGCTCAGCGTAAATTTTACCTTAAAAGGCAAATCGCTGTTATATGTAAGTACTTATGTTAGGGTCGGGGCACAAAATGGCAAGTAGCCTTCTAGCTATTTTGGTCCATCCGCCGATCGTTGTGTTTAATCCTTATTTTAAGATTTACCCAAGTATTACTTCATCATTACAGCTCATATACGTCCCCACCGAGGGGCTCGAGCCTACCCTGAATCAGGGCGATTAGGCCTTAGTCGACCACGCGGGCCCAGTGCGGGTTGGTCGACTTCACACACAACCTTCGAGTTTCTTCGCAGGCGTGTGCAGGTTTCCTCACGATGTTTTCCTTCACCGTTAAAGTAATCGGTAAGTATGTACGTAAGTTTTTTTGAAAAACTCATTGGTACATTGGCCATCCAGATTTGAACCCGGTACCTCTGGTTAGATGGACCGAGTCGTTACCGGTTGAGCCACCGACGCTTTTTTTATTACCCATTTATATACCCAAGTATTACTTAAATCTACAAAACCTTATTAACAATCTGCCATAATAGCGTCTAACCGCCCGCGCCTCGGCGAAATTACAACGTAAATCCTGCGAAACTTTAGCACTAATTCCTAATCTAACTTGTGAGCGGCAAACACGTTAAATGGCACAAATCGGTGCCGCAACCCGAAACCCATTAAGTTCAAAACTCAATAAACATCATTGTTCCGAACGCGGCCCGCGGGGCCGGAGCGCTTTGCCCGCTGCTCGCCGCGACCTCTAATATTCATAAGTCAATTTCCTGCGCCATTAATACGTAACGAAGTAGCGCAAATGGCCTTATCGCTTGTGCGCGATTACTTGCCCGCCGCTCTCTTACATAATTCAACGTATTAAACGAAATTGTTTAAACCTTATTGCTCGATTACGTTTCTCCACCCCGGGCACGCCTCGTTGGGCTCAGCCAATCGGGTCGCGCGGCGGCCCCCCACCTTCTCCGGCCGGCCGCCCCACCCCCGGGGCCCACCCATTTCGCCCCGGACTCAGTTGCCAAAGTGTTGTGATGCTCGCATATCGGGTCGCGAGTCCCGTCGCTCGCTGCTACGCCGATCTTACCCCAGAGCGAGCATAGGGTTAAAACTGCAATTTATATCGTGATTATTTTCAACTTAAAACTTTTAAAGTTTAAATATTCTTACATAATATGGATAAAACCGTAGGTAGATAATTTGGACAATGATTATACACTAACAAAAAAAGGTGCAGTGTGAGGTGCAAAAACTTAAAAAAAAAACAGTAAACAATATTTTTTAATGTTACTACGAAACCGTAGGAGAATCAGAAGCCAAAAATAGATCAAACAAGCCTTGCTATGACTATGCTCGCGATGGCGCGAGGAGCCGACGACCGCAGGGATGATGACGAGCAACCGGAACCGGAAACAGAGGCAGAGGTTAACGGGGACGTCGACGTGGTTGGGGTCGAAGAGGCCGCGCCGGTGGACCTGACCCGCCGGCTAGGCTTAACCCGCTCGCGCCCTGTGCAAGACAGGCCCGCCATCGCGTTCTCCGTGGAGAACATTTTGGACCCCAATAAGTTCACGGGGAGGTCGGAAGTGCCCCTACGATACGATGAGCAGTATTGGAGACCGCATTATGACAGGGATGACAGTGATTCTGGTAAGTAACACTTTTACTTTAGGCATTTTCTTATATTAGAACCATGTGGTTTCGCCCTTAAGAGGACTGTGAACCTACGGCGGCGATAATAAGACTTTTCTTACAAAAGGCAAAGCGATATTTGTAAGACTCGGTTTGGTTGGTGGTAGGGCATTTTTTAGGCCCGCCTGGCTAGCTAACATCATCTTGTTTAAGTCTTGCCGCCAAACATCAGTGTTAACAGCATTGATGTGTTCCGGCTTGAAGATAAGATAGCCAGATCCCCATTGCGTTGGGGAATCTTGGTAAGCCCGCTTCCATATCATCGTGACTTACCATCAGGTGAGATAATGCCAAGGGCTTATCAATTGTGAATAAAAAAACCGATTTTGACCAACTTTTGAAAGGTTGTCACTCAAAAAAAAAGATCGGTTTATATGTTTCGTTTTTTAATTACTGATTAATAATATAATTGAAAACGCTGAACACGTTAAAAACCGACTTCAATCGCTACAAATCAGTACAATTTTGCATTAATAGTTTTGGTTTTTGTTAATTTTCTAATGAAGTATATTACATCAGGGCAGGGCACATAGCTCGTAGAACAGATGGCCGACGGGGTAGCAAAGTTCTCGAGTGGCGACCGCGCACCGGAAAACGTAGCGTAGGCAGGCCTCCCACGCGGTGGACCGATGACCTGGTGAAGATCGCGGGAAGCCGATGGATGCGGGCAGCGCAGGACCGGTCGTCGTGGAAATCCTTGGGGGAGGCCTTTGTCCAGCAGTGGACGATTTGAGGCTGATATGATGATGATGACTGGGTTATCTGGTAGAAATCGCTCTCAGCGATAAGACCGCCCAAATTGTACGTCTCCTAGTTATTACTTTTGTTTTTTTTTTACATGTATTTGTTTGTTCTGATGTACAATAAAGAGTTATTTGAGTTTGAGTATAATCACAGATTATACAGGGTGACTGGTAGGTATTATACTGAAAACATCATATTCAAACTTTTGTCTAAAACTTTGCTAATATCAAAAAAAAATTGGGCTTTTAATACAAATACAAAATCCCATAAAAAAATTAACAAAAAAATCATCAGTCGCTTCGTTTGAAATAGAATAAATATGTATATCTGGCTTAACTTAATTTTAAACGTTTATTTATAACATTACTCTAAAACTTTATAACGTGAATTCGATAAACGGGCATTCCAAAAAACCTACAAGTGCGAGCCGCACTCGCCCACCGCACTAAGTTTTTTTAATTTTTAATGAATAAAAATTTGAGTGCGTTTGACTACATCTTACCCACATCTCACCTTATGAAAAGTGACTATAAAATCGAGAGTGGTACACTCAAACTCAATTAATGTCTTCAATTAATTATTGAACTTATTAGTTGTATCAAAAAAAACCTATAAACCTGGCTTTTGTTCTCTGATCGACAATCTATCAAAAACCGGCCAAGTGCGTGTCGGGCTACGCACAATGTAGGGTTCCGTAGCTGCCATTATAGCGTCAATATTTCAAATTTCCAAATACAGCGGTTTAGCTTTTAGGCGGTGGGGACACTCGACTCCAACAAAATTTAGCACATTCATACCATTTTTTTCGAAAACGGAACCCTAAATTATATCATGGTCTTAGAAGACTCACAACTATTTTTTAAGCTCTAACCAACGATACCCCACACGACTGGGTTTGACAAGAAAAAAAAAATCTCCACTGTACTTGTAGAAGAGGTACCCTTAAAAAGTTTTTTTTTCCAAACTTTTTTACAGTTCTATCCGCGTTATTATTATATATATCTTTGAAAAATTTCAGCTCTTAACTACTAATAGTTTAGGAGCTAGGCCGCGGACAGACATGACGAAACTATAAAGGTTCCTTGTTGTACTAAGGAACCCTAAAAATTGGTCAAAATCGTTTAAATATTAAGAGGTAAAAACGTTAAAGCCGTTTGTATAAAAAGTCGCAGATTCACAGTCCTCTATAACTAAAACAAACTTAGGCTATAAAGGGAATTTTGGTTTGGTTTCTTGGACATTTGATAATGTTACAATAACTGTATGGACAATTATTGTACTAATAATTACCTACTTAATTCCGCCCGTTAATCACGTGAGGCTCGAAGGAGGGGGGGAAGAGGTTCGGAAAAAGTCACGAAATATCACAAGGGAGAGAGAGGTTGTTGCGAGATATCACGTGTGTTCATTTTTTCGCTAAACGCGCGATTTCTAAACCGAAAACCGCAAAGTAAACTGGGTGGCTCAGTGGTTGTGCTCCTGACTACTGATTCGAGAGTTGTCGTTTCGATCCCCACCCAGAGCAAGCATTTGTGCGATGAGCAGATTTGTTTGCTCTGTGTCTGGGTGTTAAATATCTATTTAAGTATGTATTTAAATGTATATAAGTATGTATATATCAGTCTCTGGTTCCCATAACACAGTGAATCCTACTTTGGGGCCAGATGACCATGTGTGATTTGTCCCAGAATATTTATTTAAAAAAAAACTGAAACCCCGTCCGCCGCCGGCTCGGCTTGCCTTGAAAATAAAAAAAAAAAAAAAACTAAAGGCCCCTAATTTAATTCGTACCCACCATAGTTTCGTTATTGTTGGTTATTGTCGTGTATCTAAGTCTACTAATATTATTTCATACTTTTGAGTGATTTTCATTTTGAAGTCGGTTTTAAATTTTTTAAACTTTTATTTTTATTTTCTTTATTTTTAGTGATATTGCCATCTATCGAACAACTTTAAACCCAATCACCCACTTGGTATTGGGAACCATCAAATCATAATGCATGTGTTTTATTAACAGATACAGATTCCTGTGGCTTCCATCATCATCTCAACAGTATGAAAGTTAATGAGTTAAATCTTCCATCAACAGCTCATCTAAATAGCTTGAAAGAATACAACTAATCGGTCTATACGTACTTACGTATCTACGTAAAATATTTGAAGAATTATCCTCCAACTTCTTACCGTTGAGGAGTTGTACCTTCCTTCATCAGCTCATCAACATGAGATGATGCTATCAGACGCAAAATTTTTAATAATTTTAGAAATTACATGAAACACGTAAAACGTGCCTATAAAATTCGAGGGTTGCCCTCGATTTCCCTGGGATCCCATTATCAGATCCTGACTTGGTGACAATGGAACCCCCTCGGGAGTATACTCTTTTGAATAAAAAAAGAATTTCAAAAATCGGTTCACAATCGGCGGAGATATCGCGTAACAAACATACAAAAAAAACATACAGTCGAATTGAGTACCTCCTCCTTTTTGAAGTCGGTTGAAAAAAATGAATTACAAATAACCTAATACCTTACATCCGGATAAAACCCAAATTATTTGTAAAATTTTTATCAAGTCTTTTAAGGGTCCCGATACAAAACTACACGCCGGATTGAATCCAAACATTGCAAATATATACACATAATCGACGACACATATCGAGAAGACACATATCAATGTTTGTAATTAGTTTTCATTGTTAGTAAATTAAGACATAACTAAATCAAAGTATATAGGTATATTAGTACTGACTAAACGAAGAATTAAATTAGTTTTGTACTGCAAGTATGAAACTTATCTTATTTTTTTCCGTTTTATATTAGTACATCGAAAACGAATTACAAACAGTGATATGTGTCTACTCAATATATTAGCAAAGTTTGAATTCATTCCGGAATCTAGTTTCTGTATTAAAGCGGAACTACGTTTGTATGGAAACTCAAGCCTCCTGGGGACCCTTAAGCGTAATGTTCATTGTTGATTCATGTACGCTTAACTACGTCAGAAAGTAAAAACTTCGCAAAAAATTATGCACAGCGTACTTGTACATCAGCAATATACCCACCTATGGTACACATTGGTGAAAAAAGCTCCTAAACACGTTAAAAAACCGACTTCCATCGCAACAACTTCGTACAATTTTGTAATATTATTTTTGGTTTTTGTTAATTTTCTCATAAAGCACTACACCGATTTTGATTAAATTTATTTGGGATCACACGGAAAGCACTAGCTTTCAAATAAAAAAAAAACCTTCAAAATCGGTTCACCCAGTCAAGAGTTCACACATAAAAAAAACATACAGTCGTATTGAGAACCTCCTCCTTTTTGGAAGTCGCTTGAAAAATAACCACAAAATACCTACTTAATAGTTTCGTGACCACTTCACAGATGATAATATACTAGTTACTTCGTACCACGTTCCTATATTTTCTGCGTATTTTTTTTTTGGTGGGTTCTGAAAATAACGTATCAATTGGGCAATTTTCTCAGTTTTATTATATTAGAATATGGGAAAAAAAAAACAAAACTTATGGGCATTGGCCATAGCAGATATAGGTTTGATGGTGAGGTGCAGCCAAACGCACTCAAATTTTTAATAAAAAAAATAAAAAATAAAAAAAAAATGGAAAAAACATTTTTGCTCTATTGTCATTATCCAGGGAGAAAACAGGGGACTACTTTTGTATGGAAAAAATGGCGCCCGCGTTTCCTCTTAAAAAATCGGGTTTAAAAGTAGTATACAATGTTAATTTAGGTCCCAATCTGTCTACCTTTCAAATTACATCCGTGCATCTAAACTTCTTCTTTATCAAATGCTTATCTAATGTAACTTGTTTATTATCTATGTAACCGCCTCCGTAGCCCAGAGACCAAGTTCACTGGCTTTACACAGGAGGTCGCGGGTTCGATTTCCGGCGGGGTCAATCGTAAAGCTCGGTTTGTTTGGTGGTAGGGCATTATCTAAGCCCGCCTGGCTAGTTACCACCATCTTATCTAAATCTTGCCGCCATCATTTTTGTGTTCCGGCATGAAGATGAGATAGCCAATTCCCCATAGCGTTGATAAATCTTGGTAAGTCCGCTTTCATCTTCGGCATCATCGTCACTTACCCTCAGGTGAGATGACGTCAAAGGCTTACCAATTGCGGGTAAAAAAATATTTTTATTTATTTGGTGCTAGGTAGGTAGGCGTCCCACTCGGTGGACCGATGACCTGGTGAAGGTGCAATGCGTTGGGAAATCTTGGTAAGCCCGCTTCCATCTTCGGCAACATCGTCACTTACCATCAGGGAGATGTTTTCAAGCGTTTCATCATTACAGCTCATATACGTCCCCACCGAGGGGCTCGAGCCTACCCTGAATCAGGGCGATTAGGCCTTAGTCGACCACGCGGGCCCAGTGCGGGTTGGTCGACTTCACACACAACCTTCGAGTTTCTTCGCAGGCGTGTGCAGGTTTCCTCACGATGTTTTCCTTCACCGTTAAAGCAATCGGTAAGTATGTACGTAAGTTTTTTGAAAAACTCATTGGTACATTGGCCGTCCAGATTTGAACCCGGTACCTCTGGTTAGATGGACCGATTCGTTACCGGTTGAGCCACCGACGCTTACGTTTCAAGCGTTTACCAATTGTGAATAAAAAAAAGCAATACAATAAACATTCAAATGTCAGTAGGAGATGAATGAACCCGCCTGTGCTAAAAGGAGGGTTAGGTTTTTCCAGTATGTATGTATATATTTCTTTGGCATGCTCTGTAGCCTAAAGGGCTTCATTGATTTTGGAGAGCAAGGTTCCGTTAGGTTCGTCTTGATCCCGAGAGTGACATAGGATACATTTTTACCCGGCCGACTGGCCAAAATAGAGGAGTTACCGTTTTATGTAGTCAAGTTTTTAATTTTGAATTAATTCGTTTTGTTATTTATAATTTATTTTAGCTGCAGTTAACTGTCTTGCTGATCCTTTGGACTAGGACTTTGGAGAGCAATCTTGATTTTTGAGTTTGAAACTGGAATGCTAATAAATATTAATTGTTGAGTATAATATTGAAGGAGATAGTGTGGGAGAGAGGGACCTGGAAAGAGCTACACCGACGAGAGCACGGCTCCCAAGTTATGATAATGATGATAATATAGGGGCGGGTCAAGCAACTTGCTTGAAGGTATTTTGAACAAAAAAATTAGCAGTTAGTCGACCACGCGGGCCCAGTGCGGGTTGGTCGACTTCACACACAAACTACGAGTTTCTCCACAGGCGTGTGCAGGTTTCCTCACGATGTTTTCCTTCACCGTAAGAGCGTCGGATAAACGTACATATGAAATCTAAATTCGAAATTAAGAAATGTAAATAAAATAGATATAGCCTTTTCGAGACTGAGTAAGGTTAAAAAGTCATTTGTGGGTCAGTGTATAAGATTCTACAATAAAATTCCAGAAAATGTAACTAGTTTGTCAGAGAATAAATTCAAGACTCATGTCAAAAAAGTTTTGTGCTCTAGAGGATATTATAAAATAATAGATTATGTAAATGACAAAGATATATATATGTTGATTCTATAACAAATACCATTACCTGAGACTGTAATCTGAATCATGACATTATTTGTAATTTTATTTTTATTGTATTTTTTTTTGTTTTGACTATTTAAAAGTGTGTGTAAACACCTATTTAAAATAAATTGTTATGAATTTTGAATTTTTGAATCACATTGGTACGTGGCAGGACTCGAACCACAACCTCCCGGACAAGAGGCGGCGGCCCTAGCCTAATAATAATAGCCTAATAAGTAATAAATAGTGCGGAATACGCCAGAATAGGTATCATTGCGGGCTGGCGCGGTCATTTAACTTTGACCTTTTACTATCAAGTTCATAAACCTGGGAAAAACAATAATTGCGAATTGACTATGGGTTTCTTGGAGAAAGTTGTTCAGTTTCATGAGCACAAGCTTTACCTTTGTTAAGACCCTATATACAGTGTGTATCGGATAGGGTTGCCAATATTTTAAGGGCATATGTTTACCACATTTCATCGACAAAAAAACACCCCATTAGGGAGTCGCATATTCCTTAAAACGTATTTATGATTATAAATTAGAATACTAAGTAAGCATCTAATGGTACTTAATTTGGTGTCGTTTTACAGCTTAGATCAAAATAAATCGATTTAAAAATAAAAACACGAAGTTAATGACCTTGTTTTTGCAGTAGCTTAAAAAGGATAAAAATAAAGATATATTTTGTTGTATTTCTTTTTTACTTTTTGTGTTGTTTTTCTTCAAATGTTTCGGTTAACTTTATGTAAGGATCATCAGATAAATTAAATTACCTTTCAAATGAGACTAATTTGAAGTTTATACTGCTGGTAATTCAAGAAAAAACATATTTTTCATGACCAGCTCCAAAAAAAAAAATGGCTGCCACTTCCCTAAAGAAAGAAAATATCGGTAACCCTATCCGATACACACTGTATATATTATACATACTTTGATATCAGGTTAACAATTGATAAACGATTTGGCAGCCGTGACAGGCCGGGAGCGAGTTGGCATCTCGGCAGTCTGACAGTTGATGTTAAGCGTTGACATCTAGAATACTTCCGATAGAGCAGCACCGCACCGCCGCCGGCCGCCGCGCCGGTGGGCTGGTCGAAATCAATGAGCGGGCTTTTAAACTAATATATATACAGGGTGTACCAAAATTGGTGTAGGTACCGTTAACTGTAGGTTCTACTCGTCATACTGAACATCTTTCTCCAAGTAACCCATACTGAAAATTTGGACCCTCCATACTAAAATGCCATTGGCGTGAGGAGGCGCAGAATAGGGACGAGTGGCGACTTTTGGTGTCGGAGGCTAAGATCCTTTTTGGGTCGCTGAGCCAGTGAAATCAAATCATAGTAAAATGCACAAAATCGGTCGATCAGCTGATCGATTTGTATTAAGAATAAAAAAAAAAACAATTTACGTTTTCGGCAAAGTCGTAGAACAATAGTTGTGTTTAGTATGATGGGAAGAAGCCCCAAGTTAACGGGACCAACACCAATTTTGTTGCACTCTGTATACTTTAATATAAGGTTCACAATGTTTTGTTAGCGGCTGTGACATTTTATTAATTTGTCGTTTTTTACTGATAGATCAAAAAAAAAAGAATTTAAATAATATGTTTCTTGTATAGTAATTATTATTGTTACCCGCTCTTAGTTTAAATGATTGTTATTTTTATTATTAATTTAGTTAATACGTAATACTTAATAATAATACATATCTACTTAGCGATTTCATTTGGCTACCTTTATAATATCTTTCAAAAGACAGACAGAAAGACGGACGGCGTAGGTTTAGTAATAGGGTTCCGTTAGCTTCGGTTACGGAACCCTAAAAAGTAACCCCGCTTGTCAAGTCTTCACCGGCCCGGCCGTAGTAGGCCCGGAGCCGGCAGTGTGACAGCAGCTAATGTCAAGTGATGACAGTTAGAACGCTTCCGGAGGGTGGCGCCGCCGTCTGCCGGCGTGACGTGGTCGAATTTGAAGGGCCAGGTGTAAAAGTTGTGGCGACCACATTTCCTGGTCCCACGGAACCGCCGTTGTATAATGTCACAAGCAAGACACACCAAGGGGAGTCAATTCTCAGCCACGCTCTAGATCGGACGTTCTCCTAGGGACTAGTTTAGCTTACCGAATCTCTGTACCTTGTATTTCCTTGTTATATTTTGTGTTTCCTCAGTCAGATTATACCGTTATCAGTTTCACCAGAACTTCTGAAGTGTCATTTCATACGCGACCTAAGTCAATACACCCAACTCGTAGTGTAGCGCAACAAAGTAAACCATTTACTATGCAAGGGATCTGGAAGATACAATATTTGGAAATTCGCATTGTCAAAAAAGTAAAAAAAATATGTTGTTAAAAAATTAAGTTCTCGAGTGGCGACCGCGCACCGGAAAACGTAGCGTAGCAGGCCTCCCACGTGGTGGACCGACGAACTAGTGAAAATCGCGGGAAGCCGGGGGATGCGGGCAGCGCAGGAACGGTCTTCGTGGAAATTCTCGGGGGAGGCCTTTGTACAGCAGTGGACGATTTTCGGCTTATATGATGATGATTGTTAAAAAAAAACAAGGTATTTTTAACCAGTAATTTTAAAAGTTAAACACCATCGCAGCAACTAAGTACAATTTTGCATTTTTATTTTTGGTTTTTGTTAATTTTCTAAAAAAGTAATACACCGATTTTGATAAAATTTATATGACACCAACCTGAAAGCATATCCTATCGAATAAAAAAGTGATTATGAAAATCGGTTCTCAATCTGCGAATATAACGCGTAACAGACGTACAAAAAATCTTCTGTCGAATTGACAACCTCCTTCTTTTTGGAAGTCAGTTGAAAAAAGAAGACATTTTTTAATAAACATGAAGATTATTTTAAAAAACTAATTAAAATTTTTAATCATTGGTTTTTTATGATTTTTCAGATGTTAAAAGTGATGACGGCACAGGCCCAAATATGTATATTATGAGAAAAAAAACCTGCTAAGTGCGAGTCAGAACCGCACACATAGGGTTCCGTACCATCATACTAGATGGCGCTAGTTTCTTCATGTTCTAAACAAACACGCTTTTTGTATGGAGGCCCCCCTTATTTTTTTATTTATTTTTAATATTTGTTGTTATAGCGGCAACAGAAATACATCATCTATGAAAATTTCAGCTGTCTAGCTATCACGGTTCATGAAATACAGCCTGATGACAGACAAACAGACAGACAGACGGACAGCGGAGTCTTAATAATAGGGTCCCGTTTGTACCCTTTGGATACGAAACCCTAAAAAATGGCCCAGTAGTTATTTCGATTGATGATTATTAAAATGAATTTAGTTATTTATTTAATTATAATTAAGAAACGGTTCGTAAACTTATAACCTAAAACAAACATTTCAATATTTAGTGTTATCAAATAGCTTTTTACAATATTAAATCGTTGTATCTCCAAATGTTTTTTTAATTTGCATGCCTTGTAAAAAACTGAAAAATGCCAATTAACCCGCCGCCGCTGACGATGGGTCATAATAACCCGAGCGATTTTCCGTAGGGGAAATTTCGATAAACACATACTATCATCGTTAATGGTTTTCTCAATAGCTGGAGATAAGACCTCAATTTATATGATTCTTACCATAGTGTAGTGAGCAAGCGCCAGTGAAGAATGGTAAAATCTCTTTAGCTAAAAATTTCTTGAATAAAACGGCTACATACATTTATTGATTGTTGGGCATAAGTGTATCATAGAGTTCTGGTTTATTTTTTTAAAATTGTATGAATTGCTTATCAGCCTGCTTTGGCGTGTGATGTTGATGTCCATTATCACATTATCCAGAAAATGTCCACTGCTGGACATGGCAGTAACTATCTCATCAGTGTGACATGGCCTCCCCGAGTTGGGGCACAATTAGCGGAAAGGACGCTGCTACCCATCCTTCGCTTTTCTATTTATTTATAAAATAAAATGAGATAAGATAAGATAAGCATTTATTCAGAGCACACATAAGCAAAAAAAAAGGTATAATACAAGTGCGTTTGGCTGCACCTCACCTGATAGTAAGTGCCGATGCAGACGAGGATGTAACACGCAAGCTCAAATAGTGCCTATTCACTTTCGATCCCTTAGTCGCTTGGTATGACCACCAAATTAACCGACATAGCTCACAGAATCGCTAAATTGAAGTTGCAGTGGGCAGGGAACATAGCTCATAGAACAGACGGCCGTTAGGGTAGTAAAGTTCTCGAGTGGCGACCGCGCACCGGAAAACGTAGCGAAGGCAGGCCTCCCACGCGATGGACCGACGACCTGGTGAAGATCGCGGGAAGCCGCTGGATGCGGGTAACGCAGGACTGGTCGTCGTGGAAATCCTTGGGGGAGGCCATTGTTCAACAGTGGACGTTTTTCGGCTGGCATGATTATGATAATGATGATGAGATCCCCGGGAAGAGACGACGTGGTACTTGGCCTTAGCCTTGCCAAAGAGTAGGGGCTATTATGAAACGCAAACAGACTTAAGTCTCTTTTGTTACGGTTTCGATGCGGTCCACTTTTCTGACTTGGTACCCGTAATGTGATTTTAAAGAAGTTTTACATCAAAAACTTTGCATTTCACACACACATACACACATCATACTTTGATAGTATTTTATTATTTTTTTTCATTCACAATTGGTAAGCCCTTGGCATCATCTCAACTGATGGTAAGTGATGATGATGCCAAAGATGGAAGCGGGATTACCAACATTCCCCAACGCAATGGAGAACTGGCTATCTTATCTTCATGCCGGAACACATCAGTGTTTTTAACACTGATGTTTGGCGGCAAGACTTAGATTAGATGGTGGTAGATAGCAAGGCGGGCTTAGAAAATGCCCTAACACCAACCAAACCGAGTCTTACAAGTTGACCCCACCGGGAATCGAACCCGCGACCTCCTGGTTTGAAGCGAATGGACTAACCATTACGCCACGGAGGCGGTTAATTTGTTATTTTTCTCTTCTCCACTTTATATTTTATTTGTTCTAACATTATGTATGTGTGTTTGATGACAAGGAATTAATAAATGTCTTATGTATGTCTTATTTCCACATTATTTGATCAGCTATTCGCATTTTATACTGTTATCTGTGCACTTACTCAGTTTTTACCCGACTGCCTCAGAAGGAGGGTTGTGTTTTTCGAGTGTATGTATATATGTAGATTTCTATGTTCCCTGCTTCAGCCTGAACGGCTTGAAGGATTTTAACGTATATCACTATCGTTTGATTTGATCCCGTTGACACATTTTTACCCGACTGGCCAAAAATGAGGGGTTAAATTTTAACGGAGTCGGGGTTTTAGTTTTTAATAAATTCCTAAAGTTATTTTATGTCATTCAAATTCCTTCTACCGTTTCGAAGTGAATGCGTCCTATATATACTAAAACTTCGTCAATCATGCACATGTCTAGTTCAATAACCGAATAGGGATGACGACAGCATCAGAAATAAATTATAAACTCTTGATTACTAAATTGCCCTCCTACTTAAACTTCGGAAAACCTTACTCGTTTTGTTTTCCATCAAGTCTTCGATTTCTAATTCACCAAAATCACAAAATTAGTACACATATGACGCTGTTAAACTATGACGTCACGCCTAGGTACTTCTAACATTTTTTTGAAACAAAATGTCGTTTTTGACAGATGATAAAAAGTAACTCAGATGACTAGCATTCGTCATCCCTATTCGCTCATTGAGCTTTTTTTTTTGTACGGGATCGCGCCTTTTTTTGGGCTCCGTTAGGATATTTTTTCGGCGGATTCTGTTTTTGGGGCTGACACATAATATTTGACGGCAGGTAGTAGCGTAGCCGATGCTACACGTCTTTGTTCGTAGCACTGTAGCGGGACGATGTGTCGAAAGCCCTTAGTTTCTGTTATCTGTGGTCGAAAGGGATTTCAGCACCTACGTAAACACTCCGTTCAACGCGTTTTTTTACATTATTATTATCTTTATTTGTCAGACAACATGGTCCATTTTTGTTAGTAACACAAACGTCTTATTACACTAATGTTAGTAGAACACAGAATAAAATAATACAGTAACAGAGAATAAAACTCACCTGTTACAGGAAGCATAGGGCCCCTGTCTGACTAGTACCGCATGAAGTGCGAAAAGAGTTGGGAATCATACCTGTCAGCTATCCCCTTCAGGATATTAACAATTGGTAAGCCCTTGGCATCATCTCACCTGAAGTGACGATGACGCCGAAGATGGAAGCGGGCTTACCAAGATTTCCCAATGCAATGGAGACCTGGCTATCTTATCTTCGAGCCGGAACATCAATGTTGTTAACACTGATGTTTGGTGGCAAGACTTAGATAAGATGGTAGCTAGACAGGCGGGCTTAGAAAATGCCCTACCACCAACCAAACCGATTCTTACAAGGGAATCGAACCCGCGACCTCCTGGTGTGAAGCGAATGGACTAATCATTACGCCATGCAGGCTTTGTCCGTGATTTCACCCCCGTGGATACCGAAGGGTGCACGGTGCGCGAGCCGCAAGCTACTCGCAGGTTCTTTCTTCCTAAAAATCCTATTCGGACTATTATTTTATTACCTAATCTGTGCTATTACGAACATTTTGAAACAATAATTAGCGAAATCGTTCCAGCCACTCTCAAGTTATGTGCTTTCCAACGAGCAGCATTTTATTTTCATGTATATAGAAAATTATTTACATAAACACATATCTACCTTATAATAAAACCGGCCAAGTGCGAGTCGGACTCGCGCACGAAGGGGTCCGTACCATTATCCTTATAAATAACGCTTTTTGTATGCAAGCCCCCCCTTAAATATATTTTTTAATTGAATAATACAACTCAATATTTTGTGAATATTTCAAGCGTCTAACTGTTGCCGTTATCAACATCGAGCAAAAACGAGGAAAAAATCTTGTTTGTTGATTGGGAGCCCCCCCTTTAATATTTGTTTTAATTTAAATTATTTATTTTTAAATTGAATATTCAACTAAATATTCTGTGAATACTTCAAGCGTCTACCTGTTGTCGTTATCAATATCGAGCAAAAAAGAGCAAAAAAATCACGTTTGTTGTATGGGAGCCCCTTTAATATATATATTATTCTGTTTTTTAGTATTTGTTGTTATAGGGGCAACAGATAAACATCATATGTGAAAATTTCAACTGTCTAGCTATTACGGTTCATGAAATACAGCCTGGTGACAGACGGACGGACGGACGGACGGACAGACAGATGGACAGCGATGTCTCATTAATAGGGTCCCGTTTTTACCCTTTGAGTACGGAACCCTTAAAAGGAAAACATCTATCCTTCTGAACATAACCACCTTTAATGCCTTCCACACGGCCGCAAACTCTAAAAATAAGAATGCGACTCCGTCGTACGGATTGGTCGGCGCCAGACAGGGACGGGTATACACCACCCCCTATGCCAGAGAGAGACGGAGTCCAACCCTAAAGTCTGCATCCCTTTGGGCACCAATCCGTGAAATTAGACTCGTCTAAACGTATCTAACGATTATTTTATTATCCCTTTTGCACTAAGATTTGTTTCTTGCTCAGCGAGATAAAAATAAAAGGTGACTAAGGCGTCGGAAGGGTCAAGGAACGGAGCTAGGGGTGTCGCAGGGTTAGGGCAGTTAGAGGGTTAGAAGCGGACTGTCCAGTTAGAAAAAGCTACGCCGACACAAAACGTCGCTTTCGCAAAATGACCATTTGCTCAAATTCAAACTAAGTAGTGCGTTAGATAGTTCGGACAAAGTATACAAACTGTTTCACGTTCCAATTGCTCTGACGAGCGATCCAGCGGTTTTGTAAAAGTTTTTTTTATTTACAATTAGTAAGCCTTGGCATCATCTCACCTGATGGTAAGTGACGATGATGCTGAAGGTGGAAGCAGGCTTACCAAGATTCCCCAACGCGATGGGGATAGGTATATTAGTACTAACATACAGTATGGACACTCCCTGCCGCTCTCTAGATTGCGACCTCACCCAGTCACCTCGTCACCCAGATTGATACAGATTGGTTACAGTTTGGTTGTCGAACGTATAGGATTTCGCCGCAATTTTGTTTGATCCGTCATTCTTTTTTTGAAATGTCATTTCTGGCCCGTTGTATGAAGTGTCCAGGCTGTGGTTCTAAGTGGATGTTAAAAAATTTTTATGTAATCTAACACGCATTTTTTGCTCACTGTACAAGGCTAATTACAGCAAACACAGGTGATTTTGAACCTTATATATGTGATAGGCCAATTGTATGATTAATCATTTTACATACGGTCAGGCACAATGTAAAATGCTGTACGCCGATTCAGGTAATTTGTGATAATTCGTTCGTATGTAAACGGTCAGGCGAAACGTAAAATTCTGTACGCAGATTGTAAAAAGCCGAGCCAGTCAAATTGTAATAATTTGTCCGTATATAAACGGTCAATGCCGAGTCAGGCAAATTGTCAAAATGCTGTACGGCAGATTGTAAATGAGCTCGCGAAGCGAACGATGTTAGGTTCGGTCAGGTTTGATTGTTTTAACTGTCGAAGACTTCTCGCCCTCGCCATTATATATATATATGTAACGCAAGGTTTAGCCCGTCAGGCTTATGTCATGGCATGATATACATTGTAATTCCTTTTTGTTAAGAAATGATTGTACCCATTTATTTTGGTCACTGAAAGAAAATCTAACTAACTTTACGTTTTATCCAGTCAAAAAATGCTTAATGTAAAAAAGCAGACGAACTTCATAACTTGTTTTCTAGATTTTTCACCGTTCATTTCATTAAATTTTCATCTTATTAATTTCGCAAAAGTTATCAGCAGCATTTTTTTTATCCACCGTTGGTAAACACCTGTCATCATTTCACCTGAAGTTGCCGAAAATTTAAGCGGGCTTACCAAGATTTCTTAATGCAATGGGTGACTGGCTATCTTATATCTTCAAGCCTGAACACATTAATGCTGTTAACTTTAATGTTCGGCAGGAAGACTTAGATAAGATTGTGGTAGCTAACCAGGCGAGCTTAGAAAACGTCCTTCCACCAACCAAACTGAGTCTTACTAACTCAGCCGGAAATCTACCCCCGCGATCTACTGATGTGAAGCTTATTGACTTAACCATTACACCACGGAGACAGTTAAAAATATTTCACAGCACACTAAGTGTTAAAACTCTTTTCCAGAACTCAGTTTTCCACCAATTATTTGTTCCCAAAAACATGAAAAGAATCACACATGGAAAATTAAAACTGAACGTGTTCAAGATGAATATTGAGTATACAATAGGATTGAATATTCTTCGAATAGAGCGTTTTGCTTCTACTAGACATTTTGCTAATCAAACAATATAGCTCTAACACGTTTTAAAAAAAGATATTGGCTTATTTTTCGCCCCTTTACCCCGGGACAGACTCCCCCTACCCCGGCCGGGAAATTGAGTGGTGTCCGAAACGTCCGTCGTGTCGGAAGAATTTTTATCATCCGGAAATATTTTAGTTAGTTTATTATTCAAGCCACTGAATATTGAAGCACTTTGCACGTGCTGACTGAGGGGTAAATAAAAAGTACTGAAAATACTCATATTAAGATGAATCACTATTTCATCCTATAAAGCTTTGCATTATATATACAGGGTGTAAAATAATTGGTGTAGAACCCGTTAACTGAGGGTTCTACGCATAATGCAAAACAACTTTCCCCAAGGAACCCATAGTCAATTCACATAAAAGAATTTGGACCCTCTATACAAAAATGCAACAAATTGGTCGATCAGCTGATCGATTTGTATGAAGAAGTAAAATATTTTTTTGCGATTTCAGCAAAGTCTGGAACAAAAGTTGTTCAGTATGATGAGTAGAAGCCCCAGTTAGCGGGACGTACACCAAGTTTGTTACATCCTGTATATGTACTAGCTTTCGCATGCGGTTTCGCCCGCGTGGACTTCGTTTTTATTACTGTTTTTGAGGGTGAATGGTGCGCGAGCCGCAATCGGCTCGCGATCGTGGACACGAGTTTTCTCCACTATTCTCTATATATCGGGCTAATCTGATTAGCAGCCTATGTCTCTTCCCACCCCACAATTTTTACCAATTCTATACAAAAAATTACTTCAATCTGTTGCACCGTTGCGACGCCGAAGTGCGCGACCATGGTAATGAGTTTCCTCGAGATCCCTCGGAGGCTATGTCAGGATATGATGATTAGTCAATTAGGTATGTCCTTTCCCACCTCTTTAACCATCTCAGTGCAAAAAATCACAACTTTCCATTGTTTCGTTGCAGTGTTTAAGAAATTAACAAAAAAAAAAGTATTTTTCAGTTCCCTCAGGAACTACATAGGACTATGCTATTTTCACGAGATAAAAAGTAGCCTACGTTCTTTCCAGTGACACAGGCTACCTGCATGCCAAATTTCATCAAGATTGGTCGAGTCATTAAAGCGTCAAAAGGTAACAAACAAACACATTATAGTATAAGCATGTATGTAGTTTTACAAATAAATATGTATAAAGTTTCCGTCGTCGGTGTCGTAACGGGAAGTCGTACCTCTTATCCGAGAGTTCGTGGTTCGAGTCCTGCCGCGTACCAATGTGTTTTCGAATTTTGATCAATGTACGTTTATCCGACGCTCAAATGGTGAAGGAATACATCGTGAGGAAACCTGCACACGCCTGGGAAGATACTCGAAGGTTGTGTGTGAAGTCGACAAAGCCGCACTGGGCCCTACCTCTTATCCGAGAGTTCGTGGTTCGAGTCCTGCCGCGTACCAATGTGTTTTCGAATTTTGATCAATGTACGTTTATCCGACGCTCAAACGGTGAAGGAATACATCGTGAGGAAACCTGCACACGCCTGGGAAGATACTCGAAGGTTGTGTGTGAAGTCGACAAAGCCGCACTGGGCCCGCGTGGTCGACTAAGGCCCGAGCGACCTAATTCAGGGTAGGCCCCTCGGTGGGGACGTATATATGAGCTATAATGATGATGATGAAAGTTTCCGTGCTTCGTAAGCCACGTTCAGATAAGTAGTAAGTTCACGTTAAGAGAAGATTCGTAATACAAAATTTCAATAACTTTGATTGATTTAAACCCATCGCAGCCATCTGGTTAAATCTGCCATTTGATTTAAATGCTAGCCCGTTGATTGAATGGTGACATTCAATTGAATGACTAGGCCGAACGTTGATTGAACAAGCGTCACATAACGTTCAACTGGTTGGCTGATTGTAAGCTACCAGGATAGCAATTCAGCTGAAATAAAATTCGCCGCATTGTATGAGGGCGATTGATTTCTATTGCTTTGTGTAAAAACTACTGAGTACTGAGTAAATGAACGAGCGAAGCGAGCGATATTAGGTTCGGTCAGGTTTGATTGATATTACAGTCAAAAAGCCTTGCGAAGCGAGTCCCTCCATGGGTAGCAGAATGCTTCGCAGAATAAGAAAACATCGGTTTTATTCGGAGTTTCGAACACCGCCGTTTTGCAAAGCAGCACGCTGTTTTGCAAACCAGCGGATTCTACATAATGGCTGCGACATATTATATCCAATTAACGACTTGGCTAAGTGAGGTTCAGCAAAATCGGTAAACGTTACATTCAACGACTTGGTCATTGTCGTTTAGTCATTCAATTGAATGTCGCTATTTAATCAACGGGCTAGACTTTCAATCAAATAGCAGATTTAAACAAATGGCTGCGACATATCGTTGGAATGGCCGTTGGTGTCGGTTATTGCTCTCACTAGTTGTTAAGCCGTAAAGGTTTTTATTTATTTACAATTGGTAAGCCCTTGGCATCATCTCACCTGATGGTAAGTGACGATGATGCCATAGATGGAAGCGGGCTTACCAAGATTCCCCAATGCAATGCAGAACTGGCTACCTTATCTTCAAGCCGGACCACATCAATGTGTTGGCCTTGATGTTTGGCGGCAAAATTTAGATAAGATAGTGGTAGCTAGCTGACTAGATGGACTTGTTCATTATCATTTTCAACCGACTTTCAAAAAAGAGGTGGTTTTCAATTGACTGTATGCTTTTTTTTGGTGTTACTCGATATCTTCGCAGATTGTGAACCGATTTTCATGATTCTTTTTTTATTCGACAGAATATGCTTTTGAGTTGGTTCCATATAAATTTTATCAAAATCGGTCTATTTTTTTTTTAGAAAATTAATAAAAACTTAAAATAGTAATGCAAAATTGTACTAAGTTGTTGCAATGGTAGTCATTTTTTAACGTGTTCACCGTTTTTAATTATTTAATTTTATTTTTTAAGTTAAATTTAAATTTTTAGCTGTAATCTTCCGAAAAGGCAACTAAGGTAAATAAATAAAATAACTTGACTTCAAGAAGGATTAACCTCTTAGAGAAGATAATTCTTCTACTTTTAGGATCCGAAAGGTTATATATTTATAACTCCCAATCTACATAAATCTCTAAACAAATAAAAATAATTGCAAGCTTTATGTACAAAAAAAGGTTTTAAACTATTCGTATTCCGGCGGAAATAGCACCGAAAGTGGAGCGCTTGCGTCACGGCCGGGAGTGTTAACGAGCGGCTTACGCTGGCAACACCGCTGACTTTTTAATTACAACCCCGAATTACGTGAAAACTCCCCGCGGGTAACACCGAGAATATAAATGGCGCGAAAAGGGTGCGTTTTATTATCCACGTTATCGTTAAACAACCTGAACATTTTGCTTTTTTAGGCATTAATTTAACTGATTTGGCCATAAGTAAACAAAATTATATATAGGTACGTACAGGTGACGAAATATGAAACAAACGTTTTCAATGCCTACCTACTTATTTTATTTTTTACTAGCTTTTGCCCGCGGCCTCGCTCGCGTGGACATCTATTTTATGACTGTCTTTGAGAGTGAGTTGTGCGCGAGCATGAGTTTTCTTCAGATCCCTCAGAAACTAAATCGGGCTATTCTGATTAGCAGTCACTTAATACCCCCTCAACCAATTCTATAAAAAAACAATTCAATACGTTGCTCCGTTGCAACGCCGACGTGCGCGAGCGAGGAAATGTGTTTTCCCCAGTTCCTTGGGGAACTATGTCATAATATGCTAATTGGTAAATCATGTCATTTCCTACCCTCTCAACCATCTCTGTGCAAAAAATCACAACAATCCATCCATTTGTTGTTCGGACTATGCTATTTTCACGGGATAAAAGGTAGCAAATGTCCTTCCTAGTGACACAAGCTACCTGCATGCCAAATTTCATCAAGATTGGTCGACGTGTTGAAGCGTAAAAAGGTAACAAATACATTTTCGCATTTATAATATTATTAAGGATAAGTAGGTACCTAGTTTGATCGATCTAGGGGCATAGGAGTGCCTCCGCCAAGTCGAGCACGGTCGTACCATCCTTTTCTCGGAGAAACTCACGGTAATTTTAAGCCCCCTGTATCTTCGTTCTGGATGTAGGTAGAAGTCTAATATTTCAGACACTAATAGTAGTTATTGGACCTACGTCTACCTAGTATAATTTTCGAAATGTCTTAAGTCAAATTTTCTTTCTTTTGTCACAGACTCACTTACTCACGATCATAAAAAAAACGGGTTGCACTCCGGGAGTACCGGCAGAAGTGAAAACTTGAATATTACGGCTGTCTACTCTCCATCCGTCTTACGAATTTTCGATCAGGTCACGTGTCCTGACGCGAGTTTAACATTTTTTACCCATTACAAAAAAAATTACAAAAAGCGTCGGTGGCTCAACCGGTAACGACTCGGTCCATCTAACCAGAGGTACCGGGTTCAAATCTGGACGGCCAATGTACCAATGAGTTTTTCAAAAACTTACGTACATACTTACCGATTGCTTTAACGGTGAAGGAAAACATCGTGAGGAAACCTGCACACGCCTGCGAAGAAACTCGAAGGTTGTGTGTGAAGTCGACCAACCCGCACTGGGCCCGCGTGGTCGACTAAGGCCTAGTCGCCCTGATTCAGGGTAGGCTCGAGCCCCTCGGTGGGGACGTATATGAGCTGCAATGATGATGACAAAAAAAATGCACAACGCCGCTAAAGAAGTTTTCACTTCAACCGTCTTACGAATTTTCGATCAGGTCACGTGTCCTGACGCGAGTTTAACATTTTTTACCCATTACAAAAAAAGTGCACAACGCCGCTAAAGAAGTTTTCACTTCTAAAATACTTCTAGCTTACTTACAAACTTAAAGTTTGGTACAAGTTTTGTTACTTATGCAAAGATTAAATTTTGAAAATGAGGATTTTGATTACCCATTTTATCCCTCTTTAGGGGGAACAGTTAAACCATTGGAGATATCGAAATGCTGTTATAGTAAAAGTTGTTCGTAAAAACAGAAATTATTATTATCCTCCAGAAAATTACGGTTGTTACAAAAAGAAGAGAAATCTCAGTAAAACCATTCTGTAAAGATGTGCCAAGTCTTGACACCTTGACCCTGCGAAATCCAGCACATAGCAAGTACTGCCTTGATACCTTTTCTAGAACCATTTCGGATGTTTTTCGAGTTCTTGTATCTTGGCTCTAGGTTTTCAAAAAGAAGTGAAACCCCCACTAAAACGCAAAACGTTTTGCAAAAACGTGCCAAGTCTCGATTAAGATTACTTGGCCATAAAAAAAGTGAGATGAAATATAAGAATAAAAGATGAATAAAAGAAAACGAGTGACTTGTCCGTTACACATTGTATCATCCTATCAGCTCACATACCTCTCCTCGAGCTTACTTATTATTGGGACTTAGTCGACCATGCGGGCCCAGTGCTGGTTTATCAACTTCTCACACAACCTTTGAATTTTTTCGCAGGTATGTGTAGGTTTCCTCACGATGTTTTTCTCCATCGTAAATCAAAATTAGAAAACACATTGTTATGTGGCAGAATTCGAACAACTATCTTCCAGACAGGAGGTACCTTCCGCCGGCCATAGCTGTTACGCCACTGACACTCCATATTAACCTAAAATCAACCTTATCTTTTGGGCGTAGCGCTTTTATCGGTAATGGCTTTAACGGAGCTTTTCACGCGATTTGAAACTAAACACATTTTGTTAGACTAGTAAATCTAGGTACATAGGTATGTCAGAAAAAGTGAATCTTGTAGATTATAAGCATAAGAAAATAAAAAAATCTACATATCTTACTACTCTTACCAATTGTTTAACGGCCACGTCACTCATTTTCTTTTATTTACGCAGACTAAGCTTTTTATATCCTCTCACTACTTTTTATGGCCAAGTAATCATAATCGAGACTTGGCACGTTTTAACAAAATGTTTTTGTTGGGATCAATCTTAATTAGCTCTCGACTTTTAATTCGTGATTTGATAAAAAAAAAACTCAATATTTTCTTGGGGAAAAGGAAAATGCCTAAATTTAGACTTTTACTTCCTAGATCAAGAGCGTCAGTGGCTCAACGGTTAAGACTGGTACCTCCTAACCAAAGGTCCCAGGTTTGAATTTGAACGGCCAATATGAGTTTTTCGAATTTTATTCTGATTGCTTTAAGGTGAAGGAAAACATCATGAGGAATCCTGCACATCTGATTCCAGATGTAGGTACTCGAATATACGTTATGGAGGTCGCGTTGCACACGTCCCGACCGTAGTCTGTACGTTTCAATCTAAAAGTCGCTACATGTGGCCGCGGGTGATGTCAACGTTCCTATTTAAACCTCGGTGGTTTTTTGGAACGTGTTATGCTGTTTCTGGATGTAAATTGTTATTAAGATAATAAATAGAAAAAAAAACGAGTGTGTTTTAGATCACATGACTGAAATAAAAGTTAATCACCGTTCGCGTAACGACTTCCCCAGCTTACTCCCCAAATCAATCGTGTCGTTCGCCTCGCTCGATCACACTTTTCGTAACGCTAGGAATCACCGTTCACATAACGCATTCACCGGCTTACTCCTCAAGTCAAGCATGCGTAACAGTTTAACTTAAAAAAAAATTTAACTTAAAAAAAAGTGTAACACCAGACAACCACCGTCTATCCCTTACTTTAATAACCAGAGACTATTTTAATGAATTTTTTTAATTAAAAATTTGAGTGCGTTTGGTTGCACCTCACCTGATGGTAAGTGCCGATGCAGCCGAGGATGTAACACGCAAACTCAAATAGTGCCTATTCACTCTCGTCTTGATAAGTACATACGTGCAACACCTATTAGAGCGAACTCCACTGTCTTTTCTTACCTTCAAATCCTACTGTTCTTCTTAGGGCTTGTGCACAAATCACGCGAGGCTTTTTTGTCTACTTTTTGACTCCCTTCCTCCCCCTGGTGATATATATTTGGTGAGGTTTTTGGCTACCCTCTTGGCTTGGGTTTCCCCTTCACAACCTCACGTGTATGTTTTTATTTTAAATGAAACCGAGAAAAACTATCTACTCATGTGTTAGATTTTTTTCTTTGTCTGTTCACAGTAGAAAAATACATGTGAGGTCCCCCTCCCCCAACGTGATCTGTCGTGATTTTTTCGTGACCCCTCCTCCCCCCTATCGAACCTCACGTGATATGTGCACAAGCCCTTAGACATATCGATTTAACTTCTAAACCAGCTGCTATCGATCCCTGTATACCAGTAAACGAATGGGTAAATGCGGAACATTAACCAAAGCGATCTCAACATGGCTGCGAACACGACTCGGCGCAATCGGGAAAGCGGACCGAATTATACGCAAGGTATACCTTCACTGCTTGCTAGGGATGGGGTGATATGTATCATCCACATACAGTCTTTAGGCGAGGTATTTGATTGGAACAGTTGTCTCTGTCTTTTTCTTTACGTGCAAACAGTAAAGATAATAACCACACTTTTTCACTTCTCAACATGGCTGCGAACACGACTCGGCGCAATCGGGAAAGCGGACCGAATTATACGCAAGGTATACCTTCACTGCTTGCTAGGGATGGGGTGATTTGTATCATCCACATACAGTCTTAAGGCAAGGTAGTGATTGGAACAGTTGTCTCTGTTTTTTTCTTTACGTGAAAAGAGTAAAGAAAATAACCACACTTTTTCAATGGTTTTTCGTTTCAATCAAAAACTACAATGAAATTTTTCAAAATAATAACATTATTCACTTTGTATTATTTTTTTATATTTATACTTCAAAATATTAGTCATAACTAGGGTTGAAAGTAACGGGGTAGACCTATCTTTGGGATTTTTTTCTATCGAGCCAAAACTGCTCAGTCGTGTTTCTAATAGCTTTTAACTTTAAGGAACATCATCAGCAATAAGCGTATTTTTTCAACCTTACGTAATTACATTAATTATATACTTATACAAAAATAATATGACTTTTAGGTTCAATGTTGTTATTGAAGATAAATGATCTTTGATTTGAATTCTCTATTATAAACAAATTCAGCAGTTATTTAACTTTCCATTAAAATTCCGCCATAATTATGAAAAACTACTATTAGTCCTACCTAGATTAAATGAATTTTAAATAATTGTAAAGTGTGTTCCTACTTGACGAGAGCAAAGGAAGATATATTTCCAACAGGCGATGTGGTATGCCTGGGGTCCGGCCGTAGACCAACCTTGCATGGTTGGCAGTTGTATATATTATGTTTAGTAGCGAAGAAATGTTAATATCGCGTTCTAGATGTTGATACTAGAGTTTGTGTTCTCGTCGCCTGTGTTAAAGTTCACTATAGTTGAGGGCAGTTTGTTCAATATTAATTATTGAATTCTATGCGTTTTCAGAAACGCTATTTCACTAAATATAACTTCTGCCTCTTTCGTTTCTAACTGAGTCACAGCATCACGCCGCTCTTGAATTTCCCTAATAAGTAATTAAAAAATAGATAAAACCTTAATGCTGTGTAAATTCCACCTAATTTGTGATATATACCTAGTGCCGAACAATTTGTGATAATTATTATTCACACAGTCCACTGTTTAATATCACCATCAAGTTTTTGAAGCTCCAGTTTAGGCAGTTGTACTTGTGGTTTTCTAGTTTGGAGGCACTCATGAGCTTGTTCCGGAGAATAAAATGTAGTAGATTGTTTTCGGTCTGGTGTTGGTAAAAATGATTTCATTTGTGCTTTAACACTATAATATTTTGATTCAAATAGGGATCGCTCAATTTCCTTTCCATACAATTATGTTGACTTGTGACGAAACCTTTAGTACCTGCCCAATGAGTGTGTATGTACCACAGACTTAGTAAAGCAATAATTTTAAGGAGATGCATTGGAAATTTTGGTGGCAGGAATCCGATTTTTCTCTACAGTTACAAAACATATGTTAGTGATATTTTATAACCTGATTTCAATGTCTTCATTTTGTCAGTTGCAAAAACACGATTAGTTAATTATAATAACAGAAAAAAATTATCCCACCAAAAACATTTGTACTAATTATTTTGTTTCTTTGCTTAAGGTGTAAATCTTTTCAGTAATTAAGGGTTGGCTGGAAGAGATCCCTGTTTGGGATAAGTCCGCCTTTGTGCATGCTACTGCTATTATGTATCAATAATTGTATATTTTCTTGTACAATAAAGAGTTTACAAACAAACATTTTCACGTGAAATGTTACCAATACGAGCCATAGCTTGCACTGTCAAAAAGTTATCAGATCATATGTAGAGCCAATCTTCTAACTCTACACGCCGTAACTATACAAACCCTAATTTCACAAACTCTACACCTTCGTTAAAATATCCTCTTTTGAAACAGAGATTTATACAGGCATACCAGACCGATTTAAACCTCTAAATTTTCTTAGTCGATAGTCTCAACACACACTTCGAAATGCCAGTTGGATTAAAAAAAAAGTTTTTAAAATAAAAACTAAAAAACATAGAAGTGCAAAAGTGTGGTTATTTTTTTACTATAGATCTCAAGAGTTTCGAGAGAAGTGCTTAGGAAAAAGATAGGCAAGTAGAGAGTGCGTTAACTTTAGTAAAAGTCTCAAAAATTTAATGTAACTGGAGAAAATAAAACGCAGACTTAGATCACATATTCTAAGTATTTATGCAGGTATTTTTATAGTTAATGTCACATTCTAAGAGTGTCGTTGGTCCCTAAGTGTATGGAGCGGAAATAGGGCGGAACCGAAAATAGCGTCTCACTAGCGAAAGCGGAACTGCTTCCCAACCCTAATTTTCTTCATTTACCAAATTGATGGTCCTTGTTTGCCGAACAAGCCGTTTAGCCCAAAACCCGCCTTATACCAAATACATTTAAGTCCCAAATCGCGTGAAACGCTCCGTTAAAGCCATTCCCGATGAAAGCGCTACGCCCAAAAGATAAGGTTGAGTTTGGGTTAATATCGGCTTGGGGATTTTTAGCTTTGGTAAACAGAGCTTAAAGACTATAATTGCTTGACAATAGGTGGGTGGGGTGCTCCCTTGGGTAGCGGGGGTTTAAGAGGGTGAGAGAGGGGGTTGCGGTCCAAGTTTGTAATTAATAAAGCCCTCTCGATTACAAGTGCCTTTCCTCGGAGATTTGGCTGAGGTTGAGTGGGGCTCGTTGTCTTGGGTTCGAGTCTCGGGCGGGCAAAGTTAGATTTATTAAATTATGAGTGGTTCGAACAAGAGGTTGCGATGTTGACTCAAGTTTTGTTGTCGATGGTTCTTGTTAAGCTGGTTAAGTTTTGAAATCGGAAACTGAATAAAATTAAACAGTCGGGTACTTAGAAAGATCTGTTTTGTAATATTCAACTTATCATGTCAGACATACTTTTATCGTTTTTTTAGGGTTGCGTACCCCAAGGATGCAAACAGAACCCTATGGTTAACCTTCCGCTGTCCGTCTGTCTGTCTGTCAGCGGGCTGTATTTCATGAACTTTAATAGGTAGACAGTTTAAATTTTCTCAGTGTGTATTCTTTTGCCGCTATAACAACAAATAATAATAAAATAATTCGAGCGAGACCTACAGTACTCGCATATGATGTGTAACATGTGACAAAATACTTTAGGTTAGTTAGATTTGATGACGATATTGTACCTGGGTGGCGGATCTGACAGTAACGAAAAAAACCGACCAAGTGCGAGTCGGACTCTCGTAAAGTAGAATTCCGCGCTTTCGCGACTTCCTGTTACACATTTCCGTCCCATTTCACGAAATCACTCCCACAAATTGCAGGAAAGCGAGAGCAAAGCTCATTCGTCAGATCGAATAGCGCGCGCTTCCTGTTACACATTTCCGTCCCATTTCACGAAATCACTGCCACAAATTGCAGGAAAGCGAGAGCAAAGATGTTATACATAAAAATAAAATAACAAGAAACGTGAAAAGTAATATAAAACTATACATACGAGTAGTGTTAATTCTTTTACGATGGCACGGAACCTTGATGGACCCTGGATGGACTCGCACTTGTCCGTTTTTTTTATTTAAAAGATTTTAGTATCTGGTATTGTGTATTCTTACTGTTCAAACTTTGGACTCCCCATACGGCTAATCAGCAGCTTTTTTTTTGTTCTGTTTAAATTTTACACTGCTCGTAGAAAGTAGCTTTATTGTATTTTTTTATATCTTTTGGTTATTAGCTGTTACTGCAACTGAATTACGAAGACACTGAAAAGCTTATGCAAACATACAAATGAACTTATAAAACAGACACACACAACACACACTCACTCTCTCACAAACACACACGCATACACACACTCACACACCCACACATACATACACCCAAACACAGCGTAATCAATCATCATCTCTATTGTTCACATTATTTTCAAATTATATCTGTACCAAATCCATAGGTGGGGCCTGGTGTCCCGAAACACAGACTTGTTAAAGTCTAGCTCAGGCACCAGTCCATCACATCTCTATAATATGTTTTTACCTTTTTGTTAATAACTGTACGATGATGTGGTGTGAAAATAAACTGATATTTATTATTTATTTATTTATTTGGTTATTAGCTTCTTTTATTAAAAAGCGTCGGTGGCTCAACCGGTAACGACTCGGTCCATCTAACCAGAGGCACCGGGTTCAAATCTGGACGGCCAATGTACCAATGAGTTTTTCAAAAACTTACGTACATACTTATCGATTGCTTTAACGGTGAAGGAAAACATCGTGAGGAAACCTGCACACGCCTGCGAAGAAACTCGAAGGTTGTGTGTGAAGTCGACCAACCCGCACTGGGACCAAATCGCCCTGATTCAGGGTAGGCTTGAGCCCCTCGGTGGGGACGTATATGAGCTGTAATGATTAGCTTCTATACTATTAATTGTTAATCCATTAGCTTCATATCAGGAGGTTGCGGGTTTGATGCCCGGCGGAGTTGTTAGACTCTTTTGGAAGAGCTAGCTATCACCATCTTGCCGACAAAAATTACTGTAAACAGCATTAATGTGTTCCAGTTTAAAGGTAAGATAGCCAGTGCCCCATTGCGTTAGAGAACCATGGTAAGCCCGCATCCATCTTCATCTTGGGCATCATCGTCACTTACCATCAGGTGAAATGTTGCCAAGGGCCCAAGGGTAAGCCAACATTGGATAAAAAAACAAGTTATCACTGTATGGCCTATACGTCGTTACGTACATACATACATATACAGTATGATTTGTTGCGGATGTTGTCACGTCGTACACAGGGGGAGCTAGCCCGCAAAGCCAGGCTTTCCTCCCTGCCCTGCAAATCCACGGATACGTTACAACCATACACGGCGTGTTTACATGTTGTTCCCGCACTGGTTTATACTGGAGTCTGTTTTCGCTTCGTACAGCCACGCCCCGGATACTGTATACAAATGATCGTAAAATGACATTTCTAAAAACAAATGACGGAGCAAACCAAATCATGGCGTAATTCCATACGTTCGAGAACCAAACTATAACCAATCTGTATCAATATGGGTGACGAGGGGGTGAGGTCGCAATCTAGAGAGCGGCAGGGAGTGTCCATACTGTACCTATGATAGTACTAATTTATATACTTTGGTACAACTAAAAAAATCGTTTTTCTTTTCGGGTAAAATTTATTTTTTTGGAACAGGGATACATTTTAATCCTGCACATCAGTAATTACTGTAACCGCCTCCGTGGCGTAATGGTCAGTCCATTCGCTTCACACCAGGAGGTCGCGGGTTCGATTCCCGGCGATGCCAACTTTGTAAGACTCGGTTTGGTTGGTGGTAGGGCATTTTCAAAGCCAGCCTGGCTAGCTACAACCATCTTATCTAAGTCTTGCCGCCAAACATCAGGTGTTAACATCATTGATGTGTTTCGGATTGAAAATAAGATAGTCAGATCCCCATTGCCTTGGGGAACCTTGGTAAGCCCGCTTCCATCTTCGGCATCATCGTCCCTTCACCAGGTGAGATGATGCCAAGGACTTATCAACTGTGGATCCAAACTCCAAAAAGGAGGAGGTTCTCAATTCAACTGTATGTTTTTTTTATGTGTGTTACTTCAGAACTTTTGACTGGGTGAACCGATTTTGATGATTCTTTTTTTATTCGAAAGCTAGCGCTTCCCACGTGGTTCCATATAAATTTTATCAAAATCAGTGTAGTACTTTTAAGAAAATTAACAAAAACCAAAAATAATAATGCAAAATTGATCGAATTTGTTGCGATGGAAGCCGGTTTTTTAATGTGTTTAGCGTTTCAATTATAAACGTATGTTTTCGCAATTTCAATGATTGACAAAGCTGACAGAATAGCCCAATCTGGGATAGATAACTGGAGAAAACTCATGTCCACGCTCACGAGGCGGTTGGGGTTAGCGCACCACTCAAATACATGTTTTACTCAAAGACAGTCATAAAAACTATGTCCACGCGGGCGAAGCCTCGAGCAAAAGCTAGTCATCGTCATCATCATCATCATCATCATCATCACATCAGCTCATATATCAGCCACCGAGAGGCTCGAGCCTACCCTGAATAAGGATGATCGGGCCTTAGTCGACCACGCGGGCTCAGTGCGGGTTGGTCAATTTCACACACAACCTTTGAGTTTCTTCGCAGGCGTGTGCCGGTTTCCTCACGATGTTTTCCTTCATCGTAAGAACGTCAGATAAACGCAGATATGATATCGAAATTCGAAATCACATTCAGGATTCGAACCACGACCTCCCGGACAGGAGGCGGCGGCCCTAGCTGTTACGCCACCGACGATCGACTGCAACAGCTAGTGTACAAATATTTAACCCATGAGGCTAAATAAAAGGTTAATAACGTTTGGCAGTTACTTTGGTCAGTAATTTAGATTTATTTACTGTATCGAACTGAAGATAGGAGTTGTGATGATATTCATAGAACCGTGCATCAAATCTAATTTTTCAAACCTTTATTTTGATCTCAGCTTTAAGGTATTCGTCATAAATATCAAATAGGGGATCGGACTGCATCAAAAACAAAATCTGAAATACGATTTCCTAAATTGCTCTCCTCTAGAAGTTTAAAAAAACCTTACTTGTTTTGTTTTTCCATCACGTGTTAAATTTTTAATTGATCAAATTCACAAAATAAGTTCTTCAATGACGCTTAAAATCTATGACGTCACTTGTGGGTATTTTAAACATTTTTAGAACAAAATTTCGTTTTTGACAGATCATAAAAAGTAACTCAAATCACTGGCAGTCCGATCCCCTATTACGAGTTTAACACCACATTAGACATTAGTGTTTAATTTAAGTCATTATGTAAATGACAAAGATATATGGCTATGGTTATGTGCTGATCCTTCAACAAATACCATTACTTGAGACTGTAATCTGAATCATGACATTATTTGTAAAAGACTACGTTTTTTTAATATTTAAAAGTGTGTGTAAACATTGCACCTTGGCACCATCTCATATGATGGTAAATGACGGTCTTCTTTGTGATGTTTGCCTGATGGTGTTGCAATTAGCATCACCGGCGGTCACTTGTAGGCATTTAGATTAACACCTATACGGACGTGTGCATCGCGACCTTAACACACATCTGGAATCAGATGTGCAGGTTTCCTCGCGATGTTTTCCTTCACTATTAAAGCAATCGGTAAGTATATGTGCGTAAGTTTAGAAAAACTCATTGGTATATTGGCCGTCCGGATTTGAACCCGGGACCTCAGGAAGGCTGAGTTGTTACCGTTGAGCCACCGACGCCAAGTGACGTAAGTGACGGCGATGCCGAAGATGAAAGCGTGCTTACCAAGGATCTCCAACTTAATGGGGAACTGGCTATCTTATCTTCAAGCCGGAACACATCAATGCTATTAACATTGATGTTTGGCGGCGAGACTTAGATTTAAGACCGTTCATTACATAACAGTTGCATAAACTACTATAATATAATAATATTATACATATTTTTATGATACTTATGTAGACTGTACGTACGAGTAGGAATAAAAAAGTAGTGAGAACGACATACTCCTAAGTAAGAAAAAAACAAATACTGGCAGGTATAGCTCAGATACATATTTGTAATATAAATTAAGAAAAAATCTGCGATTCTCTTTTGTTTTTTTCTGAATGTAGTCATTTGTTTGCTTCGTGTCGGAACGTGTTCTAAAAAATGGAGAAAAACGAAGTGCGAGCCGTTATTAAATACCTCTGTTGAAAAAAGTAAACGACGCAAGAGATTCATTGCGATTTGGAGGCAATATTAGGTGAGTCTGCTCCGCCGTATTCCACTGTCGCAAGGTGGGCTTCTCAATTTCGAGTAGGGAGAACGAGCACGGAAGGCGAACATCGTTGCGGCCGTCCATCGACGTCACCCAAGAAAATGTTGCGAAAGTCGAGAAAATTGTATTGAGCGATCGAAGAGTTACCATCCGATACTTAATTCAAGAAACGGGCATTTCATATGCAAGTATTCAATCCATGGATTCATTAGATCCATCAGATGGCCGTTGGGGCAGTAAAGTTCTCGAGTGGCGACCACGCACCGGAAAGCGTAGTGTAGGCAGGCCTCCCACTCGGTGGACCGATGACCTGGTGAAGGTCGCGGGAAGCCGCTGGATGCGGGCAGCGCAGAACCGGTCGTCGTGGAGATCCTTGGGGGAGGCCTATGTCCAGCAGTGGACTTCCTTCGGCTGATATGATGATTCAATCCATATTGAAACAATCTTTGAATATGAGAAAAGTCTCCGCAAGATGGGTGCCGAGAATGTTAACCGACAGTCGGAAACAAAAAAAGACTTGACATTTCGAAGATATTGTTGGACAAGTTTTAAGAAGATTTTGAAACCTTTTTGTCTCGTTTGGTAACAATGGACAAAACATGGGTCCATCATTTTGATCCCGAGACAAAACAGCAATCTTCGCAATGGAAACGGCTATCATCACCGACCCCGAAGAAGTTTCGTGCCATCGGCTGGCAAGGTTATGACCTAAATATTTTGGGAGTCAGCAGGGATATTGTTGATTGATTACCTGGAGCGTGGAACCACTATTACAGGCCAATATTATGCAGCTTTAATTCCCAAGTTGAGGAATGCCATCAAAGAGAAAAGGATAGGGAAACTTCGAAGTGGCGTGCTGTTTCATCACGACAACGCACCCGCGCACAGGTTGGCAGTTGCGATGGCTGCCATTCAGCAAGCTGGCTTCGAATTGGTTGACCACCCCCCTTATTCACCAGATCTAGCACCTAGCGATTTTTATCTGTTCCCCATATTGAAAGGATACATAATTAAGTTATCAATAGTCATTATATTCTATCTCATTCTCACTACTTTTTGATCCCTCCTAGTACATAGATCTATCGGTGTTCCTCACACATGGGGGGTCTATTCTAGTTAATACTACTTTTTGCGCAGTACGCTCTGCAATCAATTAGCAAAATGTAGACTCCTGCATTCTGCTCGCTAAGGACAGACTTATAGCCAGAACTGTTTGTTTGTTTTAAATGATTGGGAAAGCAGTGTCATGGGTGGTGAGCCCACTTGAAGCTATAATAGTGTAGATGTCGCCGTTACAATCTCACTACACTAAATTAAGTTAGATTATAATATCACGGTAAATTGTCAATCGGCTTACAATTTCACGGCCCATCCGAATAAAACCGATGATTTCTTCTTCTGCGAAGCATTCTGCCAACTGTTTAATCCATCAAACCTGACTGAATCTAACATCGCTCGCTTCGCTCGCTCATTTATTTATAGTGTTATTCACTTCGTTTAGTGTTATTGTAATGTCACTAGTAAGATTACAATGACACTAGTGAAATCGTAAGCAGAATGTTACGGTTCACAATCTCGCGAGATAGATCCCGTTAGATTATAATCTAACGGTTTTTACAATTTTCCGGTAACATAGACATTATAAATTACAATACAAGTATAGTGTCTTATGAAGGGTCTAAAGCAAAAACACGTTTTTGAAATGATTTATCTGAATTATCCAGTCTATAAATTCTTAAAAAAAACATAATTAACATAAAAAATAGCACACTCTCTGACTAAGGGCTGACCAAAACAAAGATTGCTCATAACAGGGTATTTTCCATTTAGTCAAATCAGTTACTTTTGAAATGCTATTTTGTTCTAAAACTATTTGTCTTACACAAATACGACGTCAAAATATGCAATGTTTTTGAAGAACTTATTTTGTGATATGATTAAATATAAAACTGAAAATTAATAAAAGAGTGAAACAAGTGAGGTCTTCGGATATTTTGGAATTTTATTTTGTGTCATGGAAATTTTTCCTCGATAAAATACATCGCGAAGTTACTTCAAAAATTACTTATGTTCACTGCCCAGGACACTTCATACAACGGGCGCGAAATGACATTTCTAAAAACAAATGACGAAACAAATGAAATTATACACGTTTGAGAACTAAACTTAAACCAATCTGTATCAACCTTGGTGACGAGGGGATGAGGTCGGAATCTAGAGTGCGGCAGGGAGTGTCCATACTGTATGTTAGTACTAATATGTATACTATGTATGTATAATTGCGTACTCACATTACAACTGGTATAAGGCCTTAAAAAATACAGATGAAGGTGACCGACGGCACGGAGGCATTTGTAAAACAGTTGTCTCTGTTTTTTTCCTTTACGTGTAAAGAATCAAGGCAATAAACACACTTTTGCACTTTTTTAATGTTTTACGTTGTTATTTATCTTAAGACTTCAATTTAAAAACTAAAATTTAGCAGATTCTCTGTAGTACTTAAAAAGAAATATCTCCATATAAAAACTATGTGCAAATTTAGAATTTTTATGAATAAACAATTCCTTTTAGACTTTTTTTAGACGTTTTAGACCTGTTTTTGGGATTTTTTATGTTTAATTAAAGTACAAACTATCGTGTAACATATTAGCACATTCCTCAGACAATATCCTTAAGTATGTCCAATATTTTTTGCAAGACCGATATTTAGTAGTAATTACCAAAAAAAATTGATCTAGCCAAAAAGGTTTCTCCGTTTCTCCACCGGTGCCTCGCCTTAAGTGGGATAAAAAAATTATAAATCGCGCGAGAACAAGGAGGATAAACATTTTGCGTTGTACGCCCTGTTAACGCCTGTCTAGGATTTTTGGTAGACGTTGAAGTCATACTGCAGGTCTTCACTACATCTATTAAAATATAATTAACAACATAAATTATTGTTATTTTTTCAACATCATTTTCTGCATCATTAATTAATAACCTCACCACTGTGAAAAGGAAAGTGCAATGAACTTTTAATATACTCGTAATTTGTTAAATTAAGACCATTTATCATCATTATCATATCAGCCGAAGGACGTCCACTGCTGGCCACCCCAAGGATTTCCAAGACGACCGGTTCTGCGCTGCCCGCATCCAGCGGCTTACGCTACGTTTTTCGGTGCGCGTTCGCCACTCGAGAACTTTACTACCTCAACGGCCATCTGTTCTACGAGCTATGTGCCCGCAATTCTGAGATTTTTCTGTCATTTTGGTTCTCCTAAGGATCTCCTCGTTTCTGATTCGATCACGCAGAGAAACTCCGAGTATAGCACGCTCCATTGCCCTTTGGTTGACCTTGAGCCGTCTTATATAGTAAGCGACCATGTAAGGCCATTTATAATTTAAAAAAAAAAAATACCTGTCTATCAAAAAGTTTAAAGTAGCAATGTTTCCTTATATGAACTTTTATATTTTGTAGAGCTGTAGGTAGTCGGGCAAATAAATTTATATTTGAACCAAATTAATTACTTAATTTTTCTTAAGTTCCTAAAGCTTTATCTATCTTTTAAATCTCAGCTTCTACTGTTAAAAAGGCCTTACAAACAGTTTTACAAGACGTATTTAATTTAGTCCTCGACCGACGCGCGCGCACCGCGATATATCCGTCATCGCGACATCTGCCCATTATTCTGCCGCGCTAATTCGCCTCGTATGATGTGGACAACCACCTTTACACCAAAAGATCTTAACCGCTCACATGTACCGAGAAAATTTAAACTTAATTAACTTAATGTTAAAGTTGCCTTTTGTTTAAAAGTCAGGATTATTAAAGGCGAAGTTTGTCTCGATAATTAGTAAAGAGTATATGTTTCCATTTGTCTTTAGTGCAATAAAAGTTGAAGATTCGAACTGAGAAGGATGTTAAAATAAGATTGTTCTCACATTTTATTAATTTGTCGCTTCGATATAAATAAATTTACAGTTGACTCAATAATGAACTGCATCATTTGGTGTTCAAAAGCTGTCTGTTAACAGGGTGTAACAAAAGTGGTGTAGATCCCGTTAGCTGGGGCTTCTACTTATCATACTGAACATCTTTTGTTCTACGACTTTGCTGAAATCGCAAGAAAAACTTTTCATACAAAACGATCAGCTGATCGACCAATTTTGTGCGTTTTGTATGGAGCGTCGAATTTTTTTTAAAACTGTTTATGGGTTCCTGGGGAAAGTTGTTTAGTATGACGAGTAGAAGTCCCAGTTAAAAAGTCCTACACCAATTTTTTTACATCTTATTTCTACAAGGTATTGGTAATTACTTTTTAATTATTATTGAATAAGTTAACATTATCTCTAAGAACCTTTCAGGCGAGTCATATTATTTATCAAAATCATTTTGCACATTTCGCATGCAAGTCGCTGCTGTTACTAATAAGTAGTTTTACTAGCTTTATATTAACTTGCCGTGTTAGTTAGTTAGTTTGGGACGAATCTTAGAATCTAAATTAGAACTATTTCCCGCTTTCCGATTGAGCTGAAATTTTGCATACACGCTAAGTTTGGAGCACAATGTATGGTTAGCTAAGTGACGTCATTTTAGATACAATATGGCGGGCTCCCAAAGATGGCGAACCATTTATTTTTAATGCACCCCCATGATATCGCTCATTTGGTACTACAATGACGAAATTAAGGTTTTTATCAAAAATGAGTTAAGTATGTCAAAGGATATATTTAGGTTGGTTACTTTCGGGGTAAAATCGACGGTAATGTATTTTCATAAACTGCGGCTAGATGGCGTTGACGTCATTGTTACTTTTATACCAAAACGCAAGCATTCTACAGCTACAACGGCGATTTAGTCAGTTGTGCGGGGGGGTTCCTTGAAGTGAGGTGTTAGTTTGGTGCAACAACGACGGCAAGGTAAATATGACATCACTTTTATCCCCTCCTGGCGGAACAACGACGACAATGCTTAATTTTTTCGTTGTTTCCGTAAAGTGAGGACTTATTTTGTGTGCAACAATGACGAGAATATAAATGTGACATTTGTTTTATCTGCACTTGGCAGAACAGCGACGACAATGCTTAGTTTCGTCGTTGTTTCCATAAAGTTATTTTGTGTGCAGCAATGACCAAAAGATAAATGTGACATTTTTTTTATCTCCACTCGGCGGAACCGCGACAAAAAAGCGTAGTTACGTTGATATTTCCCCAGATATTATATTTATTTTGCGGGAAAACGACGATAAAGTAAATTATGAATTATGGAATATACAACTTCTTAATTTTTTCTCCGTTTTTTTGGGAAATTTATTTTTGAGGTCGGTACCAGCACACAGCTACTTTCGTATCAAATGTTTTAGATTCGATGGCATTGCTGACACCGACCTCAGAAAAAAAATTTAGGCCCCTAATTTAATTCGTACCTATCTTTGATTTCGTTATTGTTGGTTAATGTCGTGTATTTAAGTAAATAATATTATTTCATACTTTTGAGTGAATTTAATTTTGAAGTCGGTTTTTAAGTTTTTTAAACATTTATTTTTATTTTATTTATTTTTAGTGATAATTCTATCTATCTTAAAACACTCGCCCATAGGAACCATTAAATCATAAAGCATGTGTTTCATTAAAAGATACAGATTCCTGTAGCTTCCATCATCATCTTAACAGAATGAAAGTTAAGGAGTTAAATCTTCCATCATCAGCTCATCTGAATAATCTGAAAGAATACAACTATCGGTCTATACCAGTGATGGGCAAAGTACGGCCCGCGGGCCAACTCCGGCCCGCAAAAGGTTTTAATCCGGCCCGCCAAAGGTCCTTCAAAATGAACAGTATATGGTCCGCGATAATTATATTTTGATGGTCGAGCTAGCAGTATGAAGTCGAATAATAGATGCGTAGGTAAAGGAGCCTAGACTAGGTGGGTAGTTAATGTTTTGCGGGTCGCGGGGTGCGAAAAATATGTTTAACCGCCTCCTTAGCATAATGGTTAGTCCATTCGCTTCACACCAGGAAGTCGCGGGTTTGATTCCTAGTAGGGTCAACTTGTAAGACTCGGTTTGGTTGATGGTAGGGCATTTTCTAAGCCCGCCTGGCTAGCTACCACCATCTCATCTAAGTCTCGCCGCCAATCATCAGTGTTAACAACATTGATGTGTTCCGGCTTGAAGATAAGATAGCCAGTTCTCCATTGCGTTGGGGAATCTTGGTTAAGCCCGCTTCCATCTTCGGCATCATCGTCACTTACCATCAGGTGAGATCATGCCAAGGGTTTGCCAATTGTGAATAAAAAAAAGAGGGGAGCGCGGTGAGGGCGCGATGAGGTGAGAGGCGCGGGTGCGGTTGAACAGGTCGACAGTCGCAGCTGTCACCAAGCGAGCCGCGCGTAATGTTTTGCTTGTTCGCGTAGGTAATTTTGTTTTGTATTTTCCCCGTATGCTTGCTTGTTCTTGTAACGCACTGGGATCATGGCGAAAGAAGAAATCTATCTTTTTTAAAAAAAAACCAGATAAATGGTCTGATTTCCAAATCTTCGAAGACAAAGACTGGTGTACCGATTTTGCATTTTTCACCGATTTGCTCGAACACTATAATAAATTAAATAAAAAATTGCAAGAAAAGAACCAGTTTTTAGATGAGACTTGGGGTTGTCTGAAATCATTTAAAACTCTGCTTTTTCTGTTTTTTAACTGCATGGAGAAAAACAATTTAACTCACTTTCCGCGTTCGAAGTCCATGGCACCAGTGAGTGTTAACAAACTGAAAGAATTCAGTCAGGTATTGAAGAAACTTCACACAGAATTCGCAACTAGGTTTCAAGATTTTAAGAACATTCAATCATCGCTAGATGTTTTTTCGATGCCGTTTAATGTAGACCCGGAAAATGTCTCAGCAGAATTGCAGTTAGAAATTGTTGAAATGCAATGCAGCACCCACTTAAAACAACTGTTTTTAAATTCATCAAAACTAGATTTTTATAAAGCACTGCCGAAAGTTAATTACCCAAAGATGATTGCTCATGCTCAGAAAATAATGACGATGTTTGGGTCATCATATGTGTGCGAACAGACTTTTTCGACAATGAAATTGCGGAAAAATTCAATCAGAAACCGACTTTCTGATGAACATCTTTTCTCGCTGCTGAAAGTGACATCGTCGCAGCTCGAGTCAGCATTCGAAGATATTATGGCAAATCAGAAGCAATTTCATATGTCTCACACACCCATCAAAGCAGCACCTTCGAATAAAAGTTAAATTGTAATTGGCTTGCTTTAGTTATGGCCCTCCACAGAATTTCATTTTAACTTTCTGGCCCCCCCATGAAAAAAGTTTGCCCATCACTGGTCTATACTTACCGTATCTACGCAAAATATTTAAAGAATTATCCTCCATCTCCTAACCGTTAAGGAGTTGTACCTTCCTTCATCGGCTCATCAACATGAGATGATGTCTAATAGACACCAAAACTTGAACAGTTTTAGGAAATACATGCAACACGTAATATGTGCCTATAAAATTTGAGGGTTGTTCTCGATTTCCCTGAGATCCAATCCTCAGATCCTGACTTGGTGACAATGGGACCCCCTCGAGAGTATACTCTTTCGAATAAAAAAAATATTTTGAAAATCGGTTCACAATCGCGTAACAAACATACAAAAAAAAACATACAGTCGAATTGAGAAACTCCTTCTTTTTGAAGTCGGTTGATAATGTATGTAAGTTAAACTCTTGAAAATTTCTTCTAATCGAGAAGTTGAGATTGTTAATGCTTAAGTGAAATTAATCTTAGTAATACGAATGCAAGTTGATTAAGTGAAATTGACGGCAAATTTTATATAAGTTTTATACGAGGTACCAAAAAATATTAACAGTGACGGATGATTAAAAATAATGGTTAGCTTTTGTCAACGTGTGTTAAGAATTTTAGTTGTAATTGAATCTGTTTTTTAGTTGGCAGAATTGAATTACTTACTCGTATATTTATAATGAGTAAAGATTTAGTATTAGGCTTAAAAATTATTCCCTATTGAGAAGTTGTTATTTATACGACTAATAGTTGAATAATTTCAAGCGACTGCGTTTTTCAAAATGTGAGTTTCTGGTTAACTAAGTATTGTAGAAGTTACCAAATGAATAATTAAAAAAGATTTAAAAAAAAATGATTGCTTCTGTTACCTTATATTGAGTTTTGTATGAAAGCATTACATATAATTAAAAGAATCCTGGTGGAACAATGACAAAATTGGGGGTGTCGCTCTAGTTTTTTTTTAATAAAAGAGATATTTATATAGATAAACAGTTGATATAGACTACTCATAAAACTTTAATACTTATGCCATGTTTTAAGTCAAAAATCATACAATAGTGATGTATTTAAAGGTCATTAACTGGATGATGAAAGTTGAAAATTTTTTTAAATCGCTCTCCTGTAAAGTTACAAAAAGTGCATTTTCGTCATTGTAGTACCAAATGAGCGATATGTGTATCATGATTTGTTGGGAAAAATACGAAAATATTAAATTTATTTTCAAACAAAAGCTTGTATCTAAAAGTTTTTTGAAATGAGCCTATTTGAAAAGAGTTTTCAAAACAGGCGAGCATATTATAATAATGATTTTATTCAACGATTTTATTATAATGAAAACAAGACCTGGGAAGTTAAAGCTTGCACCCAAAAATTTTAGGGTTTTCGAAAATCATTGTGTCGCTGCTAACAACCAGAATCCGGACCTGCGTCCTGATTCACAATACTTAATCATTGTGTCGCTGTTTACAACCAAAGTATGGACCTGCGTCCCTGATTCACAATACTTAACCATTGTGTCGCTGCTTACAACCGGAATCCGAAACTGCGTCCCTGATTCACAATAATTAATCATTGTGTCGCTGCTCACAACCGGCGTCCGGACCTGCGTCCCTGATTCACAATACTTAATCATTGTGCCGCTGTTTACAACCGGAGTCTGGACCTGCGTCACTGATTCACAATACTTAATCATTGTGTCGCTATTTACAACCGGATTCCGGATCTGCGTCCCTGATTCACAATACTTAATCACTATGTCGCTGCTTACAACTGGAGTCCAGATCTGCGTCCCTGATTCACAATACTAAATCATTGTGTAGCTGCTTACAACCGGAGTCCAGACTTGCGTCCCTGATTTACAATACTTAACCATTGTGTCGCTGCTTACAACCATAGTACGGACCTGCGTCCCTGATTCACAATACTTAATCATTGTGCCGCTGTTTACTACCGGAGTCTGGACCTGCGTCCCTGATTCACAATACTTAATCATTGTGTCGCTGTTTACAACCAAAGTACGGACCTGCGTCCCTGATTCACAATACTTAATCATTGTGTCGCTGCTTAAAACCAGAGTCCGGACCTGCGTCCCTGATTCACAATACTAAATCATTTTGTCGCTGCTTACAACCAGAGTCCGGACCTGCGTCCCTGATTTACAATACTTTATCATTGTGACGCTGCTTACAACCGGAGTCCGGATCTGCGTCCCTAATTCACAATACTTAATCATTGCGCCGCTGCTTACAACCGGAGTCCTGACCTTCGTCCCTGATTCACAATACTTAATCATTGTGTCGCTATTTACAACCGGATTCCGGATCTGCGTCCCTGATTCACAATACTTAATCATTGTGTCGCTGCTTACAACCGGATTCCGGACCTGCGTGCCTCATTGACAATACTTAATCATTGTGTCGCTGTTTACAACCGGAGTCCGGACCTGAGTCCCTGATTCACAATACTAAATCATTTTGTCGCTGCTTACAACCAGAGTCCGGACCTGCGTCCCTGATTCACAATACTTTATCATTGAACCGCTGCTTACAACCGGAGTCCGGATCTGCGTCCCTAATTCACAATACTTAATCATTGCGCCACTGCTTACAACCGGAGTCCTGACCTTCGTCCCTGATTCACAATACTTAATCATTGTGTCGCTATTTACAACCGGATTCCGGATCTGCGTCCCTGATTCACAATACTTAATCATTGTGTCGCTGCTTACAACCGGATTCCGGACCTGCGTCCCTCATTGACAATACTTAATCATTGTGTCGCTGTTTACAACCGGAGTCCGGACCTGAGTCGCTGATTTACAATACTTTATCATTGTGTCGCTGCTTACAACCGGAGTCCAGATCTGCGTCGCTGATTCACAATACTTAATCATTGTGTCGCTGCTTACTACCGGAGTCCGGACCTGCGTCCCTGATTCACAATACTTAATCATTGTGTCGCTGCTTACAACTGGAGTCCAGATCTGCGTCCCTGATTCACAATACTTAATCATTGTGTCGCTGCTTACTGCCGGAGTCCGGACCTGCGTCCCTGATTCACAATACTTAATCATTGTGTCGCTGCTTACAACCGGAGTCCAGATCTGCGTCAATGATTCACAATACTTAATCATTGTGTCGCTGCTTACTACCGGAGTCCGGACCTGCGTCCCTGATTCTCAATTCCTTATCATTATGTCGCTGCTTGCAACTTGAGACCCGACATGCGTCCCTGATTCACATTACTTAATCATTGTGTCGCTGTTTACAACCAAAGTACGGACCTGCGTCCCTGATTCACAATACTTAACCATTGTGTCGCTGCTTACAACCGGAGTCCGAAACTGCGTCCCTGATTCACAATACTTAATCATTGTGTCGCTGCTCACAACCGGCGTCCGGACCTGCGTTCCTGATTCACAATACTTAATCATTGTGCCGCTGTTTACTACCGGAGTCTGGACCTGCGTCACTGATTCACAATACTTAATCATTGTGTCGCTATTTACAACCGGATTCCGGATCTGCGTCCCTGATTCACAATACTTAATCACTATGTCGCTGCTTACAACTGGAGTCCAGATCTGCGTCCCTGATTCACAATACTAAATCATTGTGTAGCTGCTTACAACCGGAGTCCAGACTTGCGTCCCTGATTTACAATACTTAACCATTGTGTCGCTGCTTACAACCATAGTACGGACCTGCGTCCCTGATTCACAATACTTAATCATTGTGCCGCTGTTTACTACCGGAGTCTGGACCTGCGTCCCTGATTCACAATACTTAATCATTGTGTCGCTGTTTACAACCAAAGTACGGACCTGCGACCCTGATTCACAATACTTAATCATTGTGTCGCTGCTTAAAACCAGAGTCCGGACCTGCGTCCCTGATTCACAATACTAAATCATTTTGTCGCTGCTTACAACCAGAGTCCGGACTTGCGTCCCTGATTCACAATACTTAATCATTGCGCCACTGCTTACAACCGGAGTCCTGACCTTCGTCCCTGATTCACAATACTTAATCATTGTGTCGCTATTTACAACCGGATTCCGGATCTGCGTCCCTGATTCACAATACTTAATCATTGTGTCGCTGCTTACAACCGGATTCCGGACCTGCGTCCCTCATTGACAATACTTAATCATTGTGTCGCTGTTTACAACCGGAGTCCGGACCTGAGTCCCTGATTTACAATACTTTATCATTGTGTCGCTGCTTACAACCGGAGTCCAGATCTGCGTCGCTGATTCACAATACTTAATCATTGTGTCGCTGCTTACTGCCGGAGTCCGGACCTGCGTCCCTGATTCACAATACTTAATCATTGTGTCGCTGCTTACAACCGGAGTCCAGATCTGCGTCGCTGATTCACAATACTTAATCATTGTGTCGCTGCTTACTACCGGAGTCCGGACCTGCGTCCCTGATTCACAATACTTAATCATTGTGTCGCTGCCTACAACCGGAGTCCAGATCTGCGTCGCTGATTCACAATACTTAATCATTGTGTCGCTGCTTACTACCGGAGTCCGGACCTGCGTCCCTGATTCACAATACTTAATCATTGTGTCGCTGCTTACAACTGGAGTCCAGATCTGCGTCCCTGATTTACAATACTTAATCATTGTGTCGCTGCTTACTACCGGAGTCCGGACCTGCGTCCCTGATTCAAAATACTTGATCATTGTGTCGCTGTTTACAAACGGAGTCCAGATCTGCGTCCCTGATTCTCAATTCCTTATCATTATGTCGCTGCTTGCAACTTGAGACCCGACATGCGTCCCACATTCATAAAATACTTAAATTGGGACCTACATAGAATTAGTGAAATAGTCGAACGGATTTTGATTTTTAAAAAGTGTTTATTTAACTTGCAATGTTTGTATATATGTATGTATGTTTGTTTAATTCTAATCATGCGATCGATTTTAGAGCGAGTTCCAGGGGTCCGATTAAGCCGAAAATTAAAATGAAGCCGTATTCCCGGTGACAAAAGATCCTTTTGTTGTTTTGAACTTGATCTGATGATGAACTTTGGAGGTTCACGGTCCAAGAATTATTTTTTGTATTTCAATAGAATCGTAGTAAATAAAATACTGTGCTTACCTATTTTGAAATTGGAACCGTTTATTTGAGTATTTGGCCTTTTAAACGTAAAAAATCTTTTCAAATAAAAGCTTTTAGGTTTTTCGGAAATTATTTAGGTTGCCATTATTGACTATTTTGCCTATGAAAGAAAACAAAATATCAGTTTTTTTGTTTCAAAAAATGTAATAAAATAAGGACGCCGCAAACAAACCTAACCAAACTCGAACAGTTGTCAATGATGGGCCTGACAGGGAAACTGTTATAAGGTAGGGTAAGCTGACGAACTAAAACATTTAAGTCCCTGCTAAAGCGATCATTTTTGTTTATTTGATGTTCTCTACTTTCGAAAAAACCGCATCAAAATCTGTTCATCCGTTCAAGAGCTACGATGTCACAGGCAGATAAACACACACATAGACATTGTCATCAAACATAAAACACTCTTCTTTTTGCGTCGGGGGTTAAAAATAGATAGATACTTTACATACACACAGCCTTTGAAGTATGAACATCCATAACATTGTAGATAAGCAATAAAGTAAAGGTATTGGTCAAGAAGTTTCAGTAAAATCTACAGTTAAATACCTATAATAAACACCCGTCAAATTGGTTAATATTTACGTATCCGCCAGAGAGAGCCAGCCGTCAGCGTCCGCACTTTACTAATTTCACTAAACACAAACCAATCATAAATTAGATCTTTATGTTTCCGGACACCGGTGTTGCCGCATAAAAAAATAATAGCGGTTTTAAAACTATTTCGCACTGGCAACATTCGCCGACGGAGGAGGAAGGATGTGTCCATTATATCACTTTGGAAAACGGTCGTTTTAAAGAAATTTCGTTTTAATGAGGAAATAATAAAGCGTTTTGATTTATATACCCTGTCTCTTTAAATTTTAGATTCAAAAATATAACACATTAAATATTAGTTTGATATGAAATGGTCCAATTTAAATGTTTTAAAATCCATAAAGACCACTTCGTATTTTTAGTGCTGAACGATATTTCCAGAACTTTAATTGACTGACTTGGAGATGTTTACAATCCATAAATTTAACATTATTTTAGGAATTTATGAATGCAACCATAGTATATTATTATTTGGGTTCGGTACCTAACTGAGTTTAAAGCAAATTGAGTCCCAAATAACGTCCGATTTTCCCAATGATTGGTTAAATTTAAATATCCTAGATTTCTGAAACTTTCTCACTTCAACATTGACTTTGTTGATAGTGTAACAGAACAGTATATTTTATTTGAGACTAGCTGTTGCCCGCGTGGACATCGTTATTATGACTGGTTTTGAGGGTGAGCTGTGCGTGAACCGCAAGCGGATCGCGAGCGTGATGGATATTAGTTTTCTACAGATCCCCCAGGAATTATCTCAGGCTAATTCTGATTAACAGTGTATGTCACTTTCCTTTCACCCCTTTAACCAATTCTATACAAAAAAAACACTTCAATCCGGTGCTCTGTTGTGACGCCGACGACGTGCGCGAGCGTGGAAATGAGTTTTCCCCAGATCTCTCGTGAACTATGTCAGGATATGATATTTAGTAAACTATATCATTTCCCAACCGCTTAGCCATCTCTGTGTAAAAAATCACAACAATCCATTTCCGTTGCGATGTTAAAGAAATGGACCAAACAAAGAGTATTTTTTCAGTTTCCTAAGGAACTGCATATGATTAATGCTATTTTCACGGTAAAAAAGGTCCTTCCCAGTGACAATTGCTACCTGCATGTCAAATATAATCAAGATTGGTCGAGGTGTTTATGGTAGCAATGCACCTGATAGTAAGTGACGATGATGCCGAAGACAGAAGCGGGTTAATCTTGACTCCCCAACGCAATGGGGAACTGGCTATATTATCTTCAAGCCGGAACACATTAATGCTGTTAACATTGAAGACTTAGATAAGATGGTGGTAGCCATACGGGCTTTGAAAATGCCCTTCCACCAACCGAACCGAGTCCTGCAAGTTAGAATCCAACGGGAATCGAACCCGCGACATCCTGATGTAAAGCTTAATCATTACACCACCGAGGCGGTCAAAAAGTCGTTGCAATATCCTCGTTAACGTCATTTGACTACCTAGTTCAACTGTAGGAGAATTAAAATAGCCAACATAGCTTATGCAATTGCTACACAGTGTACAGACGGGACATATGGCTCTTAGACCGGATGTATCCCCTTTGAGGTAGTAAAGTTCTCTCGAGTGGCAACCTCGCATTGAAAGACTTAGCATATTGGATCGCCTCCAACTCAGTAAGCCGATGACCTGGTGATGGTCGCGGGTAGCCGCTGAATGCGGGCAGCGTAAGGCAGATCGTTGTGGAAATCATTGGGGGAGGCGTATGTTTAGCAGTGGACGTCCTTCAGCAGATATGATGATGATGATAAACTAAAAGAACACCTACTCTTCAGTGAAAATTTCACAAACATAGACCAATAGTACTAAAGGATAATAAAACTTACTCTTTAATAAAAATGACACAAACATAGACAAACAAAACAACAGTTAGTTACACTTCAATGAAAATGTCGCAAACAGAGACTAACAAAACAACACTTACTCCTTACTCAAAATGTCGAAAACATAGATTTATAATACTTACTCTTCAATAAAAATGACACAAACAGAGACTAACAAAACAACACTTACTCCTTACTGAAAATGTCGCAAACATAGACAAATAATACTTACTCTTAAATAAAAATGACACAACATAGACAAACAAAACAACAGGTACTCTTCAATAAAAATGACACAAACAGAGACTAACAAAACAACACTTACTCCTTACTAAAAATGTCGCAAACATAGACTAATAATACTTACTCTTCAATAAAAATGACACAAACATAGACTAACAATTCTTACTTTTCAATAAAAATGACACAAACAGAGACTAACAAAACAACACTTACTCCTTACTAAAAATGTCGCAAACATAGACTAATAATACTTACTCTTCAATAAAAATGACACAAACATAGACTAATAACACTTACTCTTCAATAAAAACGACACAAACATAGACTAACAACACTTACTCTTCAATAAAAATGACACAAACATAGACTGACAACACTTACTCTTCAATAAAAATGACACAAACATAGACTAACAAAACAACAGTTACTCTTAAATGAAAATATCGCAAACATAGACTAATAATACTTACTCTTCAATAAAAATGACACAAACATAGACTAACAACACTTACTCTTCAATAAAAATGACACAAACATAGACTAACAACACTTACTCTTCAATAAAAATGACACAAACATAGACTAACAACACTTAATCATCAATAAAAATGACAAAAACATAGACTAACAAAACAACAGTTACTCTTCAATGAAAATGACACAAACTAACAAGACTTACGCTTCAATGAAAATATCAGAAATGTAAACTAACATCAATAACTCTTCAATGAAAATGTCACAAACACAGACTAATATAATAACGCTTACTCTTTCATGAATATGTTACAAATACAGACTAACAACACTTACTCTTTAATGAAAATATCACAAACATAAACTAACAACAATGACTCTTTAATGAAAATGTCACAAACACAGACTAATATAATACGTATAATAACGCTTACTCTTTAATGAAAGTGTCACAAACTTAGACTAACATCATCTTATTTGTTACAGTCAAAGACCACCTCCAACACTCGGACCTGGAGACCGATGAGGTGGAAACAGACGACCAATCCAACATTGACGACGACCTCCTCACACAATCTGACATCGATGAAAACGGAGACCCCAAAAGCCCGACCAGTTCCAGCTCCAAAAAGAAGAATGGGTCTTCAAGGGACTCGAAGGGTGGCACGAAGCCCAGAAGGGCAAGGACGGCGTTCACTTATGAGCAGTTGGTCTCGCTGGAAAACAAATTTAAGACGACGCGGTACTTGTCCGTCTGTGAGAGGCTGAATCTGGCGCTGAGCCTTAGCTTGACGGAAACGCAGGTTGGTACAAGGAGATTATAATTTATCTATAGTTACTACAGGGTAGCGCACGGTACAAAGATCAAAGCAGGTCTTAATTTATTTGTATTTCTTGTGACAATTAGTATCATCATCATCATCATATCAGCCGAAAGACGTCCACTGCTGAACAAGTGCCTCCCCCAAAGATTTCAACGATTACCGGTCCTCCGCTGCTCGCATCCAGAGGTTTTCCGTGACTTTAACAAGGTCATCGATCCATCGAGTGGAAGGCCTGCCTACGCTACGTTTTTTGGTGCGCGGTTATATTACGTTAATTCGGTTATGTTTACATATGTCAATTTATCACATAATTAATACAGGATGTAACGAAATTGATTTAGGTCCCGTTAACTGGGGCTTCTAGTCATCATATTGAAGAGCTTTTGTTCTACGACTGCTGAAATAGCAAAAAAAAACTCTTCATACAAATCGATCAGTTGGGTCGACCAATTTTGTGCACTTTAGTTTGGGGGTAAATTTTTTTTTTGAGAATTGACTATGGGTTTCTTGGGGAAAGTTGTTCTGTATGATGAGAACAATACCCAGTTAACGAGTCCTAAACCAATTTTGTTACACCCTGTATATCTGATGCATGATTGTTACACCCTGTATTATCGATCTTATTATTGCGCGGAAAATACGAGCGTTTTCCCGAGATTACACCCAGCTAGATCGTTTTTACGCCCCTATATAGCTAATTTCTTCGAAATCTTTCGAGCCGTTTTCGAAATCTCAAAACGCATGTACAAATATTGCTCCTTTAATAACATCAGGTTATGATTTCACACTCTTAAATTCTATGTAAAAAATAAAACAGAACTTCCTTCCAGGTGAAGATCTGGTTCCAGAACCGACGCACCAAGTGGAAGAAGCAGAACCCGGGGATGGACGTGAACAGCCCCACCATCCCCCCTCCCCCCACGGGCAGTTTCCCCTCCGGGCACTATCCGGGGGGACTGTTGTACTCGCATGGAGTCCCTTATCCATTCACTGGTAAGTCAATAACGGGTTAAAAAAATCTTATTGCAATGAGTTTTTGCCTTTTACCTCATCATATCAGGACAAATGTCTTCGCCAAGGATTTCCATAACGACTGGTTCCACGCTGCCCACATCCAGTGGCTTCCCGCCAACTTCACCTCCTAACGGTCCACCGAGTAGGAGCCCTGTCTAATCAACGATTTCCAGTACGAGGCCACCACTTGAGAACTTTACTACCCGAAGGGCCAGCTGCTCTACAATGTCGGTCTGTCGGTGAGATGACAAAATATATCTCTGAAACTGTTCACCGTCGCCATTTTCAAGCTTCTGTACTCGGGTGGACTCGGAATCAATATAAAAGGCGACATCACCCACCGTCGTTTCGCTGACGATATTATGGTCATGGCTGAGACCCTGGAAGACCTGGAAGACCTATTGACCATTGTGTCTACACAATGCTCGATGGCCTTAGTAGAACCTCTCAAGCTGACCTGACGATGAATGAAGCTGACGTTGGAATCCAGTCTTCTCAATTTGATGAGGCTCCTGGACCTTGTCAAGGGAAGCTAAAACTGTTTTTTTTTTCTACTGTTCGTAAGGCTTATAAATGCGTGTTTTTTTCAGGTCCAGGTCCCTATGCGCCATACTTCCACCACTTGGCGAATCACCATCACTCTCACAGCAACTTGGGGCACTCCCACACGTGACTGTGGCAGCGACCAGGCTCGGAGGCGACAGACAAGGACGACAGCAGCGGGCTTGTCAACTAGTGCGAGAGAGACAATGTTATTGTGCCAAAGTGTGGATCATGAACTGGTCTTTTTGCTCATATTTTGCACATTGCACATTTTGCCATACTGGCAGACGAGAGATGCTGTGTGGCACTTTTCAACTTGTATTACAGACAATAAAAATGTGGTGATTTGCACGTAACGTGTTTTTGGCGGGAGACGAGGATGAAAACAATGGAAATATGTATTGCTGTAGAGACAACGACATAAAAGCGATATACGTGTAAAAAACCTGAACTTTTTGCGCATGCAACTGTGTAAGCGACATAAGATCCTAGCAGGCTCGTTATGCGATAGAGACAATAAAATGTGGGCTTTTGCACATGTGAATGTGGTACTTTTTAACAACTGTGTAAGACAACGACATCGTGGCGATGTGTGTGTAAAAAACCTAGGCCATTTGCACATGTTCCTGTTGTAGATGGCAGCGAACTTTGGCCTGTGACAGACTATCGCGTGACAACCTGGTCCTTTTGCAAATGTGACTTTGACAGTCGCAGATGTGACAGCGGCACAGGTCGTTATGCAAAGGGACAAATCGTTGCGATATGTGGGCATTGAATTGTGCATGACAACTTGGACTTTTTGCACATAACTCTGTCAGAAACTTATCAATAGAAACCTGACAATAATATCGTGTCAATGTGTGCGAGGATAGAAGTGCCAAGAAGTGCAAAAGTGACGACAATATAAGGCTTCTCAATTATGCCAAAGAGAGACGTGTGTGTGTGACTGAACTAAAATAAAACAGACTACTAATAAAATAGTGCAATTAAATAATAAATTATGAATCAATTGTGATATGTATTTATTAAGGTTGTTCGTTATTGTACTTTAACTACCTATACAATATTTACAAATTACTATTTAAGACTTATTTAAATGGCTATTGTATTTTATTTTATTTTTATAGTATATTGTATTTTTTACGTTACCAAACCCCCATGGCTCCGCCATTTTGACGAATTTCCAAAAACTGAATGGACAAAAAAAACATATAATTATCGAACCTGCTCACCAAATTTTACGAGAATCGGTTGAGTAATACGAGCTGTAGAGGAGAACTGCCGGACATCCGGACAGACATACGGAAGCATTTTTGTCTAAGCTGAAACTGAGACGCTTCTCTCACGGCTCATGCTCGCTCGGTCAATTATATGTAGTCAAAAAATTGTTCATTTGCGAATCACGATCATCGTTCATCATATCAGCCGAAGGACGTCCACTGCTGAACATAGGCCTCCCCCCCAGGATTTCCAGTGGATATAATTTTTATGACTGTAATCGAGGGTGCATTGTTCGAATCGTGATCTATGGTCTTATGTTCGTACAAAAATCCCATAGAAAAAAGCACTTTAAATTTACCCGAATTATACAATTTTCTGAGAGTTTTTTAAAAAAAATCTCTAATAAAATTATATAACTCGGACCATCACGAAAAAATAATTGGCCATATCGGTCCAGGTGTTCTTATCAACGAACAGCATTTAATTTTTATTGAGATTTGTGCATTAGGTACCTATTTGTATCTTCTTGTTCAGGTATAGGCACGAGTACCTTATTAGGCTATTGCCCGTCAACTTCGTGCTCGTGCTTCGCTTGAGCAGCTGAGGCGGAGTGTGCGGGAGGATCTCCGCGGGGGAGCTAGAGGCTAGCGGGGAAGGGCACGAGGAGCTCTCCCGTGGAGTTCGTGTCGTGTAGTGCTACCTTCGCCCCCGCCTACCCGCCCGTACCGCAGGCGTACCGCGCACGAAGTTGACGGGCTATAAGTACAGTGTAAACTCTGTAAAACGTCACTCGATATAACGATTCACTGTTTGAAACGTCAAATTTTCTGGCTCCATAGTTGGTTTACTTTGACGCTAATTTCTCTCTGTATAACGAAAACTCTCAATAACGTCACAAAATGGCCGATCCCTTGAGTGTCGCTATTAGACTTCTACACTGTACTTAAATTTCCACAATACTATTATCTGGTAGGTGAAAGTATCTTAACGAACAATATGCTTAATGTAAAAAAATTGTGAAAATATATTAATTAATAAAAGTACATACATATTTGTAAGTTTCTCAAAAGCCATTTCTTCAACTAAATAGGTGAAAAAATGAAATCATGTTTCATTCTTCAGAAGCGAATCTTAATCTAAACTTTTATTTTTTTAATTAAAAACTTATGGATGTTAATTTAAATATTATACAGAATGGAACAAAATTGGTGCAGGTCCCGTTACCTGGGCTTCTACTCATCATACTGAACAACGTTTGCTAGTATTAGTGCTAAGTTTTTTTACACGCTGTATACAGGGTGTAACAAAATTGGTGGAGGATACTTTAACTGGGGGTTCTGTTCGTCATAATGAACAACTTTCCTCAAGGAACCCATAGTCGATTCTCAAAAAAAAAAAACTTGATCCTCCATAGAAAAAATCACTACCTAAATTGGCCGATTAGTTGATCGATTTGTGGGACCTAAACCATTTTTTAACCGACTTCCAAAAAGGTGGAGATTCTCAATTCGACTGTTTTTATGTTTGTTACCTCAGATCTTCCGACTGGGTGAACCGATTTTGATGATTCTTTTTTTGTTGTATCAAAATCAGTGTAGCTTTTTAATAGAGAACTAACAAAAACTAAAAACAATAATGTAAAATTGCACTAAGTTGTTGCGATGGAAGTCGGGTTTTATTAACGTGTTTAGCGTTTCAGTTATATTATACACCTGTATAAGTTGACCTTACCAGTAATTCTAAATAAGAAAATACATAAGTACCTCAGGTATGATGATATCAGCTCATATACGTCCCCACCGAGGGGCTCGAGCCTACCCTGCATTAGGGCGATACCTCAGGTATACTGTCATTAATTTTATTTTGGATAAAAAGAATTGGCTGCGGATTCACTAGGTCGGTTTAATTCTTTTAAAATAAAAGTTCAAACAAACTAAAAACCGACTTCAAAAAAAAAACAATTGACAAAGTAAGCAGTGAAAATACACAAAAAATACACACAGTGGAACATAGAACCTCCTCGTTTTTTGAAGTCGGTTAAAAAGTAACACCACCACTTATGCCTAAAGCTATTTCTGTTACTTGCCCAGCCGATATCAATACCAAATTAAGACTTTCCAAAATGTTATCTAATGTAAAAATTATTAGCTAGGATGATGGCTCGCTTTGTACTTACTGACTTTATTCTAAGATTAACCTACTAACGATATAAGGGAGGCTCAAAAATGCTGTTTTAAGGGGCTACCCCCACCTAAATAGCGCCGACATCAGTTTAAAAATAATTACTCGCTGAGTACATACATATGGATTTTAAGGAAAATTTAAAACAAAGAAAAGTAAGTTTTTTTTTTCATAAATATGTAATTAAAAAAGAAAAAAAAATGAGAAAAATTAGGGCGCACCCATAAAAAAACGTAAAAACGGCGATGTATACATAGATAAACGGTGATACAATAGGTACTGTTTTTTTTTTATTTTGAAACTATCATTTCTGTGAAATACAGTTCGCTGTAGTTACAGATAGCATAAGTGCCAAAAGCCGCCACTTTCAGCACTAACGCTATCTGTAACTACAGCGATCTACACATCAACTTTGCCTAGGGATATTTTAAGACAAACATGGTTTATTGAAGAACTATAAAAAAATACTTAGGACCTGGTTGAGCAGGTAAAAACGAGCGGAAAATTAAAATTGTGTTTTAAATTGTCACAGAAGGATGGCACATATTGTATGAAATTAGTAGAACCCATGTTTATAAGAACTGAGAAGGAACTCGTAAATATAGCACTTGCCCTTCTTGAAAGATTTTATACCCTGTACTGCACACGTCATAAGTAATTTTAAAACTTTTCAAGAAACCATGTTTTGCATGAACTTTTTTTTAAATATCCTTACGCAATGTCATGGTATTACGAAATGGCTTACAGTAGCCCAACGCCTTTGTTGTCGCACGATGCGCCACCGGCGTAGCCTGTAGCAAAGTATGTATATTAGTACTAACATACAGTATGGACACTCCCTGCCGCTCTCTAGATTGCGACCTCACCCCCTCGTCACCCAGATTGATACAGATTGTTTGGTTGTCGAACGTATAGGATTGCGCCGCCATTTTGTTTGTTCCGTCATTCGTTTTTTGAAATGTTATTTCTGGCCCATTGTATGAAGTGTCCAGGGTGTGCCTGTAGTCAGCCTGGCAAACTTGCGGAGTTTGACAGGCTGTGCCCCGCCGCCCGCTGCCCCGCAAGTACTTTTCCGTTGCTCTGCTGTAAGCTGCTATATTGTAAAACTGTGGCAATGTTGAGCAGTGTATATTTCATAGAGTTGATAGTTTCCAAATAAACTACAAAACCTACTCTTTAAATTAATCGTTTCAAATTTTCGGTAAAGTATGTCCTCAGCTACTAATTATTTTTTCAGTGATGCCGGCATAGTTAGGGAGGGGTGCCCTTAAGGAGCTCTGTGAAATACTTGTACATTTTGGCTCGATGTTACATAAAATAGTTTCAAGTTTGCGTTCGTTTTATTAACTACCCTTTTCCTTTATTAATCGTTAGGAAGAAAAGAAATTACCTATCAATTTTACATAAGGAGACTCGAGTTTCCATACAAACGTAGTTCCGCTTTAATACATAATTTTAAACAAAAAAAAACGACTTCAAACGCACTATAGTCGCCACCACGATTTTGAAGGTTCCTCTCGATTTCTCTGGGATGCCATCATCAGATCCTGGTTTCCTTATCATGGTACCACCCTTGGGATATCTCCTTTCCAACAAAAAAAAAATCATCCAAATCGGTTCATTAACGACGAAGTTATCCGCGAACACATATAAAAAAAATCGGTCGAATTGAGAAACCTTCTCCTTTTTTTGAAGTCGTTTAAAAAACTACATGCCCGGTTGAATTCAAATTTTGCGAATATATTGAGTAGACACATATCGATGTTTGTAATAAGTTTTCATCGTAGTAAATTTGGTTTAAAACTAAACGAAGGCTTAAATTAGTATTGGACTGAAAGTTTGAAACTTCTCTAATTTTTTTTCCGTTTTATATTAGTACATGGAAAACTAATTACAAACATATCGATGTTTGTAATTAGTTTTCCATGTACTAATATAAAACGGAAAAAAATTAACACATATCGATGTGTCTACTCAATATATTCGCAAAGTTTGGATTCAATCTGGCATGTAGTTTTTAGAACTACGTTTGTATGGAAACATGAGCCTCCTGGGGACCCTTTAATAATTAAAACCCGACTTTTTTAATCTGCAATTGGTAAGCCCTTGACATCAGCTCACCTGATGATAAAATTTGACTGCTTAAGAGGATTGTCAAGCTGCGACTTTTCATACAAATTGTGTTAACGATTTTAAACTCTTAACTGTAAACCGATTTGGACCAATTTTTCAAAAGTTGTCAGTCAGAATAAAAGCAAGGCTTATACGTTTTTGGTTTTTCGATAAAGTTAATAAGTTTAATGTTATTGTCGTTCACGTGTTTTCATTCAAAACTAATTTGGACCATTTTTTTGTTCATTTTTAACCAGTAATTTAAAAAACAAAACGTGTAATCCTAGCTTTTGGTCTGACTGACAACTTGTCAAAAATTGGTCCAAATCGGTTAACATTTAAGACGTGAAAATCGTTAACGCAGTTTGTATGAAAATTCCATTTTTCGCTGTGGGTTCACAGTCCTCTTCAACGCTTAACGCTATGTTATTTGGGGGATCAAGACGAATCAAACAACACCTCACACTCCATCAAGCCGTTTAAGCTACTGGCTCAGCCGAAGAAACAGACATACATGTAACATCCATACTGCTACGAATTGCTGGAACAACATACCATTACCTGGTGAAACGGGTTCAAATTAAAGTTTAAAAATATTCTTCTAGAATACCAAAAAACATTGCCTGTGGGTCACCGCGTCCTTCCTACCTACCTTACAGTATATTGAGACTTATGAGCAGGTTTAAAAAATCATATAGTATATCATAAATATAATATATATTACTACAACACAGCTGTCCGCATCGTGCACGCAATCGCAGCAGCCCTGGGCCATGCTGAAAACCAGCGCTGTATTGCAGAATACACCGCACGCAGTATATGCTGAGCGCGGTCCATGATTCTTGCACCACACACACACACACACACACACACACACACACGCACACATACACACACACACACATCATACTATGATAGTTTTTTCTCTACTTATGTATGTTTTTTTGGTAACAAGGAATCAATAAATGACTTATGTCTTATGGTGTTAAAGGTTGTCAAAACACTCAGTCTGTCAACATACCTTTTTTTATTCATATCGGTAAGCCCTTTGGCATCATCTCACCTGCTGGCAGAGACGATGATGCCGAAGACGGAAGCGGGCTTACCAAGACTGGGAATGGGGAACTGGCTATCTTATCTTCAAGCCGGAACACATCAATGTTGTAAGCATAAGATGATGGTAGCAAGCCAAGCGGGCTTAGAAAATGCCCTTCCATCAACCAAACCGAGTGTTACTTAGTTAGACTCCGCCTGGAATTCAACCCGCTACCTCGCCCGCTACCTCCTGATGTGAAGCTAATGGACTTAACAATTACGCCACGGAGGTGGTTAACGTGGTCTCAGCAAAGTGACGCTTTAGGTCAAAACGTCCCATTAAATTACTAAACGTCCTAATATATTTTTGGTTTGTATTTGCCATTGAATTAGGTATTTGCATTTCCTATAGATAAATATAGGTACTCAATCGAGTGCCGAAATAATAATAAAAAAATGACACTATGCCACAGATGAGATACTAGTTATGAATATACCAAAATGCATGTAGGGTGATGTAAAATGTAATCACACTGAATATATTCGTAGCACTTATCGGCATTGTTCACTACATTGCCGTTTCGGTGACCTTGAGCCTTCTTATGAGGCCCATAGCACATTATTACCGATATGGCTTACAGTAGCGCAACACCTTTGATGTCGCACGATGCCGCCACGGCGTAGGTACTAGCAGTACTAGCCTGTAGCCAGCCTGGCGAACTCGCGGAGTTTGCCAGGCTGTGCCCCGCCGCCCGCTGCCCCGCAAGTACCCTTCCGTTGCTCTGCGTAAGTACATTCGTTGCACTACTGTAAGCCACTATCTTGTAATACAGTGCCTATAGCACAGATGAGATACTAGTTACTTGCAGCGTGGTCGGCGAAGGCCTGATCGCCCTAATTCAGGGTAGGCTCGAACCCCTCGGTGGGGACGTATATATGAGCTGAAATGATGAATTTATACAGGTTGTTACAAAATTGGTATAGGGACTAATTGGGTCGTCTACTTGTCATACTGAACAACTTTACCCAAGGAACCCTTGGTCAATTCTAAATTTTAAAAAAAACATTTCGACGCTCGCTCCATGCACAATATTGGTGAATCACAGCTGATCTACACATCGATCAGCTGTGATTCACTATTTCAAAGTTCAATATTTTTGCGAATGGACTGTGGACCTCTTGGGATAAGTTGTACAGTGTGTCGAGTAGAAGCCCCAGTTAACGGGTCCTACACGAATTTTTCTTCACCTTTGTAGTCTCTGAGATTCATGTAACCCTTCCTTGTCGCTTACCGAAATTCGATAAAAATATTGTTATAGCGATACTCAGGTTATATCTTTAAATATTTATTAAAACAGATTTAAATCTTTATGTATCAATCTACATATCAAAACAAGTGCAAAAAACATTGCAAAATGAACTTCAAGACATAACGATGAAAACAAAAACTGAAAGAAGGTAGCTTCTGAAAATTAACTCTTCAAAGAAGGAAGTGGTGTATTTTGTAAGGAACGTCTTAACCCCCAATTGGTTGGTAAGAATATATTTACGTCTCTGGCACAGATTCTCTGGGTACAAACCCTTTTGAGACAGTATTTATTATTCGTCTTCATTTCTTTTTTGAATTGGAAATGCTAGTGCCAGTGCATTATACATCTTCTCCTGAGTTCTGGACACAAATTAGTACTAACATACAGTATGGACACTCCCTGCCGCTCTCTAGATTGTGACCTTACTCTCTCGTCACGCAGATGGATACGGATTGGTTACAGTTTGGTTGTCGAACGTATAGGATTTCGCCGCCATTTTGTTTGTTCCGTCATTCCTTTTTTGAAATGTAATTTCTGGCCCGTTGTATGAAGTGTCCAGGGTGTGCCCAAATTGAAGAAGTAGGTATGACCAGTTCCCAAATTAAAGCAATAAGTAGGTATTCAAAATTTACGCAGACCAAATAACGTGCAATAGTTTATTATTTGTTATTCCTAACTTAAAACAAGGCATCCTTACTTAAATGTGAAAATGTGTTTGTTTCGTTGTTTGTTTGTTTTTTCCCGCTTCATCACCTCGACCAATCTTTATAAAATTTGGCATCGGAGTTTCACTGGAAAGGATGTAGGCTACATTTTATCTCGTGAAAATAGCATAGTCCAATGCAGTTCCTGAGGGAATTGGTTAGTTACTTAAACATCGCAACGGAGAATGGATTGTTGAGATTTTTTGCACAGAGATGGTTGAAGAGGTGGGAAATGACATAATTTACTAATTCAGGGGGGTTTGGCAGTCGCCTCCTAGTGTGGGAGTAGGGTAGGGATGCTTGTGGACCTAAAAACCCTATTGCAGTGCTACCTCTCTCCCCGGCGCCCCCCGGGCAACATGGTTAGTGACCAGAGTAAGGCCTTGTATGACGGCAGCTCTGTTCTCTAGCGATGGCTAAGACTGCCACGGTGGGCTCATGGTAGAGAATGGTCGGGTTCCTCACCATTGGCTACTATGGGCGCACAATTATCGTGCTCATATCGTCCCTGCATGGCGGACTGACTTACTCGATTAGGTCAGTTTGTGATGCTGGGGGGAGATGAGCACTACTGCAAGAGTCCTGTGGTCAAGCTCTTGTGGCTCTGTCATCATACAATATTGATGGCAGAGGGGGGGTTGACCACCCGCGTGTTTTTGCCGTGCGCGGGGACCCGTACGGAGGGATGACGGGATCCTGGTGGTTGAGTCGACACGGGTTGGCAACACACCACTTTGGCCCTAATTTCCTCTTACACGGGAGGTCGCCGGGGAGCCAAAGGCGATCAATCGGCTAAGGTGCCTGTCCCTCAGACGGCCACCAGGCGAGTGTCCGGGGGTGATGGGGTCTACAGGGAGCAGTGCGCATTGTTAGTGCTAGAAATGGCGCGAAGCAAGACGTGCTGTGTACCTCGTGGGCAGCTCACCCAGGGATGCTATACCCCTTGATAACCCTGGTGTCTATCAAGGCATCCCCAACGTTGAGGACTCCATGGAGGGTGGGGAGTCAAGGTGGTGAAGGATTAACCGTACAATTATGGAGGATCAAAACAAAAACAAAAATTTAGGGGAACTGTCCGATAAGGGCGGGTCCCATAAGGTCTCAACGCCCGCAAGGGCGGGGACAAAGGGCATCTTTGCCAAGGGTACCGTACCTGCCAGGGGAGGAAATTCAACGGTGACAAGAGGTGGGCGGGGCACTTCTCGGGGTGCTCTGTCCTCTCGTGGCGCCAGGGTTTCGGAACCAGGCAGGGGGGGCGCGTCGGGGAGGGGAGCTAGGGCGGGAATCGGACCGCATGGCAGTTTCGGAACTGGCGGTGGGAACGCTGTGGCAGGCGATGGTCCCTCTGGGGCTGTCAACGCTGCGGTACCTGCTGCTGGGACCGTAATTGCAGGTGCGGGAAGTGCCCTGACTGATGCTACCGTCAGAAAGAGGAAACGGCTGAGTGGCAGTCAGAAGCGGAAACGCACTCTGAACAGGCAGGCAGCCGTTGCTTCTGCAGGGATGCCCACCGAAGGGCCATCAAAAAGGGCTAGGGAGGTCAGTAATGAGGCCACTGACCCGTCAGGAGACTCCAAGCGGTCCAAAATTCAGGACAGCTCGTTTAAGGAGGCACTGACAAACGTCAGAATGGCGGTTATTACTGAGGACCACCCTTTGAGGACGATCACGGCGGAAATGGTATCCTCAATAAGGAATGCCATATGGGAAATGCTGGAGAAAACTCCAGACCCACTGCCGGTCGTCAACGCGGGAACATTAATTGCGGGGGCCATGCACTTCTCGTGTGAAGGGCAGGCGTCTGCGAAATGGCTTTGCGGACTTAATGGCACTCCCATTAAGGACGTAAAGTTAAAGGTGATCAGCGCCAAGGATCTTCCAAAACCGGTAAAAATGGCATGGAAGACCAAGAACAACTGGTGCCTGGACATCACCCGGGTTCTGAGCGTTATCCAACGCTACAACCCTGCCCTCAAGACCAGTGAGTGGAAGGTGGTGGACACACTGGTCGAGGAGGGCCATGTGAGACGCATAGTTCTGATGGACAGGACCTCTGCGGATCACATAAAGGGGAAGGGCTATTGCCTCCAGTCGGGCATGGACAAGAGCACCTTCAAACTCCTGGAGGACACCGAAGGGAGGGTGGAGGAGCCTGTCGGTGCTGTCGTGGGGGCGATAGTCCCGCGTTTGGATCCAGTGGAGACGGTAGCGGAGCCCGAACCGCAGCCAAACCCAATGGAGGTAGTGGAGCAGGGACAGCCTCCATCACCGGCGACGTCACAGAAGACGGAAGATCTGCTGGAGGAGATTGGCAACCTAGGGTTGGCATCATCTCCTCTGGCTGTCGACGATGTGACGGAGAGTGCGGCACCCAGTGGTGGCCAATAACTGGCCGCCACACCCCAGCGAACACTCAAATTCGCGGGTCTAAGGTGTGTACAAGTGAACCTACAGCACTGTAAGGCAGCAACGGCCCTTTTGGCCAGACAGCTGCAAAGTAATAAATTTGATATTGCCCTCATACAGGAACCTTACATTAGAAAGGGACTAGTATCGGGTTTGGGTAGGGCGGGTGGATCCATAGTCTACAACTGTCTTGCTAATGATGTGAGGACTTGCATCTATGTCAGAAATGGCGTAGATGCAATGCCCTTATACGATTTCTGTTCCAGGGATCTTACAACCATTAAGATCCTTAAAGGGGGCAGGAGCGAGGTCATCATGGCCTCTGCCTACATGCCCTATGAGGAGACGGAGCCACCTTCACCTGCTGTGAGGGAGCTAGTCGAGCACTGCGGTAAGAATCAATTTGATCTTATTATAGGATGTGATGCTAATTCACATCACACGGTCTGGGGGAGCACAGATATCAACAAAAGGGGGGAGGACCTATTAGAATACATAGTAAGTTCTCCGCTACAAATTCTAAATAGAGGCAATGAACCAACGTTCGTCAATTCTAGAAGGGCCGAGGTCATTGACATCACGGTTGCCTCAAACGGGGCAAGTAAGGACATAATTAATTGGCATGTATCTAACGAAATTAGTGGTGCTGATCATAGGTACATATGCTTCAGGTACATAACTGATAACCAGATACAGACTGTACGAAGGAGAAACCCACGGAACACTGAATGGGAATCTTACGTGACGGATCTAAAGGATGAATTAGGTGAAGTGCGAGGTAAACTAAACTCTGTACTTGACATAGAGATCGAGGCGGATAGGATTGTTAACGCGATACGAACTGCCTGGATTAAAAACTGTCCTGAAAAAGCTGTCATGGCTAAAAAGGATTTGTGGTGGAGCTCTGATCTTGAAAAAATGAGGAGAGACACAAGACGGGCATTCAATGAAGCCAAGAAGAAAAATGACTTCACTGAGTATTCAAGAGCTCTTACTAAATTTAACCTAGAAGTTCGTAAGAGAAAAAGGAAAAAGTGGAGAGAACACTGTCAAAGTATTGACAATATTCCTGAAGGAATGAGACTCTCAAAGGCGCTCTCTGTTACAAAATCAGATCAGCTAAAATCTATTAGAACCGAAGAGGGAAAACTGACTGAATCTGGGAAGGAAACATTAGAAGTGATGTTTAAAACCCACTTCCCGGGCTGTGAAATAACAGATAGCGAAAAGGATGACCCAGTAACTCGGAATGAGCTGAATACTCAAACGAGGAAAAAAGACTGGGACGTAGCTAAGAAGGTAGTAAATGAGCAAAAGCTTCTATGGTCTATAGGTAGCTTTCAACCATTGAAATCGCCAGGACCAGATGGGATCTACCCCATCCTACTACAAAAAGGATCAAAGGCGCTACTTAAGCCATTATGCAGGCTATACAAAGCGTGTATCGCCTTCGGATATATTCCTAAAATCTGGAGACGTGTGAAGGTTGTCTACTTGCCAAAGCCAGGAAGAGACAGATATGATGAACCGAGGTCTTATAGACCCATAAGCCTTTCGTCATTCCTGCTAAAGGCTTTGGAAAAGCTGGTCGACAAACATATAAAGGAGGGTCCCTTGCGGAAAAAACCACTTCATGGACTACAATGTGCATATCAGTCTGGCAAGTCGACTGAAACAGCACTTCACCTTGTAGTATCACGTGCTGAAAGAGCGTTGGAGAACCAGGAAGTATGTGCTGCTGCCTTCCTTGACATAGAAGGAGCCTTCGATCGCACTACTTTCGGGGCAATCAAGAATGCAGCTATCTCCCATGGCATAGACCAAACGTTATGCAAATGGATAGATATCATGCTTAGGAAGAGAATTATAACATCTTCACTAATGGGGGACGAGGTTACTGCCACCACTACAAAAGGATGCCCACAAGGTGGCGTTCTGTCACCAACACTTTGGAGCCTAGTGGTCAACTCGCTCCTACAGGAGCTGAACACCGGACCTCTTTACACGATTGGTTATGCTGACGATCTAGCTATACTAATCAGCGGCAAATTTCCAAACATAGTATCGGAAATAATGCAAAAGGCCTTGCGAAAAGTTGAAAGGTGGTGTGGTGAAAATCACCTGTCGATTAACCCTAGCAAGACAACGGTTGTACCATTCACAAGGAAAAGAAACCTACAAGGTTTACAAACTCTCAAACTGTATGGTACAGAACTAAACTGGTCCACGAGCGTCAAATATCTAGGCATGACCTTGGATAAAGAACTAACGTGGAGTCTGCACACAGAAAGGATCATGGTCAAGGCCACAAAAATCTTTTGTATGCTAAGATCTGCGTACGGGAAGACCTGGGGCCTGAAACCCAGAGTCATTTATTGGCTATACACAATGATAGTAAGACCCATTATTACTTATGGCAGCATTGTGTGGTGGCCTAGAACGGAGCTAGGCACGTGCAGGCAAACACTGACAAAACTTCAGCGGTTGGCCTGCCTGGCAATTACCGGAGCATTTCGTACAACACCTACTGCATCCATGGAAATGCTGCTAAATCTAAAGCCACTTCAAATACACATTCAAACAGAGGCGGCCAAGGCCCTACACAGGTTATCGTTAAATGGCATGTGGAATTTTGACATGCCCAAAACCAGACATACCAATCTACAACTAGACACAGGTATGGAAAGGCTTATGCGCATGGGATGTGACAAAATACGGACTGTGCACATATTCAAAAAAGAATATAAAATCTATGTTCCTACGAGGGAAGAATGGAGTAAAGGACTTAAACAACAAGGACCAAACACTCTTACATGGTATACAGACGGATCGAAAATGGAGTCTGGTGCTGGTGCAGGCGTTTATGCTAAGGATTACTCAGCGAGTATTAGTCTAGGGCAATATGCAACAGTCTTCCAGGCGGAGACTTATGCTATCATTGCATGCGCACATGAGATTATAGACAAGGAAGTCAAAGACAAAACCATCTATATTCTCAGCGATAGCCAAGCTGTTCTTAAAGCTCTTGACTCCTTCAAGGTTGACTCCGGGCTAGTGCTAAATTGTGTAAAGGTCCTCAATAAGGTGGGCCGACACAACAAACTGCAACTGGTCTGGGTCCCTGGACACGTAGGAGTGGAAGGCAATGAAGAAGCAGACAAACTGGCTAGAATGGGATCACAAACAACAATGTGTGGTCCAGAACCGAGGATAGGGCTACCAAGGAGCACTATTATAAGGGCATTAAAGGAACAGGCCGAGGGAAGACACAGATTGACATGGCTATCCAGAGATGGACATAAACACTCTAAGCTCTTCATCGGCGAGGTCACCACAGGGGCAACCAAGTACATTTGGAATAACAGCAGGACGCGAGTCAGGGCGATAACAGGAGCGTTGACGGGCCACTTTGCCACAAATGCACACCTGCAAAAAATCGGCCTGACGCACGACCCGACCTGCAGGGCCTGTGGTGAAGATATAGAATCAATGGAACACCTACTGTGTCACTGCGATGTCCTGGCTAGTAAGCGTATGTACCTCCTAGGTGATGGCTACCCAACACCGGAGGACTACAAGCACCTTCCAATCAGCGGAATTGCTGCACTAATGCAGCACATCTTCGAGTAGGTTGGGGTGCAAAGGTTATAGGGGTAGACACAAAAGATCCCATTGGGTCGAAGTGTCGCTGCAACTGCAGCCCCCACTTACAAAGATAAGATAAGATAAGATAAGATAAGCCTATAGCACAGATGAGATACTAGTTACTTGCAGCGTGGTCGGCGAAGGCCTGATCGCCCTAATTCAGGGTAGGCTCGAACCCCTCGGTGGGGACGTATATATGAGCTGAAATGATGAATTTATACAGGTTGTTACAAAATTGGTATAGGGACTAATTGGGTCGTCTACTTGTCATACTGAACAACTTTACCCAAGGAACCCTTGGTCAATTCTAAATTTTAAAAAAAACATTTCGACGCTCGCTCCATGCACAATATTGGTGAATCACAGCTGATCTACACATCGATCAGCTGTGATTCACTATTTCAAAGTTCAATATTTTTGCGAATGGACTGTGGACCTCTTGGGATAAGTTGTACAGTGTGTCGAGTAGAAGCCCCAGTTAACGGGTCCTACACGAATTTTTCTTCACCTTTGTAGTCTCTGAGATTCATGTAACCCTTCCTTGTCGCTTACCGAAATTCGATAAAAATATTGTTATAGCGATACTCAGGTTATATCTTTAAATATTTATTAAAACAGATTTAAATCTTTATGTATCAATCTACATATCAAAACAAGTGCAAAAAACATTGCAAAATGAACTTCAAGACATAACGATGAAAACAAAAACTGAAAGAAGGTAGCTTCTGAAAATTAACTCTTCAAAGAAGGAAGTGGTGTATTTTGTAAGGAACGTCTTAACCCCCAATTGGTTGGTAAGAATATATTTACGTCTCTGGCACAGATTCTCTGGGTACAAACCCTTTTGAGACAGTATTTATTATTCGTCTTCATTTCTTTTTTGAATTGGAAATGCTAGTGCCAGTGCATTATACATCTTCTCCTGAGTTCTGGACACAAATTAGTACTAACATACAGTATGGACACTCCCTGCCGCTCTCTAGATTGTGACCTTACTCTCTCGTCACGCAGATGGATACGGATTGGTTACAGTTTGGTTGTCGAACGTATAGGATTTCGCCGCCATTTTGTTTGTTCCGTCATTCCTTTTTTGAAATGTAATTTCTGGCCCGTTGTATGAAGTGTCCAGGGTGTGCCCAAATTGAAGAAGTAGGTATGACCAGTTCCCAAATTAAAGCAATAAGTAGGTATTCAAAATTTACGCAGACCAAATAACGTGCAATAGTTTATTATTTGTTATTCCTAACTTAAAACAAGGCATCCTTACTTAAATGTGAAAATGTGTTTGTTTCGTTGTTTGTTTGTTTTTTCCCGCTTCATCACCTCGACCAATCTTTATAAAATTTGGCATCGGAGTTTCACTGGAAAGGATGTAGGCTACATTTTATCTCGTGAAAATAGCATAGTCCAATGCAGTTCCTGAGGGAATTGGTTAGTTACTTAAACATCGCAACGGAGAATGGATTGTTGAGATTTTTTGCACAGAGATGGTTGAAGAGGTGGGAAATGACATAATCTACTAATTAGCGTATCTTGATAAAGTTCCCGAGGGATCTGGGAAAACTAATTTTCACGATCGCGCATGTCGGCGTCGCAACGAAGCAACGGATTGTGATGATTTGTTTGTATAGAATTGTTTAAGGGGGTGGGAATGACATAGACTGCTAATCAGAATAGCCCGATATAGTTCCTGAGGCATCTGAAGAAAACTCATGTCCACGCTTGTGAGCCATACCACTCACCCTCAGGCAGTCATAAAAACGATTTCAACGCGAGCGAAGCCGCGGGACAAAGCTGGTAATATAATAAATGTGAAAATGTGTTTGTTTGTTTGTTACCTTACCTATCTTGATGAAATTTGGCAAGCGGGTAGCCTGTGTCACTGGGAAGGACATAGGTAGGGTACTTTTTATCCTGTGGAAATAGCATAGTCTGATGCGGTTCCTGAGGGAACTGAAAAAATACACTTTTTTGGTTCATTTCTGTAACATCGCCACGGAACAATAGGTTGTTGTGATTTTATACACAGAAATGGTTGAGGAGGTGGGAAATGCCATAATTTACTAATTAGCGTATCCTGACATACTTTCCGAGGGATCTGGGGAACCTTCATTTCCACGCACGCGCACGTCGGCGTCGCAACAAAGCAACGGATTGAAGTGATTTTTTAGTCTATGTCACTTCCCACTCCCTTAACCTATTCTATGTTAAGGGAGTGGGAAGTGACGTAGACTGCTATCAGAACAGCCCGATATTGTTCTTGAGGGATCTGTAAAAACTCATGTCCACGCACGCGAGCCGCTTTCGGCTCGCGCACCACTCACCTACAAGGACAGTCATAATAAAAATGTATCCACGCTGGAGTTGCCGCGGGCAAAAGCAACGTACAGTATGGTCACTCACAGACCCTCTCTAGATTTGACATTACCCTCCCCCTCCTAGATATATTCAGATTTGTATTAGTGTGGTTTTCGAACGTAAAAGATTTCGCCGTGATTTCGTTTGTTCCGTCATCCATCATTTTAATTTAAAATTGTAATTTCTCACCCGTTTTCGCGGAGCTAAGCCTGCGGCCTCGCAGGGAGCGCACCGAGTTTCGGCCCACGTGGAGCTCAGTCAACGGCATCGCGTTAGGCGGCATGGCCCTATTTCCTTAGCCTTCGTGAATGAAAAATCGATGTAGCGCGGCGCGCTGTTATTCATTTTTCTTTCATCCTATCTTTTTTTCATTCCATCTATTTCTTCTTTTCCATGCATGCGCTGACATTTGTTTTCAAAAATAAATTCTATTCTAATGAATTAATATCCTGGATAGCCTCACAATCATATTTTTTTAAAAAAAAATCTAACACTAATTCTCTCTTATAAAGACCCATCTTGGGTAAGTTTTATTTGTGTTTTTCTGTGTTTGGTGATATAAATTTAACGTGTGTAATCCTTTTATAATTTTTATATACCTATTTGTAGGTCTTATTTTCCTTCAATAAAATTTATTACGGGTCCACGCATCTATTTTTAAGCCCACGCCCTATTTACCTACCGTACCCACAAGTCGTGTGACAACGAAATGATACCTATAGTATCGATAACGCGTTACCGACAAACATTCTATTGCACCCTCTATATATTTTTAATATCAGGCTCTAAATATGAATTAATTATAAAGGACTAAACTCCAAAAATAACATTTATAAGACAATCCCTGTTACTTCTTAGTTAATGAATGATCAGTTTCTTGCGCATAGATTGAGTCAAGTGACTCACGGTCTATAGGTAAGCTAGACAGGTAATTATCCAGTCAAACACGACAGCTTATTTTAATTAATATTCACAACCCTTATGGTTAAATTAACCTACTTAATTTACCAAGAACTCCGAGATTCAGGAATGATTGACGTTCACTTTGTAAGAGCGAAGTTAACTAGCTAAAAATGTGTTGACCAGTTTTTTCAGGTGGCTGAACCACGCTGAACGAAGGAGACGCCGCGCGCGGCGCCTTTGAGAGGATTCCAAGATGGCTGCGCGTCATCTGTCATTTTAATTGTCTGTCAGAGCGCGGGAAGCGCGTTACGCGCCGCCGCGAATATATTTAGTTTATTGCGGTGTAAACGCGGCCATAGCTGGGGAGATGAGCTCATTATATTCGCATTAATTTTTGGCTAAGCCATGACTCTCGCTCTCCGTCGTATGCATGTATTGGAACGAACCTTCAAATAAATTAAAAAGGGGAAAACGTTAAATGGGAACTGTAATAATGTGATTTTTAAATGTACACCTTACTAGTTGCTTGTTTTAATTTCGTTGTAATCTTGAAAATTTATAAACTCATTTCGGTAGTTATAAATTTTTCCGACGAACTAGGGTTCTTCATGTCAGCCGAAAATCGTCTACTGCTGGACAAAGGCCTCCCCCAAGGTTTTCCACAACGACCGGTTCTGCGCTGCCCGCATCCAGCGGCTTCTCGCGACCTTCACCAGGTCATCGGTCCACCGAGTGGGAGGCCTGCCTACGCTAGGTGAAGCTAATAAAAGCGTGATAAAAAGGTAGGTGTCTAAATATTTTAGCTGTTTTGGGTTAAGTAATAGGTACTACTTACTTCTTTGACCATCACATAATTTCTAAGCAAAATACCTTAAATATAGAGCCATTAACGCATTATTATAATATATTCCTTTTAATTTCATCTTACAGTGGTTCTGAATGTGTGGATTATAAGACTTTAATGGCTTTTCATTTATACTCTGTATTCACCCACTTCTGATGTTTTGAAAATAGAATATACATCGTTTATCGAGCGGGAAATTCCAAATCCGTTTTTTATTGGCGCCGGAATAGGACGCCATTTATACTTTACAGCCAGGGCCAGTGTCCACAGAAGAGACCACATCAAAGTCTTCGACGACACATTAATAAATGCTTAAAACAAAATAACAACATCGCCCCTTGTAATGTCTTAATTTCAAAACGATAGAACTGTGCGTTTATTTCACAATAAACTAAATATATCGTTTTCCCCTGCCGTTTTCGACAACCAACAAGTGGCAATTAAAAGTGACAAATGGTTTGAGTTATATGTGTCGACGCCGCGTTGTTACGCTGTGTCATTTTTGACGTAGCGCTCAAAGAGTCCACATAACTCTCTGATCTTTACATCGTCCAGTTCACCCGAAGAGCTGACAGAAACAATGATCGTCCAAAAAATAATAATCGCATTTCCAGACAGCAAAGAGATCGGAGTCTTGGCGCATGTACTGGCCAGTGATATTCCTCGATCGTTACTTTTGACGGATGCTACTTATCTCTAAAAAAATCCGGCCATGTGCGACTCCGGATTACACAAATAGGGTTCCGCACCAAAACTTTAATTAGCAACAGAACAAGACCTCTCAGTACATACTTTGCTCTACGTAAATAGGGGTCTACATATTCAGGTATAAGAAATTTATTTTTTCCTGTGGGAACGGAAGAACTTTTGACTTTCCTGAAGTCTTTGCATTCAACCTCATATACTTTGATTTTTTCAAGATTCAAGATTTTTGTAGTTTCGGAGATAAGGGGGAATGGTAAATTTTCTTAAAAAAACTTCAAAATTAATTATTTTAAAATTATAAAAAAATATATATTTGAGGTTCTCACAACAAACCCTTTCATTTGATATGTCACACAATATATTTTGAAAAACGTTATTTAATTTTTTTCCAATGAATCCCCCAATTAAGTGGTGCCCATGTTTAGAATTCATTTATTTACGATACACGTCCATCTTTGGGTCACCAACTCACATATGTGTAGGTACCAAATTTCAATTCAATAGCACACCCTGGACACTTCATACAATGGCCTGGAAATGACATTTCAGAAAAGGAATGACGGAACAAACAAAATGTCGGCAAAATCCTATACGTTCGAAAACCAAACTGTAACCAATCTGTATCAATCTGGGTGACGAGGGGGTGAGGTCGCAATCTAGAGAGCGGCAGGGAGTGTCCATACTGTATGTTAGTACTAATATATATACTTTGTCAATAGTTACACGAGTGATTCTATTATAGGATCTTATTATAGGAAATAAGAACCATTATAATAATGTTTCCGTTTTTATCTTTTGAGGTACGGACCCCTAAAAAGATAAAAGAGATCGTTTCTCGTTGTTATGACGCGTGGCCGTTGGCTGTACAGCAAAACGACTTGTCGTCTGGTACATTAAAAACTAATAAAATATGTTGTTGTGGGTCTACCTTTGTCGCCATTTTGTAAATTATAGTCGCATTAATTTTCCAAAACATTGAAATAATTATGCGTCTAACACTTTTTAGCTAATCAATAATTCCTTTGATACGCCTACTTTTATTAACAAATATTCTGAAACAGTTAATAAAAGAACATACATACTGTGACGCCTATACAGGTCGTCCGGGGCAAAGTATATATATTAGTACTAACATACAGTATGGACAGTCCCTGTCGCTCTCTAGATTGCAATCGCACCCCCTCGTCACCCAGATGGATACAGATTGCTTATAGTTTGGTTCTCGAACGTATGGGATTTTGCCGTGATTTTGCTTGCTCCGTCATTTGTTTTTAGAAATGTCATTTCACGAACGTTGTATGCAGTGTCTGGGGCAAAGTATATAAATATTAGTACTAACATACAGTATGGACACTCCGTGCTCTCTCTAGATTGCGACCTCACCCCCTCGTCACCCTGATTGATACAGATTGGTTACAGTTTGGTTGTCGAACGCATAGGATTTCGCCGCCATTTTGTTTGTTCCATCATTCTATTTTTGAAATGTCATTTCTGGTCCGTTGTATGTAGTGTCCAGTGTGTGTCCGAGGTGTGTCCGTAATCTCAGATGGGAGGTACAAAGAAGTAAAAATACGTTTCTTTAGGTTAGTGAAAGTGTTGAAATATGATATTTATTCACTTCAGAATCGGGCTCTGCCGGCTGGCTGATTATTGGCTCGAGATTAAACGATTACACTAAACGCTTGCTATCTTATTAAATTATACTCATGTTTGTGCGGATGGTGGCGCATCGGGAGCCGGGTCGTTCCTTTCCCTCTAATATGGTTGATGGTAGCGATGGCTGACTCTCGCGTTACACTCGTGACCGGCTGCTGTCCGTGTGAACTCACCTACTCTTGTCAAAGGTATCAATGAATGATGACATTGACAGTGAATTAAATTATCAATTGATCAATTTATTTATTTATTTAAAATAGGGGGTTTCCGCGGCTCTACCCGCGATTTTAAATTTAGGCTGTAAAAAAAAGGATCTCTACAACAGCGCCACCTACTAGGTCCAGCTATAGCTAAGAACCATCCAGGTGACATCATAATTACAAAAAAAATATCATCAAAATCGATGAAGTCGTTTAGGATACGGGGTCCAAATATAACAAAGAACTATTAGGGCGACCCCTATAAGTAAAAAAAAACCAGCCAAGTGCGAGTCGGACTCGCTCACCGAGGGTTTCGTACCACCACATCTCTGATTTGGGAACTTTAAAGATAACAAATCGAAAACATAATTTTTAATATTATAAACGCGAAAGTTTATATGAATGTATGGATGTATTTTTGTTACTATTTCACGCAAAAACTACTGAACGGATCTGGCTGAAATTTCGTAGGTAGACAGATTAAGACCTGGATTAACACATACAGGCTACTTTTTCCACGCTGGCTAGCCGCTTGCAGCTTGCGAACTGCGCAGCCTCGAAAAGTCATAGAAACGTTGTCCACGCGGGTGAAGCTACTGAAATATATTTTTTAAAAGGTTTACGACCTTCATTTTTTTATTTATCAAAATCACAAAGTAGTTTAGGCGCCAAGGCGCACCGTTTCTGACTTCTGATATATTTATGATATACTAGCTGTTTCCCGCGGCTTCATCCACGTGGACAACGTTTCTATGACTTTACGAGGGTACGCAGTGCGCGAGCCGCAAGCGGCTTGCGAGCGTGGAAAAAAGTAGCCTTTGTTAATCCAGGTCTAAATCTGTCTACCTACTAAATTTCAGCCTGATCCGTTCAGTAGTTTTTGCGTGAAAGAGTAACAAACATACCTCCATACATTCTTACAAACTTTTATAATATCAGAAGGATGAAATAGGTGAGCAATTCTTGTATAATATAATTGGTTTTCGGAAACGGCTATAACAATTTGAATGAAATTTTGCATTTAGGTATGATATACATTCCAAGTCAATCTAGATAGGTGTAATTTCTGAGAAAATCCGCATTAACACAAAACATATTTTTTTTAGTTTAAATGCCTAGGAGACTCCGAGCAACGCTTTTTCACCAATGTTTTGTATGAATTAAGTAGTCTAGGTATCCTTACTAATAATATTATAAATGTGAAAATGTGTGTTTGTTTATTTGTTTGTTACCTTTTCACGCTTCAACACCTTAACCAATCTGGATGAAATTTAGCATGCAGGTAGCCTGTGTCACTGCAAAGGACATAGGCTACTTTTTATCTCGTGAAAATAGCATAGTCCGATGCAGTTCCTGAGGCAGGTGAAAATATAATCTTTTTTTTGGTAAGTTTCTTTAACATTGCAACGGAACAATAGATTGCTGTGATTTTTTGCACAGACCGTGAAAATAGCATAGGCCGATGCAGTTCCTGAGGGAACTGAAAATATACTCTTTTTTTGGTTAGTTTCTTTAAAATTGCAACGGAACAATGGATTGCAGTGATTTTTCACAGAGATGGCTAAGGGGGTGGGAAATGACATAATTTACTAATTAGCATATCCTGACATGGTTCCCGATGGATCTGGGGAAAAATTATTTCCTTGCACGTCAGCGTCGCTACGGAGCTACGGACTGAAGTGTTTTTTTTGTACTTATAGAATAATTGGTTGAGGGGGTGGGAAGTGACATAGACTTACAACCAAAGGTTCCTGAGGGATCTGAGGAAATCTGATGTCCTTGCTCGCGAGCCGCATGTGGCTCGCGCACCACTCACCCTAAAAGACAATCATAAAAACGATGTCCACGCGGGCGAAGCCACGGGCAATAGCTCGTTACAAATAGTTTTTTAAAGCCAAAAAATAACTCAAAAGACTAGCAGTCTTCATCGCTAACATACTTGAAAGCTGATACAGTTGAAAGGATAGCTGATCTCAAAACACTTAGATGAGACCAGTAATGGCGAGCAAATTGGCCAGCCTGTCTGATTCTATTAGCAACGCCTGCGCCCCGGTGTCGCGATCAAAGCTGCGCACACGCACGCCACCGCGCCGCGGTAATCGGTGCAGTTACATCTGATTAAACTGGAGATAAGAGCGATCCGACACGAATCTGAATGCACCTGTCATCTCGCCATCTTTGTTACGGTCAGTCTCAGCAACGAGAGATCAAAAATCAACAATATTACTTTATGTCTTTACCAAAGAACATATAAAATATGTCAGTACCTTCACCCTGAACTGTAAACTCGCGATAAAAAAAAATAGGTAGACACTCACTAACGCTTGCGCGATGTAGATCCGTGCAGCGCTAATGTTAAGGCGAGGTATTGACATCGAGTTATATTGTACAATATAACTCGATGGGTATTGATTGGAACAGTTGTCTCTGTCTTTTTCTTTACGTGTAAATAGTAAAGAAAATAACCACACTTTTTATAGTTTTTCGTTTCAATCAAAAACTACAATAAAAATATAAAAATAATAACATTACTCACTTTGTATTATCATAACAAATATTGTATATTTGTTAAAAAATATACTTCAAAATATTAGTCCTATCTATAGTTGCAAGTAACGGTGTAGACCTATCTTTGGGATTTTTTTCTATCGAGCCAAAACTGCTCAATCGTGTTTCTAATAGCTTTTAACTTTAAGGAACATCATCAAAAATAAAGGTATTTTTTGTCAACCTTAGGTTTTATATCGTTTAGGAGTAATTGACGTCAAAAATAACGAAAATCTGTAATATTACCGCCTTTAGGCGGCGCATTGGAAACTTTGGTCGCATGGATCTCGATTTTTCTCAGCAATTAAAAAACATATGAAAGTGATATTTTGTAACCTGATTCTTTATTTCAAAGACTTCATTTTGTCAGTTGCAGAAACACAATTCGTTAACTTTTATAACAGAAAAAAATATTTCAAAGAAACCTCTTTTATATTATAACAGAGATTTGCATTCTACAGGCACATCAGACCTACTTAGTACTTCTAAATTTTCGAGTAAGTCGATTAGTCTAAACACACACTTCAATAATGCCAGTTGATTCTTTTTTAATTAATTATAGTTATTAATTAAAACGAAAAAAACATTTAAAAAGTGCAAAAATGAGGTTATTTTCTTTACTCTTCACACGTAAAGAAAAACACAGAGACAGCTGTTATTGTCAATGCCTTGCCTTATCCCCTATATCTCGGCAACCCTTTGACCGATTTGGCTCACGTTTGAACTTAATAATTTTGAACCCAAAAAAACCGACTTCAAACAGTAAACTAAGGTTCCCCTCGATTTCTCTGGGATGCCATTATCAGATCCTGGTTTCCTTATCATGGTACCACTCTTGGGATATCTCCTTTCCAACAAAAAAAGAATCATTAAAATCGGTTCATAAAAGACGAAGTTATCCGCGAACACACATAAACAAAATTATGTACGGTCGAATTGTGAAACCTCCTCCTTTTTTGAAGTCGGTTAAAAGACATTTTTGTCTCATTAATTCGCTTACTCAATTTCACGACGTTCCGATCAACGATACTCGAGTTTTCGTCGGACAAACATTTATACATACATACAAACGCCCGATTGTTCCAGTACACTCGGAGAACTTCGCTCGCTCGATACGCTTTTCAATACAAGGGGATAGCCACACGAAAAGCGATTCCAAGAAGTTCTTTACACCCAACGGGTGACCAATAGGACCCTATTACTAAGCCTCCGCTGTCTGTCCGTCTGTTATTTTGCGTATTTCACTGTATTTAACTGTAATAGTTAGACAGTTGAAACTTTCACAGAATGTGTATTTCTGTTGCCGCTATAACAACAAATACAAAAAAATAAAACTAAGTTGGAAAAAAACGTGTTTTTATACGTCTTTAGAAGTATTTTTTTTAGCTCTATCGTAAAAACAGGGAAAAATCTGAAACTATACATTTGTATTTATATCATTAAAAGTATAACTTTTATTTAAAGTACGTAATCAATTATGCAAGGAACGGCAGCGGCGGTCCAAATTTTGAATTGAGTTAACCGTGTCATGTGGGGTATCGTATGAAAGGGCTTCATTAGCACAAGCCTAAACAGATATATGTTTTTTATTTAAAGTTTTCGATTTATGACGCAGAATGAAAAAAAATAGTATCCTTTTTAATATTTATTTATTTACAATTTATCTTACACAGAAATAGGGGCAAAAAACATTATACTAGATAAGAACATACAAAAGGTACAGCTTATTTCTATGAGAAATTTCTTCTAGCCGACCTTGGAGAGAAATTACAAAAGAATGGCAGAATAAAAGACATTTTTAATAAAAATTTTGATTACTTATTCCTAAACTTATTCCTATGTATAGGTATATAGTACCTAATAATAATGGCGTATGTAACTATGTAGTACCTAACAGTGTGCACTTATATGAATTATAATATGAACCTACTAATTTCTACGGAACCCTACGGAACCCTTTCATACGATTGACTGACTCGGTGGCTCAGTGGTTAGTGCCCTTGACTACTGATCCGAGGGTTGTGGGTTCGATTCCCACCAAGGGCAAGCATTTGTGTGATGAGCAGATTTGTTTGCTCTGTGTCTGGGTGTTAAATATATCTATACATGTATGTATTTAAACGTATATAAGTATGTATATCAGTCTCTGGAAACCCATAACACAGGGAATCCTACTTTAGGGCCAGATGACCACCATGTGTGATTTGTCCCAGAATATTTATTTATTTATGTGGGCGAGTCCGACTCGCACTTGGCCGGTTTTTTGATCTTGCTACCATTTGCAAACTTTAAGTGAATAAATAAATAAATAATGTACCATTTCAAAAAAACCAAAACAATAGGTTACTGGTAATTTTAACCGCCTCCGTGGCGTAATGGTTAGTCCATTCGCTTTACACCAGGGGGTCGCGGGTGCGATTCCCGGTGGGGTCAATTTGTAAGACTTGGTTTGGTTGGTGATAGGGCATTTTCATAGCCCGCCTGGCTAGCTACCACCATCTTATCTAAATCTTGCCGCCAAACATCAGTGTAAACAGCATTGAGTGTTCCGGCTTGAAGATAAGATAGCCACTCCATTGCGTTGGGGAATCTTGGTAAGCCCGCTTCCATTTTCGGTATCATCGTCACTTACCAATTAGGTGAGATGATGCCAAGGGCTTATCAATTGTGTATTAAAAAAAAACAGCGACTAACCCCTTTGGATGAAACATTGAAATAAAAATCGGTCTCAGTTTTTACGGCAATTACCTACTTAAAGTTCAAAGTTAAAATTTGACAAGATTGTAGGTCATATTAAATATATAATATATAAATATTCTGGGACAAATCACACATCGTCATCTGGCCCCAAAGTAGGATTCCCTGTGTTATGGGAACCAGAGACTGATATACATACTTATATACGTTTAAATACATACATATATAGATTTGGTATGTAGATAGCTTAGGACCTGGATTAACATATAGGCTACTTTTTTCCACGCTCGCGCACTGCGCACCCTCGAAGACAGTCATAGAAACTATGTTCAAGCGAGCAAAGCCGCTGGCAAAATCTAGTAATAACATAATTTCATTTGTGCAAAATCAAGAAATAAACAATCATTAGTTAATAACGTCAAAATTAAATCCTTGAAATAAACCAGATTATGTCATTAGAACATGAAAACAATGACACGAAAAGTTATACTTAAATTCATTGATTGTCATTGATACATTTGACAAGAGTAGGCCAGTTCACACGGACAGCACCCAGTCACGAGTATAACCCGAGAGTCAGCCATCGCTCCCAGATGATATAAATACAGATGATATAAAAACAGGTTGAACATTAAAAAAATATAAAGATTGGCTTCGTCACAGCACCCGATTTAGTTTTGTTTCCACGATAATGGTTAAATCAAACGAATGCAATATTCACGTAAACGATCGTTTACAGAAGCCATTTTATTTAGTGCTCCTTCCCTGAAACAAATCACCTGAACTTTAGTAGAACTTTTAGCGAAAACGGACCCTGAACCAATGTTTTTAAAGTTGTTTTTATAAGTTCAACTGTATGTAAAGTATTTCTCGCTTGACAGAACAGATGCGAACTCGTAAAATTTTAGATTATCAAAAGCAAGGACCTAAGATTATGTTGCAAAACCAATATGGACACATATTTTGTGACTATCTACGAGTACCTACTTATATTGGCTTAGGTATACAGTCTCTCTCTCTCCTATCGTGTGGCACAATTTACCGTGCTATTCAAGGGATAGAAGGCGGTTGCCTGCTTCAAGAAAAAGATCAATCGACGAACCCAACTCGGCTGGGCAGCGTCCGCGAAGCTTCGCAATATCTTCACGTTCCAAATACCGCAGTGTCTCATAAGACTAAGCTCTTTGACCAGTGTGTGTTGCCAGTGATGACGTACGGAACTGAGACATGGACGCTTACTATGGGCCTTATAAGAAAGCTATGGAGCGTGCAATGGAGCGTGCTAGCTCGGAGTTTCTCTGCGTGATCGAATCAGAAACGAGGAGATCCGCAGAAGAACCAAAGTAACCGACTGTAGGTCACGGTATCGCTAAACTGAAGAGGCAGTGGGCAGGGCACATAGGTTGTAGAACAGATAGTCGTTGTGGCGGTAAAGTTCTCGAGTGGCGACTGCGCACCGGAACACGGAACGTAGGCAGGCCTCCCATGCGGTGGACCGACGACCTGGTGAAGATAGCGGGAAGCCGATGGATGCCGGCAGCGCAGGACCGGTTGTCGTGGAAATCGTTGGACGAGGCCTTTGTCCAGCAGTGGACGATTTTCGGCTGATATTATGATGATGAAGTGGCAGTGGGCGGGCCACATAGCTCGTAAAACAAACGGCCCCAGGGGCGGTAAAGTTCTCAAGTGGCGACCGCGCACTGGAAAACGTTGCGTAGGAAGAACTCTCACTCGGTGTACCGATGACCTGGTGAAGGTCGCGGGAAGCTGCTGGATGCGGGCAGCGCAGAACCGGTCGTCGTGGAAATCCTTCGGGGAGGCCTTTATCCAGCAGTGGACGACCTTCGGTTAATATGATGTGGTATACAAAGACAACACAAAACATCAATCAAATTAGAACATTTACCTATCGCCTTGCCTACCTATCGACCGCACCGTGGCGTAATGGTTAAATCGATTAGGTACACATCAAGAGGTCGCGTGTTCGATTCCCGGCTGAGCCTAACTTTGTAAGACTCGGTTTGGTTGGTGGAAGGGCATATTTTAAGCCCGTTCGGCTAGCTACCATCACCAACTTATGTTAACAAAATTAAGGTGTTTCGGCTTCAAGATAAGATAGCCAGGTCCCCTATTGCGTTGGGGAATCTTGGTGAACCCGCTTGCATCTTCAGCATTATTGTCACTAAACCATGAGGTGAGATGATGCCAAGGGCTTACCAATTGTGGATAAATAAAAAGACAATAGTCATATAGTAGTTTTATTTGTTTCCGGCCTTAGATTGTTTTGCAATAGGGATGACGAATGCTAGTCAGCTGAGTTACTTTTTATCATCTGTCAAAAACGACATTTTGTTCTAAAAATGTTTGAAATACGTAGGCGTGACGTCATAGTTTTGAAGCGTCATTTATGTACTCATTTTGTGACTTTGGTGAATTAAAAATCGAAGAATTGATGGCAAACAAAACGAGTAAGGTTTTCCGGAGTTTAAGTAGAATCAAGAAGGCAAGGAAAAATCAGGAAGGCAATTTAGTGATCAAGAGTTTATATTTATTTCTGATGCTGTCGTCATCCCTATTTTCAGCGATATGTGTACCCGGACTTAGACTAACGATCATCTTAGATGGAGCTTCCGTTTACTTTATCTTTCGTTGGTGGCCATTTATTTTAATTTGAGGCTTCGCTAAGCTTTAGATTGGATGAAGAAATAAGGATTTTTTTTGAGATTTGAAAAAAAAACATTTCTAATCCGGTATTTGACTACTAGTCGTTTGAGTTACTTACTTTTTATCAACTGTCAAAAACGATATTTTGTTTTGAAATTGTTCGTGTTACAAACTTGTGACGCCATTGTCTTTGACGAACTAATTTAGTGGTTATGATAAATATAAAATTAAAATTGAATTAAAATATGAAATGTATAAGTTTTTATGCTTTTGTAGGAGAAATGCTATATATAGAATAATATTATTTAATTTATTTTAGATACTGTCAAACACCCTATTTTGAGATACCATCTACAGGTAAGTATTGAAGTAATAAAATTACCTTGACTTTCTTTCCAGGTGAAATGAAATGTACGCATGTACGTATGTACGCATGTACGAATGTACTCATGTACGAATGTACGCACTCAAGCTTTTAATGAAAAAAAAATTAAAAGTGAGCTAAAAATTTTGTCATCTAACTTTTTACCCGACTGCCCAAAAAAGGAGGATAATGTTTTTTGGGTGTATTTATATACGTATGTAAGTATGTCTGTTTCTTTGGCTGAGCCTATAGCTTAAACGGCTTGATAGATTTTGGAGTGCGAGATATAATATCCTTAGAATCGTCTTGAGCCCGTAAGTGATATAGGATACATTTTTACCCGACTGCCCAAAAATGAGGGGTAATGTTTACACGCAGTTAGGTTATTAATTTTAAATTATTTAATTGCTTAGAGGTTACTTGGTGGCAAGACTTAAGGTGGTAGTTAGCCAAGCGAGCTAAGAAAATTGCCCTTCCACCAACCAAACCGAGTCAAACAATGTTAGACTCCGCCGGGAATTAAACCCGCGACCTCCTGATGTGAAGCTAATGGACTTAACCATAACGCCACGGAGGCGGTTGACCCCCTGAAATGCGATCGTCATTGAAACTCACCCTGTATAGCTAAAGCTATGTAATTTATTCTTTCCGTCTCATCCCTTAATGCAATTTTCACCCTTATTAAATGTTAATCGACGCGTGTTATTAAAAAATAGAGCGATCTGTGGAACACAATGCCCGTAGCACGATGCGATGCGAAATTTCTACTATAACAAGGAGGGTAGCAAGTCCATGATAGATAGTCCAGTTTATTTCTGTTTATAACTCTGTTCTTCCTTGTCTTAAAGTTTAATGTCATGTAATACTATTAGACAAGCAATATTTGTATGTTTGAGATCTCGAAAACGGCAATAAGGATTTCCAATGAAATTTGTTATCTTTGGGGGCGAAAAGCGACCTAGCTATCTAGGTCTCATCTATGGGAGAATGCGTTTTTCCGAGTTTTCACGCTCGTGTTTTCTGCACAGTACTAAGTCGGTTGGATTCGGTTTGACTGCACCATCTGGTGCATTGTATGCACTTATATATCTATACAGAGTGTAAAAAAATTGGTGTAGAGCCCTTTAACTGGGGTTTCTACTCATCATAGTTTAGTCTAGTACTCTTTATTATACTGTGGTTTAGTTCAACTTTAATTCTATAACTTTGCTGAAATCGCAAAAAATACTTCATTTTTTGGTGAAAATGGATTCCTTGGGGAAAGATGTACAGTATGATGACCTAAAACCCTCAGTAATTGACCTACACCAATTTTGTTACACCATGTATAAGCGATAGTCCAGTGGTCAAAGCGTAAGGTTTCCTCCTCGTAGATCATAGGTTCGATTTCCAGTCCAGTCGAATCTTATTGTAATTTTTGCCTTTTCCGAGCAAAGTGCGGTCGCCCAGGTAATGCTAATAAAATGGATAGAAGCATACTTACTTCGTAGGTGATTATGTGGGAAAACCTAAATATTAAGGGAGATAATTAGATACCTACAAGGAATGGACAGGGCTAGAAGTATGTCGCCAGGCCAGACAGGCGCTACCGTCGCCTAACGCTGGCCAGACTAGGAAGCTCCTAAAACTCGGGAGACTCCAGCTCCGTAAGGTCACAGCCGACTATTGCCGGTCACGGTTACTTTAACAAACATCTTTTTACCCTGGGGATTACAGACAGCCCGCTGTGCCGCGCGTGCATGGCGGCCGAGGAGACAGCCGCTCACATCCTCCTGGACTACAGAGAGGTAGCGGCGTGCAGGGCCGAGCATCTCGGCGACCTGAGGACACTCCCGGAAGTCGTCGGCAACCTGCGTGGGCTACTGGGCTTCCTGGAGGAGCTGGGCTGGCAGTGATGCCGGCCAACCACGCAAAATGGGCGCATCAGACGCCTGGTTGCGGAAATCAGCCCGTCCTTACAATTACAAATTACAATTACCTACAAGGAATAAAATGTTTTCGGTGCGTTGTAATTACGTGAACTGCAACAAGGTTTTATTTTACCTACCTACTTAAAAATACACACCTAATAGATAGAAGTCATAAAACATATACTTCTCACTAGTTACTTTCATCTGTATCACAGTGTGATATGAGTAAAATACACTCGTGTTTCACCAAATCAATACTCTATACAAGGTGATAAAAAATTGGTGTAGGACCCGTTAACTGGGGCTTCTAATCATTATAGTAAACAACTTTCCCCAAAGAACACATAGTCAATTCGCAAAAAAAAAAATCGACGCTCCATACAAAAATGCACAAAATTGGTCAATCAGCTGATCGTTTTGTATGAAGAGTTCAATTTTTTTGCGATTTCAGCAAACTTGTAGTAAAAAAGTTGTGATTAGAAGCCCCAGTCTACGTGACCTACACCAGTTTTGTTACAACCTGTATAATTACACTCGTGTTTCACCAAATCAATACTCTATATAATTGAATTACACTCGTGTTTCACCAAATCAATACCCCATATAATTAAATTACACTCTTCTTTCATCAAATCAATAACCCTATTTAATTAAATTACACTCGTGTTTCACCAAATCAATACTCTATATAATTAAATTACACTCGTGATTCACCAAATCAATACTCTATATAATTAAATTACACCCGTGATTCACCAATCAATACTCTATAATACTCTATATAATTACACTGGTGTTTCACTAAATCAATGCTCTATATAATTAATATCACTGCAATGCTTCTGAGCACTAGTAATTACTAGTAGTTAAGTGCCTAAAGCGTCTGTGGCTCATCCGGTAACGACTCTGTCCTCCTAACCAGAGGTCCCGGGTTCAAATCCGGACGGCCAATGTACCAATGAGTTTTTCGAAACTTACGTACAATATGCTTACCGATTGCTTTAACATCGTGATTCCAGATGTGTATGAAGGTCGCGTTGCACACGTCCGTAGGTGTAAATCTAAATGCCCTAAAAGTGACCGCGGGTGATGCTAAGTGCAACACCAGGCAACCGCCGTCTATCCCTTGAATAGCACGGTTAATTGTACCACACGATATGAGAGAGAAAGAGTGCTTAAAGCAAACTCCCCATTAAAACTTATACTACCTACTTCCATTGTACATTTCTAGTTTAAACTGCTCAGAACTCTACTTTACCAGAAAGTCCCATACCGATCCGTTCCGTTCTGCTTACGCCTACAAAATCGAATCGCGCTTTTCGCCAGTTAAGCTATAACTACTACCCTCAGTTCTACCGTATTAGCTGCTTACTCGGTCGTGTGATTAAAAATTATGCGATCATTCGCGGTCGGTCCGCCGCCATGGGTGGACGTGTGGCGGTCGCGTGCCTGCCTTTTATTTCGTTTAAAAGCTTTTTAAACCGGCCATAATGGGTCAAAAGGTCTGTAGCGGCTTTTAATTGTTTTTGAGAGGGATTAAAGTCGTATTAGAATTGGGTGATGAAATTGTTATACTTATTTTCATGATAAGGATGTATATCATTTCTTTGTCTCACTAAGGATGTACCTAGATTGATTATTTATTTTATTTCTGTGTATACGTTCCCGGATGTCATTACGGGTGGTGTCTGAAAATCAATGCTTTGCCTCCTTGGCAATGTAACGCATTGAGACATTGCCCTTTAGTTAAGGATTGCGGCTGCGCACACCAATACCTATCTTTATTTTTTGATGTTCTTGAGTAGATACCTACTTGTTTTGTTTTTTTTCTACCTTGAATTCGTTTCCCTTCTTTATTTTTTTTTATTTGTAACTAAATTGTATGCCAATTTGTACTGTACCTATATAAAAACGTATTGTGTGTGCCGGGTGAGATCCTAATTAAACGCTTATCTCTTTTTTTTTTACTATTGTTGAGCCCTTGGCATCATCTCATCTGATGGTAAGTGACGATAATGCCGAAGATGGAAGTGGGCTTACCAAGATTCTGGAACTGGTTATGTTATTTTAAGCCGGAACACATCAATGCTGTAAACATTGATGCTTCGCAGCAAGACTTAGATAAGATGGTGGTGCTAGCCAGGCGGGCTTATAAAATGCACTACCACCAAGTTGACCCCGCCGGGAATCGTACCCGCGACCTCGTAGTGTGAAGCGAATGGACTAACCATTACGCCAATGTGCCATCTTTTTTTTGTAAGAAGAAAAGTCTGGTCTTAATCTTCGTAATATTGTCTCTCTCACGTAGCTTCTCCTATATCACACCCTGGACACTTCATACAACGGGCCAGAAATGACAGACTGTAACCAATCTGTATCAATCTGGGTGACGAGGGGGTGAGGTCGCAATCTAGAGAGGGGCAGGGAGTGTCCATACTGTATGTTAGTACTAATATATATACTTTGCCTATACCTTGTTTTACCGAGGCTCTTTCAAACGTGAACCTATTCATTGCGGCCGACTATATTCAGTTCTAAACTTTGATACCTATTGAGCAAATGTCCAATTAGTACTTGACTTCTAACGATGAGACCTAGCTAACAATTCAATGTATACCTACTGTGTACCTATGTATACTGAAGTTCAGCAAAATGTATGTTATTTAACTGAGTATTTATAGTACACTAGCTGTCCCGGCGATCTTCGTTCCACCTCACACTACACTACCTTACCCTACCCTATCCTACCCTACACTATACTACCCTACCCTACACTACACTACCCTACCCTAACTATAGTACACCTGCACTACACTACACTACCCTACCCTATCCTAAAACCATTTTTTTTTGTCTGATAATCCTTTGGAGCTAACAGATAATTATGACTGTCAAGTAATAGACAAATAATTTGCAATAAAATAATATTGCGACTATAAATTGAACGGTGTGCAAATCAAATTTAAAATCGGTTCAGTAGTTTAGGAGTCCATCGCGGACAAACAACGTGACACATAATTTTTTATTATTATTATTATTATATCAGCTCATATACGTCCCCACCGAGGGGCTCGAGCCTACCCTGAATCAGGGCGATTAGGCCTTAGTCTACCACGCGGGCCCAGTGCGGGTTGGTCGACTTCACACACAACCTTCGAGTTTCTTCGCAGGCGTGTGCAGGTTTCCTCACGATGTTTTTCCTTCACCGTTAAAGCAATCGGTAATTATATGTACGTAAGTTTTTGAAAAACTCATTGGTACATTGGCCGTCCAGATTTGAACCCGGTACCTCTGGTTAGATGGACCGAGTCGTTACCGGTTGAGCCACCGACGCTTCAACTATAGTACACCTACATAATACATAATTTTTATATATATATAATAATAATATAGATTACTGCAGCGGCCAGCAAAAGAGGCATTGATGAATGAACGTGTAAATGTGGGCCGAGGCGAAGCCGAGCCACACATACTTAAGAGTCTCCAGGAGGCTCGAGTTTCCATACAAACGTAGTTCCGCTTTAATACAAAAACTACATGCCGGATTGAATCGAAACTTTGTAAATATATTGAGTAGATAGGTAACGATGTTTATAATTAGTTTTCATCGTAGTAAATTTTACGTAACTAAACGAAGGCTTAAATTAGTTTTGTACTGAAAGTTTAAACTGCTCTTATTTTTTTCCATTTTATATTAGTACATCGAAAACTAATTAAAAACATCGATATCTGTCTCCTCAATTTATTTGCAAAGTCTGGGTTTAATCTGGCAAGCAGTTTTTGTATCAAAGCGGAACTACGTTTGTATGGAAACTCGAGCCTCCTGGCGGCGCTTAAGGCAATGTATATAATATATTAGTAAATACTAACATACAGTATGGACACTCCTTGCCGCTCTCTAGATTCCGACCTCACCCCCTAGTCACCGAGATTGATACAGATTGGTTATAGTTTGGTTCTCGAACGTATAGGATTTCGCCGTGATTTTGTTAGCTCCGTCAATGTTTTTAGAAATGTCATTTCGCGACCGTTGTATGCAGTGTCCGGGGTGTGCTTAAGTCCATCAATGCCTAGTTGTGGCCAAGGCTTGTATAGTACTTTTCGGAAATAATGCGCGGATATTAAAACTTCAATATTTAATTTTCAAAATTAACGACGAACAACGAACAACAATAATAAAATTGTTCACGCGCCAAAGTAGTTATTTGTTTTTTTTTTTCAATATACAGCGTTCTATTTGCAAGTCAGTTCGAAATTTAAATAGTTCCATTTTTAAATTACACGACAGATATGAGTTTACATACGCTAAACACGACAAATACAGATTTTCCCAAAAATCTTTCCGGTCGATGCTCGCATATATTTGGCCAGTAGAGCGATTTTGATTTATTTCGAACAAGGTTGTCAAAATAATGCCCAAATTTCCAAGCATGTTTGAGAAAAGATTAAATTCGTGCATAAGTACTTTTTCACTTTTCAATGGTTTTTCGTTTCAATCAAAAACTACAATGAAAGTATAAAAAATAATAACATTAGTCACTTTGTATAATGATAACAATTATTGTTGTATATCATCATATCAGCCGAAGGAAGTCCACTGCTGGACATATATGTTGTATATATTTTTTTGAAATTTATACTTCAAAATATTAGTCATAACTAGAGTTGAAAGAAATTCTGTAGCCACGTAGTCCGACTGCTTTGTCCGACTAATAGACCTATCTTTGTGTTTTTTTTCTATGAAGCCAAACCGGATCAATCGTGTTTCTAATAGCTTTTGACTTTAAGGAACATCATCAAGAATAAGGGTATTTTTTTCAACCTTGGGTTTTCTATCGTTTAAGAGTAATTGACGTCAAAAATAACGAAAATCTGTAATATTACCGCTTTAACATTTGGAATGAACAAGAGTTGAACATTTTTTGTTGGGAATGATAATATTATGCTATTGAGAAGTGTAAGTCCATTTTAATTCTATCGTAATACATTCCGTTATTTTGCCCCTGTATATTTTACTAATTTACGAACTACTTTGATATTTTTAAACAAAAAAAAACCGTTTTAAAACGCACTATTCACCACTACGATTTTTTAAAGTTCCCCTCGATTTCTCTGGGATGCCATCATCAGATCCCGATTTCCTCATCATGGTACCACCCTTGGGATATCTTCTTTCCAAAAAAAAAAGAATTATCAAAATCGGTTCATAAACGATGAAGTTATGCGCGAACACACATAAAAAAAAGATATACGGTCGAATTGAGTAACCTCCTCCTTTTTTGAAGTCGGTTAAAACTACCACCAAAAATATCCAAACAACGTTAACCGCGGTAAATTCCGAAGAATCGCGAACATAAAAATATTTCTTGGAAGTCATCGCTCGAACTTTCTTCAGAAAGTAAATCTGTGGGTGTTCATCCGTGAAATGGGTCCTTACGCATATCGATTGGGGACATTCGCCCTGCCCTCTGAAAGTAGGGTTGTTGTGTTATAATGTATTATTCGGATTTCGCTGGTTTAAATGTGAAAATGTGCTTCTTTGTTACCTTTTCACGCTTCAACACCTGGGCCAATCTTGATGAAATTTGGTATGTAGGTAGCCTGTGTTACGAGGAAGGACAAAGGTTACATTTTATCCCGTAAAAATATTATATTCGCAGCGGAACATTCCCTCTCGTATATCTACCAGATACGCTAGAACTACCACGTTTATGATATAGCAATGAATCGCAACGGAACTATGGATTGTTGTGATTTTTTGCACAGATATGGCTGAGGAGGTGGGAAATGACATAAATTACTAATTAGCATATCCTGACATGGCTCCGAGGGATCTGGGAAAAACTCATTTCCACGCTTGCGCACGTTGGCGTCGCGACGGAACAACGGATTAAAGTAATTAATTAAATTAAATTTAATATCTGTATGTTTGTTCTTTAAAGCAATAAATAAATAAAAATAATTTAGTTACCTACGGATTTCTAATGATCTTACTTTCGTATGAAAAGGGACGGGTTATTTTAAATATTTAAGGTGTTTCATTTTAGGTATACCTACTCTGGGTGTTTTATTTTAGGTATTTTAGTTGTTTAATTTTAGGTATTTTATGTTAGTAATTTTATTTTAGGTGTCCTAGTTATTGTAATCAGTATATCATTTTTGTATTAATTATTTTTTACTTAAATAAGACGGTATAGATCGCGGGAAGCCGCTGGATGCGGGCCGCGCAGGCCAGGTCGTCGTGCAAATCCTTGGGGGAGGCCTTTGTCTAGCAGTGGACGTTTTTCGACTGAAATGATGATGATGACATAAAAAAATAATGTTTTTAGTTTACATTAAGGATGCATAGAATAGAACAGTTTTGATTTAGAATCATAATCAATTCATAAAATAACATGGGTAGTAAAACACATTAAATGTAGGTTAGTAACATACAGAGCAAACAAAAGTTTTCAAGGCATACGGTTTGGGGCAAGATGGGCAGTTACCCAGTGCTTAGCCATAGAGCTATCATAGTGTGTGTGTGTGTGTGTGTGTTTGTGATTCAGGCTACAACCTGAAGAAGGCGTTCAGCTTCATCATAGCTGAGGGATTCTAACCATAGTATTAGAGTTTTTCTACACTCAGGCAGGTTCATTGGATAGATGATCAAAAGTTTGTTAATTTTGTTATACAAGTAGGAGTATCGATTATTAAACTGGCGTGAAGCAAAAGTAGTTCTATTTATTAACTTATTTTTATAAGTATTATATTTTTATTTCTTTCGAGTTTATTTTAGGATCATAATGGAACGATTAATGTTTTTTTAGGATAATTAGGAGAATATAGAATTTTCTTACTGTGAGTAGATTAGTGAATAAGCAAAGCTGCTCTGTTGGAAATTTAAAGGGCTTACAGCACATGACCTTTAACAGCGCTCTTTGCGCCCGCTCTATACCTAGAAAATAAGTTTTGGTCGCACCACCCCAAACAGCCTATAAGCGACTGAACTAGTACAAGATATATTCTCTTTAAGAGTACGAAATCAGCATTGTGTCTTAGATTTTTTTAAATCCATATCGACTTACGAAACTCTGCTGGACACCAGCACCAGGTGGGCGTACCAGACTAAACGAGGATCCAACAATACTCCCAAGTACTTTATAGACATCACTCTTTCTATTTGGGGACATGAGCAAGAGGCATCAGGGATAGAATTACAGGTGTGAATCTTGACTTGCAATTCGTTATCTAGGTTTGTTCTCCTATCGACGTTATAGCACATATAGTAAGTTTTAGCTACACTAAGTGTAAGTAAATTGGCATTTAGCCATTTTGCAACCTTTGCGAGTACTGGTTTAGCGAGATTACGAACAGTAAGCCAAGTGGGACCATGAAAAACAAGGGCCGTATCATCTGCATAAGAAATTGTGTATATGTTCATTGCTTTAAGGTGACAAAGATCGTTTATGTAAATTAAATACAGGGTTGGGCCCAGCACACTTCCCTGCGGAACACCATAATTAACAAAAAATCTTGGCTATTGCACTGTCTTATTTTTACCCGTTGTTTACGATCGGTCAGGTAATCTTTGAATAAAGCAAGTGGAGGACCACAAATGCCTATAGTTTCGAGTTTTTGTACAAGAATGGGAACAGAAATGGTATCAAAAGCCTTTTTTAGGTTAATAAAGACAGACATACACTAATTACCTTAATCTATATCAGTTCATATACGTCCCCGGTGAGGGGCTCGAGCTTACCCTGAACTAGGTCGATCGGGCCTTAGTCGATCACGCGGGACCAGTGCGGGTTGGTCGACTTCACACACAACCTTCGAGTTTTTCGCAGGTGTGTGCAGGTTTCCTCACGATGTTTTTCCTTCACCGTTAAAGCAATCGGTGAGTATATGTACGTAAGTTTCGAAAAATTTATTGGTATATTGGCCGTCCGGATTTGAACTTGGCACCTCTGGTTAGGAGGGTCGAGTCGTTACCGGTTGAGCCACCGATGCTTCAGTTTTTACTTACAATGACATAGTTTAAGTTAAATAGAATACTTGTTTAAATATATTAAGTTAAGTTTAAAAGATTGTATAATGTCACGGAAAAAGTAGTATATCAAAATATTTTTTGTTTACGGATACGGAGCGACTACCTACAACCCTACCTGAAAGGAATTAATAGAGGGGCCCCCGGGATCGATGGGGCCTCAAGCAAAGAAGCCGACGAGCTTGTTCGCTGCTTTATCAAGCTCTTCACAAAGACTTTGTTGAGCTTTGTATCAGTAAATATAATAGGTATGTGGTTTCTTTGAGTTGATTATTTTATGGATAAGATGAGAGGGCACGAAAATAATAATAAATCGCTTCTAGTACTAGTAAACTGGTGTTTATTATATACAGGGTGTAACAAACTTGGTGTAGGTCCCGTTAACTGGGGTTCTACTCATCATACGGAACAACTACTGTTCTACGACTTTGCTGGAAATGTAAAAAAAAAAAAATTCTTCATACAAATCGATCATCTGTTTGACCGAATTTGTGCATTTTAATATAGAGGGTCAATTTTTTTTTTGAGAATTGACTATGGGTTTCAGTATGACGAGTCAAACCCTCAATTAAAGGGTTCTACACCAATTTTTTTAAACCTTGTATATTGGTCCAGTAATCCTACTAATATTTTAAATGTGAAAGTTTCGATGGATGGATGTTTGTTGTTCAATCACGCCACAACAGCTGAACGGATGTGGATCAAATTTGGTAGGTAGACAGATTAGAATCTGGATAAAATCAAATCAAAATCAAAAATCTTTATAAATTTATATCTATCTTTATAACTATTTTTAGTGTCGATTATTGGTTTACATTAGGTCCTTAATAAATTTTACTATATTCGCAATAACCTGCCATAAGAAGCTTAAAAACGGAACCTTAAAAACTATGTTCACGTGAGCGAAGCCGCGGGCAAAACCATATACATATATGTAAATCATTCATGACATTGCATGTAACTGCATTATCTATGTAGAGCCAAATTTAAGAAATAATAATTGAATACGCCAAACATTTTGACAACCGACTACAATCGCAACAATCAAGTACAATTATAAAAAAAAACCAGCCAAGTGCGTTTCAGAATCGCACACATAGGGTTCCGTACTATCACACTAGATAGCGCTAGTTTCTTCACGTAAAAAGCACGTTTTTAGGTTCCGTACAAAAAAACAAAACGGAACCTTATAGGATCACTCGTGCGTCTGTCAGTCCGTCCGTCTGTCCAAGCCCATTTGCTCCGAATCTACTGAACCAAATCAGGTGAAATTTGGTAGGATAGTGTAATCCTATGACCCAAACACAGGTGTGCAAAGTAAATACATATTTTTTTTTAAATAAGGGTTATTTTGGGTGGACAAATTAGTAAATAAAAAAAAAATTATGGAAAACTTATTGTGTAATATATCAAATGAAAGGGCTCTTTATCAAGATCTTAAACATATTTTTGTTTAAATTGTAAAATAAATAGTTTTGATTTTATTCATGAAAGAAGACAAAAATTGACCATTTCCCCCTGTTCTCCGAAACTACTGAGCATAAAATTTTGAAAAAAGTACAAAATATACTTTATGGCTTGTAGATTACAGGAAAACCTATAAGAATACTATCAATTGAAAAAAAGTGGTAAACTGAATGTAATACGTTCACCTACGGAATAAAGTTCTAGTCATAATAGAAAATAGTCTATCGGTGTTCTATACAGGATTCATTTCGGAAAGTGTGTCCTGGAGCTTCACGACCTCATTCCCCCTCTTCATTTTATCATCGAACTACCAGGTGCGGAGGGCGATTCCACCCCTTTGTCGTTGATGTTACACCTTAACGTACAAAGCGTTGTGCTTCTTCGTTCATTATGCGAACGGGCAAGGAGTGGAATTCCCTGCCGACGTCTGTATTCCCCGATTCGTATATAATTTAGGAATCTTTAAAACGAGAGTGAATAGGCACTTTTTGAGCTTGCGTGTTACATCCTCGGCTTCATCGGCACTTACCATCAGGTGAGGTGCAGCCAAACGCACTAAAATTTTTATTAAAAAAATTAGTTCACTAAAACACCACTAGACTGCGCTAGTAGTACTTAACTGTATGGAGTACTGCTCTCACTTGTGGGACGGATCGGCTCGCTACCAGCTATATGCCTTGGATTCTATCGACCGACGTGCTAGGAGACTCATTGGCGACGAGGAACTTGTATCAAACAGGCTCCAAAGCCTGAGCATCTCTACAAAGTCGCCTGTCTATCGGTGTTCTACAGGATTCATTTTGGAGAGTGTGTCCTGGAGCTTTACGACCTCATTCCCCCTCTCCATTTCATCATCGGACGACCAGGTGCGGAGGGCGGTTCCACCCCTTTGTCGTCAATGTTCCTTGTTCGAGAGTCATTAGGAATCGTCTCGCACGCAGGTTTGACGACTTCCAGCCTCCCGAACAAGCTGGTTTCCGAAAAGGCTTTAGTACTGCGGCCTGGATTAACACATAGGCAACTTGTTGTCACGCTCGTGAGCCGCTTGCGGCTCGCGCACAGCGCACCTTTGAAAAGTCATGGAAACGTTGTCCACGCGGGTGAAGCCGCGGGAAACAGCTAGTTACTCATAAACTAACAAAGTCTACTTTTACTAATTTTCCTTTTAAAATGGATTACATATCCTAATATTTACCTGTTTTTCAGATGTCTTGAAATAGTGGTTTGTATATAGTTTTGCCCGCGGCTTCGCTCGCGTGAACATAGTTTTTAAGGTTCCGTACCCAAAAGGTAATAACGAGACCATATTACTAAGACTTCGCTGTCCGTCCGTCTGTCCGTCTGTCACCAGGCTGTATACCGTGATAGCTAGACAGTTAAAATTTTCACAAATAATGTATTTCTGTTGCCGCTAAAACAAATACTAAAAATTTAAAAAAAGTGAGTCTCCATACAAAAAAACGTGTATTTTTTTAAACGTGAAGAAACTAGCGCCATCCAGTATGATAGTACGATACTGAATAAACTAGCACCATCTAGTATGATGGTACGGAACCCTATGAAACTTGGCACACATATAGCTTAGGTCCTGGAATAGGACATAGGCTACTTTTCATCCCGGGAAAATCGAAAACAGCGCGGGACGGCTAGTAATATTATAAACGCGAAAGTTTGTATGTATGGATGTATGGATGTTTGTTACTCTTTCATGTCACAACAGATTAACGGATCTGGATGAAATTTGGTTGGTAGTATTAACATATAGGCTACCTTTTTTCCACGCTCGCGAGCTGCTAGCTGTTCGCGCACTGCGCACCCTCGAAACATCATATAAACATTGTCCACGCGGTTGAAGCCGAGGGAAACAGCTAGTACCTCTAACCTTAATCCAACTTTCCTACCTGGACAACAAAACTTCTACCTAGGCTAGAGTCTACTGAATTAACTATGTTCACGCGAGCGAAGACGCTGGTAAAAGCTAGTATACAATATACTTACTGAATTAACCAAAGTTTTCCTTTACTCGAAAGGTTCCAACTGTAAAACCTGTTTTTTTTTCACTTTTGACGAGCCTTTGTTATGACATGGTATTGACGATAGCAGCAAAAATTGAAATCCCAAGTTATTAAAGAACTATGTCACCTGGAATGCCATAGCAGTGACATATCAATGCTGTTAGTATAGGAGCTTGGTATCATTTGCCGTACAGCTCGCTATTCAAGCGGGACCTGCTTGAAGCCGCCCCTCCCGTCAGATGGATGGAAGCGGCCAGCCACCAATCCCGCCGCTTTGTGATGCAGATCACCTTAATCCGTGTCTGTCGGCGACGTGTCAACACCAGCATCCAGGGTCGCATTGGGTTACCGTGGACATTCCCCTAAATAGCTCCAGCAGAAATCGCCACAATAAAATTATGAAGACACAGCAAACAAATTAAATTTTAAATTTTTATTTTCAATTATTTTTATACGAGTTACTTCTTGTCACGTGTCAAAAACAACATTTTGTTCTGAAAATGTTTGAAATACCTAGGCGTGACGTCATAGTTTTTAACTTCATTAATGTACTCTTTTTGTGATTTGATGAATTAAAAATTAAAGACTTAATGGAACAAAAACGAGTCAGGTTTTTTATAAATATTGCAGTAGGAAGGTAATTTAGTGAACAAGAGCTTGTTGTTTTATTTTTGATTTAGTTTTCATGTTGTTGTTTGTTATTGTTTGTCATCATATACATAAAGACAAACAACAAAACATAGTCAAACATTCTAAATGTTTTTTCTATTTTTTTGTCATAGTTGTGTGTCCCACATAGTTTTTTTATTTTCTCGGGATGTCCACACTAACATCATCGCAGCGCGGCGCCTCTGCCGGCTCTGCGAAAGGATTATGAAGGGCTGAGATAGCAATTTGCGGCGTACTTAATTACAAGATAAATTAGAATGCAAATTAATAGGCGTAGAGTAGCGTTCGGCAGCCTTGCGCATCGTGGCTCTCATTTCCATAGCTACCATATACCCATTACATGAGAGTTGAGCTGTATTTTGAACACCCTAATTTATCATCATCATCATATCAGCCGAAAACGTCCACTGCTGGACAAAGGCCTCCTCCAAGGATTTCCACGACGACCGGTCCTGCACCGCCCGCATCCATCGGCTTCCTGCGATTTTCACCAGGTCGTAGGTCGACGCTACGTTTACCGGTGCGCGGTCGCCACTCTAGAATTTTACTACCCCAACGAGCTATGTGCCCTGCCCACTGCCACTTCAGTTTAGCGATTCTGTGAGCTAAGTCGGTTACTTTGCTTCTCCTGCGGATCTCCTCGTTTCTGATGCGATCACGAAGAGAAACTCCGAGCATAGCACGCTCCATTGCCCTTTGGGTGAACTTGAGCCTTCTTATAAAAACACCCTAATTATAAAAGTATTAAGTAAAGATAACCAATATACAAATAAAGTATTTATTATGTAGGTAATTTCTTATTTGTACTTCTTCGTAGGAAAAGTAATACCTATGATTGTAAATTGCTACGGCAATATAATTTTATAATGGTAGTTACGGCGACCAAAAAAAACCGGCCAAGTGTGAGTCGGACTCGCTGAGGGTTCCGTACCACCACATCTCTGGATAAAGAACCTTTTAAATAATAAATCGAAAACTATACATCATAAAACTTATTAAAAATCTGTAAGCTTAATCGACTGACTCGGTGGCTCAGTGGTTAGTGCCCTTGACTACTGATCCGAGGGTTGTGGGTTCGATCCCCACCCAGGGCAAGCATTTGTGTGATGAGCAGATTTGTTTGCTCTGTGTCTGGGTGTTAAATAATATCTATATATGTATGTATTTAATCGTATATAAGTATGTATATCAGTCTCTGGTAACCCATAACACAGGGAATCTTACTTTTTTTGTCCCAGAATATTTATTTATTTATTTATTTAATCTTTGAGCTTAAGCCTGTGCCAATGAAGCCCTTTTTAGATGAAACCTCACATGACACGATTAACTCAATTAAAAATTTGGACCGCCGTTCCTTTCATAATTGATAACGTAATTTAAACAAAGACTATATATTTTATGATTTAATTACAAATATATAGTTTTTAGATTGATTCCTACTTGTAGTTTATGATGGTATTACTTGCCAAATTTCATAGTTCTAGGTTAATGGAAAATCATCTTCGAAACTGTTCACTGCCGCCCTGGAAGATGTTTTTAAGCTCATGCACTGGGGTGGACTCGGCATCAATATCGGCGAGTCCATAACCCACCTCCGATTCGCTGACGATATCGTGATCATGGCTGAGATTAAGGATAACTTAGGCACAATGCTCGATGGTCTCAGTAGAACGGAAAATACCCTATAAATTTTGATGCCCTTGAGAGTGTCGAAATACCTATACGTTTTTGCGGCATAAACGGACGTATCTTTTTTTACGTTAACTTAGAAGTTTGATATTTTTAACCCCCGACGCAAAAAAGAGGGGTATTATAAGTTTGACCGCTATGTGTGTGTGTGTGTGTCTGTGTATCTGTGTGTCTGTGTGTCTGTCTGTGGCACCGTAGCTCTCAAACGGGTGAACCGATTTGGATGCGTTTTTTTTTATTTACAAGCAGGTTTTTTGGCGATGGTTCTTAGATACGTTTTATCAAAATCGGTTCAGCCGTTTCAAGGTCATCAGCTCTTTTGTTAGCTGCGGTAGGGTTCTTAGACTCTTAATGTGTATTTACTTTACTTTCAAACATACATGTGACCTAAAACTTGAAACACTCATGTATGCTTAATAACTATGCAGGATTATGGAACTCTTGGTCTGATGCTGCACCAGGATATCCAGAACACTAGCACACTCTTAAAAAAATAATAGCAGATATGTCGTGTTTGGACTCGTTTTGTTCAGTATTTGATTCTGCATACAATGCAATGGTGGCAACACGGTGAGCTGATGCTGCGGCCAGGATATCCAGAACACTAGCACATCCTTGAAAAAATAATAGCAGATATGTCGTGTTTGGACTCGGTTTGTTCAGTATTTGATTCTGCATACAATGCAATGGTGGCAACACGGTGAGCTGATGCTGCGGCCAGGATATCCAGAACACTAGCACATCCTTGAAAAAATAATAGCAGATATGTCGTGTTTGGACTCGTTTTGATCAGTATTTGATTCTGCATACAATGCAATGGTGGCAACACGGTGAGCTGATGTTGTTAAAATCCGTTAAATTTTTGACATACCTACGTACCTGAAACTATGACTAACTGTAAACTAAATATTATTGAGATAAACCTTCGCTTTGATTTCTTATTCTTTGCAATTCTTCCAATGCTGATTTATCATGTGGACAATTTAATAGTTTTCTTTGATCCAATTCACAAATTGCAATACCTTGTAAACTTTTCACTCGACTCAAAGTCACATAAGCCTGGCCTTTTGCAAAAGTAGTATTCAATAAAAATGTTAAAGAAAACATAAATATTTTTAAGAAGGAAAAAAGTGGCGCTCGTTGATGTATTAACACAGCCTTTCATAATAAAATATTTCAACGCGCGCCTAAATAATTTAGCATCTCTTACATAACTTCCAAACATTTTGGTTTAAAAACAAAACAACCGAACATAATTTTGATGAATGTTTTATAGACAAATCTATATCCTTTTAGATATAACTGTACTTGTCATTAATTATTTTGAAAATAAGTTAAAAATTTTGATATAAAAATTAAATTTAAAATTTAAAAAACCCCCCCTGCAAAAAAGTAAAGCGGACATTTAAAAAGTAAAAAATAATACCTTTCGTTGAGCCATCAAATTCATTTCAGAAATACCTATATATATTTTAACTATCGAAATCGATATCCGGCACGATAGGGTATGCTCATTAAAATGGCGCTATAATGTCGCGTCGGGGTACCGCTAAGTTTAAAGCAATAACTAGTATTTTGTGAATGAGGCTGCTAACTTCCCAAATATAATAAAATACATAGCTAAAATAGAGAACTTTCAAACTCATAACTCTCCCAGACTCATAACACCCAATGTTACTAGATTTGTCACAAAAGTTGATCGTCGTCGCAAGTTGGTCGAAAATACTAGTAAATAATAGATAGTCAATCAAATGAAGGGTCTGATTCACTAAAGCGGTACCCCGACGCGACATTATAGCGCCATTTTAATGAGCAAACCCTATCGTGCCATCCATCGATTTCGATAATTAAAATATATATAGGTATTTCTGAAATGAATTTGATGGCTCAACGAAAGGTATTATTTTTTTACTTTTTAAATGTCCGCTTTACTTTTTTGCAGGGGGGGTTTTTTAAATTTTTAATTTATCACAGCTTTAAGGGACTGTAGACCGGAGTATACGGTTTTAATTTCAACCTCCGCGCATTCCCGAGATAAAGGGTCTTGACAGACAGACGGGCGGACGTTCCATTTTTTTCCTTTCGAGGTACAGAACCCTAAAAAAGAAAAAAAGCGTGGTATTATACCAAGCCAAGAACTCAAGAAGTTTGCTCTCAGATAAAAAATGTCTGTTTATGTGTGTGTGTGTGTGTGTGTATGTGTGTGTGTGTGTGTGTGTGTATGTGTGTGTGTGCGTGTCTTCGACAACCTTTTAGGAGATTCTATCGAGTATTTTGGAGTGATAGCGTGCGTTTACAGTGTGCGTACAGGTTTGGAGTAGTTTTGATTGCTTTCGCATTGATTTTAAGTGAGGCTCCATCTGAACTTTTTTTTTTATCTGAGAATTGGATAGGGAGATAAAGCGATAGCAGTTATGGCATTTAAAAATAATGGTGATAGATAGATAGATAGATAGATAGACACATAAACTGTTTTATTTGTATCTGCAGACACACACACAAACGATAAATTAAATAAACATGAATATAGAATTTACGGAACCCTAACAAAGTAAAATCATAGTAAAAAAAAATAAAAAAATCAACTAATAATAAAAAGCACTACAAGTGTGCTGCAGCAGTGCAAATAGGCCATAGCTCACCAGGGGAAATTCACTCAGGAACAAACACCTCAGTATATCAATATATATATACTGTGGTATATCGCTGTTTTTCTGCTATGAGGACACGCAGAAAAAAATTGACAACAATTTTTACGAAAAACATTAACTTCACGTGAAAACTTTCTTACACTTAAGGCGAGGCATTGATTGGAACAGTTGTCTCTGTTTTTTTCTTTACGTGTAGTAAGTAAGAAAGTTTTGAAAGCAAGTGCAAGTGTAAGAAAGAGTTAAGAAAATAACCACACTTTTGCAATTTTTCAATTTTTTTTCGTTTAGTTTCAACTTTCTGTATCAAAGTATAAAAAATAATAACATTTCTCACTTTGTATTATCACAACAAATATTGTTGTATGTTTTTTTAAATTAATACTTCCAGTTATTAGTCATAACTAGAGTTGAAAGTAACGGTGTAGACCTATCTTTGGGATTTTTTTCTATCGAGCCATAACTGCTCAATCGTGTTTCTAATAGCTTTTGACTTTAAAGAACATCATCAACAATAAGGGTTTTTTTTCAACCTTGGGTTTTCTATCGTTTAGGAGTAATTGACGTCAAAAATAACGAAAATCTGTAATATTACTGCCTTAAAGTAATTGGTTTTGATACAATTCTATTTTGTCTTTTACATTGATGAGTTGCGTGCAATAGAAATTAACTAAAATAGTAAAAAAAAATATAATTTGGTGTTAATTAGTCTCTATATTTAGCTTCTAAATGGTTCACAAATTTAATTTTACCTGGTGTAACAAAATTGGCGTAGGTCCCGTTAACTGGGGCTTCTACTCATTATACTGAACAACTTTTGTTTCATAACTTTGCTGGAATCGCAAAAAAAAATTTACTCTTCATATAAATCGATCAGCATTGACCAATTTTGAGCATTTTTTATGGAGGGTCCAAATTTATTTTTGAGTATCGACTATGGGTTCCTTAGGGTAAGTTGTTTAGTATGATGAGTAGAACCCACAGGTAAAACGGGTCTTAAACCATTTTTTATACCATTTTTTTACACCCTGTATACCTACCCATCTAAAAAATTAACGGTCCCATGAGAACCTATTACATATCCGTAAAAATATTTTTTTTTATTATTTCTTTTCTATTAAAATATTTTATCAGAGATAGTATTTAAAGAATTCGCTGGGATTTGTTATTTTATATCTTGGAATTATAAAGCGCGCAATCAGTTGCCCTATTAGATTGAAACGTTACTGCCCGCGACACGTGGCGCGCATGCGTCCCGCCAACGTTTGACAGCTATACAAACATGGCGCCCGATAGCAAAATCAAATTGTTATTAATATTATATCTGCAAACACATTGTTCTTTCACTGCGTCAATATAATTTCTGTAATTGCTCCTCGATTCTTTTCCCCCATTATTTTATGGCGTACTTCTAACCGGCCAGTGTTTGATTTTGGGGGAGATATGATTTCTTGTGCAAACTTTGGTGGGAGGTTTTGTTAATTATTATGGAATTGTGATGGATTAACTAACATTGAATTTAGGGTCTTTGGGAATCTGTAAATCTATTACGTGGAAGTCAATAAGTCTTTAAAAGCTTTTTTAAGGCGAGGTATTGATTGGAACAGTTGTCTCTGTCTTTTTCTTTTCGTGTAAAGAGTAAAGAAAATAACCACATTTTTTCACTTTGCAATTGTTTTTCGTTTTAATTAAAAACTACAATAAAAGTGTAAAATATAATAACTTTACTAACGTTCTATTATCATAATAAACATTGCTGTATATATTTTTTTGAATTTATGCTTCAAAATATTAGTCTTATCTAGAGTTTACCTATCTTTGTAATTTTTTTCTTTTTTTTTAATTTTTTTTATATTCACAATTGATAAGCACTTGGCATTATCTCACCTGATGGTAAGTGACGTTGATGCCGAAGATGGAAGCCGGCTTACCAAGATTCCCCAACCCAATGGAACAAAACTGCTCAATCGTGTTTCTAATAGCTTTTGACTTAAAAAAACATCATCAACAATAAGGGTATTTTTTTCTACTTGGGTTTTCTGTCGTTTAGGAGTAACTGGCGTCAAAAATAACGAAAATCTGTAATATTACAGCCTTAATCCACAATTGGTACGCCCTTGGCATCATCTCACCTGATGGTAAGTGACGATGATGCCGAAGGTTATTATAAATTTTGTCCCTTTACTTATAATAAAGCGTCGGTGGCTCAACCGGTAACGACTCGGTCCTTCTAACCAGAGGTACCGGGTTCAAATCTGGACGGCCAATGAACCAATGAGTTTAACTTGAGTTGAACTTACGTACATATATGTACTTACCGATTGCTTTAACGGTGAAGGAAAACATCGTGAGGAAACCTGCACACGCCTGCGAAGAAACTCGAAGGTTGTGTGTGAAGTCGACCAACCCGCACTGGGCCCGCGTGGTCGACTATGGCCTGATCGCCCTAATTCAGGGTATGCTCGAGCCCCTCGGTGGGGACGTATATGAGCTGATGTGACTGACTTATAATAATTATAACCATAACACACTTTAATCAACAACTCGAATGTAAAATGATGGAAAGAAAGTTCTTGGGCGGTATATTAATCGGTTGGGTGGTAATTTAATATGGATGACGACAGCATCAGAAATAAATTATGAACTCTTGATCACTCAATTGCCCTCCTACTTAAAGTTTGGAAAACCTCACTCGTTTTGTTTTCCATCAGGTTTTCGATTTTTAATTCACCAAAATCACAAAATGAGTACATAAAGGACGCTGCTGAACTATGGCGTCACGCCTAGGTATTTCAAACATTTTTAGAACAAAATGTCGTTTTTGACAGATGATAAAAAGTAACTCAGATGACTAGCATTCGTCATCCCTGTTATTCGGGCGGTAACATGTTGGCATTATTATTGTAGAATTTATTGTGTGGTTATTTAACTTTGATGGGCAGTAACATTATAAAATAAGTTATTGGTGAGAGTGATAGAGGTAGGGTTCAAGATGGGGATTAAGGTTGCGTTTAAAATGGGGTTATTTGGCTGTTGGTAAGGTTAAGTTAGGTGTAATATGAGGAGAAAAGCGCTAGCCAAGCGAGCGAAGCGAGTGTACCACGACAGCGGCCTGCTAAACACCAGACCCAACTTCGCTAGTTGCCCTAGATTACTACCCACTTGAAATGCGTTACTGCCCAGTTGTTGATTTACTGCCTATTTGCAGTTATTCTACTGCCCATATTTTACCGTTTTACTGCTCAAAAGATTATTAATCTACCCGATTTGTACTTTTATACTTCCCAAAATTCAATGTGGACTCGGCATCAACATCAACGGCGAATACATCACCCACCTCCGATTCGCTAACGATATCGTAAGCACAATGCTCGATATCCTCAGTAAAGTCTCTCAACAAGTGGGCCTTAAAATGAACATGGACAAGACGAAAGTAATGTTAAATGTCCGTGTCGCACCCACCCCTCTAAAGGTTGGAGATTCTACACTGGAAGTTGTTGACGAATATGTATACCTGGGACAATCGGAGATCCGTAGAACTAAAGTAACCGACATAGCTCACAGAATCGCTAAACTGACGTGGCAGTGGGCAGGGCACATAGCTCGTAGAACAGATGGCCGATGGGGCAGTAAATTTCTTGAGTGGCGACCGCGCACCGGAAAACGTAGCGTAGGCAGGCCTCCCACGCGGTGGACCGATGACCTGGTGAAGATCGCGGGAAGCCGATGGATGCAGGCAGCGCAGGACCGGTCGTCGTGGAAATCCTTGGGGGAGGCCTTTGTCCAGCAGTGGACGATTTGTGGCTGACATGATGATGACTTCCCAAAATTCAATATATAATTTCCCATTTGAATATACCTATATTACTCCATTAAAAAACTATTATAGCCTGCAAAGATTAGATGAACAGATCCAAGAAAAAAACTTGAAAATTGGATAATTTTTAGGGTTCCTTAATCTGTTTGTCCATCGGTATGTCACAGCCGTTTTGCTCAAATACTATTACAGCCATAAAGCTGAAATTTGGTATGCTTATACCAATCTGTAATCCTCATGTAAAGTGGGGGTGATTTTTTTTGTTGACGTAAGTACCTTATTGTGCGCGGGGTATCGTTGACTTGTTCTTTCAAAACTACGGAGTATATACCAAGATCAATTTTCCGATTAACGATTCTTATATTAAACTAGTGGATGCCCGCAGCTTCGCACGCGCAGATCCCGATTTTTGCGGTTCCCGTGGGGATTTCCCAAAATCCTTTCTTAGTGGATGCCTAAGTCATAACATCTACCTGCATGCCAAATTTCAGCCCGATCCGTCCAGTGGTTTGGGCTGTGCGTTGATAGATCACGATGTCAGTCAGTCAGTCACTTTTGAGTTATATATATTTAGATAAACTTTCTGAATAGCTAAACCCCTATTTCAGAAAATCCAAAAGTATTGGATATAGTAGGACATACCAAAGTATAGGTATATATATTACTAGCTGTTTCCCGCGGCTTTGCCCGCGCAAATCCCGTTTTTTACCTTACCGTTAAAATTTCCGAATGAAAAATAGATTACGACCTATTCTCAGACCTACCGAATATACACAGAAAATTTCATGGAAATCGGTCCACCTGTTTCCGAGGAGTATGGCTACTAACACTGTGACATGAGAATTTTATATATATATATATATATATATATATATATATATATATATATAGAGAGAGAGAGAGAGAGAGAAGATATATTAGTACTAACATAGAGTATGGACACTCCCTGCCGCTTCTAGATTGCGACCTCACCCCCTCGTCACCCAGATTGATACATATTGGTACAGTTTGGTTCACGAACGTATTGGATTTCGCCGTGATTTTGTTTGCTCCGTCATTTGTTTTTTAGAAATGTAATTTCACGACCGTTGTATGCGTGTCCCGATGTGGACATACAATGAATTTAGAAGCTAAATTATCACGGCCAAGTAGGCTTTCTTAGTTTGGTATTAACTAAAAGTCGAACAACTTAAAATGTGCTGTTGGATTTTACAAAAAGTTCATAGATTTTACATACAAAAAAATACTATAGCAACTGAAAAATAACTGGTTTTTTCAGTACATTTATTTTTTAAGAGACTAGAATGCTACATTGCGCATGTTTCGACACGCACTTGGCCATTTTTTAAATTAATTGTAGTAAAATGTGGAATTTTATTTCGTTATTTAAGTCGCCAGTTCGATAGATTCAACCACAACTATTTCCACAACGACCTTTCCTGCGCTACCCACAACCAATCATCATCATCATTATTCCCGCCATCAGTCTACGCTACATTTTACTTAATTGATCTTTGATTTAAGAACCAACAATTATGGACAAATTTTTGATTGGTTATTAGTCTGAACAAAAGCTAGGCTTTTAAGTTTCGTTTTTTAATTACTAATTATAAATAAACAAAAAATGGCCGAAATTAGTTTAGTATGAAAACAGGTGACGACAATAAAATTAAACTTATTATTTTTATCGATAAAACAAAAACGTATAAGCCTAGCTTTTGTTCTGACTGACAGCCTATTAAAAAATTGGTCCATATCGGTTAACATTTAAGAGGTGAAAATCGTTAACGCCGTTTGTATGAAAAGTCGCAGCTTCACAATCCTCTTAACTAGTTTTTGAAGAGTATTCTTAAAATAAAGTCTTTATTCTGTGTCCTCCACCAACAAAACACGCAATATCTTGTGCAGCTATAAAAAGATAATCAGGGAGATCCCCGATATTCTATCGTTGGTTAGACCCCTCTCCGCTCCGGGTATCAAATCTCAATTGGGATGAGTTCCCCACAGATCTTTTATCGATAAGATTGGACCCCCTATTTGATTATAGGACATTGTTTTGTCACTCTATCCGCCCTAAACAATTTCTGTTTTTGTTTATTTGTTATTATTTTGTGGTTTTCTCGGCCGGCAAAGTGCTATTTTTTAACGATTGAACACAGAAAATAAGTAGGTATACAACCTATTTATTACATTTGTTGTATTTTAAAGGGCAGGTATATATTTTATTTTTTAGCGCTTTTCAATTGTGAATAATTTTATTTTTTACCCGACTGCGCCAGAAGGAGGGTTATGTTTTTCGAGAGTATGTATGTATGTATGTATGTTTGTATGTATAATTGTTTGGCACGCTCTGCAGCCTGAACGGCTGGATGGATTTTAGCTTGAGACGTGTCGTTAGATTCGTATTTACTGTGAGAGTGACACTGGGTATATCAAAATAAAAAAAAACAAAATGGCGGATTTTTGGCGCCAAATTCAAATGTTTGACACGCTCTGCAGCCTGAACGGCTCGATGAGTTATAGCTTGAGGGTTGTCGTTAGATACGTTTTTACTGTGAGAATGACACTGGGTATATCAAAATAAAAAAAAAACCAAAATGGCGGATTTTTTGCGCCAAATTCAAATGAACTTATTCAATAATAAAACTAAAAAAATGAATAAAATAAAAAACGGTAATTTAAAAAACTAAAAAACCCGCCTGCGTTTCTGTGTGATTTGAAAATGAAAAACCCTAAAACAAGAAAGTCGTCATACCCGATTGCACTTAACTTAAGAAAAATTGTAGCAGTCGGGACCCATTCTAGAAATGGAGGCTTAGTGAATTGAGAGCACATACCTATATAACATTGCAGATTACTCCAATATACTGACTAAACGGCTGACTTTCTAGAATGGGTCCCGACTGCTACAGTTTTTCTTAAGTTAAGTGCAATCGGGTATGACGACTTTCTTGTTTTAGGGTTTTTCATTTTCAAATCACACAGAAACGCAGGCGGGTTTTTTAGTTTTTTAAATTACCGTTTTTTTTTAATTTAGGTACCGCCCGACTGCGCCCGAAGGAGACTTTTGTATTTCGAGTGTATGTGTTTGTTTATTTATCCATTTCTTTGGCATGCTCTGTAGCTTATACGGCTTGATGTATTTTGGAGTGCGAGGAGTCGTTGGATTCATCTTAATCCCGTTGTGATGATATAGGATACATTTTTACCCGACTGGCCAAAAAAGAGGGGTTAAGTTTTAATACAGTCTGATTATTAATTTTCAATTAATTCGTGTACTTATTTATGTTGTTAGTAGTGAATTCCTGCGATGCCGTTCCTGCTTTTAAAATACTTGGATTTCGACAACAGCGTCACCTACTAAGTCCAGCTAAAGCTAAGAACCATCCAGGTGACTCCATGTGTACCTACAAGAAATCATCAAAATCGGTCAAGGCGTTTAGGAAGAGTAGAATAACGAACACACGCATGATTAAAATAAACAAATATTCATTCACTCTTATTACCCGACTACAAAAAAGGGTTATGTTTTTGACAGTCACACACATACATGTGTTCCCTCTTATTTCCTAAACCACTGAACCGATTTTGACAAATGTGGTGTCTTTGAATTCTTGCCATCACTCCGCGTGTCATGGGATCAACATGGAGGATTTTATAAGTGAATTGTCTCTATCGTTCCTGTGCACTTAATCGCACATGGTGGTGGGGTCTGCCTTCCTTGCCTTCTCTCACCACTTCGCTCTATTGGACGTGTGGTCTGCGGTAACATTGCAAGAACGTAGGTCTTTCTCAGTGACATCCTTTTACCTCGTTTTCGGTCTTCCTCTTCTTCTGAACGCCTGGATGTTCCCTGGATATACCCGTGAGAAACCAGAAATGAACATTTTTTATGCTTTTGGCCTGGAGCATTTGCCCATAGTGCCTTGCTCTGTTCATTTGCCCATTCCTTCAGCATTATTTTTCTCGTGCAAAGTGAGACTCCCACTATTGGTTCAGGTCCAATAGCTGGTGTCTTTGCTCTAGTTCTTGCAAGCTTATCTGCTATTTCGTTCCCCTTGATGCCGCTATGCCCCGGCATCCAGTATAAGGTGACCTTGTTTAGTCTCCCTAGCTGATTGAGGGCAGTAGCACACTCAAGAGTTAATTTGGAATCAATTTCATGGGATTTCAGTGCCATAAGGGCCGCCTGACTATCCGAACATATGACTATGTTTCCATTTTTATGACATTTGTGCGCATTTTACTATGGCGTACATTGCCGCCTGTTAAAACGTTGCAGGCGGGCCTAAGCTGTATGACAGCTTTATCTCTGAGTCTCCACCGCATACCCCATCCCCGGCTAAACCCTCCTTTTTATGGGTCATCTGTAAACCAGATAAGGTCCCTAGAATTAAAGGGTTTTAGATACCGCTGCGTTCCATATGCCCCGCTGCGGAATGTGAACCGTGACATATTATTAAAACTCTTTTAAAGGGGAATCGGATGGCATGGCCAGTACAGGATTCACGATGAGCGCACCGTAGAGGTCGTTTGTCACTCGTGATTTCCAGTTTGCCCTACCACCCCCCATTGCACGCAGCATGGCAACCCTGGCCTTCTTTTGTAAATCGATGTACAGCGGTTTGAGGTTAAGAATAGCCTCTGATGGCACTAGTTGCCATGCGACAAGAAATTTTTTGTAGGCTATTAAAGGTAACAATGCATGTATGCTGTTGAGTCTTCTTGTGCCAAGCACCACATCCATAGGCAACCATAGGCCGCCCTATGGCCACCTACGGCGGTGTAGGCCCACTTAGTCTGCAAACCCCACCAAGTCCCACCAGCCGAAAACACGCTCCCAGCGCTATTTTAGCCTTACTTGTGATGTATTCAGTGTGTCTATTCCAGGTCAGTTTGTAATCTAGGATTACTCCTAGATACTTAACTTCTCGTAAAAACGGTTTAGTCCTTCCGAAGAGTGTAGGAGATTTTAAGTTCTCTGCTTTCCTTCTTCTGGTGAAGGGGACTACAATTGTTTTTTTTCGCGTTAACTGTTAGCTGACCGTCATTACACCACCGTTCTATCCTGTAGAGGGCCTTTTATGTAGTGGATGATCCGCCTACTATTGACACAACCAGATCATCTGCATAGCTCTGTGTCTCCAAGTTAGCTTCATTTAGCTCATCATGAAGACAGTCGATAACTAGGGATCATTCTATAGCCCGTCAACTTCGTGCGCGGTACGCCTGTGGTACGGGCGGGGGCAAGGTAGCACAGCACGACACGACACGATCTCCGCGGGGGGAGCTTGAGGCTAGCGGGGAAGAGCACGAGGCTCATGCCCTTCCCCGCTAGCCTCAAGCTCCCCCGCGGAGATCTTCCCGCACACCCCGCCTCAGCTGCTCAGGCGTATCGCGCACGAAGTTGACGGGCTATAGAGGAGATAGAATCCCTTCTTGTGGACATCCCCGGGTAATCCTCACTTCCAGAGTGTCACCAAGTAGTGTCGTTTTTACTGATGGTCTTTTAGTTTGACGGGCATTTTCGGGTCATAGATCACTCCAGACACGTCCCGCCACTTTATCCAGGCTGCTGCGATCCGGTGCTGAATATTCGACTCTACTTTTCCTGAACTATGTAACATAATTGTATGGGTGAATTACTCGACTCAAAAAAAATTTTAGACAATCGTTTGGTATAAAAATATAAAGGTCTTGATGAGCAAATTCTAAATATGTATATATCACATATTATGCAAATGTTTTTAAGTTCTTATAAAATTGTCTCACAAGCGATGTTATGAGATGGCTCAAGTTTTTGACAGTCACATATGTACTCGTATGTGTGAACGTTTATCTGTTTCCTCGGATTTCCTAAATTACTAAACCGATTTTGACAAATGTAGCATCTTTGGATTCATGTCATCACTCCCCGTGTCATAGCATATACAGCATTTTAAAAAATAAAAAAAAAGTATGCGTGTAAGCTCCTACGCGCGACACTCATGAAACAAACTTTTATTTTCGGCATCCGGCCTCCGGCCTTTGGCCTCGCACGGACCGCTACGCTCCGAGCGCGCCCTCCGGCGTCGCATTAGGCAACATGGCCATGTTTCCTTAGCCTTCGTGACTGAAAAAACGTAATGACATAAAAAGGTACTGTAACGCGTTGCCGATCAACACTCGATTTCACGCCCCATATATTTTTCATACCGCGCTCTGTATATGAATCAATTCTGCAGAAGTAAACTTAAAAACTCTTTTTTAAGATAATTATTTCATGTTTGGTATCAAAAGAAAGGTGCAAGCAAGATGAGATGAGTAAATTCTAAATTTACGTCTGCAAATGTTTTAAAGTTCTTAGCAAATGGTCTCACAAGCGATATTATGAGATGGCTCAATGTACACGCGCTACAATCATGCGACATGACAGGCGGGTAGCGAGGTGGGGCGGCGTTGTACCCTGAGCACAAGAATACGGAAATAAAATAAATGTTAAAAAAACTAAAACTCCATTACCGAAAATCTTTACTGAAAACAAAAAACAAAGAAGTATGAAAAGTTTCCCGCCTGCAATCATAGGCTTTATTTTTCCCTTCATCTGGGGTTAATAGCCGTGGTGAGAATCAAAATTTATATCTTAAGTACCTAACATTATGGCTTACGACCGAGGCTATTACCCCAGATGAAGGGAAAAATAAAGGCTATGATTTCACATTTCAGGCGGGAAACTTGTTTTCATACTTTTCAGTAGAGATTTTCCGTAGTCGGGTTTTTTTTAACTTTACTTTTTTTATCAACTTTACTATTGAAATTAAAAAATTCTTTGCAAAATACAACAGCGCAGATGACAGTAGACATATTTTGTCTCTGATTTTGAATAAAAATAAAATACTACCATATCAACTGTCGACACAATAATTAATTGTAGTACTTGCGTAAAAAAATTTAATAATCCAATGCAATCTGGTTTCTCTTTCATGTGTCTCGTAGTTTATTTCGTTACGTCATGAACTATAGACACCAAAATATATTTTTTCACATATTTCGCGCCAAAAACTTGAGCTTGCAGTAAATGGCGACGCGCGACTCCCCGGAGACTTTATTAGCGCGCGCTACACACCCATTATACATTTTTAAACCGTATCCATATAAATTAATGTCAATATCACCCTAGTGTAATATCAATCTCGTTGCGTAGTTGTTCGCGGATTAGGTTACAAATAATAACATTTTGTACGGTGATTCGTTCTGAATGGTGGCACCTACAGGTTAGAAGATTCGACATGTCTTGATACTTTCGCAGTTATGACACATTCTTTCTCATTTTAGGTAACCGAATGACGTGACATCAAATAAAGTTTTTGTACAGACTTTAATTTAGGTATCGTAAAAGATGTGGCTGTTGGGGTATAAAAGTTCTCGAGTGGCGACGGCGCACCGAAAAATATAGCGTAGGCGGGGGCCTACCACTCGACCACGACCTGGTGAAGGTCGCGGGAAGCCGCTGGATGCAGGCAACACAGGTCCTGTCGTTGTGTAATATCCTTGTATTGTCCTTCGGCTGATATAATGATAGACTTTAGTTTACGTTAAGAACCTAGCCACTGCGAATTGTGTCAAAGTTTAAATATTTAGTAAAATAAATCGCAAAGAAAGTATTCTTCATCATAATCTTGTGTACCAACCGGTCTATGTTGCCTTCAATTAAAGTAGCTATTCAGTTAAATATATCAAGACCGTTAATTCCAACTTTTCGCTCACTAACGAAGTGCCCTCCCCTAAACGAGGGTTGCCAGTTTACTGTTTCTTTATTCCATTATGTTTTTAAAGAGAAATGTCAAAGCTATCGCCCGATGCAGCACGAGTTGCTTCCGGAATAAGCCGAGGGTGCGCGAACAATTCAAATTGGGAATTGGAATTAGGAACACGAAGACGTTAATGACTTACCTGGTACGTTTTAATTGGCTGTTGAACTGTCAGTTTCAATTTTGGAAATTGGGTTTAGATTTTGTTGCAGAAAGGGGCAATTTGATGGGAATGGAGGCGGACGCGGTTATTTTTAGGGCTGCGGTTTTAATTTCCGCGTGATTATGATTGATCGGGTAACCGCAACAGATAATATTGGTCGAAGGCGGGCAGACTACAATTCTTTAGCCATTAGTGAGACACATGCTTTTCAAATGGGAGTTTTATTCGCACGGGAAAATTTTCGCTTTCTTTGAAGTTTACTGTAACAACTTAAGGTTAAGAGAATTTATAGTACTTAAGTATAGATAGGTGCGTATCAGCAAAGTATATAATATCGGCTGCCTATATTCAAAACACAGTAACTGACAATTCTCAGTATTTCTTTTAAATTTGCCTTATAAAAAAAGTTTTGCTCGCTAAATTGATAAAAAAATATATTTATGAATAGAAGATCATCATTACAGCTCATATACGTCCCCACCGAGGGGCTCGAGCCTACCCTGAATCAGGGCGATTAGGCCTTAGTCGACCACGCGGGCCCAGTGCGGGTTGGTCGACTTTACACACAACCTAGAATATATAGAATGAATGAATAGAAGATACTTCAATGAAATTATTTCTCAGAAAAAGTACTTCAAATTAAGTCATAAAAGTGATAAAAAATGCAATAGTACTAAAAAATTCAAGTATAAAAAGTTTGCAGTTACTGTGTTTTAAAATGGGGCAGCCGATATATTAGTACTAACATACAGCATGGACACTCCCTGCCGCTCTTTAGATTGCGACCTCACCCCCTCGTCACCCAGTTTGATACAGATTGGTTATAGTCTTTTGTTTTTAGAAATGTCATTTCACGACCGTTTGTATGCAGTGTCCGGGGTGTGGTATCAGCACGCAATACAGCAACTAACAATTTGTAGGTATCGCTATAATATAACAGAGAGAGAGGATTTTATAATTTGCGTAAGACCATAAATCTTGCGTAGCGCACAAAGAATAATCAGAATTACAGAACAAACTGCATTATGCGCTTCTAATGGAAGGGATTATGCAAATTACACAAGTGACAACAATCACGTGTCCGTGTTGGAATCAAACGCAAATAAATTGTTAAATAGCGTGTAAAATTCTCCTTGTATTGTGCGCCATAGACAAACATGATAATTTTATGTCCAGTTGCATTCGTAGTCAACTGCGTGTAAAATTTAAATAAACGCTTCGACGCTAATGCCATTCGAAATTAAAAATATTATTCGAATTACGAAGCTGACGTCGCGGTTTTGACGTCTTTATTCAAATTTCGAATAACGAGAAATTAGCCACGCGTCAACGAACACTTTCATATTCAAATTTGAAAGTAAATGTTTCGATTAAGTGGGGATCAATTAATTTTGCTAATGTACCATTGCTAACGGTCAATCATTTCAATTTAATGCCGTGTCGTTAATCATTAGATTTAGAATTAATATACAAGATAAACTATTTCAGTCTAGATTCCATTGAGTTTCCTCTTGATCGTAGATGACATCCTTCAAGGATGCTAAAATGGGAAGATTTAAAGTGTGAAATATTAAAGTGTCTACATCAACATCAAAAGATACATAAAAATATATTTTTTTGCGATCATAAATTTACATATTTTGCAGATGTTGAATTCAACTTTTTGAGTGTTCAACATTAAGAGAATTTAGCATTAAGAGAATTCAACATGAGAATTCAACATTAAGAGAATTCAACATTAAGAGAATTCAACACTATGAGAATTCAACATTAAGAGAATTCAACATTAAGAGAATTCAACATTATGTTCTGGAATCGCTATTTTATGTGCGTGAGTTATTATTATTATTTTATACACAAGAGTGTATATCACTGCACTTGTGTACATTAATTTTTAAAATGGTTGTCAAGCCTATTTTTGAAACTGTGATCATGTAAGCACTTATCAGTTATCACTGTTTCTGGAAGGGAGTTCCAAAAGTTCATTACTCGAAATGGTCCAAAGTGAGTTCTGGGGTTGCTAGCACATGAAGGTATTGTTAACTTCAGGGAGTGCCCTCTTAAGTGCCTATTCTGATTCATTTATGTTTTTCACATTGTAGTGGTTGAGTATTTTAAGTGTTTCTATTAGGTTTCTATGCTCGGAAATCCCCTACGCGATCGAATCAGAAACGAGGAGATTCGCAGCAGAACCAAAGTAACCGATATAGCTCACAAAATCGCTAAACTGAAGTGGCAGTGAGCAGGGTATATAGCACGTAGAACAGTAAAGTTCTCGAGCGGTGACCGCGCACCGGAAGACGTAGCGTAGGCAGGCCTCCCACGCGGTGGACCGACGGCCTAGTGAGGATCACGGGAAGCCGCTGAATGCAGACAGCGCAGGACCGGTCGTCGTGGAAATCATTGGGGGAGGCCTTTGTCCAGCAGTGAACGTCTTTCGGCTGATATGATGATGATGATGATTTGAATTCTAATTAACTGTTGAGTTAGAATTATACTAACTTACACACTAAATTATGCATAAAGTTCAGTGGTTCTTTTAGGATTTTAAAGTTTATACAGGGTGTCCAAGGACTAGTACGACAAACTTAAGGGGGTGATAGCTTGGGTCATTACTTGTTAGAATATCCAAATTTGACCTCAGTAAAAACCTCACCATTTTCGAAATATTTCGACTTTTTCAAAAATCCGTTAATTTACTACCTTGTGTCGAATTATTAATTATGTTTTTTCAAACTAACATTTGTAAATTAAAAAAAACACACTTAATTGTTTCTGATAGGTAGGATTACCCAATGTACATGATATTTTTCACTAGTGAAATAAGTGAGTCAGAAAAAAATACTTTGAATTTGGATTTTCAACTTCAGAAAATTATCTAGTTGAACTTTGACCTTCTTTGGTGAAAAAAAAAGTTCTGAACTGTGATGGAAAACTGTTTTAAAAAGTTACTCATTTAATGCAGATTTAAAAAAGGTATAACATTAATCCATTTTATTCACGGATAATGAGGTATTGCTATTTTTCTTGCATAAGGGGCTGATTTCAATGAAATCGGGAGTTATGGAATTTATTGTAAAAATTAACTTATTTTTTATGATTAGACTAAGTATTATTAGCTTAAAGTTTACAACATTCGTTAATTAAGAGTAAATAAAAAAAAACGTATTTGAAAACCAACTTTTAATTTAAAAAAATATAAAAGGTGTTCAAACTGTCCCAACCCCCCCCCCCCCCCCCCCCCCCGCCCGAATGCATGCTCGGCATCTACGCAAAAACGATCTTTTTAAGTTTCTTAGACTTATAGTCGAGCTGATTTCTTGTGCAGCAACGTTCACGCGGTGTCGTAGTTCCTGCTGGTTTTGTATTGGTATCTTGTACACCTTATCTTTTAGGCAACCCCAGTAAAAAAAGTGGAGAGGGTTGAGGTCCGGTGACCGAGGTGGCCAAAGAATAGGCCCTAGACGACCGATCCATCTGTCGCGGTACACGTTATTCAAATGCGCTCTTACTTCTCGGCCATAACGTGTGGGACACCCGTCATGTTGGAGCCACATTGTTGTTTTGAGTTCCAAAGAAACGTCTTCGAGGAGTAGGGGCAGCTCATTTTGCAGGAACTCCAGATATCCTTCAGCGTTCAGTGTTTGTGGCAACTCGAAGGGACCGATGATGTTTCCATTTAAAATTCCGGTCCACAGGTTTATTTTAAGTTGATACTGGGACCGGTCTTCCCTCGCCTCGTGGGGATTTTCTAGTTGCCAACTATGTATGTTATGCAAGTTCAAATAGCCATCTTTCCTGCAATGTGGCTCCAAAATGACGGGTGTCCCGCAAGTTATGGCTGAGAAGTAAGAGCGCATTTGAATAACGTGTACCGCGACAGATGGATCGGTCGTCTAGGGCTTATTCTTTGGCCACCTCGGTCACCGGACTTCAACCCTCTCCACTTTTTTACAGGCGTTGCCTAAAAGATAAGGTGTACAAGATACCAGTACAAAACCAGCAGGAACTACGACACCGCGAGAACGTTGCTGCACAAGAAATCAGCTCGACTATAAGTCTAAGAAACTTAAAAAGATCGTTTTTGTGGAGATGCCGAGCATGCATTCGGGCGGGGGGGAAACAGTTTGAACACCTTTTATATTTTTTTTTGGTTAAAAGTTGGTTTTCAAATACGGTTTTTTTATTTACTTACTTACTCCGCTGGCTCAACGACCCAAAGTGTGTCCTGGCCTCCGATAAGAGAACTCGCCATTTGTCCCGGTCTTGTGCGGTTTCGCGCCAGTCGTCAGCTTGGAGCTCGCGTAGGTCCGCGTTCACCACATCCGTCAGCTTGGAGCTCGCGTAGGTCCGCGTTCACCACATCTTTTTTATTTACTCTTAATTAATAATAATAAATAATTAACGAATGTTGTAAACTTTAAGCTAATAATACTTAGTCAAATCATAAAAAATAAGTTAATTTTTACAATAAATTCCATAACTCCCGATTTCATTGAAATCAGCCCCTTATGCAAGAAAAATAGCAATACCTCATTATCCGTAAATAAAATGGATTAATGTTATACCTTTTTTAAATCTGCATTAAATGAGTAACTTTTTAAAACAGTTTGCCATCACAGTTCAGAACTTTTTTTTCACCAAAGAAGGTCAAAGTTCAACTAGATAATTTTCTGAAGTTGAAAATCCAAATTCAAAGTATTTTTTTCTGACTCACTTATTTCACTAGTGAAAAATATCATGTATTCGTCGCCTGTATACTTGACTGAAGGAAGAAAGCTGGAAGGCTTTAACCGCCTCCGTGGCGTAATAGTCAGTCCATTCGCTTTACACCAGGAGGTCGCGGGTTCGACAACTTTGTCAACTTTGTAAGACTCAGTTTGGTTCGTGGTACTCGTACATTGGGTAATCCTACCTATCAGAAACAATTTAGTGTTTTTTTTTTATTTACAAATGTTAGTTTGAAAAAAAAATATTAATAATTCGACACAAGGTAGTAAATTAACGGATTTTTGAAAAAGTAGAAATATCTCGAAAATGGAGGTAATGACCCAACCTATCACCCCCTTAAGTTTATCGTACTAGTCCTTGGACACCCTGTATAATTCATGAGAATGCCCTTCCTAGATTTAAGAAGGAATCTCCCTTAAAATATTAACATATGATTAACAAATAACACAATTTTGTCTTCGAAAAGAAACCTTTCAAAGTCTCTTCATAAAGTTCTAGATAACACTTAAATCACGTCATAAAATCTCCTAAAGCACGTTCTCACTCCTGTAATTCTTCTCTCTAATTATCGGCCAGAACCCAAAACTCTGTCTCCTGCCACAGACTATAAATCAAGCAAATAAAATAGGGTCCTCGGGGGACCAAGACGTGTCGCCTCAGATAATAGGCCTTTATCGTCGACAACGACGCCTAGCACTGTAATGTTGTAATCGCAGAATACCCAATTTACAAAATGTCAAGCCGACGTTCTACTTTGGAAAAAGCCAGATATGCATCTTTCTTTTTAATCAACAATTTATAAGCCCTTGGCATCATCTCACCTGGTGGTGAAGATGGAAGAGGGCTTACCAAAATTCCCCAACGTAATGGAGATCTAGCTATCTTATCTTCAAGCCGGAACAAAATTGACGAAAGAATGACGAAACATTTACGCTCCAATTAAAGAAATTCTAGTTGAATAATGAATTTTATTCAGTAAATGAGTATATAAACAAATTTAAATAATTATTCAAATGACGTACAGAATGTATCTAATATTTTACAGATAAGTTGACATTTAATTTATTTTTAAATTTGTATTTTGTATTGCGACTTTACTTTTATCCCCAATTTTGTGTTTTTGATATAATTTCATATCATTTTTGATATCATATCATATTATTGTTTGACATTATTAAAATACTGTAAACTTGACATTGATAATATGAAATAAATAAATCTAATCTTGTCTAATCTAATCTATACAGAAATCGTTAATATTGGGTTAGTATAACAATGCAGCTAGTTAATTTCAAAAAAAACGTCCAAGTGCTAGTCAGAACCGCACACATAGGGTTTCGTACCATCACACTAGATAGCGCTAGGTTATTTAAAAAAAATGGTTTTTTTTGTATTTTTAGTATTTGTTGTTATATCGGCAACAGAAATACATCATCTGTGAAAATTTCAACTGTCTAGCCTATCACGGTTCATGAAAGACAGACTGCCGACCGACAGACGGACGGACAGACAGCGAAGTCTTAGTAATAGGGTCCCGTTTATACCCTTCGGGTACTGTAGTATAAAAAACATCAACGAGCTATATTTTCAAAACGTTGTTTTATCTATATTATCAATGGTGTTAATAATTATTACGTTCTACATCCGCCGACATTTTGAGAATCGGACGATTTAAGTCTGTTTCACCGTAACAAGAGAACTTGGCGGCAATTTGGAGGTTATTATACGACACAGTTTGATCAAAGTACCTACTATACTCGTATATACAGGGTGGGAAGGAGTATACCGACAGATTTTAACCAAAGATTCTAATGCTTATTTAGACAAAAAAAAGTAATATAAACATGGGCCAGTAAAGCCTAATTTTCGAGATCATAATTTTTAAATAATTCACAAGTTCAAAAAATCTCAAGGGTAACACGCCCTAATAATCTTATCTGACGTTTGTTGCCTCAAAGTATCATACTGACGTTGACTTCACTCGTCGTTTATCGTATGTTGTCGGAGTCGTTCGTGAAGTGTGAAGTTTTCTTTTTCACTCTTTAGACTAAGGTTTCGTTCAGAAGGGATTACTATCGTTAATTGATTTTTTGTTCCAGAAATTAAGTAAGTTAATAAGGCAGTTTTAGACCCATGTTGATATAACATTATTTACTCATAATACCACCAGGAATCCATGGTTAAAATCTGTCGGTTTACTCCTTCCCACCCTGTATACAGGTTGTAACAAAGTAGGTGTAGGTCCCGTTAACTGGGGCTTCCACTCATTATACTGAACAACTTTTGTTGTACGGCTTTGCTGAAACACAAAAAAAATATTTACTCTTCATACAAATCGATCAGCTGATTGACCAATTTTTGTATGAAGGGTCCAAGATAAACGTTAAGGATTTCACACATCACACACAATACATTTTTATACAGGTGCAGTACAGATTAACAATTTGACATACAATTTAGTTACAAATAAAAAAAATTAAAGAAGGGAAACGAATTCAAGGTAGAAAAAAAACAAACAAAAAACAACAAAACAACAATTGACTCTGGGTTCCTTTGGGAAAGTTGTTCAGTGTGATAAGTAGAACCCCCAGTTAACGGGACCTACACCAATTTTTTACATACTGTATATAGTTATATTGGGTTCGATAGTGGTTGTGATACGTTGTTTATTTAATTTATATTATTTTGTTGAATTGATAGACAACCTATTGGCTTTCATCAATAAAATTCATTTGTAGGTCCAATAACAATCTTGATACTTATCTATCTATGCTTAATTCAGTTATTACTCGTATTTTTTTTATCCACAATAATCCTAGAGCCGTTGACAACATTAGCTTCACATCAGGACGTCGCGGGTTCGATTCCCGACAGAGTCTAACTTTGTATGACTTGGTTTAGTTTTGTTGGAAGGGCATTTTCTAAGCCCGCCTGGCTAGCTACTACCATCTTACGTAAGTCTTGTAGCCAAGCATCAATAATAATAACATTGAAGTGTTCCAGCTTGAAAATAAGAGAGTCAGTTCCCCATTGCATTGGGATACTTAGTAAGCCCGCTTCCATCTTCGGCATCATCGTCTCTTACCATAAGGTAAGATGATGTCAAGGGCTTACCAATTGTGGATAAAAAAAATAGGACAGAATACTAATAAACATAGGATGATTTAGATCCAGAGGGATCTGCAGAAACCTTATTTACATGTTCAACCGACTTCGAAAAAGGAGGAGGTTCTGAGTTGGACAGTATGTTTTTTTTTGTATATTGTAAACCGATTTTTATTATTCCTTTTTTGATAGTTTAGGACTTCTTCTTGGTCCCATATTATCATATCAGCTCATATACGTCCCCACCGAGGGGCTCGAGTCACCCTGAATTAGGGCGATCGGGCCTTAATCGACCACGCGGGCCCAGTGCGGGTTGGTCGACTTCACACGCAACCTTCGAGTTTTTTCGCAGGCGTGTGCTGGTTTCCTCACGATGTTTTCCTTCACCGTAAGAGCGTCGGATAAACGTATATGAAATCGAAAGTCGAAAACACATTGGTACGTGACAGGATTCGAACCACGACCTCCCGGACAGGAGGTAGCGGCCCTTGCCATTGCGCCAACGACGCTCCATTGGTCCCATATAATTTTTTTTAACCACACTGAGTGGTCCACGCACCCTCGAACGCAGTTATAAAATCTATGTCCACGCGGGCGCAGCCGCGAGCATAAGCTAGTTTTAATGTAATTCTCTTGCCAAACTTGAACATTTGTTCGTTTGTACCACAGAACACTATTCGTTCACAGGGAGGTTCGTATCTACTGTAGCAAAAATAGCTACGAACATATTATGTTCGGAATTTTATTTTTAGAACATTAGGGACTGGCGGCCATGTACGTACGAGGTTTCTACCTTTCCTTTTTATAAAAAAATCCTTCTGGTTTTAACATTACGTAAAAATTCCCTCTGGGCCACTTCTATCCCAACTAGGATAAACGTTCCCACTAAGGCGCCTTTTTAATCTTTGCGTTTTAGCGATGACTATTATGGTTTTATAAGCTCAGTGTTTCGGGCATAAGCTAGTTTTAATGTACTTTCCTTGCCAAACTTTAACATTGGTTCGTTTGTACCACAGAACACTATTCATTCACAGAGAGATTCGTACCTACTGTAGCAAAAATAGCTATATATATGTTTGTGATTTTATTTTTAGAACAATAGGGACTGGCGGCCACGTACGTACGAGGTTGCTACCTTTCCTTTCTATAAAAAATCCTTCTGGATTTATCATTACTTACTTAAAAATTCCCTCTGGGTCACTTTTATCCCAACTGGGATAAATGTTCCCACTTGGCGCCTTTTTTAATCTTTGTTTTTAGCGATGACAATAGGGATTATGACAACATCAGAAATAAATTATGAACTCTTGATCACTAAATTGCCCTCCTACTTAAACTTCGAAAAAACCTTACACGTTTTGTTTTCCATTAACTCTTCGATTTTTAATTCACAAATATCACAAAATGAGTACTAAAATGACACTGCAAAACTATGACGTCACGCCTAGGTATTTCAAACATTTTTAGAACAAAATATCGTTTTTGAGAGATGATAAAAAGTAAATCAGATGAAATGCATTCGTCATCCCTATTATAGTTTTATAAGCTCAGTGTTTCTATTTTTATCAGTCCATTAAATATACTCCTCTACTTTCTTCACCAACCTGTCCTTTTCTTCATCTAACAACTTTGAGACCAGATTCCAAATTACTACGTATTCCTGTGGTTTTCACCCCAATTTTTGCTACACTACATAAGTTAGCTACGCGGCCGATAGGTCAATGGCCACGTAGTAGGTGGCTTGTAGCACGTAGCCATACGAAGCAGCCCACTTCGTAGCGAAAAACCGCAACACAGCGAGAGTTGCAGATGTTTTTTTTTTACAATCTTTTATTTAACTTGCAATGTTCGGATGTAAGTTGTCCACTTCTTAATTGGGAAGTTAAATTTGACCCTCTTTGCGGTTTCCGATTGAGCTGAAATTAGGTACACGTTTAGTTTGTATGACAGTTAATTGAAATATTTCATATTCTTCTCAGCAACATTCTTCTTGGTAAGCCCGCTTCCATCTTCCGCATCATCATCAATTACCGTCAGGTGATATGACGCCAAGGGCTTACCAATTGTGAATAAATAAATAAAAACCTTAATATGATACGAGATACCTTAAAAAAATATGAGTGTTTTTAGATCACACGACTGGAGTAAAACTTCTTTAGCTCCATCTATACGTATGAAAGTAAATACTTAGTCTGCAGAAAATAATCAAATCTTTTTTGTCATATGGATTAGTTTACCAAAAGAGTTTTATTATCCTCTGAAAATGATCAAGTCTTTTTTATCTTATATGTTTGTTTTGATTGTTTTGACAACCGATATTATTGCCTTGGCAACCGATATTGTTGCCTTGGCAACTAAATATTTTTCGGATTTTCTTGGGTATTTATTAAGTTCATAGGGAGTTGAATATTTAATTGTCACATATACATTTTGCGGAACAAAATAGGTACATAGGGAAGTGCTATGTAAACTGATATTCTGTTGTTCATATGTCCAACTCTGCGAGAGATCAAATCTTCTTATAAAAGGTTTTTACGTTAATTAACACTAGTTACATAAATTCTTTAAGTTGGGGTTTTAATTATTTTGTCCTTTTTCAATTTCATTTTAAACGTCGTGGGTTTTTTTTTTTAATTTTTAATTTTGCTTTTTATTTCAAACTTTTCAAAAAGCATAGGTTTATACTATAGATATAGGGTAAGCTAGAGCCCCTCGGTGGGGTCGTATATATGTCCAAATCGGAGTAGTAATTTTGGTTTTTCACAAAAAAAATGTTAACTGCAGCACCTCCTGGTGATTTTTCATCGTAACACATATATAAGAACATGTACAAATCAAACCCGAACCCATCACTGAAAACCGTATCAAAATTAGAGTAGCAGTTTTGGAGATAAATAGCAACATTGCTTTGTACAAAAAATGTTTGCTGCAGCGCCCCCTGGTGAGTTACCATTGTAACACCTATCTAAGAACATGCACCAATCAAATCAAAACCCATCAATGAAAATCGCATCCAAATCGGACTTGTTGTTTAGGAGATAAATGGCAACATTGGTTTGTACAAAAAATGTTTACTGCAGCTTCCCCTAATGAGTTGTCACTGTTACACCTATCTAAGAACATACACCAATCAAACCATAACCCATCAATCAAAACCGCATTAAAATCGGACTAGTAGTTTTGAAGATAAATGGTGACATTGGTTTTTATAAAAAAATGTTTACTGCAGCGCCCTCTGGTAAGTTTTTATTGTAACTCATATATAAGAACATGCACCAATCAAATCCAAACCCATCACTGTAAACCGCATCCAAATTGTACTAGTATTTTTGGAGATAAATAGCAACATTGGTTTGTTCAAACAAATGTTTACTGCAGCGCCCCCTGGTGACTTGTCATCGTAACACCTATCTAAGAATATGCACCAATCAAACCAGAACCCATCACTGAAAACCGCATCAATATCGGACTAGTAGTTTTGGAGATAAATAGTGTTAGGAGGTAAATGATAACATTGGTTTTTTATAAAAAAAAATGTTTACTGCAGCACCCCCTGGTGAGTTCTAATCGTAACTCATAAATAAGAACATGCACCAATCAAATCCAAACCCATCACTGAAAACCGCATTCAAATTGTACTAGTAGTTTTGGAGATAAATGGTGACATTGGTTTTTATAAAAAATGTTTACTGCAGCGCCCCCTGGTGAACTGTCACCGTAACACCTATCTAAGAACATGCACCCATAAAATCCGAACCCATCACTGAAAACCACATCAAAATCGGACTAGTAGTTTAGGAGAAAATGGCAACATTCGTTTGCACAAACACCCTCTCACCCCAAACGCATATACCGTCTCCGTTCCGTCGCGGGTAAAAAGTGAAAAAATAAGGGGGGCTCCATACAAAAAACGTGTTTTTTTTAAACATGAAGAAACTAGCGCTATATAGTATGAAGGTTTTTGAAACATTAAACTGTAGCGCCATCTAGTATGATGCTACGGAAACCTTTGTGTGCGGTTCTGACACGCAATTAGCTGGTTTTTATTCGTTACGATATGCTTTCTGGTAAGTTTTTTATGAATTTTATCAAAATCAGTTTTTTAGAAAATTAACAAAGTTCAAAAAAAAGCAAAATTATTACTATAAACAGTTACCAAGTATTTTTATACGTAGGTTCCTAAACTTAACCCAATTAAGTGTAGGTGAATTTAAATATACATTAAAAATGTAACGCATAACATTTTCATCATATCTTACGAACTTCCTTAAACCCTATTTTACTGCACTAACAAGAGCACGTGGGCTAATTTTCCCCCCCACTGAGCAATCCCGGGAGTCCCGCGGGATTAGCGAAATCAATGAGGTGGCGCGCGGCGCGACTGGTCGGTCTGAGTTGTCATTCCCGGACCGCGGCGTTGTAGCATTTGCGTTGAGGTCGTTTGATTGAATACTGTTTCTAATTTTGAATCATCATCATCATATCAGCCGAAAATCGTTCACTGCTGGACAAAGGCCTCCCCCAAGGATTTCCACGACGACCGGTCCTGCGCTGCCCGCATCCATCGGCTTCCCGCGATCTTCACCAGGTCGTCGGTCCACCGCGTGGGAGGACTGCCTACGCTACGTTTCCCGGTGCGCGGTCGCCACTCGAGAACTTTACTGCCCCATCGGTTATCTGTTCTACGAGCTATGTGCCCTGCCCACTGCCACTTCAGTTTAGCGATTCTGTGAGCTATGTCGGTTACTTTGATTCTCCTGCGGATCTCCTCGTTTCTGATTTCTAATTTTGAATAATCATTATCAAATATTCCAGCGTTTGTATACTGATATATAACCGCCTCCGTGGCGTAATGGCTAGTCCTTTCGCTTCACACCAGAAGGTCGCGGGTTCGATTCCCTGCGGGGTAAACTTTGAAAGACTCGGTTTGGTTGGTGGTAGGGCACTTTCATAGCTCGCCTGGCTAGCTACCACCATCTAATCTAAGTCTTGCCGCCAAACATCAGTTTTAACAGCATTGGGGTGTTCCGGCTTGAAGATAAGATCGACCGATCCCCATTGCATTGGGGACTCTTGGTAAGCTTGCTTCCATCTTCGGCATCATCTTCACTGGTGAGATGATGCCAAGGTCTTATCAATTGAGGATTTAAAAAAACTAGTGGTTCGCCCCGAACTGTGAACTCGCGATGTACTCGTTTTAATAACTTTAGGAGTTAATTAAAAACCCTACTGCATATAACCGAACCCCTCTTCTTAGTTCAGTCGGGTAAAAGGGTATCCTATGTCACTCACGGGATCAAGACGAATCTAACGACACCTCGCACTCCAAAATCCATCAAGCCGTTTAGACTGGAGAGCGTGCCAAAGAAATACACATACATACGTATACAAACATACACTCGAAAAACATACCTTACTTCTGGCGCAATCGGGTAAAAATATATAGGTAGGTACGCTCACTAACACTTGCGCGATGTAGGATCCATTCAGCGCCATCTAGTGGTGTTTCAACATTCACAACCCACTGTATCTCGGTAACGCCTTGACCGATTTGGCTCATGTTCGAACTTAAAAATCCTTTTTATGTCATTAATTCGCACGCGCCACAATACGGATGCCGCTTTACACTCTTATAAAAATTAAATGCTGTTCGTTGGTAAGCTCATCACTTTGGAACGGCTGGACGATTTTGGCATTTTATTTAATTGTTGGTTTTAGGTAGTCCGAATAAAGTTTTAGGGTAAAAAAAAATGCCCTGTCAGTTGGAAATTTCAGGATCACTGTCGTGCATTTTTATGGCTTTATTGTATGAACTCAAGACTGACTCACGATTTGAACGTTGCACCATAGACTACAGTCATGAAAGTGTTATCTATGCGGACGAAAACGAGGTTAAAAGCTAGTAAACAATTATTTTTCAAAAAATACTTTTTAGAGTCAGCAAAAAATCTTTAAAATTAAAGCAGTAGGACTTAAATGCAGTGACCTTAGCACGAATACACAGGGCCGCACATCGGTGACCCCAGCGAGCAGGGCTCCGGACATTGATTTATCGTGGGGCCCACCTGTTAGCGCAGGGCAAAAGGGACCCCATTTATGTTACTAATGTGACGACCTAACGATACTATTGAATTATTAATTCCTATTCGCTTGGCTGCTGGGCTGGGCCGTTACTTTGTTCGTCTTTGATTTGATTTGGATTAGATTCGGCTTAGTACTATTTTGTACTGTAAACGATTTAATTATTTAACCCGGCGTGAATGAGGTCGGGTATGTCATACTTATCAATTTATAACGTACACGTAGTTGCGTACGTAATATCCGACCTCATAAAAGAAGATATTAGAATGTTTTATGTTATCTCAAAACTAAATTATATAAGACAGATATATGTTTTAATTTTGTGTGCACAGTTGTCAAAATATCTTAGTTTTTAACTTTTTAAATATTAAGTCATAGTTCCTAAATATTGTTGATTTCTGTGTGAAAAATACTACTTTGTTTTTTATAGAAATATTAATACTTTTATAACTAGAGCTGAGTAATTCTATCATTTTAACTCATGTCCCTAATGTTAATCAATATATTACAGTAATAAGTAGTCATTTCAGTTATCTAAATCGACAATTTCTATATTTGGGTATGTCACACCCACCTCGCAGTTGGTGTAAGTACTCGTATTTTTCACCTCATTCACGCCGGGTTAATTTTTATTCGTATCACGTCATATTTTGGAAACGAACTGTACATAATATGAGACCTATATATACTATATATAGTGGATGCATTCCCATTTTTGCCAGACATTTTGAGTAAACAAAAGCAAGTTTAAAAAATTGTTTTGTGGTAATAATATATTTTTATTAAGTAAGCTTTTGCCCGCGAGGATATCGTTTATATGACTGTCTTTGAGGGTGAATGGTGCAAGCGTGGACGTGAGTTTTCTCCAGATCCCTCAGAAACTATATCGGACTATTCTGATTAGAAATCTATGTTACTTGCCAGTGCCACCCCCTCAACCAATTCTATACAAAAAATCACTTCAATCCGTTGATCTGTTGCGACGCCGATATGCGCGAGCGTGGAAATGAATTTTCCACAGATCCCTCGGGAACTATGTCAGGATATGCTAATTATTAAAAAAAAGTCATTTTCCACATCTTCAAACATCTCTGTGCAAAAATCACAACAATCCATTGTTTCGTTGCGATGTTAAAAAAGTAACAGGACATTTCAGTTGCCACAGGACAGATACAGTCGTCGGACTATGCTATTTTCACGGCATAAAGCCTATGTCCTTCGCAGTGAAACAGGCTACCTGCATGCCAAATTTCATCAAGATAAGTCAAGGTGTTGAAGCGTGAAAATGTAACATAGAAACACATTTTAATATTTATATTCATCATCATCGTCATAACATCCGAAGGACATCCACTGCTGGACATAGGCCTCCTCCAAGGACTTCCACGACGACCGGTTCTGTGCTGCCCGCATCCAGCGGCTTCCCGCGGCCTTCACCAGGTCATCGGTCCACCGAGTGGGAGGCCTGCCTATACTACGCTTTCCGGTGCGCGGTCGGCACTTGAGAACTTTACTGCCCCAAGGGCCATCTGTTCTACGAGCTATGTGTGCATAATATTTATAATATTAATAAGGATTTGTAAGCCCTGCGGCGGGCAGGGTTTACCACCACATGGGGTCCTATTTTGTCGGTACAAACTAGGTACGGTCACGATGCAACACCGAGGTGATACTCGATAATAGAATCACATTATGTGGTCCCCCGCGTCACCCGACACGAGTGGCATCGATTGCTAGTTGCGAGTACTACAAGGGCTGGATTCAGACAATGACAAAAAATAAAAGATGTCCTCTTTTGCAATTCCTTTTTTATCCACATTTGTAAACCTTTGTATAAATATAAAAAAATCCCAGCATCGTAGCATTGTTATGTTAAATAAAATTTTATATGTACCATTTATCATTTTCCATCATTCATCATTTTTCAGTTGACCTTGATTTATGTTATATAAGTATAAATAGAAAAAAAGACTGGTCAAGTGCGACTCGGAGTCACTCAAACAGGGTTCCGCGCCGAAACTTAAACTACCAACAGAACAAGACCTCTCAATACATACTTTGCTCTAGTTAAATAGGGGTCTACTTGTTCTGGACTTTAAAATATCATTGTTCCGGTGGGAACGGATGGACTTTAGATTTCCTCATAGATTTTCCTGTAATTTTTACATTCAACCTCATATTATACTGTGATTTTTTTAAGTTTTTAGGCCCAGTAGTTTAAGAGATAAGGTGGGGTGAGGGGGTGAAATTGACAATTTTCTTGCGCAGGGATGCAATATAATTTTGAACAAAAAAAAACAACTTCAAACAGGAAACTAAGGTACCCCTCGATTTCTCTGGGATGCCATCATCAGTTCCTGGTTTTCTTATCAGGGAACCTTTGGGATATCTCCTTTCCAAAAAAAAAGAATCATTAAAATCGGTTCATATACGACGAAGTTATTCGTGAACACACATTAAAAAATATATACACATTTACGGTCGAATTGAGAAAACTCCTCCTTTTTTGAAGTCGGTTAAAAATTTGTATAAATATCTCCTTGTTAGAGGTCTATCTCCTATCGACTATGTCCTTCTTAATGCCTCCCTGCACTTTGCTATTAGATAAACCAAACCCACAAAGAGGGTACCAAACCGCGCCGAAGCAAGTGTTTGGATGCCTGGTCTGAGGGCCTCGGGGACGTAATCGAAGACGTCGACCTTTCTACGTAGGTAGTCGGTTTTGTTTGCTTAGTCCGAGCTCAGGGAAATGGGTTTTTTAACGGATTTACATAGGTATAAGTAAATATGTAAGTAGTTTTTATAACAAGGAAATAAGTTCCCATATTACTTAAGTTATTGCTGCCATCAGGTGGACCTTTTTTTTCCAATAATTGTTAAACCTGTGAACCTCAACTGATGGTAAATGACGATGATGCCGAACTGGCTTTCTGATCTTCAAGCCGGAACACATCAACGCTGTTAATGTCGTGACCATTTCATAAAATGGTTGACCAGAACATGAAATGGTTGAACAGATAATGAAATAGTTGACCAGATAATGAAATGATTGACCAGATCATGAAGTAGTTGACCAGATAATGAAATGGTTGACCAGATAATGAAATAGTTGACCAGATAATGAAATAGTTGACCAGATAATGAAATAGTTGACCAAATAATAAAATGGTAGACCAGATAACGAAATAGTTGACCAGATAATGAAATAGTTGACCAGATCATGAAAAGGTTGACCAGATAATGAAATGGTTGACCAGATAATGAAATAGTTAACCAGATAATGAAATAGTTGACCAGATCATGAAATGGTTGACCAGATAATGAAATGGTTGACCAGATCATGAAGTGGTTGACCGGATCATCAAGTGGTTGACCAGATCAAGAAGTGGTTGACCAGATCATGAAATGGTTGACCAAATCATGACGTGGTTGACCAGATCATGGAATGTTTGATCAGATCATGAAGTGGTTGACCAGATCATGAAATAGATGACCATTCCTAGATCTAGTATACCAGATCATGAAATGTTTGATCAGATAATAAAATGGTTGACCAGATCATGAAATAGATGACCATTTGATGAAATGGTTGACCAGATCATGAAGTGGTCGATCAGATCATGAAGTGGTCGACCAGATAATGAAATGCTTGACCAGATCATGAAGTGGTTGACCAGATCATGAAGTGGTTGACCATATTATGAAATGGTTGACCAGATCATGAAGTGGTTGACCAGATCATGAAATGTTTGATCAGATAATAAAATGGTTGACCAGATCATGAAATAGATGACCATTTGATGAAATGGTTGACCAGATCATGAAGTGGTCGATCAGATCATGAAATGCTTGACCAGATCATGAAGTGGTTGACCAGATTATGATATGGTTGACCAAATCATGAAATGGTTGACCAGACAAGGAGTCGAGGCTAAAGCACCTGTTGTTGTAAGCGTGTCCCTCGTAGCTGCACCTGGTATGCGACGGTACTCCTGAGAAAATGCGGTCTGCTACTCCCGCGGTCATCTACCAGGCACATCCGACGGTGGCTATGTTAGCAACGTTTGTGGTGTATCAGCAATCGCTATCTGCCATTATGCGACGTAAATCTACCCGAGACACCAGTGACCACGGAATTGCGTATAATATGATACAAAAAGTATGTTTGTTACACGATTTCTTCGCATGTTGTGGACCGATTTTCATGATTCTTTTTTTATTCTACAGGGTATGCTGCCAAGTTGGTCCCATCAAAATTTTATCAAAATTCGTATTATACTTTCAAAGATTAACAAAAACCTACAAAAATACTAAGTTGTTGCGATGGAAGTCGCTTTTTGAACCGACTTCTAAAACGGAGTAGGTTCTCAATTCGACTGTATTTTTTTTAATGTTTGTTGCCTCAGAACTTTCGACTGAGTGAACCGATTTTTATGATTCTTGTTTTATTTGAAAGCTGGTGCTTTCCGTGTGGTCCCATATAAATCAAAATCGGTGTAGTAGTTTATTAGAAAATGAGCAAAAACCAAAAATAAGAACAAATAGGTTTTTTAACGTGTTTAGCGTTTCCAATTAAATATCACAATGTTGTTTTTATCATATTCTATGGGTCCATAGGAGCAGTCGTAGCTCAATGCGATTTATTTGGCTTGCTCTAAAACGATGGTGTACCAGGCTGTGATACATTTTAATACCCATAAAGCTACTTCTAATAATCCCTGCAAACGGAAACCAAGAAAAACGTCTCCTCGACAGGATTAAGAATAGTTCACTTTGCTAAGCTGGACCCATTTAAAGGCTCTAAACAGATAAAAATGAAGTTTTTATTGAAAATAACCTTAAAACAGTCTCGGCGCGCACTGTTCAAAGACGTTTAGTGGAGGCACAGTTATTTGGAAGATGAACCAGAGAGGTATCCATGCTGACACCATGCCATAGACAGGCCCGAGTTGCGTTTGCAAGGAATTATGTAAACTGGACAGAACAGCAACGGAAGAATGTACTTTTTTCTGACGAAACCAAAATAAATAGAATATGCTCTCATGGCAAGCAGTACATACGCCGACCTGCAAATAAGGAATTCGACCCAAAATATTCAAAAAATATGGTAAAGCATGGCAGTGGAATATTCAAAATTTGGAGTTGCTTTGCCGGTTATGGCATGGGACCTACCAGCCTGATACAAGGTAACACGGGCCTATACCAATATAAACAGATTACTCTTAAGAATGTATGCTGCCATACGCTGACGATAATCACCTAGTAATTTGGACATTCCAGCACGATTATGACCCAAAACACACCACCAACTCTGTAAAAACGTTCCTCAATAGGCACTATGTTAGACTGGCCACCAAATAGCCTAATCTTAATCCCATAGAAATTCTGTGGTATCAAGTTAAAAACAAATTGTCGAACAGAGTGTGCGGTAAAATGAATGAACTTGCATTTGTTTTTTAGTTGGAACCTGCCAAAGGTTCATAGCATCAATCCCGCGCCGCCGCCGCCACTGTCATGCAGTTACCACGGTAGCACACATCCAACTAAGTACTAACGTTACAAAACAAGTTGATTTCATTAAGAAAAACGCTGTTAAATTCACTTTAAATTAATGAATAACTTAAATTAGTTAAAGTTATTGTTAGTTTTATTGTAAAGTTTAAACTCGTTCTTAATTATTTGTCCAGCCTTTGCCTACTGATATGTGAACAATACCTAAACAACAGATAATTAAATTGAATATTAAATATCATTTCCTAGTTTTCTTTTTGGATTATGTTGGCCTCATAAATATACTAACCAGCAGTATAGTCAATAGTGTTCAATAAGGTTTAAATATCTTTATTATGACCATATACACTTTAAAGCGATGTCTGATTATGAAGCGTTCTTAATTAAGTGACCACCACTGTATATATTATAATATAGTAAAATAATAATATAATAAACTGAAGTACATTTATCTGATTTATTATATTATTCATAGATGAAATACCTAGTCCTTTTATGTTCTGCAATAAATTGTTTTCATTTATTCAATTAATTGATTGATTTTACACACTTTGTTGCACAACATATATATATACATAGAATTTAGAAACTTTATAACAGTTTTAGATATTGGCGGTCTTACCGCTTAACAGCGATCTTTTCCAGACAACCTTTGGGTAGAAGATTAATTCTCGAAATTTACTTAATACGCTTATGGGTTTTTCTACAAGGAATATAGATTTATTTTATAGATGCAAAGAAACGCAACACAAATCTGGAATCCACCCTATTTCCGTGTGCTTAGGACGTGTCCATACCGATACGACGTGTGGGATTGCAGAGACCGGGATCGCGCGGGATCGCGCGGGAATGCCGGGATTGTCCGACAAGACGCGCTGGGATGTGGCTCCCACTAAAACGTTAATCGAATCGGCGCGTAATGGGATTTCTTTCTTGAGGGGACCATTGCTAAAGGATTAATTTGTATCAATTTAAATGGCTCTCATGTACAGGATGTTCTGTGAAAGAATAAAATATAAAGAGACTGGTTTATGTTACATAAACGTAGTGAACAAAAGTATTCGTGGTAATATTTGTGGGGCAGTAAAATATTTGTTTCTTTGGTATATTTGATTCCTAAACCTACTCGCACCAATATGAAAATAATAAGTCGTGATAAATACTTAATTCCTTGTGTTCCTAAAGGGGTGTGCATATTTTTGTATTTTATCAATCGTATTTGTCAAATATTAAATATTAATAAATTTTATTACAAAATTAGATAATTGTATTTGCAGTAATTAAACTAAATACCTATAGGGAGCTCAATATATCATTAATAGATAAGTACATACATTATGCAAAATACGGTGTTAAAATAATTATTGCAACTTAAATATTCCATAACAGAATAATGGCTTCCTTAAACCATCGATTGCTGTTTTTTTCAGGTCTATTTAATTTTAAGTTTGCTACCGGTAACTCTACAAAACAAAGCAAACAGTCTATAAAAATACCAGCCTATATTGACATCGCAACTAAACACGTAAAAAGCAAACGAAAACGGCTCACAACAAAAAATAAACTACAAATTCGAAAAACGGTGAAAAGAATCCTGTAGTCCTGTCCGATCTAACCCCAGTTTTATTTTATTTTACACCTACACCCTGTATACGGACGTCGACGCTCTCGGTCTAATCCGACCTTACTTGCGGAGTTCACAAAAAAGTTTCATATATCGCGCCCTTATGTGTTTGAGTTAAGATTGGGATTGCTTTGACAGGCTACGTGTGTAATGTATGTGTGACAGACAAGTGCGATGGAATTAAAAACACGGGATTTTCGCTAAGGGGTGGGGAGGGATGTGTTATAAAGTGAGGAGGTGTTGTTGTTTAGATTTAATAGTGTTTTAAGCGCAATCCCGTTTGTGTTCGATCGATCACATTCTGCATGAAAACTAAGGTGACGCATTGGAAACTTTGGTCGCAGAAATCCACAGATTTACGCCAGTAATATTATAGTCACTGCAGAAATCTCTATTTTTCTCAACAATTACAAAACATATGAAAGTGATGTTTTGTAACCCGATTCTTGATTTCAATGACTCTATTTTGTCAGTTGCAGAAACACGCTTCGTTTACTTTTATAACAGAAAAATATACAGGATGTAACAAAATTGGTGTAGGTCCCGTTAACTGGGGCTTCTACTCATCATACTAAACAACTTTTGTTCTACGACTTTGCTGAAATCGCAAAGTAAATTTGTGCATTTAAGTATGGAGGGTCCAATTTTTTTTTAGGAATTGATTATAGACACACACTCCAATATGCCAGTTGGATATTTCAAACTAATTTTAGTTTTTAGTTGGAACGAAAAAACATTGGAAAAGTGCAAAAGCACAGTATATATATTAGTACTAACGTACAGTATGGACACTCCCTGCCGCTCTCTAGATTCGACCTCACCCCCCCGTCACTCAGATTGGGTGTAGATTGAGTACCAAACGTAAAGGACGAGCTACGGCTACGCAAGCACTTTTATTCACTATATTCACTTTGCGCGCCGCTGTGATTTCGTTCACAGGAATAAAAACCAACTAGTTACCGAACGTAAAGGCCCAACTGAACTCTTTTTTTTTTATACTTGTCTTATGTTGCAAACGAACACCGCTCGAACAAAAAACACCACTTTCCGAATACACCATACACATTATGAGACTATAAAACATTTTAAATGGTAACTGCGACGTGGACGTATGAATTAACACTGAAAACTGCTATTATTTTATACATCTTTTAACACATTTTCCATAAAATTGCGAAATTGATAAAGGATTTTGTCACAGATTAAAAATCGACTTGATAGTTTTGTTGCTTTGGTGTAGAGATGGGACGAAGTGAATGACTGAATGAATGATTTTGAACTGTTGTTGCGAGGTTAAAATTGGGTCATCTTTGGGCTCAACTGTACAATAGGGTACATCGATTTGGCAGTCCGCGATTTTTTGGTAAGAGATAGGCTTTAGCTGAACATCTTTACCAAATTTCAAGGTTAGGAAACCAGCGGTTTTTGAGTTATGAATTTTTAAAAATTGTATTTTTAGGTACTCTTTGGTCTTTGTTTTGTGAGTTTATGTAGGACCAAAGATGACTTATTACTGATTGTATAATTTGATTCCAAAGATTCATAATATGGGGTTAAACCCCCAACAAACCTTCGGGATCCGAGGGGGATGTGGGAGTATCAGGGTGGGGAAAGCACGCGGGGCCCGGACCCCTAACGGGGGCGTAGACCCCGCCACCCATTTAAAACCCCCAACAAACCTTCGAGATCCGAGGGGGATGTGGGAGTATCAGGGCGGGGAAAGCACACGGGGCCCGGACCCCTAACGGGAGCGGGGCCCGGACGTTAGGGGTATGGGCCCCGCGTGCTTTCCCCGCCCTGATACTCCCACATCCCCCTCGGATCCCGAAGGTTTGTTGGGGGTTTTAAATGGGTGGAGGGGGCTGGGCTTCTGGACCCCATATCATGAATCTTGGTAATCAAATTGACTTACACGTTTTTTGGAATAAGCGGTAGCGATTTTCGCCGTCAGAGAAGTGGATGACCTTTTTTTTATTAAGCGCTAATTTTTTTTTATTTTTAGGCAGCGATTTTCGGCGTCATAGAAGTAGATGACCTTTTAGACTAACTAACAAAAAAGATTACCCCCTAGTTTTCGATTTGTCACCCCCAAGTTTGCCCGCCTTCAAGTCGGCCCCGCGTGCTTTTCCCGCTTCGCGGACCCCATATTATGAATCTTTGGAATCTAATTATACAATCAGTAATAAGTCATCTTTGGTCCTTTATAAACTCACAAAACAAAGACCAGCTCATCTTTAGAATCTGAAACACCTCAAATTGGATTGATATTGGGTGGGGGGAGGGGGGGGACTGAAGTGGACCCCTATGAAGAAGGATGCGCGGAGCCTCCTCCATTTTGAGAAAAAAAAATTGAAGTTTTGTGGTTATGTATGAACAAAGATGACCTATAATTATACTGTTTATGGTTTTTGAACCCCTACAAACCTTCGGGAGCCGAGGAGGGTGTGGGAGTATGGGAAAAGCACGCGGGTCCGACTTGATGGCGGACAAACTTGACGGTAACAAATCGAAAACTAGGGGGACTCAACTGATTGTCAAGGTTAAAGTCAATTTGAACCCAAAGATTCATAATAAGGGCTTAGCCCCCGCCGCCCATATCGTAACCCAACAAACCTGAAAATGGAAGCGGGAGCGAGCGAAGCGAGCTCGGACTTTCGGAGCAACGCGACTCGGATGCGTTAGGTTCGGAGACTGTGCGGGGAGGCGAGCGTACGCTCGCCTCCCCGCACAGTCGTAGTGTTAGGTTAAACATGAGAACGCAGAAGTAGGAGCCCCGAAGGGGCTCCGTCGACTTAGAAACTTATCTTAACACTGGAAAGTAAATGAGCTTTAACTAGGGCGTAATCAGTCAAAATTAAAAGCGACTCCGAAACCTATCTTGAGACTGGAAAGTAGATGAGTCTTGTTTTTATTAAGCTGTAGCGATAATGGAATGGACACGCTCTGGAAAGAAGAAGAGCTTTTCGTAAGGCGTAAAAGTCGGTGAGCTTTTTTTTCGTAACTCAATAAAGTCAGTGATAATAAGCGGTGGCGATTTTCCGACCAAAGAATACCTCACAAATCCCAATTTCAAAATTCATTTTCTCAAAAAGGAGGGGGCTCCGCAGGGGGGAGGGACACCAGAGTGTCCCCCTAACTCCCCTACCCTCCTCCCCCCAATCCCCACTTTTTGTGGTGTTGCATGGCGATTTTCCGATCAAAGACTACCTCACAAATCCCAATTTCAAAATTCATTTTCTCAAAAAAGGGGGCTCCGCGGGGGGGAGTGACTCCATTGGGTCCCCCTACCCCCCCCCCCCCCCTCCAAATCCCCCCCTTTTTGTGGTGTTGCATGTTCTAAAGTGCTTCCCAAAGACCAAAGAGTACCTAAAAATACAATTTTTAAAAATTCATAACTCAAAAACCGCTGGTTTCCTAACCTATTGTACAGTTGAGCCAGAAATTATCAAATATGACCCAATTTTTACCTCGCAACAACAGTTCAAAATCATTCATTCAGTCATTCACTTCGTCCCATCTCTACACCAAAGAAACAAAACTATCATGTTGATTTTTAATCTGTGACAAAATCCTTTATCAATTTCGCAATTTTATGGAAAAAGTGTTTAAAGATGTACAAAATAATAGCAGTTTTTAGTGTTAATTCATACGTCCAAATCGCAGTTACCATTTACAATGTTTTTTAGTCTCATAATGTGTATGGTGTATTCGGAAAGTGGTGTTTTTTGTTCGAGCGGTGTTTGTTTACAACGAAAAGTATAAAAAAAAAGAGTTTAGTATTCACACTGTTGCATTCAGTAAATAACTAACAAACATTTCGTGACCAATACCGCCGGTGTGATTCAACCCTACCTGCATTCTTGCCTATAGATACGTCAGTTATATATATGTATATCATTTCTCGCTCGTTTGTATGGAGTGTCCGGGGTGTGGCAAAAGTGTGGTTATTTTCTTTACTCTTTACACGTAAAAAAACAGAGACAACTGTTACAATCAATGCTACGCTAAACAAGTTATAAAAACGATTTCAATCAGGCTTCAATCGCAACAACCAAGTACAATTTTGCTACATTTTTAGGGTTCCGTACCCAAAGGGTAAAAACGGGACCCCTATTACTAAGACTCCGCTGTCCGTCAGTCTGTCTGACTGTCCGTCTGTCACCAGGCTGTATTTCATGAACCGTGATAGCTAGACAGTTGAAATTTTCACAGATGATGTATTTCTGTTGCCGCTATAACAAAAAATACTAAAAATTAGAAAAAGTGAAAAAATAAGGGGTCTCCATATAAAAACCTGTTTTTTTATTTTATTTTATGAAACTAGCACCATCTACGAGTAGCATGATGGTATTGATGGTACTGAACCCTTTGTACTAGTGCCATCTAGTATCGCCACGGAACCCTTTGTACTAGTGCCATCTAGTATCGCCACGGAACCCTTTGTACTAGTGCCATCTAGTATCGCCACGGAACCCTTTGTACTAGTGCCATCTAGTATCGCCACGGAACCCTTTGTACTAGTGCCATCTAGTATCGCCACGGAACCCTATGTGTGGGGTTCTGACTAGCACCTGGCCGGTTTTTACCCGACTGCAAGGAAGGGTGTTGTTTTTCGCGCGTATCTTGTATGTAATATTCTTTATTACCACATATCTCCAGAACCGCTGAACGGATTTGCGTAATTGAGGTATCGTTAGGTTCGTCTTAGCAGCCCAAGTGTTCTTAGATATGTGACTTTAAAAAAAACATGGTGGCTGTGCGACGCCATTGGACTTAGTGTTTTTTTTTTAATTTACGTATATCACAATATGGGTATCAAATTAAAGGGCTCAATACATGGATTTCAAAAAGGTATATCATGATTATGCGTCGTGACGGAGCAACGGATTGAACTGATTTTTTGTATAGAATTATTTAAGGGAGTGGGAAGTGAGATAGACTGCTAGTTAGAATAGTCCGGGATCTGAGATAGTTATCTGGAGGAAACTCATGTCCACGCTCGCAAGCCGCTTGCGGCTCGCGCACCGCTCACCCTCAACGATGTCCACGCGGGCAAAAGCTAGTATTTGTATATAACAGAAACCCGCGGGCTGAGCACCCTCGATATCCACGGAGATGAAGCCGTGGGCAACAGCTTGTAAAATATCGTTATCGGAACTAAAGTATTTGGAAATTTTCTGATGCTAACAGATCTGAGTGGAGCGAGCACAACGCTAGAAATGTCAAGAACAACCAACATCGTTTAAAAAAATGCGGCATTAAACCGATTATTTGTTTTTCCAGTAATTGGCACACACTTAACACTTTAACCTATTGAACCGATTTTGATGAAACTTGCACACTTAGTTAAAAGATACTTACGTAATCCATTAAAAGAGAACTTTTTCATTTCGACTTTTAATTTCTGAAAAATACGTGGAGATACATACATACACTTTATTACGCACACCTGTTTAGAAGCCTAATTTAGACTTATATATACGAATATTGTGCAATTCCAAAAATATTTCATACATACGAGTCTAATTGATAAGCTCCTCTTTTTGAAGTCGGCTATAATATAAAGTACCTGGGAGACAGAGCTTTGCTCGGGGCATAGTACCCAGTGCCGTTAAAAACATTTAAAAATACACTACCAATTTCGCAGCATATTTCGTTTCGCGCCCGACTACTCCAGTGCGAAACTCTCGGAAGATAACGTTTTTCCGGAGATGAAACCAATCTAAATCGATTTTTCGTTCCCAAAAATCCTCGAATATACTAATTTTGAAGCTAATCGTTGTAGCCGTTTCCGAGATTCAGATTATTTATTACAAGAATTGCTCGTTTAAAGGTATTACATAGATTAGATTACGCTTTAGACGAGGTATCGACTGGAACAGTTGTCTTGTCTTAAAGAGTAAAGAAAATAACCAAATTTTTTAACTTTTTCAATGGTTTTTCGTTTCAATTTAAAACCACAATAAAAGTATAAAAAATAATAACATGACTTTGTATTATCATAACAAATTTTGTTGTAGATATGTATATTTTTTTTAATTTATACTTCATAATATTAGTCATAACTAGAGTTGAAAGTAACGGTGTAGAATAGACCTATATTTGGGATTTTTTTTCAATCGAGCCAAAACTGCTCAATCGTGTTTCAAATAGCTTTTGACTTTAAGGAACATCATCAACAATAAGGGTATTTTTTCAACCTTGGGTTTTTTATCATTTAGCAGTTATTGACGTCAAAAAGAACGAAAATCTGTAATATTACCGCCTTAATCGTTAACCGTAGGACAAAACGGCACAAAATCAAAACTACAAAAGATCCGTTCAACCTCTTCTCCTATTGGGATCACTGTTTGAACCCAGTAGGCAGGAGGAAGTTTAAAATATTCACGTTTAGTTATACCGCGGGCGCGCTATAGCCGCCGCAGATTAAACTATTAACAAAACACAGAACACGCGTTCCAATTTCGAAAACATCGAATAACGGTCACAGGTAAAACGATGCCATGTTTTTTATATTCAGTTTCTCCCGCCCCAGTGTCTGTAATGAAATCTTGCAAGTGAAATTTGACCCATTTCCCGGTTTCCGATTGAGCTGAAATTTTGCATGCATATGTATCATCTTCTCAAATCATATACGTCCCCATCAAGGGGCTCGAGCCTACCCTGAATTAGGGCGATCTGGCCTTAGTCGACCACGCGGGCCCATTGCGGGTTGGTGGACTTCACACACAACCTTCGAGTTTCTTCGCAGGTGAGTGCAGGTTCCCTCACGACGTTTTCCTTCACCGTTAAAGCAATCGGTTAGTATATGTACGTAAGTTTCGAAAAACTCATTACTACATTGGCTGTCCAGTCCAGATTTGAACCCGGCACGTCTGGTTAGGAGGACCGAGTCGTTACCGGTTGAGCCACCGACGCTTCTGCATATGAATATCGCGTGACAATACAATATTAAAAGCTTGTACCTAAAAGTTTTTAGGTTTTCGAAATTAAGGCCATAGTCACAGATTACTACATAGTTACTTCGTAATGGACGAAGTATTGAAAATTTGCGAACACCTTATATAAGGTCTAACAAAATTAGCTGAAACTATTTTAACTGGTGCTTCTACCCATGAAACTGAACAACTTTCCCCATGAAACCCATAGTCAAATCTCAAAAAAAAATTTGCACTTCCCATACTAAGTTGGCTGATCAGCTGTTCGAGTTAGTATGGGAGAGCCAAATTTTTTTTTGCGATTTGACTATGGGTTCCATGGGGAAAGTTGTTCAGTTTCATGGGCAGAAGCACTAGTTAAAATAGTTTCAGCTAATTTTTTTAGACCTTATATAACTATGTATTGGGTGGCGGCTACGTACCCGATGTACGTTTGCTCTAACTCAGCGTTTCCTTACTTTTTTCAGTCACTAACCCCTAGGAATTTAGCACTATTTTCAACTACTTAATAAAAAAAAACGGCTGTAAATTTCGGACCATTTATTTTACTACCATTTTTATTCATCATCATCATATCAGACGAAATACGTCCACTGCTGGACGTGTAGTGTCTGTTCCCTAGTTAGTCCCATATAAATGTTATCAAAATCGGTATAGTACTTTATTAGAAAACTAACTAAAACCAAAAACAATGCATAATTGCATTAAGTCAGAAGTTGGTTTTTTACTGTTTTTAGCGTTCTCATTAATTTTTAGAGGTTCTTGTTGGGGTTTTTTTTTTGCATTCCTTTAGCAGACGCTGAGTAACTATCTCAATCCGCAGCAGCAATACAATAGGGGTGACGACAGCATCAGAAAAAAATTATGAACTCTTGATCACTAAATTTCCATCCTACTTAAACTTCGGAAACCTTACACGTTTTGTTTTGGGTGTCAATTAAATGGTTAGCATAGTATTGTTATTTCTGTGAGCAGAAAAATATAATCGGTCAGCAGAAATAGCTAATCGGTCAGCAGAAATAGCTAATTGGTCAGCAACTCATGGTCAGCAAACATTTCAAAATCAATCAGCAATTTATGTCATTCTGGATGGCTGTAATTATTTTAAACATCCCCGTACTACACTCTTCCTACAGTGTTGAGTGGTCGACGGAGCCCCTTCGGGGCTCCTACTTCTGTGTTCTCATGTTAAACCTAACACTACGACTGTGCGGGGAGGCCTCCCCGCACAGTCTCCGAACCTAACGGATCCGAGTCGGGGTGCTCCGCAAGTCCGAGCTCGCTTCGCTCGCTCCCGCTTCCATTTAGAACTCCCCGTACCACACTCTTCCTACAGTGTTGAGTTGCTGCTTATAGACATGTTTTTCTGCCGCTCAATCATGAAATCTTGCCGCTCAAGTAGTTATTTTGCGGACTGAATGTTTATTATGCCTTTAAAAAATATATATTTCTTTTGTTTTCCATCAAGTCTTCCATTTTTAACTCACCAAAATCACAAAATGAGTACATAAATGACGCTGCAAAACTATGACGTCACGCCTAGGTATTTCAAACATTTTTAGAACAAAATGTCATTTTTTAACAGATGATAAAAAGTAAATCAGATAACATTTCATCCCTATTACATATTCTTAAGTCAATACTCGTTACTTTGTAATTTGAAGTTACATTATATACCGTATCAAAAATACGTAGGTGCCAGCCCCACACTAAATAACCAACAGCCAGCAATTGCGGGCCCGACTGCCGCCATGAATTGCCGCGAATACTTATTTAATAATAATCGCCTGGCTTTGTTTAACGGGGAGGCTTCTCCCACTGCTGGTAAGGTGCGCAAAATAAGTGAACATTAACATAAAAAACCGGCCAAGTGCGAGTCGGACTAGCACTCCGAGGGTTCCGTGCCACCACACCTCTCCACACAACTACATAGCATAAAGACAATGATACCTATTCACATGACAATAAAAAACATCAACGCGAGCGACAAAAATATGCTTTTTTTCGTCATTTATGTGTTCCTGTTTTTTACGATAGAGCTAAATAAAAAATACTTCTAAAAACCTATAAAAACAGTTTTTTGTATGCAGAACCCCCCTTATTTTTTCACTTTTTCTAATTTTTTGTAATAGCGGCAACAGAAATACACATTCAGTGAAAAGTTCAATTGTCTCCCTATTACGGTTCATGAAATACAGCCCGCTGACGGACGGACGGACAGACGGACAGACAACGGAGGCTTAGTAATAGGGTCCCGTGGGTCACCTGTTGGGTGTACGGAACCCTAAAAACCGACCAAGTGCAAGTCGGATTCGCGCACCGAGGGTACCGTACCATAACACATTTGGATCAGGGCCCCTAAAATATCAATTAGTATAAAAAAAAAACCGACATAGCTCACAGAATCGCTAAACTGAAGTGGCAGTGGGCAGGGCACATAGCTCGTAGAACAGATGGCCGATGGGGCAGTAAAGTTCTCGAGTGGCGACCGCGCACCGGAAAACGTAGCGTAGGCAGGCCTCCCACGCGGTGGACCGATGACCTGGTGAAGGTCGCGGGAAGCCGATGGATGCGGGCAGCGCAGGACCGGTCGTCGTGGAAATCCTTGGGGGAGGCCTTTGTCCAGCAGTGGACGATTTGTGGCTGTTATGATGATAAAAAAAAAACAACAAAAAGACGAAAATAGCTTAGTAAATTTGTTTTTCAGAGGTTTATATAAAAGACACCAAAGAGAGCGACGGTTCGTGCGCATAGGCTAAATATCAACAACAAAGGGGTGGAACCTCTACCTGCGTCTCGTTAACCGAAGGTGGAATGGACCTGGGGGAATGAAGTCGTGCAGTTCTTGTGCACACTCCTCCGAATTGAATTCGATAGAATACCGAAGGACAGGCAACTTAGGAGCGATGCTCAAGGCTTTGGAGCTTGTTTTTGACAAGCTCATTGTCGCCAATGAGTCTCCGGGCGCGTCGGTCGATGGCTACCAAGATATCCAGCTGATAGCGAGCTGATGTGAGAACAGTACTCCATACAAGATCGGACTCGTGCTTCATATAAAGAAAGAAGCTGTCCAGGTGTGAAGTACCGTCTCACCTTAGAGAGAATACTCAGCTTCATTGCAGCAACTTTTGCCTTGGACTCAATGTATCGACCGAATGGTCAAAGAATAAAAATACTTGTATGGTCCTGCATTGCCATTTGGGAACATACCCCAAAACGCTGTTATAAAAGGTATGCAAGAAACAAATATGTTGGCTGTGCGTGGCAAAATGTGACTTTATGTATGGCATTAAGGATCCCCAGTAGACTAAGTTTCTGAAAGTGTGAAACCTCTCTTATTTTTTTTATGTTTTATATCAGGTAAGATGATGTCAAGGGCGTACCAATTATGGATTTAAAAAAAAGTATATCGAAAACTAATTACAAACATCAATATGTGTCTACTCAATATACTCGCGAAGTTTGGATTCAATCCGGCGTGTAGTTTTTGTATTCAAGCGGAACTACGTTTGTATGGAAACTCGAGCCTCCTGGGGACCCTTAAATAGTGACGTTAGGTTAACTTATCACATTGTACTTAGCACCATTATTATGCTGCTCGTGATATCACAGATAAGATAATCGTTACTAGTGTAATGTAAAAAAATGCCACCTTATTAAAATATTTCCTTGCTGTTATTGACCGAGCGACGGTGGCTCAACCGGTAACGACTCGGTCCTCTTAACCAGAGGTGCCGGGTTCAAATCCGGACGGCCAATGTACCAATGAGTTTTTCGAAACTTACGTACGTACATATACTCACCGATTGCTTTAACGGTGAAGTAAAACATCGTGAGGAAACCTGCACACACCTGCGAAGAAACTTGAAGGGTGTGTGTGTGAAGTCGACCAACCCGCATCTGGGCCCGCGTGGTCGACTAAGGCCCGATCGCCCTAATTCAGGGTAGGCTCGAGCCTCTCGGTGGGGACGTATTACGTATATGAGCTGATATGATGATTGACCGAGCGAGCGTGGGGCACGAGCTAAAAAAGGAATTATGTAATTATGGGTCTGCTGCCTACAAAATAATTGCTGCTACAAACAGAGATTTGTTACCATAGATGGGTTATGCACTAACAAACATTTGAAAATCGAATCATTTACACGCTCATTATTATGGGTAGTTCGCTTCCGTTGCACCGAATGCTACTAAGAAAAGAGATGCCAATTGGCATCATTTCATTTGCTTCACTTTTTGGACGCATGTAACCTATCTACCTCCCCTTATATATAGCATATCTCTGGCTACAAAAATGCCTCGTGAGAAAGATCCAATATGGTCATACTTTATTTGCATGAAGACAAAAAATACTGGGCTATGGGTTCGGTGCAAAAAATGTAGCAAAGAGATGCAAGGAATAATAAATATAGAATGTATTTAAACTATTAGTTTAATTTTTTTATAATGCATTTGTTATGAAACAATATAACAATTGAATTTCTTACACTGGCACTGGTGATAATTATCTTGATTTTTTCGCACCCTGCTTATTGTTAGAAGCTAACTATCAAAAAGCGACTCCATGCTGTTCCTGCGCACGCGATGAGCGGCCGCGTAATCTAGTGAGGGGGTGCGCCCCCCTGATCAAGCTTGACTCCGCCCACTTGGCAATTGAATATTTTTCTTGTATCGTCTTAAGCGTCTACATTTCAGCTTGGGCCACAGATCTAATAATCTTGGGCATAAATGTTTTCGTATATCTGTCCGGCCGGCGTCTGTCTGGCTGGCTGTTCTCCTCTACAGGTCGCATTTCTCAACTAGTACCTATTTTAAAACGGAGATTAGCATTGTAATTTGTACTGTACAGGCAAAACCAGACCGATTTAGTATCTCTTAATTTTCTTACTAGATTAATCTAAACACACATTTCAACGTGCCAGTCGGATTTCTAAAAATTAATTGTAGTTTTTAATTGAAACGAAAAACATTGAAAAAGTGAAAGTTTTCTTTACTCTTTAAACGTACAGAATAATTTAAAACGCTGAACACGTTAAAAAACCGCCTTCTATCGCAACAACTTCGTAAAATATTGCATTATTATTTTTGAGTTTTGTTAATTTTCTATTAAAGTACCGATACACACCGATTTTGATATTTTTTTTATGGGATCACACAGAAAGCACTAGATTTCAAATTAAAAAATAATTATCAAAATCGGTTAGTAAAATATTGCATTATTATTTTTGGTTTTTGTTAATTTTCTAATATACTACCGATACACACCGATTTTGATTATTTTTTTATGGGACCACACTGAAAGCACTAGATTTCAAATTAAAAAATAATTATCAAAATCGGTTCACCCAGTCAAAAGTTCTGAGGTAACACACACATAAAAAAAATACAGTCCAATTTAGAACCTCCTCCTTTTTGGATGTCGGTTGAAAAGACAGAGACAACAGTTCCAATCAATGCCCGTTACATCAGCCGGTAATGACGGCGTCGTTTGCATGAGTTATAATTGGCGCGATAACGGCACGCCCGGCCCGATGTTGAATAGCCTATTGTTGGTGTTGACCCTACCTACGGATTCAGCAGCAATTGATGGGATGGCGACAGGACATGATAAAAAAAAATGTTTTAAAAAACTTAAAACCGACTTCAAAATGATATTCACTCAAAAGTGTGAAAGAATATTATAATACTTAAATACACAACATTAACCAACAATAACGAAATCAAAGGTGGGTACGAATTATATTAGAGGCTTAAATTTTTTTTTGAGGTCGGTGTCAGCAAACCATCGAATCTAAACCATTTAATACGTAAGTAACTGTGTGCTGGTACCAACCTCAAAAAATTTTAAGCCCCTAATTTAATTCGTACCCGCCTTTGATTTCGTTATTGTTGGTTAATGTTGTGTATTTAAGTATAATAATATTATTTTACACTTTTGAGTGAATTTCATTTTGAAGTCGGTTTTAAGTTTTTTTAAACTTTTTTTATTTTCTTTATTTTTCGTGGTAATGCTATCTATCTAGCAACGTTCAATCCAATCATCTTTACTCACCAATAGGAATTATCAAATCATAATACATGTGTTTCATTAACAGATACAGAGTCCTGTGGCTTCCATAATCATCTCAGCAGCATGAAAGTTAAGTAGTTAAATCGTCCATCATCAGCTTATCTGAATAACCTGAAGGAATACAACTATCGGTATATGCATACCTACGTATATATCTGGTGTAGCCGGTTGTCGGTTTTTGATAAATTAAGTGGACTGTATTTTGCGGAGCGGGTTGATATATAGCGGATGAAATATTGCGGCTTATACGTGTGTGTCCAAACTTACATCAGGAGACTGCTCCGCCCTGGATGGTAAAATGGGAACATATAAACAGAGCAGTTAATTGGAAAAGGAACTCACCATCACGAAGTAAAAGCGGCAAATAGTCAACCAGCGCTGGCTCAAATCCTCCTTCTCCAGTTGGAACTCCTTGTGGCAGGTACTTAGGTTAGCACTTCGGATTGCACACACACACGTTATTTTGGTCTTTCACGGCGGTTAGATATTTTAGATAATTTTATTAGCGGGACGACATGCATTCGTTTGCACTGTCATGCGGAAGACATTTTGTTCTTTTTAGTTCTTGGTTTCGACACCGCCAGACACGGCGTCTATGTATGCTTCTCACTCGATGCGCCATATTCGATGCGTGAGTGGGAAAGGGAGAGGAATATTATAGGATATTGAAGCCTGAACACAAATAGCATAACGCGCGAGTTTTTAAAAGATTATTACGGCGTAAACATCCTCCCGGCCTTGATAACACATGGTATTATCAAAGAAAGCGGTTACAATACAATATATAAAATTAAAGTAAAAAGTTAATAAGAGAGATAAGACATTATTATTACTACCTACCTATAGAACATATTAAATTTAAGGAAGCTATAATTAAGAAATTATTGAGAAGGCAATGGGCAAAGTTGATGTATCAATACGACAACACCTGGCTTAACGTTATCAGTAACAGTAAGCCATTTCTGTCTTATTTGTAAAGAATTAAGATATTCTAAACGCCATCTTTTCCAGTAGCTATTAACCATGTGATCGAGAAGCTCTTTGCGATGACGCAGGGTCTTCGTTCCTTCAGAAACGGGCATGACAGGTAGGTAAGTTAATGGGGAAGCCATGCAAAAATGTGCGGGAGTAAGAGGCTCTGGATAGGAGTCCTCTGATAAAATACAAAGCGGTTTTGAATTAATAAGTGCTAGGTCATAAATAAAACCAGGAGCAGCGGTATTGGGAGTTGAGCAAACGAGAGTTTTGCTCTTAAATTCAGGTAGAGTCTCATAGGCCTCTGGAACAAATGGAGTGACAGGCCAACTTGCTATAGGAGCGGACAACCATGTAGGGCCGTGCCACCAAAGCGGGTGGGATAATAATTGTTCCGGTAAGAGACCCCGGGATAAACAATCACTGGGATTTTCTATTCTACTGACGTGATAGAAATGACGCGGGTCAAGGTTTTCCTGACATTTTGCGACACGGTTACTGACATAAATATCCCATCTATGCGGTGAAGAATTGATCCAAGAAAGCGCTATTTTTGAATCAGAGAATGCGGATATATTATCAATTGTTGTACGAGCACTATAAGTCTCATTAATCAGTCGAACAAGCTTTGACATCATTACTGCGGCACATAACTCGAGCCGTACCAACGAAACTAATTTGATTAAAAGTTTAGCGAATAATATGACAGGAGCGGCAAAACCAAGCACGTCCCATAATCGAGCGATGGTTGAGAGAATTGTTCTCTTGGTAAAAGTTTCCTTAGCAGGAAAAGCGGAAAAGGTAAATATATCCTGAGCGGGTAGCCATTTTAGGCCTAAAACTTTCATATTTTCGCTATCCGAAAATTCAATAGAAGCGCGATTTGACTGCGGTACAGAGTCGAGCAACTCAGGTGAGTTACTAGCCCACTCAGTTAAATGAAAACCCCCTGATTTAAATAATTCGATAAGTTCTCGCGAAAGAGATTTTCCCTCTTCTACAGTAGGTACGGAGGTAGTCAAATCGTCCATATATAATTCATGAGAGGCCACCTCAGCGGCGCGCGGGAACCGGTCACGCTCATCCGATGCTAACTGTCGCACAGTGCGCATAGCTAAGAAAGGACTGCATTTTAGACCAAACGCAACACGATTAAAATGATATTCGCGCATGGGTTGCAAGGGGTCAAAACGGAATAAAATCTTTTGATATTTGCGGTGTTCAGGTTTTAGAAGAATCCTGAGATACATCTGTTTTATATCAGCGGATAACGCTATCTCAAATAAGCGGAAATTTAATAACAGGACAAATATATCTGCTTGGAGATTTGGTCCTGTATGGAGAATATCATTAAGTGAAATGCCATTGTGGCATTTAGCACTAGCGTCGAGTACAATACGAGTTTTCGTAGTCTCTTTGTCGCGTCGCACGACGGCGTGATGCGGTATAAAATATCCCTGTGAGTAGTCCTCACTGTCGGGCGGCACCTCGGAGAGAACCATTTTCTATGTAGTCCCGAACTACCTCGTTATAGCTGGTACGCAGCTCGGGATCCTGTAGCTTGCGCTCCAACGACAGTAGCCGGCGGACAGCTGTCGAGCGGGAGTCACCCAGCTCGGAAGGATCTCCACAGAACGGCAGAGCGGTGCAGTATCGGCCCGTCGTGTCACGTGACACAGTGGCAGCGTACATTTCCTCACACTGACTTTCCTCGGGGCTAAGAAATTGCTTATCAGGCATTTCTTCCATTAACCAAAACTTAGTTAAAGTTTTATCAAGCTGCAAGCTATCAAAGCGGTCGTGCGCCCCTACACCTTCCGAACAGGTGAAGAAAGTAGCGGAATTCATATTTTTACATTTAGCAGCGGTGTTATTTTTATTAAAGTTAGAAGTGGTAGTTGCGTCGCCCATCAAAACATAACCAAATACGGTTTCAATAGCAGCGGGAGCGGGGGGTGCAACGACCTTGCCACCTAGCAATAGATGCGGAAACAGCTGAGCGCCGAGTATCAACTCGACTTCACCTGGAATGTGCCAAAAGGGATCGGCGAGCGGTAAGTTAACTAAATGTCGCACTATCGTAGTGTCAACATATTCAGATGGCATGCGGTCGGTTATATTATCTACAACCAAAGCGGTTATATTATAAGAATATTTCTTATTTTTAGCGGTTACAAGAAGCTGAACGTAACCGCGCACTGTTTGTGAAGCGGATCCGATGCCCTTGATAAATGAATTTGAAAGCGGAATAGGTTTAAGTTTGAGCTGTTCACAGCATGCGGACGTAATCAAATTATTTTGCGAAGCATTATCAATTAGACATCGCACGGAAATATTTTGTTTATCATTATTTGAAACATTTACTTGAGCGGTCGAAAGAAGTACAGTCGAGTTTCTTAAAGGCCCCGTACCAAGAAATTGCGTTTCATTAGATCGCGCGTGAGCGCATAGCGATACATTGGCTGATGCGCTGTCCGTGGGCTTATCAGAAGCCTGCGCGTGTGAGTGCGGCGACGGTATCGCGTCACTTACGGCGGTCGCGTTCGTAGATAGTACAGGGGCGCGGTCCCGCTGCGCTCGCTGTGATGCAGCGCTGTCTGTCTGTCTGTCCGTCTGTCCGTGCCTCCAGCCTAGTTGTGTATTATTATCATTATTTAAATGTAATAAAGTGTGATGCGGCTTTTTACATGATTTACAAGCGTATTTTGAATTACAATTGGAAGCGGTGTGAGATAATCTTAAGCAGTTTACACATCCTCGTTTCGATTTAATAAACTCGAAACGACCTCTGGCGGGAAGCGCTTTGAACGCGGGACATCTATAGAGTTGTTGATGGTCGACATTATTGCACATTGAACAGGGTTCAGAACTCTCGCCATCATTAGCGAGAAAGGTCTGAGATTGGTATGTGCTATGCGATCGACCCTGCTTCATATCACTATTAGGGCGGTGTTCCACCGTGCGTTTTGATTGCGACGACGTAGGAGCGGTGCGATCTAATATTTTTACCTGACTTTTAGTAAAATCAATGAAATCCTTATAAGAAGGAATCTCTTTTTCTCTTATAAAGGTCTCGAAGGCATGAGCGGTAGCTGAGTCAATTTTACGTAGTGCCATGTTGAGCAAAATAAAATCTTTTAAGTCGTCAATCTTCAAAAGTTTTAAAGCCGAAACAGCGGCGTCGAAAGTTTCCACAAATGAATTTAACGAAGTGGAATTATTTGTTGCGGATTTAATATTAAATAATATGGACATGTAGTGACACCCTAAAGCCCTTTTATCTTGATATTTTTGAACTAAACTTTCCCAAGTTGACAAATAATTTTCACCTGAGGGAATGATACCAGCAATTATTTTTAAAGCGGAACCCGTTAATTTACCGGTCAAATATTGAATCCTTTGAGAGTCGGTTAAATTTTGATTCGAGTGTATATTCGCCTTAAATGATTCATAAAAAACAGGCCAGTTTTCAATTTTTCCATCGAACGACGGGATATTGATTGGAGGGAGTTTAACGCGTGGAGACTCGCCCTTATTTCCGCACGTGTTCGAATTTGATTTGGTCGCGTTATCGATAATACGGGACCGGACTCTTTGAATTCTCGCGTAAATGTCTTCGAAAGCATTAAGCGGCGTGTAATTTGGTTTATAGTTAGAATTAATTTGAAAGCCTAACTCATTAATGGAGTCTAAATTTGAAATGTATTCTTGACGTATGATTGCTAACGTCTCAGATTCTGCCATAAATGTCTCTGTGGAACGAAGATCTGCACTTGTTATAGGTATTTTTTGAGCAGTGTCACGGAGACAAGTTAAGCGAGCGAATATCGCACTGTTTTTAGCTTCTAACATGGACAACTTAGATTCCATTTTGAACGGCTGTCTTATCGTTCGTAAATAATAAAGGTACCTATATGCAGTACTAGCCAGATAATATTTATGTAGGTACACACGCAATTGTTATGGCTTACTGACACAGACGACGCAACCAGATGTTATAGGTCAGTTTGAGTTATGCGGGTACTCGTATAAATTTATAAGTATGTATGGAGGCGGAACGAAATATAGGTATGTACCTAAATATAATAAGCGGCTAACGCGATCAGCGTATGAAAATTGGTATTAAGTAATTTTGGTTAAAATGGAAGTAAGTAAGCGGTAAAATAGGTTTTGGTAAATTATTTAAGTAATATCTCGGTGCGGCATTCAAGTACCTACAAATTCAAGATGGTGAATCCTAGTTTTACACCAAATGAGATTGCGGGAAATTACGTGTTAACTACCAGAGTTTAACACCAATGAAATATAGTGGGAAGCGGGAAGATTACGTGCAAACTATCAGAGTTTAACACCAATGAAATTTAGTTATCCGGTTCGAATGGACCAACAGAATGGTGTAGCCGGTTGTCGGTTTTTGATAAATTAAGTGGACTGTATTTTGCGGAGCGGGTTGATATATAGCGGATGAAATATTGCGGCTTATACGTGTGTGTCCAAACTTACATCAGGAGACTGCTCCGCCCTAGATGGTAAAATGGGAACATATAAACAGAGCAGTTAATTGGAAAAGGAACTCACCATCACGAAGTAAAAGCGGCAAATAGTCAATCAGCGCTGGCTCAAATCCTCCTTCTCCAGTTGGAATTCCTTGTGGCAGGTACTTAGGTTAGCACTTCGGATTGCACATACACACGTTATTTTGGTCTTTCACGGCGGTTAGATATTTTAGATAATTTTACTAGCGGGACGACATGCATTCGTTTGCACTGTCATGCGGAAGACATTTTGTTCTTTTTAGTTCTTGGTTTCGACACCGCCAGACACGGCGTCTATGTATGCTTCTCACTCGATGCGCCATATTCGATGCGTGAGTGGGAAAGGGAGAGGAATATTATAGGATATTGAAGCCTGAACACACATAGCATAACGCGCGAGTTTTTAAAAGATTATTACGGCGTAAACAATATCTATGTATAACATTGAAAAGAATTTTCCTGCAACTGCTAACCGTTAAGGAGTTGTACCTTCCTACATCAGCTTATCAACATGGGAATATGACTAACAGACGCAAGTTAATTAATAGCTTTAGAAAACATATGAATCACGTAATTAGTGCCTTTAAAATTAAAATTTTTCATTATTTTTGAAGGGTTGCCCTCGATTTCCCTGGGATCCCATCATCAGATCCTGACTTGGTGACAATGGGACCCTCTCGGGAGTATACTCTTTCTAATGAAAAAAGAATTTTGAAAATCAGTTCACAATTGACGGAAAAATCGGTGAACATACATAAAATATATATATATATATATATATATATATATATATATATATATATATATATAAATCCCAGTATCATTTCTGCGTCTTTCCAGAAATCCGCTAAATCTGCGTCCACCTGTTTTATTGTCAATCCCGCTTGTAGTTTTTGTGAATACTTTCCTAATAATTACATAGATGGCGAAAGTAGCACTTACTTAATCGTAACATGCGAAATGTACTATACATTTTTCATTTCACTCTCCATACTAATTCCTCCTATTCTGCGGCCAATGTCGATTCCGTTCGAGGTCAAATCTTTTATTTTAATTACAAAATGAATACCAAACAATTTAGGAGTATATTATTATTATTGTGTTAGATGGTTTCGTTGCATGTTGTGTGCGCTCAAAGCAGTCGACATTTCTTTATTAGGATTGTCTACCTATAGTTTCTTGCTACAATTTAAACTTAGTGGAACATAAATATTTGAACGATGAGTAAAAAGTCCGGGGGATCCAGGAATCGCAGTTCTTCCGTCGAGAGTGTGTGGAGTGTGCAATCAAAAGAAACATGTTTAGCACGGGACACCACCGATAGTGAATCATCATTTAGTGATATCACACTGTCACAGCGATGTCACATCGACATTTGACCAGATGAATGAAGCAAAATAATACACACACTCGCAGTGCTCCATACCTACTTACACATGGTGCGCCCTGTGAGTATGTGTTTTAATAAAAAAACAATGCAATTTCGATAACTACTTACTCTAGTAACATCAATATTGAGAAGAAAAAAATCTACTTACCATACTATATTCGTGAAAATAATAATACTAATCACATCTTTATTATTGATAAATATAGAATTAATAAAAATAGGTACTATTATTATTATTGGTGTGCTATTTTTATTTTTAGAAATACAGTAGGTAATGTGACAAAAATAATGGAAACGGGGATAAAAACCCTTACGGAATTTGACATATATGATACGTAGAATTTGGGATGGGGCCTTAAAGTAGGACTATGAAAACGAAAGAATAGTTAAGGTAAAGAAAGAATATAATTAAACAATGGATCCCAAATAAATTAATAAAATAAATTCTTAATCTATGTTGAACACATAAATTTTGTTGTATAAAAAATATTTACCAGTTGGTTTTGTGAACACATAAATTTTGTTGTATAAAAATTATTTACCAATTTGTTTGGTGAAAACAACGTACGTCGTTTTCTCTTATGTCTATGAAGATTTCCATACGAAAAACTATACACAGCGTAAAACTAGGGGTAATTAAGAATTTACCCCAGGGCACTCTAAACACTATAAAAACTTGCGATAGTTAAATCTTGCCCCGGGGTACTCTAAACAGTACTCAAAAATTCTTGGAGGTTACTTTTTATAAGCAAGAGACTCTTCTTAAAAATAATAGTTTAAACTGATTGCCAAAAAAATTAAACCATGATTAAACTGCGCACAAAATTTAGCGTTTTCGTTTACTCCAGCTGGTGATTCGGAAGACGATGAATCGGAAAGAATAAAGAGCTACTTCCCTCGACTGCCCTCTGGTAGGGTGGGTCAGGTCTTCGGTCCGAAGGTTGAACGTGCCCCGAGTGGTAGTTAGGATCTGCAGCGACGGCGCGGCAGCCAGGAAGTACTGAAATTCCCTTAGCTGGGTTAAGCTGGTGACCTCCAGAAATACGGCGTGGGCTCCGATAACTATTACAAATACTATCACAGTGGTTCAAATACCAAACACTTTAATTTAATATATCAGTAAATAAAACGACGGCCATTCTCGTCCGTCCAAAAAATATCTTCACCTTGTCAAAAAAGTCACAAATATTTTTAAATTAAATTTCCATAGAGGAACAAAATCAAAAGAGAATTTAATTATGAAACGCAAGAAAGGAGATCGGCTCGAAACGATAGTTTGCGTTTCAGTAAGTAGTAAGAAATGACAGCACCGAGCTGTTATCATGAGAAATCTTAATGGAAATTCAAATTTTCAAATCCTTCAATGTTTGCAGGCAGACCATTAGGGTCTGAAACGCAAACTATCGTTTCGAGCCGATCTCTTTTCGTGCGTTTCATAATTAAATTCTCTTTTGATTTTGTTCCTATATGGAAAATTAATTTGAAAATATGTGTGACTTTTTGACAAGTGTAAAACAAAAATTGATTCTGTATGACTGATGACCGTCGAAATTGGTGAAAGTAAATTATTTTAAACATCTGTGATTTTGGTTTTGTTTACAAGACCTCCTATATTTAACAGGGGGTCTTCCACCCGGCCCGAACGAAACACTATTATCCTGGATTACTGCTAGTCTTCCACCGGCGTTTGTTTGGCCGCTCTGCATCTGCCTGCCGCTCACTCAAAGGGAAGTGGAATCTTTGTTTCTATCAAATTTTAAGGCCCATTGAAGTTGGTTGTCACTGGTGACCAAACTCTATCACTGGTGACCAAGCACTGCTACTGCCCGGCAAGGTTCTGCTGTCTTCCTCCAAGCGCAGCTGCTGGTCTACGTGTTCTCCTGTTTCCGTTTACTTTGTCAATTTTGCATTTATTTTAAAATCATTAAGAGTATTGTACACCCAAAGTGTTTCCTACAACTTTGGGGGGTAATTTAGACACCCAATAAATTAACTCCATTTATGTTTTAGGTATTTATTCGATCATTTTTACATCTGGGGGGACGATCGATCGTAACCTAACTTTTTTTTGTATTTTAAAATTATGCAATGTGTTGGTTTTTTTTATATTTAATCTATTTCCACGGTCATCCACTTGTTTACGTCTTTACCTATTTTTTTTCTAATCTTATAAAATAAAACTATTCTATATTACCCCAAAATTTATTTTCTTTCCGTAATTCATATTTAGGCAGCGAGTAAAAATTCTACGTGTCATATGTGGCAAATTCCCAAGTTACCTTTATTTTTGTCACAGGTCCTTTAAATAAATCTAGCCCAACTGGACAAATTAAACATCCACAATATGTTCAGTATATTATGAAACGCCCAGTAACAGTGTACTGCACAACATCCAAATCTTGTTTAGCATATTTTTGCGGTGGTTGCTCCAAAGCAGAATCTCCAGCGCAGCGTTTGCGTGATCGCAAGTAACACCTATATAATCTCGTGTTTTCATTAGTCATGTCTTCTCTCCTCCTAAGATCCTGCTCACTGAATATTTTATTTGAACTGTCTTTGCTGTTTCGGTTAGATTTCGATTTGAAACATTTTCTGATCTTGAAACATTTTTCGCAGTAGCTGTAGTATAAAGGGTTACTGTTGTCTTTTCCACAAAGAGCGCACTTTAGAAAATAGTGATAATCTATTTCGGAGTCACTACTGTCCGAATACGTCCGCTCAGAATCCGCCAAATTAAATGAGTCGTTGATTGCTGTAGAAATCATCTGGTCAAATGTCGATGTGACATCGCTGTGACTGATATCACTAAATGATGATTCACTATCGGTGGTGTCCCGTGCTAAACATGTTTCTTTTGATTGGACACTCCACACACTCTTGACGGAAGAACTGCGATTCCTGGATCCCCCGGACTTTTTACTCATCGTTTAAATATTTATGTTCCACTCTAAGTTTAAATTGTAGCAAGAAACTATAGGTAGACAATCCTAATAAAGAAAGTTCCGTAACTGAAGGGGTAAAATGGGATAGGTACCTATTATACAGGGTGGCCAGACAATTTACTTCCATTGAAAAAAATTGGCCCTTGTGTCGTCCATTTATGTTCCGCGATTTTTGATAGTTTTCAAGTTTTGATTTTTTCTTGATTTTTGGAAAATTTCTGCCGGGCCAACAAAAAAAAAACTAGGAAACTTTTCCAAGATTTTTTGCTTGAAATTAAATTCTCATAACTTTTACTATTATGTATAAAACAACCAACTTCGTAACTTTAGTGGAAGCTATGAAAATTTGGTTTAAATTGAAAAAAAAACGGTTTGTTTAATTACGACTAAAATCATCATCATCATTTCCTTGCCCTTTCCCAATTACTCGGGGTCGTCTCAGCATATTTTCCTCTTACGACTAAAGTAATCTTTAAATTAAAAATATAAACAGGTGACATGCCCACTTTTAAGAATTTTCTACCTCGTTGCCTTTACAGGCCGATTCTAACCAAAGTAGCTCTTTGAGAGCTACTTTTTGACTTTAATATTGAAGCTGAAGAGATGACATATTCTTCAGGGCTACTTAGAAACCATAAAGTCACTTGTTTAGATTTTTAATTTAAAGATGAAAATTTTTGTCCTAAAAAGTTGACCTTATGAGAATTCAATTACAAGCAAAAAATCTTGTAAAAGTTTCCTAGTTTTTAGGGTTCCGTAGTACAACAAGGAACCCTTATAGTTTCGTCATGTCTGTCTGTCCGTCTGTCTGTCTTCTGTCCGCGGCCTAGCTCCTAGACTATTAGTAGTTGCTATGGTTGCACAAAAGATCTGAGGAGCCTCTGATTATGTCCGTCTCATGTTATTGGAAATAAGTCAAAAAGTCAAAATCATCTACATGTGTTTCTGGAAAATCTTATAAAAGCCGAAGAAATGCGTTGTATTTCAGTCACTAACAGTTTCTCTCAAGTAAGTAGATTTTTTTTTTATGTAGAGAAATTACAAATGTGTGTTACAATAATAGCTGTATATTTTCAGGTGGATATTTTATATGAATTTGTAGATGAAGAAGACCAACAAACCACAAGCATTCACAAACTATTTCAGTTCAAGCTTGATTGGAAAGTTAGACTCTCCGCAATCATTTCATGAAATATTTATCAAAGCAAATGACGACTGATAATATTTATATTACTTTTCAACCACCAAAATGATCATCAAAATGATTTCCCATTGTGGTTTGAGTTGAGGTGAGTAGTGAAGCTTCAAGTTTAATACACATCACAAAAAAAGCATAAACAAGAAATGTGTAAAAAAAATTTGGACAAGCAAACTCATTATCATACCCATATAGCGTAAACTTGATTGGAAAATTTATTGTAAGCAACAGATTTTTATTTTTTCTATTTTTACAGATACGGAAGAATTACAGGCTCAACTATTTATGAAGCAGCTCATTGTAGAACTATCTCATCATCATCATCATCATCATATCAGCCACAAATCGTCCACTGCTGAACAAAGGCCTCCCCCAAGGATTTCCACGACGTCCGGTCCTGCGCTGCCCGCATCCATCGGCTTCCCGCGACCTTCACCAGGTCATCGGTCCACCGCGTGGGAGGCCATCATGTAGAACTATCTCATCTGAACAAAATTATGGGAGAATATTAAAAATTTACTTCCATTGCGATGGATAGAGGAAAAAAAACTAGAAAAAGTAGTTCTCAACATAGTGAATAAAATAGAAAAGGTAACTTTAGTTTTTCTGTTGTTTCAATATTTTGAATAAAACTATTTATAATGTTTAATTCAAGGCTTCTGTAATAATTAATATCATTGTTTCTGCATTTCAGATTAAAATTGAAGAAACTGGACTTTTTCTTAATGCCGAGTATCCTATTTTTGTTGCAACACGTAACGGGCTTACTGAAAATTACACAATAGAGATTAAATGACCTTCAACAGAAGCTCTTATATAATTTTATATCTAAAAGATAATAAAATGGCACCAAAATGTTGGACACAAGTACTACTTCAAATGTTTTTCAGCAAAAGGAAAATAGCACTTTTCTGTGTAGCACACCAAAATTTAAAAAAATCAAAAGAAGTAGATATTTATAATCATGTGCCATATGATAACAGCAGTGTATTTGTTAAGTATACTTACTGCAAATAATTTATTTGGATAGACGCCAAAATTACAAGATCTATAAGCATATTTTTAATAAAACTATCTTGTAAATTTATAAATTAAACTCGTATGCTTTTAAATACTATTTTTTATTTTTTCTTATCGTGTTTGTGTAGTCATACCTGACTAACCCTGGTGTCAGAGTTTTCAAATCGCCTAAAGGCCTCTGGGCTCTGACGTGGTTTGTATAACGACCGCCACCAATGATAACGACCGGGACCGACGGCTTAACGTGCTCTCTGAAGCACGGAATCATCTTACTTTCGGACAATCAGAGTCGTGTTTTATAAAACTACAAGTTACAAGTTTACAAGTGTAATTCGATGTTTATTGCATAGCCGGTTTGCTCCCTGAAGTCTTGACCTGACTCTGTAATGCAACGTACACTGAATTACACTTGAAATCTTGTGACTTGTAGTTTTATAAAACGGAGCCCTGGTCATTCAGCCTGCATTGTCCTAACCAAACTGGGAAAAACTTACAAAGCGATTTCTGAGAATTTCCCCACCGGGAATCAAAACTAGGACCTCCGGATCGTGAGCCTGACGCACTAACCACTAGACGATGGAGGCAGTTTTTTTTGTTTAATTTTAAATAAAGGTAAGCCCACACCAAATGGATAGGTAGTCCATTTAAAATTTTTACAAAAAAAAAATCTTAAGTCGAGAAACTAGGCAAAAGTATGAATGCCAGGGACGAACAAGTACAACCAGTCAGACAGGAATGAAGTCATCAGAACTATAGGTCCGTTTTGGCGCGAAAATTTAAACTGTTAATTTAAAACCGCATTTTTTCTAATAAATTACGGTGTTTTAATTTTTTAATACATTTGTGGCCTATTCTACATTGAATTCTTTAAAATGAAAACAAAAATATAAATATTGCATGTTCCCTATTCTCTTTTAGTTATGTTTGTACTAGCAAGGTAAAAATGATGTAGTTAGGTATAAGTAGGAAAATAGTACCTAGCTAATCTTAAAGAAGTTATTATTACATGGAATGTACCTACTATTTCCTATACCAAATCTATTTTGATACCGACTGAAACTACTTAGCTAATTAGTAATATAAGAAGAACTAACAACTTCGGGACGTGCGAGGGGCATGAGATGACCCCCCTCCTATTTTTGGGAGGGCAGTTCGCGTCTGGCCCGCGGCGTGTGCGCGCATGGATATTGTAAATTTATTACTTAATTTCTCTTATTAAAATACAGTGCTAAATATTAGATTTATAAAGGACTATTATTTTCGATCTAAAAGAATCAAAAGTGGGATGGTGATACCTACCGTACATTTCCATAAGTGTTGGTGTAATACTCGTATATAGTGATAGAACAGGGATTGTTTTGGTGAGTGACTCAATAGGTAAAAAATAAAAGTCAAATAAACTATTATTTTTTTTACTGCTAAAGGACACAATTATTTTATTGAACTAACTGTGAGTTACATGAACATCCATTAACTTTAATGTTTACATTAGTGTAAATAATTTACGGGTTGGACACACTATTAGTGGCTAATGGCGGATTAAATGCTAATGTTCGTTTCTGCAAATAGGTGTGTGTCTCACGATTTGTGTATGATAGAAAACAATAAATATCACTGCGTGTGATTATGAACTATCGAATAATTTAGTAATAATTTGGTTATAAGAACATCACTGTTAGAAAATGTATTAAAAACTTTAGAATTATATTATTAGACTAAGGGACAAAAGTTCTTTGTGTTGTGTTCGAAGCTCGGGTTTGTTTATGTTAGTGCGCCAGTAATTTGACTCTGTCCGTCGCAATACGGGCGTGTTTATTTGGACACTTGAAAAGGTGAAGCTTGACACTGTTTAAAGAACTCTTTTGTAGAAGTACTTGTTAAGTTGCTATTTTCAATTTTTAGGGTATCGTATGTAAGATGGGTCGGTATAAAAAGAGACATCGGTCTCACAGTTCTTCCTCATCAAGGTCGACTGAGGTAGAAAGACGCTCCAAAAGAAAGAAGTATAGGGAGAATTTGAAGAGAAAGGAGAGCAGAATTGAAGCTTTAGAAGGTTTAATAAGGGAGTTAAGGAAGAAAAAAAATTATCATTCCGAAACCGCAACTGAAACTTTAACTCCAGGACCGCAGGCAATAGTTCGCTATGTGGGCCGTAATGACTTCATACCTGAGTTCAATCCACAGACTTCTTTTGTGTCTGTTGAGCATTGGATCTGGAATTTAGAAGGTGTTGCTAACATGCATGGTTGGGATGAACGAACATTGATCTGCAACTGTACTTCGAAACTTAGCGGTTATGCTAAGGGTTGGTATGAACGCCAAGCTTCTTATGAAATCAGCTGGAATGAGTGGAAGGAGAAATTAATCAGAGCATTTCCATTTACTAAAAATAAACTGTCACAAATCAGAGAACTTGTGAATCGTATTAGATCAAAGAATGAAGATCCGATCAAATTTTATTATGATAAACTGGGTATTGGCATGTCATGTAATATGAGTGATGAAGTAATAGCCCAAGCAATCATAGGGACTCTTGGGGACAAACTGCTTGAGGTTGGCGCTTTATCTGCTGGGTGCTATGATACAAATTCTTTGCTTAAATACTAGGCAAACATGTAGACATCGACTGATTTTGCCGAAATAAAGCACTCAGAAACATCTCTTGCTCAAAATAATTTAAAGAAACTGATCAAGTGCTTTGCATGTGGCAATGTTGGCCACAAGACAAAGGTTTGTGGGAAAATTAAACATAAAAAAAATGATGAAAGAAAATGCAACTTCTGTGACCACCTTGGCCAGGAATGGATCTCCAGTTGAGGCATTTATAGACTTTGGTAGTTCGTGTAACACAATAAGGAAAAGCTTATGTGATCGATTACAACTAGAATCTTCAGTCAAGGACGATATTATAATCAAAGGGTATGGAGATGCCTTGACAATACCGTTGGGTTTTACTTATGCTTCTCTGTCCGTTGATGGTGTAGAGTTGGAAACACATTTTTATATAGTACCAGATGAAATCCAAGAATTTGACGTTTTAGTGGGCCAACCATATACTGAGTCACCTGATTTACTTATCGTTAAAACGTCGACACAGCTCAACGTGTTCAAAAAAGAAATGGCATTAAATGTAGAAGAGCTTTGCGAAAATTTAAATAAAGTTCGCTTATACCCACTCAAGGACACAGAATTAAATCCTGGGTTGAATAAAATCCCAGTGCGATTAGACCCTATTGTTTGTGGTATGATGAACATCAAGAAGAGCGAACAAAGAAAACCACTGTGTGAAAGGGATGTGCTTGATGATAGTTTTGAGTCAAACGATGGTCATGCCGTCATAAGACTAGTTAATAAAACTAACGCGATCATAAATGTGAAAGAAAAAGATTGCATAGCTCGAGCCGAACTAACTGAAAAAAATCCATGTACACCTAAAATAGGTGAGAACCTAACTACATCACAGAAGGACTCACTTACCACCCTCCTGTGTGACTATGAGTGCTGCTTCTCTGGAGAAGGTATGGAATTAGGTAATTGTGAAATTGAGATGACTATTAAGTTGACTGAAGATAAAGTGATTAATTACAAACCCTATAGAATGTCATTTCATGAAAGAGAAGTAGTGAAACAGATTTTGGCTGAATTACTAGAAGCTGGCATCATTGAGGAGTCGACATCATCTTATGCCAGCCCGATTCTGTTAGTCAAAAAGAAAGATGGTGGACATCGACTATGTGTTGACTACAGGGCTTTAAATAAAATCACCGAAAAGGAAAGGTATCCATTACCTTTGATACAAGATCTTCTGGATAGATTGGGGAACAAGTCAGTGTTTTGTAGTTTGGACCTTGCTAGTGGCTATCATCAAATTAAAATATCACAACCATCAAGACATCTTACAGGATTCGTCACCCCTGATGGACATTATCAGTATCGAATGATGAGCTTCGGATTGTGCAACGCGCCAGCTGTTTTTCAGAGGTCTATGAATCAGATTCTTTCCCCAGTTATCCATAAGTGCGCAGAGATCTATATCGATGACGTGATTGTGTGGGGAGAGGATGTCGATGAATGCTTGAACAATCTTCGGAGCGTTCTCGAGTTGATCAAAAGCGCGGGTGTAAAACTAAGGCGGAATAAGTGTTCTTTTCTGATGACGACTGTAGAATACTTAGGTCATGAGATCACCCGTGGAGAAATTAGACCATCTACTCACAAGTTGTCTGCAGTTGCTGAATTTAAACCACCTGAGAATGTACATGAAGTCAGACAATTTTTGGGACTCGCTTCTTACTTTCGCAAGTTTATTAAAGGGTTTGCTACAATTGCCAGACCACTTACTGCTTTAACAAAGAAGGACGTAGAATGGTTTTGGAAGCTCGAGCAATCCGATGCCTTTAATAATCTGAAAAGATTACTCACTTCTGGTCCTGTCCTTGCTATCTATAGCCATACTCGGGAAACGCAATCCATACTTATGCTTCCAAAGTCGGACTTGGTGGCGTACTTTTGCAACGTCAGGAGAAAGATGAATGGAAAGCTGTCGTTACGCGAGTAGACAAACAACTGCTACTGAAGCAAAATACCACAGCTTTGAACTGGAGGCGTTAGCCGTTGTTTTTAGCATCCAAAAGTTCAGGATTTATGTCTCCGGGCCTAAGTTCTGTGTAGTGACTGACTGCTCCGCTTTGCGGTTGGCATGGTCAAAGAGAGATTTGTCAAATCGTATTGCACGATGGTGGCTTGATCTACAAGAATATGACTTTGAGGTCGAGCATAGACCAGGAAGTGCGATGTCTCATGTTGACGCTCTTAGTCGGAATCCGATTGCAATTCAACACATCGAGGAGAAAGATTTTATTAATGCCCTTCAAGATGGCGATGAAGAGATTCAGTTGCTGATCAAAAATCTTCAACTGGAGCTTGAGTCTGTCAAAAACAAGAAAAATGGACTCTCCAAGGATTATAAAGTCGTCAATGACTTGCTGTGTCGTATTGTAGATGGCGGAATGAGACCCGTTCTACCTAAAAATGCTAGGTGGCACATAATGAAGACCTACCATGATAACAACGGTCATCTAGGGGCGGCAAAATGCTTAGAGGCAATCCAGGCAAAATACTGGTACCCTAGGATGCGGAAAAGCGTGGAGAAGTATGTGGCTAGTTGTATCGGATGTCAGTTCACGAAAAAGCCCACGGGTAAGTAGCCGGGATTACTGCATCCAATACCAAGGGATCCTGCTCCCTTTCACACGTTACACGTAGATCATCTGGGGCCATTTTGCAAGAGCAGTGGTAAAACTTACATCTTTGCCATTATTGACGGGTTTACAAAATTTGTATGGCTAGAAGCCGTCGCAAGTGCCAATGCCAGAGGTGCTATTACTACACTAAACAGGTTAAGCCAGGTTTTCGGTTACCCAATGAGAATAGTCAGTGACAGAGGCACAGCATTCACGTGCCGAGAGTTCAAAGACTATTGTGAAGAAAACGGAATAAAACATGTGTTAAACGCAGTGGCCTCTCCAAGAGCAAATGGTCAAGTCGAGAGGTTGAACCGCACAATTTTGAGTTGCTTAACTGCTCATATGGGAGAAGAGCAAAAGGGCTGGGATGCCTATTTACCAAACGTTCAATTGGGAATTAACTCTACAGTGAGCCAGGGGACCGGTAAATCTCCTCTTGAATTACTGTGTGGTCTGAGACCACGACTGGCTGGTGATTTCCAAGGTGCACAACGTACTCCAGATCTGGAAGGACTGAGAAAAATCGCAGTCGAAAATATTGCGAAAAATTCATATGCCATGAAAAATCGTTTTGATAAGAGCCGACGGGTAACAAAGCCGATACCAGAAGGCAAACTGGTTATGGTAGAGCGCAAAATCTTACGACCCGGACTTACAAGTGGGAAGCTTGTTCCGAGGTATGCAGGGCCTTACAAGGTGACCGCAGTCTTACCAAACGATCGGTATGAGGTTACCTCAGCCGCGAGGGGCAAGAGGGCATATAAAAATGTTATCGCACGAGATAAACTTCAGCTCTGGTGTGCCAGACAAGAGAATTCATCAGATGAGGAATTAGAAGAGAATACTGTATCATAAACATTTATTATATTTTACCTTAAACGAATTAGTAGGCATTTGGGCCGTAAAAATTGTTAACGGAACTATTGTTACTGCCTTTGGGGCTATTGATTTCGCCTTTCGGGCTATAGACTTACTTAGCTATCTTACTGTATTTACATTGCCTATGGGGCTATAGTTTGTGCAACTGCCTACGGGGCTATAGTTTGTGCATCTGCCTACGGGGCTATAGTATACAACTGCCTACGGGGCTACATTATGTTGTTGCCTACTGGGCTATGGAACTGCCTACGGGGCTCTATATTACTGCCTACGGGGCTTGCTGAGGAACAAGTTCAACGTGGAAATCTTTGACGAAGAATGTTGGATCTCCTTCGAGGGCGAAGGAGTACGAGCAGGATGGCCGAACTAATAAGAAGAACTAACAACTTCGGGACGTGCGAGGGGCATGAGATGACCCCCCTCCTATTTTTGGGAGGGCAGTTCGAGTCTGGCCCGCGGCGTGTGCGCGCATGGCTATTGTAAATTTATTACTTAATTTCTCTTATTAAAATACAGTGCTAAATATTAGATTTATAAAGGACTATTATTTTCGATCTAAAATTAGGTACTATTATTTTTTAGAAACAAACAGAAGAACAGTTGTACCTACAAGCCTCACCTCAAAACTTGCTAAAATTATGATGTACCTACTATAGAAAACAATAAAACGTTACCTACTATTAACAGTTTAGTTTAGTAAATAAATATCGGAAACATAGTAAATACTTACCAGTAACAGAGCACTCAACAAGCAACTTCCTTTTTTTTAATTCTTCAATCTTTTTTCTATTCCTAGTTAAATATATTTTCAATCAATTTACCACCCAAATAACACAGGTATATACACAAGTACAGCACAACCTATTTACTGCATACTCACTATTGTGCGTCCGGCGGCAAAATGAGTCCACACCGCACCGCAATAGGCAGTACAGAAGAGGGTAATGGGTGAGAACCAGTTTGTGCCGAAGGGCGCAAAACAGTTGTTAGGATGGTTTAAAATATACATTTAAGGGGTAAAGCGCGCGGGGGGAAAGGTATACGTCGCCGCGTGCAGCGCCCCAGTGACGTGCGGCGGAGTTGCGAATTAAAATTTCACATTCGGAACAAAATTACGTCCGAACAAAAACTTCTTAAATAATAGCCTAGATGGCAGAACTGTCGCTGAAGTAAAAATAACGGCGATTGCAATCTGGCGTCCGTATACGGACGCAATAGCGCGGTGGACGCAGGATTAAATGAGAATTTGGCAATAGGAGGACGCAAGAGTGTTTGTGGTATATATATATATATATATATATATATATATATATATATATATATATATATATATATATATATATATATATACAGTCGAACTTAGTACCTCCTCCTTTTTGAAGTCGGTAAAAATGAAAATTGTTTATAGTTACGAAAAATTATCAGCTATTCAAGGCTGAGATCTCCTTTTACGTAAAAAATACCTGTGTAAGGAAATCTTACTCTTCCATCGCTTAGTCTATGGTATATATAATTATTGGCAAATAACAGAGAGTAGGTATATCTACTAAAAGTAAACAAAACTATGCTAAAGTTTTAACTAAAATAAAACAAAGATCTTAAAATGATGCAAGTGGATTTTGGGGTGCGTGTGTGTTTGTGTACTCGTGTGTTTGTGTGTGTGTGTGTGTGTGTTTGTGATTCAGGCTACAACCTCAAGAAGGCGACTGATGACTCTGCATTAACAGTACCCAGCAACAATCTTTGGGACGGCGACAGGACATGATGACATCTTATTGAGGTCCACGGTATTAAAAACCATTTGTTTTGAGCTTGTTGTTTGTTAGCCGGTAATGACGGCGTTATTATAATTGAATGCGTTACCCGTAAAAGGGTCTATACCATACAAAGAAATTCAATTTCAATTTATAGCAGAATACGGATCTATACCACATTTGAAAGAAAGTGGGTGAAAAAAATATGATGATAAATGGCATTTCACATAGAACCTTTTGCGCGTAACGCATTCAATTGGCGCGATAACGGCACGCCCGTCCCGATGTTCAATAGCCTATTGTTGGTGTTGACCCTACCTACGTATTCAGCAGCAATTGATGGGATGGCGACTGCAGTAACAGTAACAGTACACATCAACAATCTATGGGACGGCGACAGGAAATGCTGACCTCTTATTGAGGTCCACTGTATTAAGAACCATTTGTTTTGTGCATGTTGTCGATTGCCGACGTTACCCCGGCCCGTTACATCAGCCGGTAATGACAGCGTTGTTATAATTGGCGCGATAACAGCACGCCCGGCCCGATGTTGAATAGCCTATTGTTGGTGTTACCCTACCTACGGATTCAGCAGCAATTGATGGGATGGCGACAGAACATGATGACTCTGCAGTAACAGTAACAGTACACAGCAACAATCGATGAGACGGCGACAGGACATGATGACCTCTTATTGAGGTCCACTGTATTAAAAAGTATTTTTTTGCGCTTGTTGTCGATTGCCGACGTTATCCCGGCCCGTTACATCAGCCGGTAATGACGACGTTGTTACAATTGGCGCGATAACGGCACGCCCGGGCCGATGTTGAATAGCCTATTGTTGGTGTTGACCCTACCTACGGATTCAGCAGCAATTGATGGGATGGCGACAGAACATGATGACTCTGCAGTAACAGTAACAGTACACAGCAACAATCGATGAGACGGCGACAGGACATGATGACCTCTTATTGAGGTCCACTGTATTAAGAAGTATTTTTTTGCGCTTGTTGTCGATTGCCGACGTTACCCCGGCCCGTTACATCAGCCGGTAATGACAGCGTTGTTATAATTGGCGCGATAACAGCACGCCCGGCCCGATGTTGAATAGCCTATTGTTGGTGTTGACTCTACCTACGTACACAGCAGCAATTGATGGGGCGGCGACAGGACATGATGAGTTGATCTAAATAAGTTTTTTCCCGCCTCATTAAGTCCATTAGCTTCACATCGGGAGGTCGCTAGTTCGATTCCCGGCGGAGTCTAACTTTGTATGACTCGGTTTGGTTATTAGAACGGCATTTTCTAAGCCCGCCTGGCTAGCTACCACCATCGTATCTAAGTCTTGCCACCAAGCATTAATATTAAAAGCATTAAAGTGTTCCGGCTTGAAGATAGGATAGACAGTTCCCCATTGCGTTGGGGAACTTTGGTAAGCTCGCTTCTATTTTCGGCATCACTGTCACTTACCATCAGGTGAGATGATGAGAAGGGCTTACCAATTGTGGATAAAAAAATTGTTTTACTTCTACTCCGTCTTTGGACATCATCCTTAGTTGTAGATGTTCACTGAATAGGTACTATACTTAAAGTGACCATACGTTCCGTTTTGAACGGGACCGTCCCTTTTTTCGGTTATCCGTCCCGGTGTCCTCAAAAGTAGTATCGGATCGCGGAATTGTCCCGTTTTCCTAATCTCTTTTCCTTTTAAAATGAGGTTATGTATTGTAATTAAAATGAAAAACTAAAAGCAAAACCTGGCCTAGAGAAGACGATAAGTTTAGGAAAGATAGAAGGAAATTGCGTAGTCCACTCGACTCGACTCCAGACTGAATGTTCCAGTGAGCGACAAAAATGATTATTTTCTAAAAAAAAATACTTACTTTAAAAATGCTCAAAAACGGAATTTTTCTAGTCTCCAAATAAAAAGGGCATCAATCCACAATCGAATTTTAAAATTTAAATCCCTGACTTCACAGCAACGGACATTTATAATCCTACACTACAGGTGTTCTTTTGATTTCACCCTGTACAAAAGTTCTTTACATCACCCCTAATTAGTCAGTCACCTGCTAGATTTTAGCCATTTTTGTGGCGCGTGCTCACACGTGCTAATAATTTCGATGTAACACGTGCGCGTGCGTTGCAACATCAGAAAAAATATTTTTACGTATCACTAGATGGAATGTGGATTTTGACTTTGCAACTCAGGGCTTAGAAAGTATGTATATACTTACTGTACTTCCAGATCAAGTAAAAGTTCAGATAGAATACTGTTTTTATACCCGACTATGAAAAAAGGAGGGTTATGTTTTTGACAGTCTATGAATGTGTGTATGGATGGATGTTCATCTGTTCCCTTGTATTTCTTAAACCAGTTAACCGATCTTGACAGATGTGGTGTTTTTGAATTTGTGCCATCACTCTGCGTGTCATAGGATATATTATAGCACATAAAAAATCAACATGGCGAATTTTATAGGTGAAATTAAACATATTTTTTATTTTGTTTTTTGATTTTCATATCATGTTTGGTATCAAAAGAACGGTATAAATACATTACATATGCAAATATTTTTAATTTCTTAGCAAATGGTCTCACAAGCGATATTATGAGAAGGCTCATTGTACGCGCGCTACAATCAAGCGACATGACACGCGGCCGCGGGTAGCGAGGTGGGGTGGCGTTATACTCTGAGCACAAAAAGTATGGAAATAGTAAAATAAAAGATAAAAAAACTAAAACCCGACTACGGAAAAGTATGAAAACCAGAGTTTCCCGCCTGAAATCATAGCCGTTACTTTTCCCTTCATCTGGAGTAATAGCGGTTTCTGAGTTTTAGCGGCACGCACATTGTACTCGTTGATTATATTTTTATTTTACACTGTGTGGTGCAAGCGTTAATTCGACACTTTTCTGTCTGACTGTACATCGACTTCTTTATGCCTGTCAAAACAGAAATATTTGGTGTTACTCTTCGGGCCGAGTAGGTGCGGATCTTTAAAACGTGTAAGCAAATAACGTTATTTTTAGGCTATTGTATAGCTTTTATCGCGGGCTTTGAGGGGACCGAATCAAGAAATTTCGTAACGAGAATAAAAACTAACAACCCAAAAAAAAAAAATATATATATTGAGTTCTAAAAAACTTACAGTGCCATCTATCTATCCACAATGACGATGATGATGATGACGGATGACGATGACGGATGAGTGACGATGACGATGACGAATGACAAATGACGGATGACGGATGACGGATGACGAATGACGGATGACAAATGACGAATGACGATTCGTTCTACAAGATTCAAAATTTCTTGGCAAACTTCAACATGAATTGTCGACATAAGGCGGACACTTTCTGACGATGATTCGTATGAGACGCGTAAACTCCTTGGTGAAATGTATAATATGTTTTTTCTATTCCCATTTGGTAATTTACTTAATACATATCCTCAAATCATATCTGAAAAGTAAAAACATACAGTACAAAGGCCAGCATGGACTCGTTCTAAAAGATTCAAAATTTCTTGGCAAACTTCAACTTGAATTGTCAACATAAGGCGGACACTTTCTGACGTGGAATCGTATGAGACCCGTTAACTCCTTGGTGAAATGTACAATATGTTTTTTCTATTCCCATTTGGTTATTTACCTTAATACATATCCTCAAATTATATCTCAAAAGTATTCATTCGTAGACAACTGTACTATAATGACACTTTTTAAATATTTTTATGGCTTTGGCTTCAAAAATTCGATATATGATTATGACAAAATTTCAATGTATTTTGTGCAAGATGCCAAGGCCATTTAAAAAAGCGCGCGTATCTGCGCTATGGCTAAACATCGCGCGTCATTAGGCTGTATGGATGAAATTTTGACGGTTTAAAATTTTCTTTTATTTATTTCATGGTCGTAGAAAAAGTATTTTATCTACACTCATGTCGTAAATCCTTCATTTACTTATCAGAAACGCTAAGCAAATGATATACCTTTCGATGGAGCCGTGACTAAGGATCCATACAAATTTCATTTCGTTATCGCAAAGTTGTAACAAAATGAAGTTTTTTTTTTAATTTTTACGCAGATGCTTGCTATTTGAGCACACTAGCGTGTTTCGGAACGCAACCTTGGCGGCGCGCATGCGCGGTGCGATATTACTGCAAATTTATTTTCGCGCCATTAACGTTTGTATTTTTCCTTATGCAGTTTGTATAATATGTAATTCGTTATTCGTTGTAATAAGTAAGTCGTAATTACAAGTTTTTTTACTAAAAACCCAGTAAAATGTCTGAAACTGATAGTGATATAGACGAAAATTTGACACCCCCGGATATTCTTGAAACAGCAACTAAACTGACAAATAATCTTCTCCCAGAAAAATCAAGGAAGATATACGAAAAAACCTATGAAGAATTCATGGATTGGAGAATGAAGAAAAACACTACATCATATTCTGAAAATGTCTTACTTGCGTATTTTCAAGAGATGTCAGAAAAACGACTGTAGCAGAGGGATATATTGATGAGTCAATAGCCAACAAGATTCAAGTGTCGAATCAAATACTGAATTCCATCGAAAAAATACATTGAATATAAATATCCCATCTACATCTACTATAAATGCTCGAGAAGGATCGGTTCCATCCGCAAATATAACCTTTAATAATTGTACCATACAAAATATCAATAATTATTACATTATACAATGATTACTTTATTTTGTCTTTAATTTAAATTTGTTGTATGAGTGTAGATAAACTATTGTATGCAACTGTACATAATTAGTATTTAACACTCGTGTATACTTTTATGAAACTCGCTGCGCTCGTTTCATAAACCACACTCGTGTTAAATACCCCTCATTATGCAACAGTTGCATAAATAGCTAGTATGCCACTGACCGCAATTAGCCATTGTAACACTCGTGCGTATAAACTAGTAATCATGTTACAATGGCTCTCATTACTTGGCATTATCTAATTTTTATGAATGAAGAAAAATTAAACTTTCTTGAACTCAAATGACTGACATCCAATAACGCTATTACAACGGACAATTACCTATAAGATGAAACAATTTGTACTTCGAATTCTGCCATGGAAATTATTTAAATTCAGTTCACGGAACTATTTCTTTTCAGTCTCGCTTGCCTATGGTTTCGCTATGACAGTTTGAGCTCGTTGCTTAGCAACGAATCTAATTGGCGGGAAATCGGCGCTCGGATTATGCATGTACGAGTGACTCGCGAAATTGTATGAGAGAATGAGTCTTTCAGTCGATTTTAATTAGAACTGAATACTCGCTATTCAATTCAATTTATTTATTTATCTATATTAGACAAAATCCTTACTAATATTATAAACCAGCCTTTTGCCCGCGGCTACGCCCATGTTGTTTTCCGCATTGTTTCGACATCATCGTCACTTACCATCAGGTGAGATATTGCCTAGGGCTTACCAATTGTTAATAAAAAAAAATAAAAAAAATTGTGAATATATCAGCTATCACGGTTCCAAAGATACATACTTTAAAGGTTGGACGGACAGACAGACAGACGGACGGACGGACAGACAGACAGCGTAGGCTTAGTACTAGGGTCCCATTACCTGGTACGGAACCCTTATAACTATATTAGTAAAATTAAATTATTTTCAATACAGTTGCTCGAAAAGTGGTCCTTTATGTGCCAGTCAAGTGTGCGCAAAATTGATTTTACCGCACACGTGCTTTGACTTTACGCTTTTTTTTAAATTTCTAGCTCGGAGGAACAAGACATTTCTAGCAAATAAAAAATATAATAACCAAAGATACAGAATCTTCTTTAAGACTTTTGAAAGGAGAATTTTAAAAGGATAGGTAGTTCCTCCGTGAGGTTAGTACATAATTGGTACATAACGCTAGCTGTTTTGATTCTCTTTGGGTTATATGTTTGTGAAGAAAAGAGAAATAATTAATGAAGTGGAACCGGTTACACCAAGGAATAGGTCATCTTTTCCAAACAGGTTTAGTATCCCAAGCCTTATAAATTGTAGTATATTTATGATAATAAAAAAACTTACGCATGCTTACGTGTGCTAGCTAAAATATGGCGCAATTTTCGTAAAACTGAATTGAGATGTTTTAGTTGTGAAAACTAATAAAATTATGAAAAGTTTATTTATATGTAATAAAAAATATACTTATGTGTATGTATAAGAAAAAACAAAGTGAGATTACTCCCCGGACATTTAAAATAAGCCACACGTCGCTTAAAATGAATTGTGGTTGCTGAAGCCTTGATAGGTATGTACATACCTACCCATGTATTTTATTTTTCTGACACGCTCGTTTTTTTTATTTTATCTATTTTCTCACAACTGTATTGAAAAACTTCGTATGATACATGGCTCGGGCTCACAAATGTCACAAGTTTGTTTTTGACCTTTTTTAACCACCCTTGTATCATAAATAACTATTTTATGCAGGTTAAAATATGTGTTATTAGATAATTATTTATCGTAAGCCTAGGCAGCTTTGCCACTTTAGTGATTTTTCGATGCAGTCTAGCAACAAAAATTTCGACCCTTCATACATGTTTCAGCAATTTTGAAGCACATACATTTAGCGAAAAAAATTGCATAAAAATTAAAAATATTTAAAAAAATATAAATTATAAAATTTTAAAAATTAAGTATTAAAATAAAAAAATTAAAATTTCAAAGATGCGAAAAAAATTGTATTTTTCAGGTGCCTGTTTGGAAATTATTTAGGTACATTTAAAAAGTCGTCTGGCAACACTGAGGCTAGGCTTGTATTGTGGGAGTTTTTTTGGCGGGATTTGTGGTGAACGCATTCGTAGTTTTATTTTATTGTATTTGGATTGTTTTCTGCTAGAGTTTTGTTTCAAAGAGCAATGTGGAGAACAAAAAAATAAAATGAAAAAGGACGTGAAGACTCGACATGCACTGGGTGCAGTTTTATAGACGCCCTACTGTGATCGGGTGTTCTACCTCAGAATGAGGCTGCTGTAAATACTGTCAAGAACTCTAGAGAAGATTTGTAATGCACTGACACTAGCATTTCAATCCAAAAATAAATAAAGATGAAAAATTAAGATTGTCTCAAAAGGGCTTGCACCCAGAGACGTTAATAAATTTTAACCGGCTTGTATTGTGGAGAACAATAACATTTAATTTAATCTGAAAAATAAAATGTGAAAATCAAACCACCTTTGCAGAGTTCATAATGTAGATAAAAATTAAATCCATAAAGTACCACGCCCACATTTACAATACCTACAACAAAAACACCTCCTTACTTCTGTTAAATGGCTCTTAAAGTTTGATTAAGAAACTTAATTTATTTTTACCCCAAAACAAAGGTCCTAAATTGGCTAATCTATCCAATGATAATATTAATAGGGCCTGTACAGAACAAACGCCCCTAGAAACGAAACAAATAAGGCTACTCCTAGCCACTTATCAACCTACGGACCCTGAATACTTTACTATTCATGTATTACGTGTAGTGATGGGAGTGATTGCTATGAAAATTCCTGGATAGAGATAAAATTATAAACTGCCGGATTTTGGTATTTTTTTATCCTCAATTGGTACGCCTTTGACATCATCTCTTCTGACGGTAAGTGACGATGATGCCGAAGTTGGAAGCGGGCTTACCAAGATTTCCCTACGCAATGGAAAACTGGCTATCGTATCTTCAAACCGGAACACACCAACTCTTGTTAACATATATTTTTGGTGGTAAGACTTAGATAAGATGGTGGTAGCTAGCCAGGCGGGCTGAGAAAATGCCTTTCCACTAACGAAACCGAATCTTTCAAAGTTAGAATAAAATCCACGACCTCCTGATGTGAAGCTAATGGACTTGGCCATTACTTATCTTTGATCGACGCACCACAGGAGGAAGGAACTTGCGGAACACAGGCCGGCTCCTAGCGGTTCAGCGGCGAATCGCTCTCCCAACGAAAAATCCACGCGTGATCGGTCCATCGTTGTATTAGCGACTACTCGCAGTCATCAAAGATGAAAACAATGACGAAACGTTTACGCTTCAATTAAAGAACTTCTCGTTGGATAATAAATTTTATTTAGTGAATGAGTATATTAACAAATTTAAATATTTTTTTAAAATGACATACAGATTGTATCTAATATTATTTATATAAGTTGACATTTAATTATTTTTTTATTTTTACTTTTGTATTGCGTCATTTATCTTTATTTTTATTCACAATTTTGTCATTTTATTATAAGTTCTTTATTTTGACGATCATGTAATTCTTTGTCATATTTAAAATACATAAATACATTTTTAAATAACTTGACATTGATAATATGAAATAGGTAAATCTAATCTCCAATCTTACGTCACCGGGGCGGTTAAAAATTGATATTATTTAATGAAGTTTTCAAATCCGTGTAGGTAACGAAGTGGACGTGAACGGCTGATATGATGATGATATACTTTGACAGAAGCAAACAAAAAGTAAATAAATCAAAATACAATAAGTATCAAGCAAACATTAGGTTCACTAAACAATACTACATACGTCAGATATATTTTTTTATACTTCCTTCCTTCTTGATGGGAATGGTGCTTCGCTACACGCAATAGGTGCTGCCACAGCTTCGTTACCTCTTATCCGTTATCTTCACCGAGTTAATGACGGTGTGTGGGACTTCGAGGGGATAATTGCCACATTTGTACCACTGTCCAGAGGAGGCGATCGGGAATAGGCAAGCACTTACTAAGACTTCTGTGTCTAATCTAATCTCCGGTGTCATTGCGTGCATATGGAACTGACCACGAAGGAAAAAAATTGCGGCACTCAATTTTTTTTCCCTTCCTGTGTGGGACTTCGAGGGGATAATTGCCACATTTGTACCACTGCCCGAAGGATGCGATCGGGAACGGGCAAGCACCTTCTAAGACTTCTGTGGCTAATCTTATATCAGGTCGGTGTCCTATTTAAAAAAAATTTCGGCGCCCTATTTTTTTTTCCTTCCAGTGTGGGACTTCGAGGGGATAATTGCCACATTTGTACCACTGCCCGAAGTATACGATCGGGAACAGGCAATCACCTACTAAGACTTTTGAGGCTAATCTAATCTCAGGTCGGTGTCCTATTTAAGAAGAAATTGCGGCGCCCTATATTTTTTCGTTCCTGTGTGGGACTTCGAGGGGACACTTTCTACATTTTTACCACTGCCCGAAGGATGCGATCGGGAACAGGTAAGCACCTACTAAGACTTCTGTGGCTAATCTAATCTCAGGTCGGTGTCCTATTTAAAAAAAAAATTGCGGCGCCTTTTTTGCCTTCCTGTGTGGGAATTCGAGGGAATAATTGCCACATTTGTACCACTGCCCGAAGGAGGCGATCAGGAACAGGCAAGCACCTACTAAGACCTCTGTGGCTAATCTAATCTCAGGTCGGTGTCCTATTTAAAAAAAAAATTTGCGGCGGCCTATTTTCTTTCCTTCATGGATCTGACGTATAATATTTACGGAAGTAAACAGTATCATATAGGCACTTTGACTTAGAAATTGGTATTTACCTATTTTATTCGAGCGACAGAGGAGTGAAAAAGGTATTGTTTGAAAAAATATCGAAGTTGAGAATTTCATACATCAGGAGGTTGCGGGTTCGATTCCCGGCCGAGCCTCACTTTGTTTGGTTGGTGGGATGGCATTTTCCAAGCCCGCCTGGCTAGCTCCACCATCATATCTAAGTCTTGCCCCGCCAAGCATCAATATAAACAGCATTGATGTGTTCCGGCTTGAAGATAAGATATAGTTAGTTCCCCATTGCGTTTGGGAAGCACGCTTCCATGTTCGGCATCATCGTCACTTACCATCAGGTGAGATGGACATAGACATAGACATAGATATATTTATTGGTACTAATAGTAAGTTACAGGTCAAAAGATTATATTAATAACTAGCTGTCCCGGCGAACTTCGTACCGCCTTACATTACACTACACTACACTACCCTACCCTACACTACCCTACCCTACACTACCCTACCCTACCATACATACACTACACTACACACACTACACTACACTACCCTACACTACTCTACACTACCCTACACTACACTACCCTACCCTACCCTACACTACCCTACCCTACACTACCCTACCCTACCCTACATACCATAGCAGCGCCATCTATTGATTACTTACTCAACCCAGTCGAAAGGTATCGACATCTGTTAGAATCATTTGGAGTTAACAGATAATTATGACTGTCAAATAATAACAGACAAATAATTGGTAATAAATTAAAATTGCGACTATAATTTGAGATTTAAACTATCCTATCTCTCAAGTTGGATCGAACTGCACATGGTGTGCGAATTTTATTATAATCGGTTAAGTGGTTTAGGAGTCCATTGAGGACAAACATTTTGACACAAGATTTATATATATTAAGATTATCATAAAAAATAAAACTTACGTCATTGAGATTAAAAAATAAAAAATAATTACATTGTAAAACAAAATAATTAAAAATAATGTAAATATTAAACAAAATTCAATTTTAAAAATTTATCAAAAGAATAAAATGCCTTCTCGATAAGCCATTTTTTCAGATTGTTTTTGAACGATGGTAAACTGGGAGCGCTAGTGACATCAGTCGGGAGCCTGTTATATACAGAGGACCCATTACATAGATTGTTTTACTATTCTTAGCCAAATGAGGAATAGGAGCAATCCTGCTACGGTGTCGCGTTCTAAACGTGTGAGAGTCACCCACCTGAGGATAACTATTAAAATTCTGCCTTACATAAACCGCTACCTGGAAAACCAGGATACATGGTAGAGTCAAAATCTTTAGGGATATAAAAAGGTCCTTAGCTTGATGATGTCAAGGACTCACGAATCGTGAATAAAAAATAGTACCAATGTCCTTACGAATTATATAATATTTAGGTATTTAGGTTGTATTTAGTATTACCAACTTCTGTTTAAGTTCACGTTTTAGTTTTGAAGAGAAGCCAGATTCTGGATGCCCCGTTGGCTTAACAACCAAAAGTATGTCCGGCCTTCGATACGCAGTCGTTAGCTTGCAGCTCGCGCAGATCCACGTTCACCACATAGCCTCATGAATACCCTAGGACGAATACCTAGGCCCCCACTGGGCGTCGAACTGCCGGTTGACCCTGGACATCTACGTATAAGTTGAATTTTGGGGAACCGCTACAATATTGTGTTTTCGAGGAAATTCAAACTCCACTTTGAATTTTACTTTTCCAAAAATAATCGTTATTACCTCAAAACTACTAATTAACTTCTCAATTTCTGATCGTTTACAGATAACAAAATGCGTAACATTAACACGAAAGCGCTACCTTCACCTCCTTACAACATATTACCACCTCGTAAAGTATGGAGGTGAAAACCCCGCCCGCCGAGATTGCCTCATTAATTTAACAGCAGGCAACACTTAGCCCGACATGGCAACATTTGCGCAAATGAACTGGCGGGAACGTCTTACTAAATTACATTTTGAATTTAGAACTGTGTGAACCTTGGCTTCGTTGGAACACAGTCGAAATTTGTATTTCGAACCTAGTTGCTAAATTGTCTATGCTTTGTAAGCCTGAAGTTTCTCAAGCAGGTAAATTCATAGACATTTTAGTAATGGTCTTTGTTAATTAGCATTTTCAAATTTAAATATGCTTGTGGCAGCTTGTGGTAGAATAATCCGTAATTTGTTGTACCAACCTAGTTAACTACATACACAATATGAATTAAATAATTTTGAACAAAAAAAACCGACTTCAAACAGGAAACTAAGGTTCCCCTCGATTTCTCTGGGATGCCATCGTCAGATCCTGGTTTCCTTATCATGGTACCAACCTTGGGATATCTTCTTTACAACAAAAAAAGAATCATCAAAATCGGTTCATAAACGACGAAGTTATCCGCGAACACTACATAAAAAAAAATATACGGTCGAATTGAGACACCTCCTCCTTTTTTAAGTAGGTTAAGATGAGCCTTTCGTTAGAACCCATAACTTCCCCCACTGCTGGGGCCTGGGGCACAGGTCTCTTCCCAAGCTTAAGAAAATTAGGCCATACTCCATACATGGGGGCCAAGTCCGGGTCGCTGGAGGTTGTAGGACTAGTGGCGAACCACACAGAAGTTGTTCAAGCCACCTGTAAGGCATCTGACACGGCTTAACGACTGCCATCTAGTGATAGCAACCGGCACCAACGGCTTCACGTGGCCTGCGAAGCACGGAAACGGTCGATAAAAATGCCATTAACAGTCAAACCCAACTAGGTTATGCTTCAGGTCAGCTAACCTGCATGATCAACAAAGTTAACCATTAAAAGTACTATTACAATAACTAGACAACCAGTGTTAAAACTTTTTTAATACCTATGAAAATAAAGATTTTACCAGCATCATCATCATCATATCAGCCGAAGGACGTCCACTGTTGGACATAGGCCTCATCCAAGGGTTTCCACGTGGCCTTAGTCCTCGTGGACCGGTTCCGCACAGCCCGCATCCAGCGGCTTCCCGCGACCTTCACCAGGTCATCGGTCCACCGAGTGGGAGGCCTTCCTACGCTACGTTTCCGGCGGTACACGGTCACTTTACTGCCCCAACGGCCATCTGATCTTCTTATTATGTGCCCCGCCCACTGCCACCAGTATCATCACATCAGCTCATATATACGTCCCCTCCGAGGGGCTCAAGCCTATATACCCTGAATTAAGGGGCGGGTGGAATTTAATTAAATTATTTATTTAATTATCTCCAATTTAATTATCCAATGTTACTTAACTTTTACTTTTAATTATCCGCGGGCCCAGTGCGGGTTGGTCAACTTCACACACAACCTTCGAGTTTCTTCGCAGATGTGTGCAGGTTTCCTCACGATGTTATCCTTCACCTTAAGAGCGTCGGATAAACGTAAATATGAGATCGAAATTCGAAAACACATTGGTACATAGCAAGGCTCGAACCACGACCTCCCGGACAGGAGGTAGCGGCCCTTGCCGTTGCGCCACCGACGTTCTATATAGTATAACCAAAGTATATAATATATTAGTATTAACATACAGTATGAACACTCCCTGCCGCTCTCTAGATTGCGACCTCACCCTCTCGTCACCCAGATTGATACAGACTGGTTACAGTTTGCTTGTGGAACGTGTAGGATTTCGCCGCCATTTTGTAATTCGTTTTTCGAAATGTAATTTCTGGCCCGTTGTATGAATTGTCCAGGGTGTGGTATAACCATTTAAAATTACATCAAGCCACGATACAACCGTTTGATCTATTTATCAGGATTGAAATCATTTATAACGATTGAACTGTCAAAAGATGTTAATGACTCTTGTAAAAGTGAGTGATTAATTAATTTTACTTATTCACAATGTTTACAGTAGAGTGTTACGTCGCGCCCGATTGCGACTGATTTGAAGGGATTATTACAAAGTATTTGTTACAGTTTCTTAATTCATTTATAAAGTTTAAACTTTTGATTACACTGATTAATATTAATTCGTTTTATTAAAAAAACCGCCCTCATGTTTAAAAAATCATAGTTCATTTGTATCAAAAATGTTACAATAATCCTACTATCTAATATATAAAATTCTCGTGTCACAGTTTTCGTTCCCTTACTCCTCCGAAACGGCTTGACCGATTCTCATCAAATTTTGTGAGCATATTGAGTAGGTCTGAGAATCGGCCAACATCATTTTTTTTTTAGGGTAGTGTAGGGTAGGGTAGTGTAGGGTAGAGTAGGGTAGTGTAGTGTAGGGTAGTGTAGTGTAGGGTAGGGTAGTGTAGTGTAGTGTATGTAGGGTAGGGTAGGGTAGTGTAGGGTAGGGTAGTGTAGGGTAGGGTAGGGTAGTGTAGTGTAGTGTAGTGTAGTGTATGTAGGGTAGGGTAGGGTAGTGTAGGGTAGGGTAGTGTAGGGTAGTGTAGGGTAGGGTAGGGTAGTGTAGTGTAGGGTAGTGTAGTGTAGGGTAGTGTAGTGTAGGGTAGTGTAGTGTAGGGTAGTGTAGTGTAGGGTAGGGTAGGGTAGGGTAGGGCAGTGTAATGTAATGTAAGGCGGTACGTAGTTCGCCGGGACAGCTAGTAATATTATAAATGTGAAATTTGTGTATATTGATGTTTGTTACTCTTTCACGCAAAAACTACTGAATGGATCTGGATGAAATTTGGTAGGTAGTTTTTTCCACGTTCGCGAGATGCAAGCGGCTCGCACACTGCGCACTGCGCACCCTCGAAGACAGTCATAGAAACTATGTTCACGCTGGCGTAGCCGCTGGCAAAATCTAGTAAAAAAGATGTATAAAAATCTACCATCGGTTTTTCTAATCTGTGACAGACATTATCATTGATTTATTATCAGACTATCTTTTTCCCGCGGCTTCGCTCGCGTGGACGTTGTTTTTATGATTTTCTTTAAGGGTGATTAGTAAATTATGTCGTTTCCCATCTCCTCAACCATCTATGTGCAAAAAATCATAACAATCAATTGTTTAGTTGCGATTTAAAAGAAATTTACCAAAAAAAACAGTATTTTGCTTTGGATTATGCTATTTTCCTGGGATGAAAAGTAGCCTATGTCCTTCCCCGTGACACAGGCTACCTGCATGCCAAATTTTGTCAAGATTGGTTGAGGTGGAGAAGCGTGAAAACGTAACAAACAAATAAACAAACACATTTTCACATTTAAAATATTATTAGTAAGGATTATCCTAGCCTCAATAACTTCAAAAAATACCATTTAACTTTATAAAGAGAGGAAGAAAGAAGAAGCCACAATGACATAACGAAACACCTATTACACATTTCATAATCATAATAAACTTTAATGGCTGAACATTTGTAACACTGCCCGAATCAAACGCGATCTTATTGTGCGATCTGCTCATAATTTTGTGGCATTTGTTATAAAATAGACTAGGGTCGGCAATAATATATGTAGGTATCCGAAATATCCATTCCAAACCTCCATATGAAATGGTTAGGCATTTAAAATTTATCGGATACCTAAGGGGATTTCCTTAACTAACTAGCGCCGCAATTAAATAAAGTTCGCATTAGTTACAAATAAGTAGCATAAGTGCTAAAAACCGCACACAAAGGGTTCCGAACGTCATACTATATGGCGCTAGTACAAAGGGTTCCGTACCATCATACTAAATGACGCTAGTTTCTTCACGTTTAAAAAAAACACGTTTTTTGTATGGAGACCCCCTTATTTTTTCACTTTTTCTCATCATCATATCAGCCGAAAAAGTCCACTGCTGGACAAAGGCCTCCCCAAGCATGTGCACGACGACGAGTCCTGCGCTGCCCGCATCCATCGCCTGCCTACGCTACGTTTTCTGGTGCGCGGTAATTCTAATTTTAATTTCTAACTATAATTCTAATTTTTAGTATTTGTTGCTATAGCGGCTACAGAAATACATTATCTGTGAAAATTTCAATTGTCTAGCTATCACGAATCATAAAATACAGCCTGGTGACAGACGGACAGACGGCCGACAGCGAAGTAATAGGGTCCCATTTTTACCCTTTTGGTACGGAACCCTAAAAATTAAGTACTTTAATTGAATTAAAAACAGAATTATACCTCTTTACATGGACATGTATCTACTAATATCATATATTCGGATACAAAAAAGAACTTCATTATCATCACTAGTTTTTAAAAAATACAGCGCAGTGGTCGTAAGCGACGCCCCGACGATTCCTTGGAGACCTGCGCGGGATTCGAAAGCCGGCCCCTATTAACTGTAATGACAGGCGTTTACAGCCCGCCCATATGGCGCGTTCGCCTGCAAAGGGTGTTATTATAAGTGTCTGTTTGTTATTGTTCACGAGATAAGATTAGCTTGATTGGGTGTTCATTTGATTAAGTGCTGTCATTTAGTTAGGAGTTCAGGCTGCAGGTTGTTAGCTAACTTAGTGTGGAATCCGTCATTATCATAGTCATATCAGCTCATATACGTCCCTCGAGCCTACTCTAAATTAGGGCGATCGGGCCTTTGTCGACCACGCGGGCCCAGTGCGATTTCACACACAATCTTCGAGTTTCCTCGCAGGCGTGTGCAGGTTTTCTCACGATGTGTTCCTTCACCGTAAGAGCAAAGTATATATATTAGTACTAACATACAGTATGGACACTCCCTGCCGCTCTCTAGATTGCGACCTCACCCCCTCGTCACCCAGGTTCATACAGATTGGTTTAAGTTTAGTTCTCGTGTGTATAGAATTTCTCGAAAGTCATTTCTCGCCCGTTGTATGAAGTGTCCGGGGTGTGGTAATAGCGTCGGATAAACGTATATATGAAATATGAATTCGAAAACACATTGGTAGGTGGCAGGATTTGAACGACGACCTCCCGGACAGCGGCTCTAGCCGTTACGCCACCGACGTTTACCGTCATTATATTAACAAACATTTCCATTCCGACAAAAAGACCCGTTGTGATGATTTCTGTACAGGTAATTAATTTTCCAGAAGCGACCAATATAACAGCTATGGACCGGCCTACTCGAACAGCGGTAATGATGCCTACAGAATGAGCGAATTCGCTCATTGCGGCTGTTTCATATTAAATTCTTTTTGGTTTCCGCTGCTGGTCGAGGTATTGATTTTTTGATTATAGGAGAATGATTGACAAGTTAGAGAAAAGAGGGATGACGGTCGATTTTTTGTTTGAATTTTGGGTTGTAAATATTAATTTTTTTAGTAATCAGATATATTATTATTTACAGTTATTTTGAGTTTTTCTGAGGGCCTATACACTCCGGCCGCATTTTTGGAATCCCGAAGATATTCCGCTTCAGAAGAGCCTGTGACGTAATACAATACCAGCGCAAGATACAATATAGGTACTACAACGTTTTGCCAGCTCTCCCTTTTTGCTGCGCCGCATGGTGCAGTACTCGCTTGAAGAGTGGTTGGATCCCGGGAAGGAGCTGTGTGTTCAGCCAGCCATCTTTTATTGCTGTGCGGCACGTCCGACTTGTAGCTCCAAGGGAAGTGTTTTCTTTTTCATTATCTTAACCATACACTACCTTCGAAGCCGTGCGATGTAAAGTATTGTGGCTGCCCTGCGGGATTCTGTTGTTCTACATTAAGTGTTACTTACAAGCTTCAAATTCCTTCACCTCTTTCTATTTTAACGGACTATAAATTTTAAGTTACTTAAGAGTATTGTGTTCCCTTCTGGTGATACTTACAACCTTGGGGTTATTTTGACCTCAAGTAAAAATTATTATTTTTTATATCTCAGTATTAGATTTTATCGTTTTAATACCCAGGGAAGGGGAAGATCGTTGCCTAACCGGCCTACAACTAAAATTAAATTTTGGTATACCGATGCTTTGAGCTAATTTGTATAAAACATTCCTACATCGTCATCCCGTAATCCTTTTAGTATATTTTACCCTTTTTTACTTCAAATTGTTTACTATATTAAAGGTATTCTGATTCACTCTAAAATTATTTTCCTTTAAAAATCCGTCTAGGCCTTGATTCAAATTCCACGTATCATATGTGGCAAACTCCATAAGGGTTTTTAACCCCATTTTATTTTATTTTTGTCACAATACATACACATACATACTATAAATATATAAACACGCAAAATATCAGTGAACAGTTTCAGTAATTACAAAGCTTAAAGTAATGATCCTTGAGTCGCTTTTTAAATGAGTACAAAGACTCAGCCGTTCGGATGGAAGCAGGAAGTAGGTTCCACGGACGCACTGATTGAACCATAAAGGATTTGTTTAGAAAGTATGTGTGGCACGTAGGAAATTCCAACAGAAATTCATTACATGACCGAGGTTGACGGTCAGAAACAGCCTCTCTACGCTGAAAATTGGTACTGAGATACGGAGGAGCTGCTGGGTTGTGCAATATGTTAAAAAGTAGGGATGCATCCGATACCGATACCGATACCGATATATCGGCGATACTTCGGGTTTGCCGATATATCGGTATCGGCGATATTTTTATGGCAGATTCAACGATACTTTTCAAATTTCGCGCTTTAAAAATGTAATGTAAACGCGCGTGTTGTCCCATCTATTTCGTTGCAAACGAGGCGTCTGTCGCATCTGAGAGACTATTTTCCACCGCAGGTCTTATTCAAACAGACTTGCGAAATCGCCTTTGCCCGCAAAACTTAAGAATGCTTTGTTTTTTAAATAAAAATGTTATAGTTGTTAATTTTGATTACTAAAACTATTAATTAATTGTGTTTTATTTATTCTACCTTCCTTTTTGAATTCAATAAGCGTATCGGTATCGCCGATATTTTTATAAGAGTATCGGTATCGGTATCGTATCGGCAAAAAGGCGTATCGATGCATCCCTATAAAAAGCATACAAAGTAAGTGCATTTCACGTCTCAGACGGATGGGAAGCCATTTCAGCTTAATTCGATACTCTGACACATGATCGAACTTCCTTAGTCCAAAGACAAATCCGATACACTGCACATTGTGCAAACGTTCCAGTTTGTTTAGCAGCTCCTCCGTAGCATCAAGATAACAAATATCTGCGTAGTCTAGGATCGGAAGCAAGAGCGTTTGTGCAAGTACAGTTTTGTTGGCCATGGGCAAAAAGTTTTTGAGACGCTTCAGAGACGCAATGGAACCAAAAATTTTTCTACTGACTTCGCCAATTTGAATTCCGGTTTTTCATTCCGGAATTTTTTGTACAATTTTGCATTATTATTTTTAGTTTTTGTAATTTTTTTTAAAGAAAGTACTACACCGATTTTGATAAAATTTATATCGGACTAACATGGCAACATACCTTATTGGATGAAAACAATTATGTAAATCGGTTCACAATCTGCGAAGATGTCGCGTAACAAACATACGAGCTTCACGAACTGATTCCCCCTTCTCCATTTCATCATCGGACAATCAGGCGCGGAGGGCGGTTCCACCTCTTTGTCGTTAATGTTCCAGCTTTACGCACGAAGCGTTTTACTTTTTCCTTCATCATGAGAACGGCGTTCGATTCGTTTAATTTAGGAATCTTCAAGACGAGAGTGAATAGGCACTATATGAGCTTGCATGTTACATCCTCGGCTGCATCGGCACTTACCATCAGGTGAGTTGCAGCCGAACGCACTCGAATTTTTAACAAAAAAAAATGTATTAAAAAAACATACAGTCGAATTTTTGAGAAGATCTCCTTTTTGGAGTCGGTTGAAAAACGACCGAGCAGACCTAAATAGTCTTGGGTACCCGCTTGTACATTGTATTAAGTGCAACACACACTAACGGCACAGTATAACGATATGGCTTACAGTAGCGCAACGCCTTTGATGTCGCACGATGCGCCACCGGCGTAGATACTAGCCCATCATCATCATCATCATCATCATCATCATCATCATCATTACAGCTCATATACGTCCCCACCGAGGGGCTCGAGCCTACCCTGAATCAGGGCGATTAGGCCTTAGTCGACCACGCGGGCCCAGTGCGGGTTGGTCGACTTCACACACAACCTTCGAGTTTCTTCGCAGGCGTGTGCAGGTTTCCTCACGATGTTTTTCCTTCACCGTTAAAGCAATCGGTAAGTATGTACGTAAGTTTTTGAAAAACTCATTGGTACATTGGCCGTCCAGATTTGTCCAGATACTAGCCCATACTAGTCTGTAACTCCGCGAGTTTGCCAAGCTGTGCCCCGCCACCTATACTGCCCCGCCAGTACCGTTCCGTTGCTTTGCGTAAGTACATTCGTTGCGCTACTGTAAGCCGCTATATTGTAATACTGTGCTAATAGCTAAGAAAATTAATGTATGGTCTAATATCCAAATATTTATAAACTTAAAAATTAACTTATACTCTTTATAAGAAGGATAATGAAGGTTGGGCAACACATTTCCCGAGAGAATTGATACAGAAAGTGCTGGCTCTTTCTGGATAAAGTTATTAGTATAACAGATTTTTGTTATTTTTGACGTCAATTACTCTTAAACGATCGAAAACCCAAGGTTATAAAAACACGATTGAGCAGTTTTAGCTAGTTAGAAAAAAAATCCCAAAGATAGGTCTACACCGTTACTTTCAACTGTATTTATGTATGACTAATATTTTGAATTAAAATTTTTTAAAATTATTCAACAAAATATATGAAGTGAGTCATGTTATTATTTTTTATTGTAGTTTTTGATTGAAACGACCAACCATTGAAACTTTCACGCAAAAACTACTGAACGGATCTGGCTGAAATTTGGTAGGTAGACAGATTACGACCTGATGGACTAAAACATCGGCTACTTCTAAATAAGTGTGCCTTTCATAAGTGTATGACGTAGTTTGTATGTATGTTTGTACACGTTTTCTCGGAAACTAGAAATAAATTACAATAGTTCTTTCTCTATTGGATAAGTATCTTTCAACTTAGAAAACAGATATGGACTTTTAATCGTGCGTATCAACCTCTTTAAAACACGTCTTCTGTTTAAGACACCAATTGAGTTATTGAAGTCGGTAGTTCATCATCATCATCATCATACCATCCGAAAAACGTCTACTGCTGAATAAAGGCCTCTTCCACGACGACCGGTCCTGCGCTGCCAGCATCCATCGGCTTCCCGCTATCTTCACCAGGTCTTCGATCCACCGCGTGGGAGGCCTGTCAATTATTATTACTTCCGAACCTCGATCTAAACTCTAGGGGACCACTCAAAAACCTCAGCAAACACTATTTTTATCCAATTTAAATCTACCCCCAATATGAGAGAGACACCACAGTTGGAAATCTTAAAAATACTCATGCAGCTGTTCGAGAATTTCTAACTCGTAACACAAGGTGGTAAAGTCTGTATCAGGATAAAAACTTTGGATTCGACTGTAAATAATCTTGTTCGGTGGGTGTCAATCAGTTTAGAAGAGTGTTTGGTCAAGTGAGAACCCTTTACACGGGATACCGTTGAAAGGAGTTCGGAATTGGGTTTAGAATTTCTTGATGTTGACTTGAGGGTGCAAGGTTTTCAAAATTTAATTTTAGTCTGCACGCCGATATTTGCAGAAGGATATCAAATATTGAACAGTTTATGTCACAAAATTCCAAAATGTTATATATATAGTCATCATATCAGCTCATATATGTCCCCACCGAGGGGCTCGAGCCTACCCTGAATTAGGGCGTTTGGGCCTTAGTCGACCACGCGGGGCCAGTACGGGTTGGTCAAATTCACACACAACCTGCGAGTTTCTTCGCAGGTTTCCTCGCATGTTTTCCTTCACCGTAAGAATGTAGGATAAATAAATAAAAATAAAAAATAAATAAATATTCTGGGACTAATCACACATGGTCATCTGGCCCCAAAGTAGGATTCCCTGTGTTATGGGAACCAGAGACTGATAAACATACTTATATACGTTTAAATACATACATATATAGATATTTAACACCCAGACACAGAGCAAACAAATCTGCTCATCACACAAATGTTTGCCCTGGGTGGGGATCGAACCCACAACCCTCGGATCAGTAGTCATGAGTACAAACCACTGAGCCACCGAGTCAGTCACGTACATATGAAATCTAAATTCGAAATAACATTTTGATACGTGGCGGGATTCGAACCACGACCTCCCGGACAGGAGGCGGCGGCCCTAGCCGTTACGTATAGTAAATAACATTACGTGTACAGATAGTAAATTACAGCAATTTGGGAAATTGAATAAGAAATACATACATCCCGGTCAAAATCGTAACCCTTTTTTTTGCTTCGCCTTCGTCGGCGGCGGCGGCGGTTTATTTTGAAGCTATTAATTATCCCTGCGGGCCGTCCTTATTTTGGTTTTTATTTTAATATTCATCATCGTCATCATATCAACCGAATAACGTCCACTGCTGGACAAAGGCCTCCCCAAGGATTTCCACGACGACCGGCCCTGCGCTGCCCGTATCCATCGGCTTACCGCGATCTTCACCAGGTCGTTTTGAATATTAACTAATCAACGTTATTAAAATTTTAATCAAAAATGTCCTACACATATGATCCCATCAAATACATTTTTATGTATAAATTCGCCTAGTCTCGTGAGTCTTCCCTAAAAATTTATGAGATCTAAGGTGGAGCCAAGTTTGGCAGTAATTTTTAAAAATCAATAATTATTCAGTAAGTTTCGCCGTAATTATCTTTTGAAGATACTGAGTAAATAATAATACTTAAACTTATGGTCAATATATTTTTTAATACAGTTGCTCGAAAAGTGGTCCCTTATATTATGCCAGTCAAGTGTGCGCAAAATTGATTTTACCGCACACGTGCTTTTACATTACCACTAATTTTTAATTTCTAGCTCGGAGGAACAAGACATTTCTAGCAAATAAAAAATATAATAACCAAAGATACAAAATCTTCTTTAAGACTTTTGAAAGGAGAATTTTAAAAGAGATAGGTAGTTCCTCCGAGGTTAGTACATGACGCTAGCTGTTTAGATTCTCTTTGGGTTATATCTTTGTAAAGAAAAGAGAAAAAATATGAATGAAGTGGAACCGGTTACACCAAGGAATAGGTCATCTTTTCTTTTAGATTCTCTTTGGGTTATATCTTTGTAAAGAAAAGAGAAAAAATATGAATGAAGTGGAACCGGTTACACCAAGGAATAGGTCATCTTTTCTAAAGAGGTTAAGTATCGCAAGCCATAATGTAGTCTATTTATGATAATTGATAATTAAAAAAACTTACGCATGTGTACGTAAGCTAGCTAAAATATGGCGCAATTTTCGTAAAGCTGAATTGAGATGTTTTAGTTGTAAAAACTAATAAAATTAACAATATTTAATATAAATGTAAGAAAAAATATACTTATGTATAAGAAAAAACAAAGTGAGATTACTCCCCGGACATTTAAAATAAGCCACAAAGCGTGTAAAATGATCTTATGTTGCTGAAACCTTGATTGTAGAGATGGGCCGACTAGTCACCGACTATTCGGGAAAGCCGAATATACGGCACCTATCCTTGTCAGCGACTAGTCAGCGAATATTCGGCAAAATATGCCGATTATAATCGGTGCAGGATAAATTAAATAAAACCAATATTTCTTTTATAGTTTCTATAAAGTATAATTGTTACAAACGTAAACAATTTCAAAAGAGCAATAATTAAATAATATAACCATTATTAACCGTACTAGGAAATTAAAAATCTGTCAGTATACATTACAAATCAAAAAAATATGGCACTAAACTAAAATAGCAAGTAAGTCAACAAAAATTGTCAGAACGTGCAGAGCGTGGCCGCATTACGGCTCGTGCGCATGGGTAAGCGAACCGAGTAGCGGCGAAGTAACCCGAAGACCTCCGAAATACGAGTATTAGAATGATCGGCAGTGCCAACTAGTCGGCCGTCGGCTAGTCGGCAAATACCATAGTCGGCCCATCTCTGCTTGATAGGTATGTCTACCCATGTATTTTTTTTTCTGTCACGGTCGTTTTTTTTATTTTATCTATTTTCTCACAACTGTATTGAAAAACTTCGTATGATACACGGGTGTAAAAGGAAATAACAAACTCGTGACGATGGTAAACCCACGCCTGCGGCTCGGGCTCACAAATGTCACTCGTTTGTTATTGACCTTTTTACTACCCTTGAATCAAAAATAACTATTATGCATCTTTGTTGCCTAGAACTTATAAACATATTTTTTGACTTGGTAATCACGAAATGTACTTGTTTGTTTGTAAAGTCTTTCCAGCTGTCATGAATGCATCATCCTCCCTCATGATGAAATAAAGTTCTAGGCAACAAAGATACATTAAATATATTGACCATAAGTGTAAGTATTATTATTTACTCAGTATCTTCAAAAGAGAATTACGACGAAATTCGCTTAATAATTATTGATTTTAAAAAAGTACTGCCAGTACTACATCTTACAAACCACAGACACGAACTTAGATTCTAGAACTTGCGATACCTTATATTTATTAACATTCGAACAAGAATCAAACTACCTACGTTAGTATGGCGCGCTATCGCTAGGGGAAAAGATTTCAAGATTTCAAGATGTTTAAGGTGCATGTTACACTCTTTCAGATGGTCATAAGATAGCAATTACATTACATGTCATATTGTGAAAAAAATATAAAAAAACAGTCATCAGTTAAGTCAATAAAATCATTAATATAAAACAAATAATTTAATTTGGACATGAATACTACATGACACGAGAAGTAATACATGAAAAATATTTTTGTCGTTAATGCCTTTGACAAGAGTAGGCCAGTTCATATGGACAGCACCCGTTCACGAGTATAACGCGAGAGTCAGCCATCGCTCCCCTCGACCATATTAGAGGGAAAGAAACGACCCGATTCCCAATACGCCGCCATCCGCACCATAATCATTGTTAGGCCTAATCCTTTTCAGACTTGCATCTTAATAATCAAAAAAACGAAGCTACAGTCTCCTTGGAAGCCTACTTTACCTAAATAGATATTAAAAAAGCAATAAAGCAATATTAATTGTGCAAGGAAGAAGAAGAAGAGATATTAAAATAGCTCTCGAAAAATACTACTGGGTTCCCGACACGTTCACAACTGTTTTCACAGTTCAAATTTCGAACTTGGAAACCTTAAGAGGATTTTGAAGCTGCGACTTTTCATACAAACGGCGTTAACGATATTCACCTCTTAATTGTTAACCGATTTGGACCAATTTTTGAAAGGTCAGTCAAAACAAATACTAGGCTTATACGTTTCGTTTTTAAATTACTGATTACTATCATCATCAATTCATATTACGTCCCCACCGAGGAGCTCGAGCCTACCCTGAATTAGGGCGATAGTCGACCACGCGGGCCCAGTGCGGGTTGGTCGACTTCACACACAACCTTCAAGTTTCTGCGCAGGCGTGTGCAGGTTTCCTCACAATGTTTTCCTTCACCGTAAGAGCGTCGGTTAAAGGTACATATGAAATAGAAATTCAAAAACACATTGGTACGTGGCGGGATTCTAACCACGACCTTCCGGACAGGAGGTAGCGGCCATAGCAATTGCACCACCGACTCTCTGACTACTGTACTGTACTGATTGTAAATACACAAAAACAGGCCGAAATTAGTTTTATATGAAAACACGTTATCGAATAAACAAAAACGTATAAGCCTAGCTTTTGTTCTGACTGGCAACCTATCAAAAATTGGTCGAAATCGGTAATTGTTAACCGATGGTGAAAATCGTTAACACCGTTTGTATGAAAAGTCGCAGCTTTACAATCCTCTTAGGAATACGTATTTTCTATACATTAGAGCTGCGGGCGTCCCCACTTTTGAGTCTCGACTCTGCGCCTCTAGCGCCTTTGAATAAAACATGCCGACACACCGCGTGTGTCTGTGTGTCTAATGCACTCATCAATTATTACTGGACCCGCAGCGCGCTTCGCAAAGTGTAGACGCGGCTTTATGATAACTTGCGATTCTGAGAGCAAATTGTAGGAACGACGGCCATCTTTGTTTGTTGCAGTTTATAAGTTGGAATGAAATGAAAACTTTGTAGATCAAGGCTTTGGTTCAGTTTTGTAATGCATGCTGACTAAAATCTTTTTCATTCATTCTCAAACGAACCACGTCCACTGCTGGACAAAGTCCTCCCTCAAGGATTTCCACGACGGCCGGTTCTGCGCTGCCCGCATCCAGCGACTTCCCGCGACCTTCACCAGGTGTGGAAGGCCTGCCTACGCTACGTTTTACGGTGCGCGGTCGCCATTCGAGAACTTTTCTACCCCAACGGCTATCTGTTGTACGAGCTATGTGTCCCACCCACTGCCACTTAAGTTAGCAATTCTAAGAGTGTAGATTTCAGGGTTTGCACTATAACCACACCAAGTTTAGCGTTTGTATTGTTGGAAATCGTATTGCTATGATATAATCTATTTATCATCATCATATCAGCTCATATACGTCCCCAAAGAAGGGCTCGAGCCTACACTGAATTAGGGCGATCGGGCCTTAGTCGACCACGCGGACCTAGTGCGGGTTGGTCGACTTCACACACAACCTTCGGGTCTCTTCGCAGGCGTGTGAAGGTTTTCTCACAATGTTTTCCTTCACCGTAAAAGTACATATGAAATCGAAATTCGAAAACACATTGGTACGTGGCAGGATACGAACCACAACCTCCCGGACATGACGTAGCGGCGCTACCGACTTTATATTGTTGCATTATGAAAGAACAAAAATCTGTCATTTATTACGAATTGCACTTAACTCTGCTGTATTTATTAATGAAAATATAAAATTTACATCATACCATTTTTACCCAACCCAACCATTCCGGGAGTGCCCACAGAAGTGAAAACTTAAAGGGCTTGTACCCAGATACGTCAACATATTCTTAAAAAGTCGGTAACTAAACGGTAACAGGGTATATCCGTTACGGTAATAACGGTACAGTGTCGCGAGTTCAATGTTTCTTTTTCCATCTCGAAAATTCCCAACGCGCCTAAAGAAGTTTTCACTTCAAAAATACACAAAAACACGTTTCTTGTATGGGGAGCACCCTGCATTTTTTTTTTAGTTTTTATTCATTGTTAGTTAATCTGCCTAATAACACACATTCTGTAAAAATTTCAACCAGTTAGTCTAGTTCTCGAGTGGCACCGGAAAACGTAGCGTAGGCAGGCCTCCCACTCGGTGGACCCGGGACTCGGGATGGATGCGGGTAGCGCAGAACCGGTCGTCGTCGAAATCCTGGGGGGAGGCCTATGTCCAGCAGGGGACGTCCTTCGGCTGATATGATGAGTCCAACTACCTATTTTGGTTCAAAACATACAAAACTTTAAAGGTCGGCGTAGACTTAGTAGCCCGTTGTTATAGGCGACTTGATTCTTGATGAAACATTAACTCTCCCAAATTATAACTCGTCATCATCACATCAGTTAACAACATAACAGAAACAAAAACGGAAAAGCGTTTTAAATTCAGAGATTAGTGTCCCGTTGTCGTCACGTCAGCGTCGGGCACTCAGCGTCTAATCCGCATACAAGTTTGCCGCGCGGTCCGCCCGCCGCGCCCGCGCCGCCGGCGGCAACAAAAAAGGGGCTTCGATAAGTCGCCATAACTGTACAGTTTCACACACCCCGTGTGAGGGGGAGGGCATGAACCACGTTTAAACGATAGGTACGTGTTAAAGTGTTTAAAAAACGGCCAAGTGCGAGTTGGACTCGCGGTATGAGGGTTCCGTGCTACCACACAACTATGACAATGATACCAATTCACATGCAAACAAAAGACACGAACGCGAGCAACAGAAAAATACTACAAGCGTTATCTAGTGGTGTTTTAGTGAACTATTTTCCGTAAGTGTAGGTATTGTATTTAAATTACCACTTTATTTTCAATTGATAGAATTCTTATAGGTTTTCCTGTAATCTACAAGCAAAGTACTATATTTTGTATTTTTATTTTAGGCTCAGTAGTTTCGGAGATCAGGGGGGTCAATTTTCGTCTTCTGTCATGAATAAAATCAAAACTATTTATTTAACAATACAATATATTTGAGATAATCTCTCTAAAATCTCATAACGAGCCCTTTTATTTGATATAATATGACACAGTAAGGTTTGCAAAACTTTTTTTTATTTCCTAATTTTTCACCCGATAATTACCCTTTTTTTATAAATATTTATTTACTTAGCACATCTGTATTTGGGTCATAGGATTACACCATCCTACCAAATTTCACCTGATTTGGTCCAGTGGATTCGGAGCACATTGACTGTGACAGACAGACGCACAAGTGATCCTATAAGGGTTTCGTTTTGTTTTGTTGTACGGAACCCTAAAAATGAGATGGACAGACAAGATCAAGGCCGCATCTGAGTGATCAGTTATTATTATTATTATTGGGTGGGACGCCTGCGGGGTACAGGCGGGTGTTCAAGTCACTAGGTGGACTCATTACACCCTGTTCCCATGGTGGTACAATGGTTACTGTGACCCCGGTGGCGTCCCCGCTCAAACCTTGAGCTCCTTCTACAATACTCCGCTATGTGACTGATTTCCAGGTCGCATAGTTCCTCTTCCCTGATCCTATCGGCGCCAAAAGTCTCCCACCTTAGCCTGCTGTAGAGGACGCACTCAGCTAAATAGTGTTGGCTGGTCTCCGGTTCTCCGCAATTGGGACAGGAGGGGTCAATGGTCCTATCTATTAGGGACATATGTCTGTTTAGCTTACAATGTCCTGTTACTATGCCCATGACCATTGCCAGGCTTTTCCGGCCTAGCGATAGTAATGTTCTGCTCCTCCTGCGATTCCTTCAAATTCAGGAACATTTTCGCTTGTCTGCAACTATTATTTCCTACCCATACTTCCTGGGCTTCGCGCTTCATAAGCTCTGCGATCACTCCCTTTGTGACACTTGCTGATATTGGAAGTCGAGGCTCCGGTCCTATAAATCTTGAGCTGGCACCCTCTCGTGCTAGCATGTCTGCTCTTTCATTGCCTAAATTTCCTTGATGTCCTGGGACCCATGCTAATGTGACCACCATTCTCTCTGCCAGTTTATTGAGTGTATCTTTGCACTCCATAACTAGCCTTGATGAGGTCTCTGCCTTGGCCAGTGCTTTAATTGCTGCCTGGCTATCTGTATAAATTATAGTGCTGTTGAACTCTTCCCATGAGTCTGCCAGAATTTCTTTTGTACATTCCTTGATTGCAAATACCTCCGCTTGAAAGACACTGGTGTAAGTTCCCAGGGCCAGAGCCTTGTCTTTTTCCGGGTTGCTAGGTACGTGAATCCCTGCTCCTGCTAGCCCTTGGCAGATTGGGTCAAATTTGGGATTGCCTACCCGTTACACATAAATTTGGGATTGCCTACTCGTTACACACAAATTTAGGATTGCCTACCCGTTACACATAAATTTGGGATTGCCTACTCGTTACACACAAATTTAGGATTGCCTACCCGTTACACACAAATTTGGGATTGCCTACCCGTTACACACGAATTTGGGATTGCCTACTCGTTAATCACAAATGTGAGTGATCAGTTAACGAATGCACCCGAAAAGCTGCAGTCCGCGAAGAATGGCCCCGTATTACCAAGATTATCACTCATCGTGATTCACAATGATAACCACGACCACTGTGACAAAAGTGTACCGCCTAAGAAGAACGTGTAAAAGTAGGCAAGGCCGGGTCTAAAAAGACCGGGTAAAAACTCCACTGCCCAAAATTACGATCATGTTTTTCGAGTTTATGTACGTGTGTATGTGTAATCATAGTGAACAGCGTCGTGATGATCTTGACAAATATATTCAATCAAACATTAAAAAGGCCCAAAATATTCATATAACAAACAAATTTTATTAATTCCCTTTTCATGTAGTTGGACTATAATAAGAAATAATATGTAGTAGACATTAAGTGTACATGTCGAGAAAAATGTCTCAAACCGTAGCTTATGAACGAACCCCTAAATTACAAATCGAAATGCCCATTCGTCATCCCTGTTTCACACCTCAGATTCGAGTGAGACAGGGTGAAAATATAAATTATTTCAGGATCTCACCCCGCGTGCAGGATACCCACTTTTCTAAACAACTTGGCCGGATTTGCGACCTCTGCCATGCCCCGTAATGTAATCGAGTTTTAAATGCTGGAAATTAAAAGCTTTACGAATTTAGGAAGGTTAAATTAATTGGGTTTAGCAACAAGGTTGATAATTTTGTTATTTTGGCAGATTGGGTCAAATTTGGGATTGCCTACCCGTTACACATTTTGGGATTGCCTACTCGTTACACACAAATTTAGGATTGCCTACCCGTTAAACACAAATTTGGGATTGCCTACCCGTTACACACGAATTTGGGATTGCCTACTCGTTAATCACAAATTAGGGATTGCCGGTCCGATACACACAAATTAGGGATTGCCTACCCGTTACACACAAATTTGGGATTGCCTACCCGTGATAAACAATTAGGGATTGCCTACCTGTTACACACAAATTTGGGATTGCCTACCCGTTACACACAAATTTGGGATTGCCTACCCGTTACACACAAATTTGGGATTGCCTACCCGTTACACACAAATTTGGGATTGCCTACCCGCTACACACAAATTTGGGATTGCCCACCCCTTACAAGTGATGGTTACAAGAATCATATCCTACTAATATTATAAACGCGAAAGTTTGTAAGCACGTATGGATGCATGTTTATTACTCTTTCACGCAAAAACTACTGAACGGATCTGGCTGAAATTTGGTAAGTAGACAGATTAGGACCTGGATTAACAAATAGGCTACTTTTTTTCCACGCTGTGCAGCCTCGAATAGTCATAGAAACGTTGTCTACGCGGGTAAAGCTGCGGGAAAAAGCTAGCAATATTATAGACGCGAAACTTTGTAGCAATGTATGGATGTATGTTTGTTACTCTTTCACGCAAAAACTACTGAACGGATCTGGCTAAAATATGGTAGATAACATATTAGGAACATAGGCTACTTTTTTTCACGCTGCGCATCCTCGAAAAGTCATAGAAACGTTGTTCTCGCGGGGGAAGCCCCGAACTAGCCGTTTCGTAATTATTCACTGTAATAATTACGAAACAGCTAGTTCCGTAATTATTACAGTGAAATCAGTCCTAGCTATAACTTACTTCGCTGGGTCAGTGACCACAGAGGACAATTATTTCTTTCGCCTTTTAAGAGGGCGCTCAGGTCCTTTTTGCACTTCATCATTCCAGCGGTACCTGGAGCGTACCACAGGGCGTTTTCCAGTTGGTCGTCCCTTTTACGTTCTTTTTGCAGCACAGTTAAATAATGGAAGATTCCATTCTCTCTAGGTAGCCAAGCTAGCGAAGACGAGCTGACTTTGCCTTGCCCATTTTTTTGTATTTTTTATATCCACAATTGATAAGCCCTTTGCATCATCTAATGTTGGGCTTAAAGGTACGTGGCACTCAGAGCCAACTATTCTTTCAGTTAGATTTAGATGAACAAACTATCATCGAGTCCCTTTTCTCTTAACCCCTTAGAAAATACGAGTACCTTAATGACGTCTGCTTATAAGCAGCTAAAGAGGCAGCCCCATATAATAGACATTACGAGGCATGCAAGAGGTAGCCCTATAGAATAGACATTAACGAGACATGCAAGAGGCAGCCCCATAGAATAGACATTAAAGAGGCATGCAAGAGGTAGCCCCATGAATAGACATTAACGAGACATGCAAGATACAGCCCCATAGACTAGATATTAACGAGGCATGCAAGAGATAGCCCCACAGAATAGACTTTAACGAGGCATGCAAGAGGTACGAGTAGCCTCATAGAATAGACATTAACGAGGCATGCAAGAATTACCAGTAGTCCCATATAATAGACATTAACGAGGCATGCAAGAGGTACGAGTAGCCCCATAGAATAGACATTAACGTAACATGCAAGATACAGCCCCATAGAATAGACATTAACGAGGCATGCAAGAGGTAGCCCCATGAATAGACATTAACGAGACATGCAAGATACAGCCCCATAGAATAGATATTAACGAGGCATGCAAGAGATAGCCCCACAGAATAGACTTTAACGAGGCATGCAAGAGGTACGAGTAGCCCCATAGAATAGACATTAACGAGACATGCAAGAGATAGCCCCACAGAATAGACATTAGCGAGGCATGCAAGAGGTAGCCCCATAGAATAGACATTAACGAGGCATGCAAGAGATATCCCCACAGAATAGACATTAACGAGGCATGCAATGCAATGCATTATACAATCGGCAATTTCATAGGTAAATACCTAATATAAGATTTTTGCTCGTCACGCAAAGAAATAGGTTTTAATTGGCACCTTAGGCGCCTTACAACTCATCATCATATCATGTCCACTCCTGTCGGTACTGCGCTGCCCACGTCAAGCAGCTTCCCGCGACCTTCACCAGGTCGTCGGTCCACCGAGTGGGAAACTTGGCTAAGCTACGTCTTCCGGTGCGCTTTCGCCACTTGAGAACTTTACTGCCCCAAAGCCCTCGTCACCCAGATCGATGCAGATACAGTTTGGTTGTCGAACGTATAGGATTTCGCCGCCATTTTGTTTGTTCCGTCATTCCTTTTTAGAAATCGTCATTTCTGGCTCGTTGTATGAAGTGTCCAGAGTGTGTCTTAGTTCTCCTGCGGATCTCCTCCTTTTGTTTGCCTTACAATTACTACTACAAAATAGCTCCACATTCCCGCGCTGTAACGCGACACAATTAAAAACTGCTAGTGGCGCGCCCGCAGCATAGCGCTCGCGAACTTCCAAATTGGCCGGGTAACAATGTTATTTTTCAGGCACGATGCTACCGCAACCGCCGCAAAAGAAACAACTGCTAACTTAGGGGACAGAGGCTTCGCGTGGAGTAAAGTCTAATGTTGGAGGCACTACAGTAATTAGGTTACAGTGTCAACCTTAAGTGAGCGGCACTGTGGTTAAATTTTAAATAAAAGGTCAGTTTAGCCCTCCCTTCTTTATCTAATTATTTTCTTGACTTATTCTATTTTTATCATTTCATCATCATCATCATATCAGCCGAAAATCGTCCACTGCTGGACAAAGCCCCCCCCCCAAGGACTTCCACGACGACTGATCCTGCGCTGCCCGCATCCATCGGCTTCCCGCGATCTTCACCAGGTCATCGCTCACCAGGCCCTCCTACGCTACGTTTCCCGGTGCGCGGTCGCCACTCGAGAACTTTACTGCCCCATCGGCAATCTGTTCTACGAGCTATGTGCCCTGCCCAATTCCACTTCAGTTTAGCGATTCTGTGATTCGATCACGCAGAGAAACTCCGAGCATAGCACGCTCCATTGCCCTTTGGGTGACCTTGAGCCTTCTTATGAGGCCCATAGTAAGCGACCATGTCTCAGCTCCAGTTGTTTTTTTTTATGATTTACCGATGTCAAGTAAACCTTGCTTTTATCCAAGAAAACATAACTTCATATTTCAATTTGCATAAAATATCTTACACAACAAGTCATTGTGCTGCTAAACTAACTTTGACATTGACATATAAACAAATTACAACAGGATTTGTGTTCCGTAAATAAATTACCTGAGCTAACAAAAAAACCACGCTGTTTTCGTTAAATTCTATAACATCGCAACGGAGCAACGAATTGACGTGATTTTTGCAAAGAAATAGTTGAGGGGGTGGAAAGTGACATAGACTGCTAATCAAAATAGCCCCATGTTGTTCCCAAAGGATCTGGAGCAAACTCCTGCCTACGCTCGCTGCACCACCACCCACCCTCAAAGATAGCACAGGTCTACAGTGGTTTTGTTGCCCTAGATAAAAGATCGATTTTCGATATATTTATGCTCACCATTCATGAAACTATCAATGATTTTGTAAGATTTGCTCTCGTTTTTTTTGCGCAGAAGTCTATTCATGACTGGGAAAATAAATTTTATAACTAACAAACCGATAATTGATCAAAATATAAGATATGCAATAATCTGAACACTTGAAAACATTAAAACTTGCTAAGATATACAGGGCAACAAATTTATTTATTTTTTGTACAGCTGTGTAGTCATAACAACGATGCCCACGCAAGGGAAGCGGCGGGAAAAAGCTAGTAAATAAACAAAACTTAAATAAAACAAATCATAAACAACCATACCAGGGAGTCTACATTAACCTAACACTACAACTAATAATGGGTAGAGGCACTTATTTAAATCACAGTTGCCATAGCAACGGATAGCAAAAGGGGATCGTACTGTATCAAAAATAAATTCTGAAATATGATTTCCTAAATTGCTCTCCTCTTGAAGTTTCAAAAAACCTTACTTGTTTTGTTTTTCCATCACGTCTTCAATTTTTAATTGATCAAATTCAAAAAATAAGTTCTTCAATGACGCTAATTATCTATAACGTCACTCGTGGGTATTTCAAACATTTTTAGAACAAAATTTCGTTTTTGACAGATGATAAAAAGTAACTCAAATGACTAGCATTCGTCATTATTGCCATAGCAATTGATCCCTTAGGATCGTGAGGAGAATGTTTTCTCCTATATCGTGTATTCACGTCGACGGTAGCTCCAGTACAATGGGGCGGGTGCTCGTTACCATTCATGATTCACAAGGAAAACTCTTCGTACGTTTTCCCATTACAAATTTTATAAGGTTTTTATTGCGTCGACGCGAGTTCCCGCCAAAAGTTTGGGCGCCGCGGCGTTTGACAGCTCACGGGGCGGGAAAACTGCGGGTCGCGTTCAGGAATCGTTCTTTTTTAAATGATTCAAAAAGGTTCGCAAAAGAATCTCGCCGCTGGGAAATATTCGTGTGCTGTATTTTAAATTCAGGGTAAAACACTTCGTTTAAGTTCTGACATAATAGAGCTGTAAGGAAAATAAGATTTATAAAAGTAGACGAGAAAGAGAATTAAATATAATTTGGCATTTCTATAAAAAAAGAGTGTGCGTTAGACCACACGACTGAAATAAAACACCGTCACCGTTCGCGGAACGCATTCACCAGCTTACTCCCCAAGTCAAGCGTGACGTTTGCCTCGCCCTATCACACTTTTCTTAACGCCAGAAATCACCGTTCGCGTAACGTATTCACCAGCTTACTCCCCAAGTCAAGCGTGCGTAAAGGAGTTTTACTTCAAAAATGCCTGGCTTTTCAAATTCGTGACAAAATTATCTTTTCAAAGTTTTATAATAAGAAAATTCAAGTTAAAAAAAATATGTGCCACTCATTCCCTTGATTATCCAATTTAGTTTTGTGATGATTCTTACGGAACTCGAGTGCCAAAGTTAAAACGTGTTGTTCCACTGCGCCTTTACATTTGGCGAATTTGATTTTTACTTTGAAAGATTTGAACTTGTGTGGCCGTTTTTAGATTAACTTATGTAACATAGAATATTTTTTTACTGTGGCGTATTCACATAATCGTGTAGCACGACTTGTAGGTACGGTAGGTAGATAGGACGTGGGTTTAAAAGTAGATTCGTGCTTACAATAGATTGATGAATTAATTTTTATTGTGAAGTAAAAACCTAAAAAGAAACATAAAAATAGTCAAAACATAATACACTTAAATTTAAAATACAAATCACAAAAATATAAATTAATCTTACCCGTAATGGGTTTTAAGAGAGTATTGTAACCCCCCCCCCAGGCTATTTAAAATATATAAATATAACTAACTAAACCTACCTATAATACGCATACGTGCATACAACATACAACCTACCGCTATCTACCTATAAGAAGTATGTAAACTATACTTGATTTTTATTGCATTTTAAAATACGATTAAACGTTTGGCCAGATCGACTAGAGAACCCTAATTTGTGATCGCAGTAACTCAGAGTCTTTTTGAAGGTGAATGACAAGTTATTTTTAAGAGATTAATCTATCACGTTGTGTTTGGACGAACGATGTAGTCTAACCCGTAGTTTTGAAGTATTTCGCGCGGAACCCTAATTTCCCTACTGTGATTGGTCCCTATTTTGGGCCCCCCCAAATTGGGAAGGGTAGCTAGCCCCCAGTGCTCGGAATAACGTAATACTTGACTGACGTCAGTACTGCATTATTTTGGTGATTAAAACAATGTACATCTAACTCAAAGTAATTGAACGAGCGATTTTAGCTCTAAACAGATAATTACTACTACGTGAGCCCCGCTAGCTACTGTCTCTGGCAGGCCACTAAGGTACATGATCAGAGTCCACCACCCTTCAAGTGTAATTTAATTAAGCTACACGACAATGTAAAGTGTACTATGCCATGTTCCACCCGAATCCCAAAGCTAGTGTATATAAAACGCTTGTGAGGCGCCTTATTATACGTGTATAGTGTGAACTATAGCTGAGTCTTTACAGCCATAGCTTGTCCATCCCTATTCGTCAGGTAGGATTAATACCTTCGAACAGTGACTGATCGCGAATACATATTAGCACTAGGTACTAAAATAAAGTATATATTCCGACTTGAATGTCGCTCATCCTGTGAGAAGAGCACTACGGAATGTGAAATAAGTAGTTAATCTACTAATATGGTTCTTAGACCTGGAACTGTGCCATACAGTTGTATATAATGATATAAAGACCTGCGGTCTATATAACTAAAGCGAAATGGACACGATATCCATCGTGCCGCCGGCTCCAAAATAATACATAGTGTTAAAGCTCTGTCTTTAGACGTAGCAAACCCTTGATAAAGGGCGAAAGTAATGTCAGTTTAATAGGTTGGCTGAACGTGAAGAACAACGAACCAACACAGTCGCAACCCACTGTGAGACCCACGCGAATCATAGTCGCGGCATCACAATTAGGTCAAAGCGAGAAGGCGTGTAAGCCAAGTGTTTGGTCGAGGCGCTAGTTCAGGACGCAATAGGAGCCGACAGGACCCGGACACCGTGAACACTGCCCATAATATCCGAAAACCGTAGAATAGATTTAGTTTCTAAATCTAGCGCATATTAACTGACCCTGGCTACGGTTACCATCAGGATGGGTCGGCTACCTTCATCATAATCGGTCTTACTATAATCGCTATTAGTAAGGCGCGAACGCCCAAATCATTTGTTTGTTTGCCCAATACTTTCCTAAACGCTCGGTCCGATTTGGGTGAAATTCTGCCGAGGCATGCTTGTGATAAGCTACAGATAGGACCTACCTATCTATAATTACATTAGCATCAGAATAGGCGAAGCTCGAACGCCTATAGTTTGTTTGTTAGTCCATTACATTTATCCCATAAAAGTGTGGACAGATTTAGCTAAAATTTGGTAAAATTAGGAGTTGTTCATATCTATGAACCACTAAACCACATAACTAGCCCATATTGCATGGAGCTTGGTAAACAGCCATCTCAAGTATGACATAGGCCTTCCCCTGAGACAGCATAGCGCCATACTATCTCGAATGAGATTAGTGAACTGAGTGGACCACGTGTTCACGGAACCCTAAAACTTATAATGCCGCGTGGCACTTGCAGTGAAGGCAGTTCGATAAACTAAGCCTTCCTTTCGGCAGCATAGCGCCGTATTATCCCGAATGAGATTAGTGAACTGAGTGGACCTCGTGTTCACGGAACCCTAAAGCTTTGACCGCACACGTGGCCTCAGTGATTTCATCATATCAGCCGCTGCAGAATAGATATCATCTCTCCCCAGCAGTGGACTCAGAACTTCCCACTTCCTGCGCACGTGGCTACAGCAGTTATATCATCAGTCTCTGTTGGACAAATGTCCCAGCAGTGGACAGTCCCTTCCCACATCCTACAAACGTGGCTACGGTTATCATATCCCTTGTCCAACTGCGGGCCTACATACTACCTATCCTAATCAAATAAATATAAAACCCTGAAATAAATGCATTAAAACCTATTAAATATAGACTGGAAATTAACACACATTTAAATAAGCTATGAAACCTGGAAAACAAACAATAATTACCTATAAATTTAAAGCGACTGAACACTATTAAACACTCACGTGCCTCGTAGAATGAAGATTTCCTATTTCTGTGTCATCTGACTTACTTAGCTGGCAGGTCATGGACACGGCCCATGTGTGGGGTCGTCGGGCAGCGTGGCGTCCTTGCAGTTGTCCTTTGAATGCGTGCTTCTCCTGTGGTGGTCTGTTCAACTGAATACCCCAGCGTCCGCGTGTCCGTGGTTTTAAAAGCTTTCACACAGATGCAGCCTCGGAGGTGCGCGGGCAGTTGCACACACACATCTACGGCGATCACGCGATTATCACCCGACATCGAGGCGCCCGCGCAAGCGTCGGTCGCTGCCAGCAGCCAGACAGACTGGCGCCAATATCGCTCCGGCCTTAGTTTTCGCGGCAACACTTACTGTTATAGCGTGCGCACCGCGTGGTTCGAATGACGGCCGACAGGCGGCAGCCTGGCTTCTCGGAAATAATCCCTGAGCTAATTTGTTCCAATAACTGTCTATTCACTCGACTCGAGGTTAATCCTCACCCGACTGAATAAAACTTAGTTATGTTTTTCCCAATAGACAGATTCCTTTTAGTCTATCAAGACTTACTGTAATACCTATAGATATTTATTTATACATATGGATCCGTTACAATCCAACCCCCTGAAAATTTTTAAAAATAGAATTCAGAGAATTGTCTTTTTAAAATTTTCAAAATAGCTAATAACTATTAAAATTTCCTGTTGGCACATTCTCCCCTAAGTGTGGTGTGTATTTAAACCAGGCATGTCATTTATTGTCCCTTGATTGATACGCTCAACCATAAACAAAACCGGATTAGCACAGGACCAGCTCCCGCCATCACAGAGGAGTTCGAACGGGCATTTCGGTTGTGAGTCGAAGCCACTGCTACGTTTCGCGCATAGGCGTATACATTGAGTGGACCACTAGCTTCCAATTCCCCACGCACCAGGAACCTCTACTGGCATAAGCGCATTAGTAAATTGTCAATCTAGTTTACCTCTCCAAACTGTCTGTGATATAACACAAGCGGCTCCCGCGACAATCAGCCAAGTTCTCCAAATAGAGCTTCCCCCAAGTGACAATAGAATCTTACCTTGGAGTATGTATAGTGTATAAGTCCAGTTCTTAGCTTCTGGTAGAGTAATTAGCCCAAACCAACGTAATGTAAGACTCAAAAGAACAAATTGTTGGTTCGTACTATTTTTGTATTCATGAAGTAGGACAGCGTGTGCCAACAGCTGACTCAGATATCCAGTATTTGTTGACTCTCCTTCAAGACCACACTTTCCCTTAATTTACCCCCAAAATATCAAAGCAACTCACTCAAAACCACTTTTCACATCACTCTCAAACAGCCTTTTGTAATATTCCAATCCTGGAAAGGTCAACAAATCCTTATCTTCAGCCAGGATATTTATTGTAGTCAACACAAGAGATTACGTAAACCTATTTATTCAAGTATTAAAACACAATTCTCACAGTTTATAACCAAAACCCTCATCTTGCAAATATGAGAAAATAATATTTACTTCCAATGACAGATTGTGACTTCGTTCTAAAATCAGATCCGAAAATTGAAAACAAATGAGCGCTAATATTTAACGCACCAAAGATGACCTACTTTCACCACAACCCGGCACAACCTATATAAGAGTAATAAATAATTGAAGCAGCATGCATCATCGCAAACTTAAAACTAACCGCAACCTTATAAAACTAATACCGACTCCCTACCTTTCCTATTCATGCGTAATTTTACTACATTTAGCAAGATTATAATATTTTTATTATAATCCTACTGTACCTTCTAATTTGATTACTAAAATCAGCCATTCACCAAAGCGTAGATATGCTAATGTTGAAGTAACATAGCTTTGCTGTACCAGTTATTCAAAACATACCTTTATACATTTTACCGGTTTATCAAAATAAAAAGACAAGTGGGTTTTTTTTTTTCATTTTCCATTGAAACTAGATAATAAAAACTCAACCGATATTAAAACATTTAATCCAAAAATATCACAATTGTTATTCCGATGGAGTCTCCTTTTAACTTAAACTTATAAAACCTAACCCCTTTTTTTTTCTTCGTGCGTTAAGTCCTCGACTGCAAATAATTTCTGAACGCACGCGACCCCTGAACTACGCTAGCGCCATTACTTATAAGCGGCAAGTCGACAGACTTTTATATCTGTGACAAACTCACTGTGCAAACTCAAATGGTCAGCGACACCTTGTGAAAACAGGCCGAACTACAAGACATTTGTCTTGCATCAATATTCGATCGAATTGAACTAAAATATCTCTATCCTATTGAATAAATTCTATTATCGCCTAGTAAGTTAGAAATTCTACGAAACATTGTTTTTTTCATTGAAACATTGAAACCGTAAAAATGTTTTGAACAAAATGTATGACCCGTGGCGCCATCTATTGAAAAAAGGACAAACTAACTCCTTCATACCTTCTCTGTGGCGAAAGGTCACACCTATACCTATAGTAGCTGCCTATGTCACTCGTAACAGCGCCACAATCAAAACATTCGAAGGAAATAGTAGTTACTAGCACGCCCTACCTATTTACCTGCCTTTTTTTATAATATTATACAAATAACTAATTATTGGTACAGTATTTAATTAAAAGAAAGTAGAATGCTCTAACCGAAATTTCCGCTGTTGTAAGATTGATTTACAAAACTATTGCACTAAACAAATAAAATCAAAATTGAAGTGTGTAGGTACTCCCTATGTATCTAATAATGTGATTATGTGTTTGTCTCAACTTCACTCCAAATCTTTTGAACTACGTACGTCTATACTATTTGAGTTTCTTCTATAAATTCGTGAGGACTTCCTTAAAAAATAAACCTTTGAGTATAGAATTCGGACCGACCAACCTATAGATTCTCTAACTTACCTACGTACCGAATAATAACCTATGCTTTTTTTATGTACTCTGCCCGAATAATCCGAATAATTACCTACTTGTCCGAATAATACGAATAACTAGCTACCTACTAGTAATAAAAGTTTCGTACTGAATGATCCTTAAGATTGAACTAATGATAAGACCTTATTTATTAGTTTGGAATGATGTTTTAAATTACTTAAAATTTATGTACCTATTTTAGAAGCTTATCTCATCCACCTATTTTACACACTGAGATGTGAAATGGTTGGAAATAATTTATTTTTACCGTTCAAAGGTTTTTCTAATTTAAATTGATATGCAAGTTTAAGGTACCTACACCTTTAGAATAATTTACCTATTTAAGTACCTTATATACTTATCCTAGGCGCTATTTCCTAGATATCTTTATCAAAACAACAAAATGTTTCAAAATTCACCTATATCCAACATTTACATAAGGTAAATGTAGGTAGGTAATTAAACCAGAGACAACTTTAAGTTTCCTTTTCTACCCACCTAACCTACCTAAATCATTACCAATGTTACACACGCGAAACCTTACATGTACGGATGTACGTATGTTTGTTACTCCTTCACACAAAGCTACCTAACGTACCTAGCTGAATGAACTTCGATAGGAAAACAGCTTAGGACCCGAATTAACATATCGGCACCCTTCTCTTCACACCCGCGATCCGCTTGCGTCTCGCGCACCCCCGGAACCTGCTTCCGCTAGCGATGCTACTAGCCATTCTCACTACCTTTTAACCAACTAGTCCTACGAGATATACGTTAAAGGGAATCAAGTACACTAATATTGTTCACTTTTAAAAATACTACTTAATAATGCGTAAAGAGTGAAGAAACCTAAAACTTATCTATAAAATGTTTCTAACTAAAATTTAAAGGTTAGCTTACTTATGTATTTATTGTCATCTACCATAATTGTCATTTCAACTTATTTACCTACACCTTGGACGCAGCTTAGTCTAGTGAAGGCATTATTTATAGGTAAAACTAGATTTCCTACTAGTCACCTACAGTCAAACGATATTAAACTTAAAATAAGTTACATAGATATATGTAAGTAACCCTATTCCAGTAGAATACCGCAGTTTAGATACATGAATAAAAGAATTATGTTATATTCAAATGGGCTAAATCAAATAAGTTCCTAATTCATTTAAAATTATATTTAACTGGTTTTTTGAAACACTATTTCCGAATTAGTTTATATTATTTGATCCCATGGTTATTTTTGTTATGTGTACCCTTCCTATATCATTTTTAACACGACGACAACAAAATGCTACCAATTTTAAAATACGCCTACAAATTATTCTCAGCGCATACTGACATACTCATTCATTTTAGCACCATAAGGTTACCTAACTACCGCGTATATACAGTGGCCCTATAAAAATATTATATTCGTCTAGCATACCACGCAAGCCGATTTTATTTTGATTCCTAGTAGAAGACTCGTCAACCCCCCGACCTTAAAGATTTTAAAATAAAACCCAGGTTTAATTTTCTATCTTTGAAATAGGATAAGATAAATATTCTCTATTGTACGCACAAAAGGAAACACATATGATCTATCAAAACACGCAACTAGATGCAAGGCGGCCTTATCGCTCCAAACGACCTCTTTCGGCATCCTTTGTCGATCGGAAGAGACAAAAGTGAAACTATATGCGGGCACTCAAGCAACTAATAAAGGCTGAGCAAAATAAAGTATACGAAAACTAATACTGAACAAGGATAAATTACAAATACTAAATTAAATATTTATTATTTCATATGTGTATTGTCTTATATTATTATTTCCACACTCATATACTTATATCTATCTTTTATTAAGACTATCCCTTAATTAGTCAGATTGAGTGACTACCGTGGACCTCACTAATTTTATTATTGATTTTAAATATTTAAATTCCGAGATACTAATTTAAAATAATTTCCTCGTATCTTAACTATCCTACAAGCGACTGCGGTTCGCTTCCGCGATACTGCCATGTAGAATACTAAGTTCAGACGCCTATATACTTACAACCCCCCGTATAATAGACTTATAAAACCAAAGTTACCCTAATAGGATCTAGAATAAAACTTCCGAAATATTAAATATTGTCTACCATATCACTGGGCACTCCCGGTATAATAGATATGTAACACTATAAAACTCCTTAAATCTATTTATCCTTCCTACCCACCTTAATAAATTGTAAGTTGGAACGTCAAAGACAGGACAGTCTTCGCATGAACCGATAGCTACCAGTTACATTCTACCCAAGTATACCACTCGATCGCAGCCAAAACGTACTCACGCACCTTATGAAAATTTGCCTATTTACCTTGAAGGTATTTTTTTTTTTATTCAAAACGAATTATTTCTTAGAATGACCCACCATATAAACTAATCCGTTCGTAAAGACCCAATTCACTTACTGAAAGTTATCACCTAACAGCTGTATCTGTCTTAAAGTTCCTACAATAAAATTCAGAGCAGTACCTATTCCTGTTTACTCTGAAATTCCCAACATCCGAACATAAAGCTCGTATACGGCGACCATACCTTATTATACCTCAAGGTCCCTGGTAAATATTTAAAACTAAATCTTTATTATGTACCCTATCTCGCATCCAATGTCCCCAGATGCACATAATATACGTTTGGAAACCTTGACCTACTACGAAACAAACCAAACAAAACAAAAATTTATTTTTCTTAACCGCAACGGGAACCGAACCTGCAACCCTAGTATGTGAAGCTACTAGGTGTTCCTAATATACAACGTAAATAAATTAAAACTAAAAAAATTTTTTTTTTCAACCGCAACGGGAACCGAACCTGCGACCCTAGTATGCGAAGCTACTAGGTACTCCTAATATATAACGTAAATAAATTAAAACTAAAAAATATTTTTTTCAACCGCAACAGGAATCGAACCTGCGACCCTAGCATGTGAAGCTACTAACTATTTCTAATTTACAACCTAAATATATTAAGAGCTAAAATAATATTTTTTTTCTAGATTTGCCTCCCTCGGGACTCGAACTGGCGACACCAAGTTACGAGGCTAATACTCCTAATATACAATCTTAACAGAAATAAAATTAAAAATTTATCTTTAAAACAAATTACCTCTAACAGGATCGAACTTGCGACTGTAAATTGCAAGGCTACGGATATATTATTGTGCCATAGCGCACTAGCTTGAAGTTCCTACGACAATATCAAAAGCAAATCGCATGTCCTTCACAGACCTTTTGCGATTCCAACGACAGTAGGCATTCAACATAACAACTGCTTCTTCTACGAAATGTAAATAACTTAAATATTACTATATTTTGATTCAAAATAGTATATAACCTACCTAAACTTACCTAAATTATTTAACCTATTGAACTTGTACTAAATAATCGCAAACTAAATTAAAACTGAACCTACATGATCACAGCTCACACAATTACATTTAGTAACAAGGCAATGTAAAACGGCCTACTCAGAACAAGCTTGCGATGTCTCGTATTACTTACTTATTTATAACCGCCTAAAATTTATTTTTCTACACAACCTATTAAATAAGTGCAACTTCACAGCCCCGTCTGCCTACATAAGTACACGCTATTCGTAACGTTCAACTACCTTATTTATCAATTATTATGAGAGACCTTTTTCTCTGAACTAAATCGTTAACTACCCATCTTATACACTAACTAGAAGATGTACCTACCAAATATTTCTTTCGAACAAATAACTTATTTAATTATTTAAATCTGGAATTTTACCAACGGAGTATTGAGAAGAAATTATATTATCAATGCCTACTTCAAATACGCTGTCATATAAAAGAATTCACCGGGAGCGCTCACTCACTCGTCGACTCCTGTATTCAACCCCCCGGATATAAGACAATAGCTGGGGTTTAAATTAACCTATAAACTATAAAACTACATAGGATAAAAATAATAATTCTCTTTGTTTGATAGATTAATCATTCAGTTATAATTGTCATTCGCACTTCATTCCATTTCACGAACATCAAATTGTGGCATAAACCGAAGCCAACTAAAGTTATTTATCTATGTTTATCACAAATAACTGAACACAAAGTTTTATTATACAAAACGACTACCTACAAGATTCAGTCTACGAACGCGAAAATCAGATGTCAGACATCCAAGTTCTTTGGTAGCACTGTAGCCGTTCCCGCCTCCGAATCCTGATTTTGGCTATCCAAATGTAATATTTTGGACCCTCTTCTCATCCTGATCACGGCTTATCAAATTGTAACCCCCCCCCCAGGCTATTTAAAATATATAAATATAACTAACTAAACCTACCTATAATACGCATACGTGCATACAACATACAACCTACCGCTATCTACCTATAAGAAGTATGTAAACTATACTTGATTTTTATTGCATTTTAAAATACGATTAAACGTTTGGCCAGATCGACTAGAGAACCCTAATTTGTGATCGCAGTAACTCAGAGTCTTTTTGAAGGTGAATGACAAGTTATTTTTAAGAGATTAATCTATCACGTTGTGTTTGGACGAACGATGTAGTCTAACCCGTAGTTTTGAAGTATTTCGCGCGGAACCCTAATTTCCCTACTGTGATTGGTCCCTATTTTGGGCCCCCCCAAATTGGGAAGGGTAGCTAGCCCCCAGTGCTCGGAATAACGTAATACTTGACTGACGTCAGTACTGCATTATTTTGGTGATTAAAACAATGTACATCTAACTCAAAGTAATTGAACGAGCGATTTTAGCTCTAAACAGATAATTACTACTACGTGAGCCCCGCTAGCTACTGTCTCTGGCAGGCCACTAAGGTACATGATCAGAGTCCACCACCCTTCAAGTGTAATTTAATTAAGCTACACGACAATGTAAAGTGTACTATGCCATGTTCCACCCGAATCCCAAAGCTAGTGTATATAAAACGCTTGTGAGGCGCCTTATTATACGTGTATAGTGTGAACTATAGCTGAGTCTTTACAGCCATAGCTTGTCCATCCCTATTCGTCAGGTAGGATTAATACCTTCGAACAGTGACTGATCGCGAATACATATTAGCACTAGGTACTAAAATAAAGTATATATTCCGACTTGAATGTCGCTCATCCTGTGAGAAGAGCACTACGGAATGTGAAATAAGTAGTTAATCTACTAATATGGTTCTTAGACCTGGAACTGTGCCATACAGTTGTATATAATGATATAAAGACCTGCGGTCTATATAACTAAAGCGAAATGGACACGATATCCATCGTGCCGCCGGCTCCAAAATAATACATAGTGTTAAAGCTCTGTCTTTAGACGTAGCAAACCCTTGATAAAGGGCGAAAGTAATGTCAGTTTAATAGGTTGGCTGAACGTGAAGAACAACGAACCAACACAGTCGCAACCCACTGTGAGACCCACGCGAATCATAGTCGCGGCATCACAATTAGGTCAAAGCGAGAAGGCGTGTAAGCCAAGTGTTTGGTCGAGGCGCTAGTTCAGGACGCAATAGGAGCCGACAGGACCCGGACACCGTGAACACTGCCCATAATATCCGAAAACCGTAGAATAGATTTAGTTTCTAAATCTAGCGCATATTAACTGACCCTGGCTACGGTTACCATCAGGATGGGTCGGCTACCTTCATCATAATCGGTCTTACTATAATCGCTATTAGTAAGGCGCGAACGCCCAAATCATTTGTTTGTTTGCCCAATACTTTCCTAAACGCTCGGTCCGATTTGGGTGAAATTCTGCCGAGGCATGCTTGTGATAAGCTACAGATAGGACCTACCTATCTATAATTACATTAGCATCAGAATAGGCGAAGCTCGAACGCCTATAGTTTGTTTGTTAGTCCATTACATTTATCCCATAAAAGTGTGGACAGATTTAGCTAAAATTTGGTAAAATTAGGAGTTGTTCATATCTATGAACCACTAAACCACATAACTAGCCCATATTGCATGGAGCTTGGTAAACAGCCATCTCAAGTATGACATAGGCCTTCCCCTGAGACAGCATAGCGCCATACTATCTCGAATGAGATTAGTGAACTGAGTGGACCACGTGTTCACGGAACCCTAAAACTTATAATGCCGCGTGGCACTTGCAGTGAAGGCAGTTCGATAAACTAAGCCTTCCTTTCGGCAGCATAGCGCCGTATTATCCCGAATGAGATTAGTGAACTGAGTGGACCTCGTGTTCACGGAACCCTAAAGCTTTGACCGCACACGTGGCCTCAGTGATTTCATCATATCAGCCGCTGCAGAATAGATATCATCTCTCCCCAGCAGTGGACTCAGAACTTCCCACTTCCTGCGCACGTGGCTACAGCAGTTATATCATCAGTCTCTGTTGGACAAATGTCCCAGCAGTGGACAGTCCCTTCCCACATCCTACAAACGTGGCTACGGTTATCATATCCCTTGTCCAACTGCGGGCCTACATACTACCTATCCTAATCAAATAAATATAAAACCCTGAAATAAATGCATTAAAACCTATTAAATATAGACTGGAAATTAACACACATTTAAATAAGCTATGAAACCTGGAAAACAAACAATAATTACCTATAAATTTAAAGCGACTGAACACTATTAAACACTCACGTGCCTCGTAGAATGAAGATTTCCTATTTCTGTGTCATCTGACTTACTTAGCTGGCAGGTCATGGACACGGCCCATGTGTGGGGTCGTCGGGCAGCGTGGCGTCCTTGCAGTTGTCCTTTGAATGCGTGCTTCTCCTGTGGTGGTCTGTTCAACTGAATACCCCAGCGTCCGCGTGTCCGTGGTTTTAAAAGCTTTCACACAGATGCAGCCTCGGAGGTGCGCGGGCAGTTGCACACACACATCTACGGCGATCACGCGATTATCACCCGACATCGAGGCGCCCGCGCAAGCGTCGGTCGCTGCCAGCAGCCAGACAGACTGGCGCCAATATCGCTCCGGCCTTAGTTTTCGCGGCAACACTTACTGTTATAGCGTGCGCACCGCGTGGTTCGAATGACGGCCGACAGGCGGCAGCCTGGCTTCTCGGAAATAATCCCTGAGCTAATTTGTTCCAATAACTGTCTATTCACTCGACTCGAGGTTAATCCTCACCCGACTGAATAAAACTTAGTTATGTTTTTCCCAATAGACAGATTCCTTTTAGTCTATCAAGACTTACTGTAATACCTATAGATATTTATTTATACATATGGATCCGTTACAGTATCCAGGTACTGAGTAATTATTTTAAAACAATATGATATAATTTATTGAAAGATGGCATAATGAATCGAGTTTTAATCACATAATGTCAGCGCATGCGTGAAAAAAGAAATAGGTGGAATGAAAAAAGGTCAAAGGAAAAAAAAAGAATAAAAGCGTACCGCGTTACAGTCGTTTCCCTTACAAACTTAAAATTAGTACTTCTTGAAAATGTATTGGCCGATTCTAATTAAACTGTATTTAAGCAAGTCACTAAACTCTAGTTTGTGAATAGATTACATTTTCTAAGCGCTTTATTTCAAAAAAAGATTATCGAATTTTAAAATTACTGTTAAAAAATAACACTACTATTTAGTGACAACACTATGTTCTTGAAGATGTAATCTATCCACAAACTATAATTTTGTGACTTGCTTATGTGTATAAAGTTTTAGTAGAATCGTCTAATCTATTTTCAAGAATTAGTAATTTTAAGTTTGCATGAGAAACTAAAGTAGAGAGAATAAATAATAAATAAATATTCTGGATCAAATCACACATGGTCATCTGGCCCCAAAGTAGGATTCCCTGTGTTATGGGAACCAGAGACTGATATACATACTTATATACGTTTAAACACATACTTAATTATAAATTATTTATTATAGATATTTAACACCCAGACACAGAGCCAAAAAATCTGCTCATCACACAAATGTTTGCCCTGGGTGGGGATCGAACCCACAACTCTAGGATCAGCAGTCAAGAGCACTAACCACTGAGCCAGCGAGTCAGTCATAAAATGTTTAACAATTTTAGTGCAACAAACATTACCGTAAAAGTAACAATTCCTCCTAACTGAAAGATCCTACGCAAATTTTGTTATACTCAGTAGATATATTTAAAAAAAGCGTCGGTGGCTCAACCGGTAACGACTCGGTCCTCCTAACCAGAGGTCCCAGGTTCAAATCCGGACAGTCAATGTACCAATGAGTTATTCGAGACTCAAGTACATATACTTACCGATTGCTTTAACGGAAAGGAAAAACATCGTGAGGAAACCTGCACATCTGATTTCAGATTTGTGTAAAGGACGCAATGCACACGTCCGTAGGTATAAATCAAAATGCCCTACACGTGACCGCGGGTGATGCTAAGTGCAACACCAGGGAAACGCCCGTCTATTCCTTGGATAGAACGGTTAATTGTGCCACACGATAAGAGATAGATATATATATATTTATAATGCTATATAATTTAAAATATTCTACAGAACCTCATCGCATGAAACCAGGAGTAGACGGGGTCTATTAATTAAAGCGCTCTGTAAACGGAGCTTTATCGCGCGCGGCCGCGGCACCCAATTAGAGCTCGGATGTAGAGCAGGGAATGTCTAGTGGAGAAACTGGTATTTTAAGAGGAAACGCGGAAACGGCTCAACCGGTTCAAATCCGGACGATCAATTTACCAATGAGTTTTTACGTACATATACTCACAGATTGCTTTAACGGTGAAGAAAAACATCGTGAGGAAACCTGCACACACCTGCGAGGAAACTCGAAGGTTGTGCGTGAAGTCGACCAACCCGCACTGGGCCAGCGTGGTCGACTAAGGCCCTATCGCCCTTATTCAGGTTAGGCTCGAGCCCCTCGATGGGGACGTATATGAGCTGTAATGATGAAAAGGAAACACAGGTGCAATTTTTTCCATACATACGTAGTCCCCCTGTTTCCTCCCTGGATAATGACGATAGAGCTAAAAATATTTTTCCATCTAACCTTTGTTTTTTCCCATATTCTAAACTACGTTTCAGATTTCGGGAGACTAGTTTGACAAGAGTTTGAAAGATAAAATGTTGCCAGATTTGGAGAAAATTTAATAGTGATGAGGTGAATATAGATAGTTTACTATCGAATCGAACTATGTCAAAGTTGGCTTCGTAATTTTTGCTTGCAAAATCGGAAATTTGAATTTGCCTGTTTCTACACGTATTTATGAACTTCAGAATTCAAATTTGCGACTGTGCGTCTGCCAACTTAGGTTGGGCGCACACTACGACAAAGCTGTTTCAAGACTTAACTAGTGCTTTTTGTGACAATTTCTAAAGCAGTCGTCTTACAATGTGACGAGACTCTGAAGGCGCGTAGCTGGTATCGGAGGTATTGCAAAAGGGGCTCCTAAAATAAAATCCTTTTTAAAATTTGTTTTACTAGGCTTCAGGTTTTTCTTTACTAAGAGGCTTAGAACTTAAAACAATTTTCATTTATAGTTTTGATTTGGACGAAAACATTTAAATTCAAAGTTGTTTTTTACACAAAAATATTAATATAAAATAATATATACCTATATAATATTAATGACAATAAAAATATTTAATACAAAAACAAACATAAAGCTTAGGTACTGAATTTACTTTCAATGCGCTATCCACTAATCATTAGCAATTATTTCGTCATCAGAATCTTCATCGTCGTCAGTCACATTTATAATGAAGCGGCGGCTTTGATATACACGCGCAAGCGCCGTCGGCGCCTTTGATATACACTTGTAAAGGGTTAAGCAATGTTCATCTAACTGTACTTGCAGGTTGTAAACTGTACTTTTATAAAACGGGGCCCTGCAACCTGCATTATAATATGTATGTACCTACTTACCAATATTACATCTTAAAACTTTGTAAATCCTGAAGCCTAGTAAAACAAATTGAAAAAAAGATTAAAAAGAATAGGAGCCCTCCGTCAGGTTTTAGTAGCTGTCCTCGCAACCGATTCCGGTAGACGTGTCGCAAGTGGTATCGACAGCTATCCTAGATGCCGGTGCCCGGCAGCAGAGGCACTGTCAATAAAAAACTAGGCAGCCCTTTTAAGAGCACTACAGCCCGATAATTTGTTTAATTAGTTTATTCTTTGCAATAATCAGTATTAACACAATGTCCATAGCATCCAAAATGTCTAATTATTAGATTAGATCACAGTAATGAACAGGTCATTATAACTTGTATCCAAAGCCGTAAACTTTTTTTATCGATAGGAACAGCACTATCTATATTGTGGCAACATTTGTGCATATTGACTTGTCAAACTAGTCTCCCGAAATCTGAAACGTAGTTTAATTATAATAGAAAGTAGGAGCCTGCAAAAACTGAGAAAATTGCCCAATTGAAACGTCATATTCAGACACCCACCTAAAAAAATAATACGCATATTAACAATAAAATGAAAACATAAAAGTAAAGGTAAAATAATAATTATTATAGATCAAGTTTTGGAGGAGGAAATAGGGGACTAAGAAATGTTGTTTTGGTCTATTTTAGATACTAGTGCCTTATTGGTCTGCGCTGCAGTTCTCCCTTGCTTACTAACTACGTAGAGGTTTGGGTGAGAGAGACAGCAACATTTTATTTTAATAACTATTCCTTAGACCGCGTCTTCTCTTAAAAGCATGATTCAAAAATTAACATCAACCTGTTTGAAGATTATGAAATTTATCATTATCAAGATAAGAAACGTAACGGTGCTACGTGCTACGTGCTACGACAAGTTGCGCGGCGTAGCTCGTAATATGTTCATTTTGAGATTGTCTTTGAAAAACCGCATTAAAATCGGTCCATCCGTTTAAGAACTACGATGCAACAGACAGACAGAAATACACACACACAGACATTGGCGTCAAACTTATAGCACCCCTCTTTTTGCGTCGGGGGTCAATAAACAGATTAAGAAATTTCTGTTTTCCAATTTTTACTTTCGAGCGACGAAAGAGTGAAGAAGGTACTGTGATGGCTAAAAAAATCGAAGTTGAGATTTCGATGGGGATCGATTGTCTTACTATATAGAGTCTAAAAAACAAAAAATAAAAAAATGTGTGTGTGTGTCTGTACGTCCGTCCGGTTCTCTAGTTCCCAAACTGCTGGACGGATTTGGGTGAAATTTGGGTTACGGCAATATTATTTTTATTTCTCCAGTTGTTTTTTTGCAAATTTCCCCTATCTTGATTTTTTAGGGTTGCCATCATAGTAAAAATCACTTATTGTTTTTTACTCAAAAATGGCTCTAACGATTTTGATGAAACTCGGTATGTTATTTTAACTGTATATGGCCTATAGTACGCGGTAGTTCGTTGTTCCAAGAAAAAACCGGAATAAGGTACTTCCCATACATTTCTTTTTTTTTTATTTTTTTTTTTTATTCACAATTGGTAAACCCTTGACAACATCTCACCTGGTGGTAAGTGACGATGTTGCCAAAGATGAAAGCGGGCTTACCAAGATTATCTTATCTTCCTGCTGGAACACACCAATGATATCAACATTGATATTTGGCGGCAAGACTTAGATAAGATGGTGGTAGCTAGCCAGGCTGGCTTAGAAAATGCCCTACCACCAACCAAACCGAGTCTTACAATTGACCCCGCCGGGGATCGAACCCGCGACCTCCTGTGTAAAGTCAGTGAACTTTGCCTCTGAGCTACGGAGGCGGTTAACTTCAGGTCGTTTGTTACTTTTTCTCAAAAATGGCTCTCCTCCTCCTCCTCCTTCGCTGACTCAGTGACCCGAAGTGGATCTTGGCCTAAGACATTAAAGTGCGCCACTCTATCCTATTTTGTGCCAAGTTTGACCATTTGGGCACTCCTAGCTCTTTGAGGTCTTTGGCGACTTCATCTTTCTAGCGATACCTTGGTCGACCCACCGAGCGACGCCCGGAGGGTTTTCCAAGATATGCTCTTTTGGCAGCTCGATCCTCTCCCATTCTCTCTATATGTCCTAGTCAGCGAAGTTGGGCTGCTTTATTTCCCCGATGATGTTCGGTTCAGACACTAGGTCTTCCAGCTCCTGGTTAAATTTTTGCCTCCACTCCCTGTCCTCTCCTCTTGTCTGCCTGCCCCAGAATCTTTCGCAGGATCTTTCGTTCCGCGACTAGGAGTTTGTTCTCCTCTTTTAGTGTTAGTGTCCAAAATGACTCTAACGATTCGAAAAAAAAAATTAAATAACTAGGACTCAATATGGTCTTTTGCACTGGGTAGTTCATTATTCCAGGAAAATCTGAGTTAGATACAAACAAACCCAAATTATTTGTAAATTTATTCATCAAGTCTGATGATATACCTAGCTTTATTCCTTGCAACTAAGCAAGTGTAATGTTTACTGTAGATTTGTTGATACCCAACTACGACAGACGACGAAGGCTTTGCGAGAGAGAATGCACAGCGTGGCTATACAATTTTTTTTTCTCTGGTAGACTATTTTATCGTCCTTTCCAAGGAAAAAGTACAATATTAACATTTCAAAATAAGTTCTATGCTGGGTGTAACAAAATTGGTGTAGGTCCCGTTAACTGGGGCTTCTACTCATCATACTGAACAACTTTTGTTCAACGACTTTACTGAAATAAATTAGTAGGGCCAATTTTTTTTTTACTATGGGTTCCTTGGAGAAATTTCTTAAGTAAGGTGAGTCGAACCCCCAGTGTACGGGTCCTACACCAATTTTGTAACATCCTGTATTAATAATATGGATACTATATTCCACTTCGTGTTCCTCTCCTTTCAAATTACTCTCTTACTCTTATTTATTTTCTCCTTCCGTCTCTTTATACAAGCTTTTATTTAACTTGCAATGTATGTTTGTTCGGGTGGAATCTTGCAAGTTAAATTTAACCCACTTCCCGGTTTCCGATTGAGCTGAAATTTTGCATGCATATGGATATTGAGTGACAATGCAATATTAAAAGCTTGTACCTAAAAGTTTTTATATTTTTCGAAAATAATTCTATATTTAATATGTATAGGTATGTGTGTGGTGTAGGTATACGCGTATTTTTAACCGACTTCAAAACAAAAAAAGGAGGAGGTTTTTCAATTTGACCGTATATATTTTTTTATGTATAGGGTAAATCCGGGATATGTGCCCAACCTTTTTTGTTTTACTTATAGCGCCTTACACACAAGCAATATGTACATGATTAATACATGTAACCAATAACTTCGGTCTTTTATTTAATTATCTTGTACAGTTTTTCGTAAAAAAGTCCATGAATAATGCATATTTTGGGTTAAAATTAAATCTGGATACAGGGATAGATGCCTCACATGCGGTATACATGCCCCAACCCAATTTTTTTCGATGGGATAGATGCCCTTAGCAAGAAAACAAAAATTTAAATGTGTAAGTCTTTAATCAGCTTTTCTTTGATTAGCTTAGTTATCAATCGCACATAATTATAGATAAAACAAATAGGAACTTTAATTACAAACACTAAAGAGATCAATCATTTTTGCAAAATATTATCTTAACTTATATTATCTTAATTTATTTTTTTGTTTCTAGGCATACAAATATGCATTTATTAATAAAAAAAATTAAGAAAACTATCATCGTAGGTAACAAATAAAACATCTTAGCAAAAACATTCATATATGCCCTTAGGGCAACTATCCCAAAATATACAAGGGCATATATCCCTTTCCACAGGGATAGATGCATTCATTAAAAATTAATGTAAATAGTATTATTTTATTACAAAATAGTACTGAATAATAATCTACATACCCTATTCCTCACTTAGACGTAAAAACAAAATGAACTTACCTGTTAACTCCAAAGTTATAGACGATCGAAATTCTTTCATAGACTAAAATCACCACCGCTTGTGTCGTCGCCGTCTCCAGCACTCCTACACACAGCCGCACGCGCCAACGCTTTATGGCAGACTGAAGTGGGGAAGAGGCGCGGTCGTATAATAAGGCGTTTGGATGTTTGCGTATTTTACTTTTCACACAACTGTGCTGAGGCGTCTATCCCAGTGGGGCGCATATCCCGGATTTACCCTATTCGCGGATAACTTCGTCGTTTATGAACCGCTTTTGATGACTCTTTTTTTACTTAAAAGGAGATATCCCGGGGTTGGTACCATGATAAGGAAACCAGGATCTGATGATGGCATCTCAGAGAAATCGAGGAGAACCTTAGTTTCCTGATTGAAGTTGGTTTCTTGACAAGCTTTTATTTAACTTGCAATATATGTACTTTTGTTCGGGTAAAATCTTGCAATTTAAATTTGGCCCACTTTCCGGTTTCCGATTGAGCTGTAATTTTGCATGCATATGTATATTGCGTGACAATGCAATATTAAAAGCTTGTAACTAAATTTTTTTTAGGCTTTTGAAAAATATTTTTGATCAAAATTATAATTGAACACTCCCTCCAACACCGGCGCCGGAAAAATGTCTCTACCCTGTGCGACAAAATGGCGATTCGCGCCAAAAATGATGCGGCTTAACGGCTGCTAGTAATTTTGACAAACGAGCGCCGCGGCCACGCGCGGCTGGACTGTGATCGATTACCCCATTACTGGGTGTTTTCATGCGATTTGCGATACCGCCATTTTGTTGGGTCACCGGCTTAATTGGTTGGACCTTAAACCCTGTATGTACGAGTACATTATCGTCATGGTTGTAATTAGTTATTTTATAATCTACTAGCTGTCCCGGCGAACTTCGTTCCACCTTACACTACACTATCCTACACTACCCTACCCTACCTTACCCTACCCTACCCTACCCTACCCTACACTACCCTTAAACCAATTATTATTTTAACTGATTTTTTTTTATTGATGACTATAATATTTTATTACTTATTATCCTATTCCCGACGGAGATAAATGCAAAAACACAAAAATTATAAAAAATGGTCCAGCCGTTCTTGAGTTACAAATGGTGTAACTAACGCGACTTTCTTTTATATGTATATATATATTATAATTGGTTTTAGGGTAGGGTAGGGTAGTGTAGTGTATGTAGGGTAGGGTAGGAAGTGTAGTGTAGTGTAGTGCAAGGTGGAACGAAGTTCGCCGGGACAGCTAGTAGATTATAAAATAACTAATTACAACCATGATGATAATATACATCCAAACAACATTGTAAAAAATTATAATATAATGTTCGTTTATTCAAAATCTTTTAATATCCGAAAGTTATTCAGTGATTACGATGAAATTTTGTACAGTTGTACGCCATTTATAATAAACTAGCTGTTTCCCGCGGCTTCACCCGCGTGGACCACGTTTCTATGACTTTTCGAGGGTGCGCAGTGCGCGAGCCGCAAGCGGCTCGCGAGCGTGGTAAAAAGTAGCCTATGTCTTAATCCAGGTCCTAATCTGTCTACCTACCAAGTTTCAGCCAAATCCGTTCAGTAGTTTTTGCGGGAAAGCGTAACAGACAGACAGAGTTACTTTCGCATTTATAATATTACTAGCTCTTTCCCGCGGCTTCACCCGCGTGGACCACGTTTATATGACTTTTCGAGGGTGCGCAGTGCGCGAGCCGCAAGCGGCTCGCGAGCGTGGTTAAAAGTAGCCTATGTCTTAATCCAGGTCCTAATCTGTCTACCTACCAAATTTCAGCCAAATCCGTTTAGTAGTTTTTGCGGGAAAGCGTAACAGACAGACAGAGTTACTTTCGCATTTATAATATTAGTAGGAATAGGAATAGTAGGAATAGGAATAATAGTAGGGATAGGGATCCTTCCTAAATATCGATAGAGAAACAAAACCATATGATTTTCTTACTGTCGCCTACATTATGTCAAAGCAATTTTAAAATTAAAGCATTCGCATAGCTAAATGGGAAAATTATCACAAGAATAAGAGGATCTTCCATTACGAAAACTATGCTCCTTGCTGAGATGCGAGTGTCATTGTCGTGTCCCATTCATCACAGGAGGTGACGGTGTCGGAGTTTCGCTAAACACGGTTGGTGTTCGCGATAACCGCAGCAAACCCTCCACAATGCGACCCGGCACTCAATAAAAGATGATAACACATGAAATATGAACTGACGACACCCTACCGCACAGAAACCACCAGAATTCTAATCTCAACCGTCAAAAAGCGTGTACAAGACACAAATTCAACCAACCCCTGAACGCAGATACGTTGTTATGAATTCAGAAAAGATGTTAGCATAATAAACGAGGGCCGGCGAAAACAAACCGCAATCTCTCAACGTACAGCCAAATTTTGCAAAGAAAACACGGCAACGTTACATCGTTTCGGAATGAAGCGTCGACGGTGCAAAACAAAAGCGCGGGAAACAGCGCCATTGGCGGAGGAGGTAGGCGGGAGTGCGGATAATATGGCGGAAATATTACCAAGGAGGTTTCGTTACAAACGAGGTGGGAAGAGGCAGGGTGGCCCCCGGAGAGGTTAATTACCTGCCGGCCGATAAGGCAACGCGGCCCGCTAATTACGTACTTATGGCGGACTGAAATTAAGTTATTGTTGGCGGGAAAACGACGCTCACTTTGTTTGCGTTCCGTTTTACGGATAATATGTATTCTGCGGCGCTCAAGAGTAATGGAACAAAATTGGCTGCTATTCAGTTATATCTTTTATGTGTAAGTAGGAACGGTGTTGAGATAATGGAATCATTGTTCAAACGGAGGCTCTCGGGTCTCTTTTTAATCGTTTAGCTTAATTTCGCTTGGCTCTTTGTTATTCAAATAATCTTGTTTCTTTATGTTTAAAAGTCTTTCTTTTTTTCCGTGTATTTTTTGTTAATAATTCAGCAGCCATTAGGATTCCCAAGATACCTAATACAGGGTGTTAGGTACAAAAGAGCGTTTTTGGGCGGTTTTTATTTTGTTTTATAACTTAGCTGAAATTGTTAAGTAGTTTTGAACTTCCATACAAAAGCAAATCGTTTTTGTGAGTGGCTCAAAATTTTTTTGCCATTTAACTTTGTATAACCCCCCTTTAATAAAAATCGAAGTAGAGATTTTGATAGGGATCGATTGTCTTACACTAATAAGTCAAAAAAAAATAGTTCTCAAACTACTGAACGTATTTGGGTTAGAGCAATGTTATTTTTTAATATTTCCAGCTGTTGTTTTATTTTAAACTTGATTTTTCATGGTTGCCGCCGTAGTGACAAATCACCTATTACATTTTTACTCAAAAATGGCTGTAACGATTTTGATGAAACTAGGTATTTATGAAAAAAATACAAGAGCTAATAGCACCTGGTAGTTCGTTATTCCAAGAAAAACTGGAATAAGTTACCTAAGTATATATGTTATATATATGTTATGTTAGTACTAATATATATATATATATATAGATATATTAGTACTAACATACAGTATGGACACTCACCCAGATTGATACAGATTGGTTATAGTTTGTTTCTCGAACGTATTTTTTAAACGTATTTGTTTGTTTCGTCATTCCTTTTTTGAAATGTCATTTCTGGCCCGTTGTATGAAGTGTGCTCCCATACAAATCCAACCAAAACTATTTTAATGAAACTCTGTGAATAACTATCTAAGACTTACTGCACTGGATGGTTTTAATTATTCCAGTAAAACTCCGAATAAGTTGCCTCCCATACAAACCCAAATTACTTGTATTTTGTTTATAAAATCTGATATATTATTTGCTACTAAAGAAGTATAATGTTTATTGTTGATGTTTGTATGTCCGACTACGACAGACTGTGAAGGCTTCGCGAGTGACTATACAGTTTATTTAAACACTAGCCTTTGCCAGCGGTTTTGCTCGCGTAAACATATTTTCTATGACTGTCTTCGAGGGTGTGCGAGCGTAGAAAAAGGTAGCCTAAATGTTAATCCAAATTTCATCCAGATCCGTTCAGCGGTTCAGGCGTGAAAGAGTAACAAACACCCATACATACAAACTTTTACATTAATAATATTAGTTGGATATTAATGTTATCTAGGAGCGTCGGTGGCGCAACGGCGAGGCCCGCTACCTCCTATCCGAGAGGTCGTGGTTCGAGTCCTGCCACGTACCAATGTGTTTTCTAATTTCGATCTCATATGTACATTTATCCGACGCTCTTACGGTGAACAAAAAAACATCGTGAGGAAACCTGCACACGCCTGCGGAGAAACCCAAAGGTTGTGTGTGAAGTTGACCAACCCGCACTGGGCCCGCGTGGTCGACTAAGGCCCGATCGCCCTAATTCAGGGTAGGCTCGAGCCCCTCGGTGAGGACGTATATATGAGCTGAAGTGAATTGATGTTATCTATATTTCTGCGTTGGTCTATAAACAAGGTAAGTTTATATAAATAAGCGAAGCACTTCACGACTCCACCACGGCAAACAACACATCTGCCAGCTGAGCTCCTAAATAAAACGCAATAAAATAAAAAGATGCCGCGACAAAACGTAGATGCTTACAGATCGACCAGTATTTCTTGAGACGTATTTTTATTTCAAATACCAATCCTGCCATGCAAATAAGGTCGTCAATTGGAGCGTGTGTGAGTTCGCTAGTGGCATGTATAAGTTGGTTGGTCTATACATATTTACCACAAAAGCGGCTCAGGGAAAGATCTCAGGATCCGTGCCTCGGTTTTATTTTTCCAAGCTCTAAATGGAGTCGGTGGAGCATTTAAATAAGCCCCGCTGGCTGAAGTATGGTAATGTTGGTAATACGCAGAAAGAAAACCCCGCCACCAATCGTTTCCATTCGTTCGTCGCCATTTTGAATCTTTAAACAGAGTGAAATCTATTTTAATTTTAAACAAAGTATCTACACATGTCATTATATAACTTTACCTCAGGAGCATGAAGGAAAAAAATATTTTCGGAGCCCCGCAAAATTTTTTTTCTGCATGCTAAGGAGCCTTTTAAATTTGGCTTTTATAAACTTAAGTTGTTGGAAAAAAGTTGAAGTGTGCTAATGTTGGTAATACGCAGAAAGAAAACCGGACCACCAATCGTTTCCATTCGTTCGTCGCCATTTTGAATCTTTATACAGAGTGAAATTTAATTTAATTTTAAATAAAGGATCTACACATGTAATTAAACAACTTTAGATACCCGTTAAGCCTTTTAGATTATGCTTTAAAAAACTTTTTTTTTATTCGACAATTGATAGGACCTTGATATCATCTCACCTGATGGTAAGTGATGATGAAACCAAAGATGGAAGCGAGCTTACCAAGATTCCCCAAAGAAATCGGGAACTGGCTATCTTACTATCTTCATGCCGGAACACATCAATGCTGTTAACATTGATGTTCGGCGGCAAGATTTAGATAAGATTTTGGTAGCTAGCAGGCTGGCTCAGAAAATGCCCTACCACCAACCAAACAAAGTCTTACGAAGTTAGAACCCACCGGGAATCAAACCCACGACCTCTAAGTGTGAAGCGAATGGACTAACCATTACGCCACGGAGGCGGTCAAACGTTGTTCCTACAAAGTTTGAAAATTAGTTAATAGTAGTTAATTGTAGGGCCGTTCTATGATGACCGCTAAGATATGACACTATTTACTATTTATCTGACTGCCCAAAAAGGAGGTTAATGTTTTTCGAAAGTATGTGTGTCTGTTTTTTTGGCCGATATTTTCTTCGCGCTGACTTAGACGCGAGTCGGAGGGCGCGTCGAAGCTGCAGCCTGATGTTCAATTTTTTTTTCAGCATACAAAACTTATAAAAAACTTATTGGTTCTTTGTTTGTATTTCGATCCGGCTCGAAGGACCGTAGATACAGAGTGAATTTAAAACCGTTGTCAATTCCTATTTCAAAATAAGGATTTTCTCATGAAACTAAACAACTTTTTCCAAGAAATCTATTCGACATCTATCTATTTCTATTCGACAGGATGACCACAATGACTTTATACTATTTACCCACTGCGCCAGAAGGAGGGTTATGTTTTTCGAGTGTATGTATTTATATATGTATGTATGTATATGATTTTTTTGGCACGCTCTTTAGTCTAAACGGCTTGATGTATTTTGGAGGGTGAGGTGTCGTTAGATTATTCTTGATCCCGAAAATGACATAGGATACATTTTAACCCGACTGCACAAAAAAGTGGGGTAATGTAAAAACATTACCTGCATAAAAATGCAGTCGGGTTTTTTATGAAATTGGGTACACTCGTTTTATTTTCATTTTAATTTTTTGTTTGTCTTAAGGGTGAGTCGCAGATAAAATATGCTGCCTTTTAACAGCATTGTTTCCAAAAAAAAAACACGAATTAATTAAAAATTGACCCGACTGCATAAAAACTTAACCCCGCTTTTTGACCAGTCGGGTAAAAATGTATCTTATGTCACTCACGGAATCAAGACTAATCTAACGACACCTCGCACTCCAAAATACATCAAGCCGTTTGAAATTAATATTCATACACACATATATAAATACATACACTCGTAAAACATAACCCTCCTTTTGGCGCAGTCGGGTAGATAGTGTAAAGCCATAGTGGTCATCATACAACGCCGCGCAGTAGTATGGGATGACTTTTTTGCTCCTGTCGAATAGAAATAGATAGATGTCTTAACGATGGCTCAATCAAATCAATTTATTTGTGAATCACAGGTTTCAGTAAAAAGGTGTTATTAAATAAAGTTGGACGCTATCTGTTCTGCCTTTTGGCATACAAATTAAGACAATCTTAATTAAAATAAATAGAAACGTCGAATAGAAATAAATAGATGTAGAATAGATTTATTGGGAAAAGTTGTTTATTTTCATATGAAAATCCTTATTTTGAAATAACAATTGACAACGATTTTAAATTCACTCTGTATCTTCGGTCTTTCGAGCCGGATCGAAATATAAACAAAGACCAATAAGTTCTTGTAAGTTTTGTATGCTGATAACAAAATTGAACATAAGGCTGCAGCTTCGACGCGCCCTCCGACTCGCGTCCAAGCCAGCGCGATAAAAAATAACAAAATGGAGGGCGGGGTTCAGGGTCCAATCAAGTAAATTAAATATATGATTTTACGTCCAGAAAAAATGTGATAATGAGTAAAAGTCGATCGCCCTAATTCAGGGTAGGCTTGAGCCCCTGGGTGGGGACGTATATAAGCTGATATAATGATTATAAAATAACTATTTACAACCATGACGATAATATACATGCAAGGTTTAAGGTCCAACCAATTAAGTCGGTGACCCAACAAAATGGCGGTATCGCATTGGCATGATGATGTTGATGAGAAAAGGTTGTTGTTGAGAAACAAGGAATATAAAGACAACCGAAAAGTAAAAAATAAATAATAAGTAAGTAAGTTCATTTGAATATTAATGTTTAGATACAGAATACAAAATAAAAATGGTGAGGTATTTATTTAAGTTACATCTTAGTCGAAGCGTCGGTGGCTCAACCGGTAACGACTCGGTCTATCTAACCAGAGGTACCGGGTTCAAATCTGGACGGCCAATGTACCAATGAGTTTTTCAAAAACTTACGTACATACTTACCGATTGCTTTAACGGTGAAGGAAAACATCGTGAGGAAACCTGCACACGCCTGCGAAGAAACTCGAAGGTTGTGTGTGAAGTCGACCAACCCGCACTGGGCCCGCGTGGTCGACTAAGGCCTAATCGCCCTGATTCAGGGTAGGCTCGAGCCCCTCGGTGGGGACGTATATGAGCTGATATAATAAAAAACATCTTAGTGGTAGCTTTGTAATTTTACTCTAACTCTCTCACTAGGATTCTCTGTGTCGGGAGAGTTAGTCTCTTCCCAGTAATAATAATGTACATGTAAATAAAAAGAAAATAATAAAAAATAGAACGAAAATAAACTAAAAAGGATGAGTTCGTCACAAAACAAAGTTAACAACCAATAATCGTTCCCACTACTGGGGCACGGGTCTCTTCCTGAACACGGGAAATTTAGGTTGTAGGGCTAGTTCAAAGTATACATGTACTAACATACAGTACGGACACTCCCTGCCGCTCTCTAGACTGCGACCTTACCCCCTTGTCTCACAGATTGATACAGATTGGTTACAGTTTGGTTGTCGAACGTATAGGATTTCGCCGCCATTTTGTTTTTTCCGTCATTCCTTTTTAGAAATGTCATTTCTGGCCCGTTGTATGAAGTGTCCAGGGTGTTGCTATAGGTGCCAAACCAATCATAAGTTATTCAATCCGCCTGTAAGGCATTTGACACGGCTTAACGACTGCCTTTAGAGATAGCAACCGGCGCTAACGGCTTCACGTGGCTTGCTAAGCAAGGAAACGGTCGAAAAAAACGCTACTAACAGTCACACCCATCCAGGTAATGACCATGCTTTAGGCACAGTATATATATTAGTCTTTAGGTGAGTTAACCTGCGTGATCGAAGCAACCATGTAAGTTGCACTGAGCTACGGGCTATGACCACGACCACGTCAGGTAACTGGAAATCTTTTTTTTTTCAAATATAACTTTTTAAATGTGTAATGTCGTAGTCGTAACTTATTGTAATTTATACAGGGTTTTAATTGGTGTAGGACCCATTAACTGGGGGTTCTACTCATCATACTGAACAACTTTTCCCAAGGAACCCATAGTCAATTCAAAAATTGGATCCTCCATACTAAAATGCACAATATTGGTCCATCAGCTAATCGATTTTTATGAAGAGTAAAAACATTTTTTTGCGATTTCAGCAAAGTCGTAGAACAAAATGTTGTTCAGTATGATGAGTGGAAGCCCCAGTTAACGGGTCCTACACCAATTTTGTTACAGCCTGTATAATACTAGCGTGGATATTTCTTAGTGGATGCTTAGGTGCGTCATAATTGCTATCTGTGTGCCAAATTTCAGCACGATCCGTCCAGAGGTTTGAGATCTATCAACAGATCAGTCAGTCACTCAGTCACGGTATCCTTTTATATACAGGGTGTTGTTTTGGTAGACATTGCCCTTTCCAGTAGGGCTTCTACTCATGAATCTGAACAACTTTTGTTCTACAACTGCTGAGAAATCGCAAAAAAAATATGACTTTTCATACAAATAGATCAGCTGGTTGACCAATTTTGAATGGACGCCAATTTTTTTTGAGAATCGAGTATGTTGGGGGAAATTGTTCAGTTTCATAAGTAGAACCCTTCCTAAAACGGGCTATGTCAACTAAAACAACATACAGAAAATGTAAGTTAAACATATGACATAATGAAAAGGAATAGGGCAGGGAAATAAACGATGATTCATGTCATGACATAATGGGTAAAAACTGAACCGGATTTATTAATGGAGCGCCGAAAATTGTCGGCATAGCTCACTCACAAATTATACATGCTTAGTGTATTTCAGGATTATTAATTACACTTTCAAAGTGACAATTAATTAGGAAACTATTTGAAACATGTTAAGCGGAGTTAAGAGAGATGGTTTACAGTTTAATTCTTATGCACTGCTTCTAATTATTAATGAGGGTTCCGCTAAAACAAATGTAATAAAATTCGATCGTTTTAGGGTTCCGTACCCAAAGGGCAAAAACCGGACTCTATTACAAAGACTCCGCTGTCCGTCCGTCTGTCTGTCAGTCTGTCTGTCCGTCTGTCACCAGGCTGAATTTAATGAACCGTGATAGCTAGAAAGCTTAAATTTTTACAGATGATGTATTTCTGTTGCCGTTATAACAATAGATACTAAAAATTTTAAAAAGTGGAAAAAAGGAGGGGTCTTCACACAGAAAACGTGTCTTTTTAAACATGAAGAAACTAGCGCCATCTAGTATGATGGTAGGGAACCCTATGTGTGCAGTTCTGACTCGCACTTAGTACCGTTTTTTTTAATCATCACTCCAATCTAATCCATGATTGTTATTTTATGAAGGAGGGTTATGTTTCTCGAGTGTATGAATGTATTTGTATTTCTTTGGCACGCTCTGTAGCCTAAACGGCTTGATGGATTTTGGAGTGCGAGGTGTCGTTGGATTCGTCTTGAACCCGTGAGTGACATAGGATACATTTTTACCCGACTGTCCAAAAAAAGGGGTTAATTTTTTATGTAGTCGTTTTTTAATTAATTTGTTTAATTATGAAAATACTAGTTGTAGTAAAGAATAATAGTATTTGTTATTTGAATAAAACCAAAACTGCTGTAAGAATCTACTTATGAAAACTAAACACCTTTTTTTACAAATTAGCTGAAACAAAAAAAAAGATGTTTAATATACTAGCTTTATTTTATCATCCGATTGATTTGCGCGAGGTTTCAGTTTAAAGATTTATTTATTTACTAGCCGTCCACCCGTGGCTACGCCCACGTTTTTTTCGATTTTCTCGTGGAAAAAAGACTTTTTTCGGGGGTAAAAAGTAGACAAGTTTCATCCCGATCCGTCCAGTGGTTGAAGCGTGAAAGAGTAACAAACATTCATACTTACAATCTTCCACATTTATAATATTAGAAGGATTTAATTATTGCAATTATCCCGACATAAATATGCGGTCGCAGATAAGAATTCGTTAAAACAACGGTCTCCCGTGTCACCACGGTACCCCTAAACCAGTAGCTCACATGCGGGACGATCAAAGCCGCGTCAGTCTCTTGCTCCCTAATTAGATACAAATTATAGCACAAAAAGTGCCGCGCCACCCGTTGTTTTAAGCCGGAATGTGTGACGTCACGCCCATTGACTGTGTCACACACCGTAAGGTCACCTAATATTGCTGACACTGCACCGTTACGTCTTGCCTAGCTTCGAGTAAAAATGTTTGTTAGATAATTCTGCCGTCGTAACGAAGAATGCAGTAAGGACGGTTTTTTTATGAAATGAGTTAATTATACAGGGTGTAACAAAATTGGTGTAGGTCCCGTTAACTGGGGCTTCTACTTATCATACTGAACAACTTTTGTTATACGACTTTGCTGAAAACGTTAAAAATTTTTTTTACTCTTCATACAAATCGATCAGCTTATCGACCGATTTTGTGCATTTTAGTATGGAGGGTCCAATTTTTTTTTAAATTGACTATGGGTTCCTTGGCGAAAGTTGTTCAGTATGACGAGTAGAACCCCCAGTTAACGGGACCTACACCAATTTTGTTACACCTGTAGATTCGGAATCGCAAAACGATCTCTAATATAATATATGATGATTTGATCCTTGTAAAGATAACTGCTCGGGATCATGTAGTTTTGATAAGGAAGAATGCAGTAAGTATTCTGGATAGATCTAAATTGTTTGACAAGAATGCAGTATGGAAGCTTACTGCAAATTACGTTAAGTACTTTTTGTTGGATTATCTCAATACTACTAATCAGTAATGCAGTACTACAACTTGCTGTTATTACAATATGGTGAATGAATACCAGTGAATAATGCAGTAACCCTCGTCTTTACTGCACTTTAACTTGTAAAAGTTGTATTCGAATCCTATAGGTGTACTAAGCATAGTGTTATTCTTAAATTATAACCGTTTCAATAAACTTACAATGAGAAGGGTTAGCTTAAATAAAACATGTTTTTTTTATTAATTTTATGCATAAAAAACAAATTTGAAAAGGGTATCACATAAGTAGTAAAAAAACTTAAAAAACAAAAATTAAAATTAGAATTAAAATAAAAATTAGGTGCCATTTTCTCGAAACTATGAAAAACGTCCGTACTGCATTCTTCGTTAGGACGGCAGAATTAAGGTATGAACAGTAGGCACTTGGTATTTGGGTAACTGAATTTTCCCTATATTACGGATTACTGGAACTGCCGGATTATTGGATTTATCATCATCATCATATCAGCCGAAGGGCGTCCACTGCTGGACATAGGCCTCCCCCAAGGATGTCCACGACGACCGGTTCTGCGCTGCAACCATCCAGCGGCTTCCCGCGACCCTCACCAGGTCATCGGTCCACCGAGTGGGAACCCTGCCTACGCTACGTTTTCCGTTTTCCGTTCCCCAATGGCCATTCTGTTTTACGAGCTGCCCACTGTCACTTCAGTTTAGCGATTCTGTGAGCTATGTTGGTTACCGTGGTAAACTCTAAGCATAGCTCGCTCCATCGCCCTTTGGGTAACCTTGAACCCTGTTATCTAAAAAATTCTTTAAAACGATTTTGATAAAAATTAAACGGGACCAACTACGAGACATAGCCTACCAATAAAAAAGAATCCGTTGCCATTTGGCAAAGATATCAAATAACAAACACACAAAACGACGTACAGTACCTACAGGCAACTTGTAGGTGAATAAAACTGTAGGTAATTGGCAATGTGTAAACCTGAATTGCACTTTATTGTGTCGTAGCAAGAGTCGCCATTAATTTAAATGATTTTGCGGAGTGAAACTTCTTTAACGTTAGTAGATTTATTCGTAGTCTTTATTCTTTGCTCATACTCCTCTCACTCCCATCACATCAGCTCATATATACGTCCCCACCGAGGGTCTCGAGCCTACCCTGAATTAGGGCGATCGGGCCTTAGTCGACCACGCGGGCCCAGTGCGGGTTGGTCAACTCCACACACCCTTCGAGTTTCTCCGCAGATGTGTGCAGGTTTCTCACTCCCATACCACAATAATAAACTTTAATGACTTAATTTCCTCCGCACCTCCGCACGTTTCTGTAACAGGCCCCGCCACTAAAACTAACGTTCGCCCGTTACGTTCCGTTTCACTTCGCGCCCGAGCGCCAGTGGTCCATCCCTTTCTAATAAGCTCCAGCTTCCGTAAGTAAGTAGTAAATATGTTGCATTTCGAAGCGTAGCGTAGTCGAGAGACGTCGACGCCCGCTTTGATCACGCTGTCGGCGAAACGGAACGCGTCGTGTCAGCTGATGGATAGCATGCGAAGTTTAAAACAAATGTGGCGGGAATCCCGCTCTCTACAACTTTTACGGGTTTTTCATTGAGGGAAAGATTTAAGTTTTACTTTTTAGAAGACCGCTGCTGGAGTTCATAAATCCTATACAAACGTAGTCTTTGATTCATTTGTTAACCAAACAACCGATTTTTAAATAATTTTATAACGATAATCGGATGACGTATATCTGTGTCGGTATTGCATTACGTTTTTAAAAAACGAAACAGGTATCCATTATTAATCAACAAACTTGTTTTCCGTTTTTTACCTTAAAACAGATTTATTGGTTAATAATGGATTCCTGTTTCGTTTTTCAAAAGAGTAATGCGATACCGACACAGATATACGTCATCCGATTATCGATATAAAATTATTTCAAAATCGGTTTTTTGGTTAACAAATGAATCAAAGACTACGTTTGTATGGGATTTAAAAACTCCAGCAGCTGGCTCTAACTTGCCTTGTTTTTGTGGGTGAAATCTTGCATTTTAAGAGCAACTTCTAGGGTTCCGATTGAGCTGAAATTTGACAAGGAACCGTATTCCCGGTGACAATAGATCCTTTTGGTATTTTTAAAGTAGATCTGAAGATGAACTTTGGAGGTGGATGAAATCAAAGTCCCAGGTCTTTTGTTATCAATAAAATCGTAGGAAATATTGTGTTCGCGTGTTTTAAAAACTCTTTAAAAAAAGCTGTTTTAGAAAAACCTATAAACTTTTAGATACATTGAAAATTATAATGAAGCGAACTATGCTCAGAATTTTCCTACGCGATCGAATCAGAAATGAGGAGATCCGTAGGAGAGCCAAAGTAACCTATATAGCTCACAGAATCGCTCAACTAAAGTGGCAGTGGGCAGAACAACCAACTTAAGATGTGCAGTTGGATTTGTAAAAAGTTCATAGATTTTCCATACAAAATATTCTTTTACCAACTGCAAATACAATTTTATTTTTTTAAATATTCATTAATTTTTTGAAGACTACGGAATCCTATTTTGCGCGAGTTTGACTCGTAATTGGCGGGTTTTCATTTAATTTATTTGCCTAAAAAAGGTAGCAACATTGACTAAAATCATTCGGCGCGCCACGCGTTTTATCAGTCGCTCTATTCGTTGCGTTGAGATCATACTAAGTACCTACTATAAATTATATACATTATAAGCGTCGGTGGCTCGAAGCGTCGGTGGCTCAACCGGTAACGACTCGGTCCTCCTAACCAGAGATACCGGGTTCAAATCCGGACGGGCAATGTACCAAAGAGTTTTTCGAAACTTACGTACATATTACACACCGATTGCTTTAACGGTGAAGGAAAACATCGTGAGGAAACCTGCACACACCTGCAAAGAAACTCGAAGGTTGTGTGTGAAGTCGAGCAACCCGCACTGGGCCCGCGTGGTCGACCAAGGTCCGATCGCCCTAATTCAGGGTAGGTTCGAGCCCCTCGGTGGGAACGTATATGAGCTGATATGATGACTATATATTTATTCGATATTATTTAAGCCTTTTCATTCATTTTTTTTTATTTATTTTTTTATTCACAATTGGTAAGCCCTTGACAACAAGGGCTTATTTAGTTTTCAACAGTTGCAATGATGTTGTACCCACTAACACGTTACACACAATCATCCTATCATATCAATCCAACGATACTGTCAATCAGTAACAAGTCGGCCAGAACAATCAATTACAAATCAACCCCCTTTCAATTATTCGGCCCTAGTACCTCAGGGCAGTGTGACGTAATTACCTACAATACACACCCCATCCGATTCCGATTCCGATGGGGTAGGATTACCGCCTGATGGATATCCAATCGGTGTAAGAATCTAACGATGATTTCTAATTGATTATGGCTTACGTAAATTGTACGGCAATAAAGATTTGTGATTAATGAGGACACTGAAGAATTTAGTTAGTTAATTAAACTGAGTTCAATGGTACAGGTATACTTTCTGAATAACTATAATGTACCTACCTTACTTCTCTCTACCTCTTTCTAAACCAAAAAAGATCGTATTTAATATCGTCATAAGATCTTTTTGCGCTACGCTGAGGGCTAAAAAAATACACAAATCATAGACTCTTTGCACGTCACTGTTCTTTCTTGTATTATAACTGTACTTTGTGTATGTTCGAAGTTTCATAAGGAAAAATGTGAAAGATGGTTGACCTTACCTGCGAGCACAAAGGAGTAAGATTTTTAGGAGCGAGGAAGGAGATCCTAAATTTTGGCACGCACAAACTTCCAAATTCAATTTCGCCATAACTTTGTCGTTGACATCAATGTCAAAATCAAAACACCTGCCAAAACAAAAATGTCGTCCGCAAATCTGATAACGAAATTGTGTTTCTTGTAACGGTAGATGGTAGGATGGTAAACACCGCCGCGTGCAATGAACAACGCCGCATTAGCTGGAGCTGGACTGGGAGTGGCTTGTATTTTGTTGTTGCTGCTCATCCGTTGGCGTTGGCGCAAAAATTGCAAGGTGAGGCTAAAGCACAGTATTACGATATGGCTTACAGTAGCGCAACGCCTTTGATGTCGCACGATGTGCGCCCGGTGTAGGTACTATCCCATACTAGCCTGTAGTCAGCCTGGCAAACTCCGCGATACCCCACCGCCCGCTGCCCCGCAAATACTCTTCCGTTGCTCTGCGTAAGTACATTCATTGCGCTACTGTAATACTGTGCCAAAAGGCTCTTGTAGTTTTGATGTAGATATACAGGGTGACCCGTAATAGGTGGGACAACCGCAAATGGGAAGTAACTTGACCTATGACCTCTCAAATAAGCAAAAAAAATTTGGTAAAAGTTCAAGGGTTTTTGATTAGGTAATCGTTTTTTTTTATAAATGGGGAAAATGCTACTTGCATCTGCTTTATGGCCGCTATTCTATTACCATAGCACGTTTTGTGAGGTCGACTTTTTTGGCTAGTTTCGTACTTGTAAGTCAATACTTAAAATTACTTTTTTTTTATTATAATAATGCTACATCGAAATTACAGAGCAAATATCATTTTTCCCATTAAAAAAATCGATTACTCAAGAAATATTGAATTTTTACCTAATTTTTTTTTGCTTATTTGAGAGGCCATAGCACACCCTGGACACTTTATACAACGGGCCAGAAATGACATTTCAAAAAAGGAATGACGGAACAAACAAAATGGCGGCGAAATCCTGTACGTTCGACAACCAAACTGTAACCAATCTGTATCAACCTGGGTGACGAGGGGGTCGAGATCTGGAGAGCGGCAGGGAGTGTCCATACTGTATGTTAGTACTGATATATATACTTTGGCCATAGGTCCAGTTACTTCCCATTTGCGTTTGTCCCACCTATTACGGGTCACCCTGTATAAACGGAAAAGTCGAAACAAGATGTTACGAACCACCTATTTGTACTGAGAGCGGAAGTTGAAGCCTGGATCTTCTAGTGAGTACTGTGGAAATGCTAAACACTGAGTTGCGTATCGATGCCCGCTAATCGCTTCCCGCTCTCAGTGAGAATGTGGTTCTAGAAGTACAGAGGCCAGTACATGAAGCTAAACACTCGTAGTGCGATTCTGATCCATAGACATACGGGATAAGAACGGTACAAAGTCCAAAGTGTCTAGCTAGATGTGCTGGCCTCTGTACCTAGAGATAAACTCAAAATGTACACCTAGCGGCACGCTCGGCGTTTTTCTCAGTAAATATACATTGTTATTAAAATATGGGGTTCAAAAAAGTTTGATTTTTAGAGTTCCGTACAAAAAAAACGGGACCCTTATAGGATCACTCGTGCGTCTTTCTGTCTGTCCGTCCGTCTGTCACAGCAAATTTTCTGTGTATCTACTGGACCAAATCAGGTGAAATTTGGTAGGATGGTGTAATCCTATGACTCAAACACAGATGTGCAAATTAAATATAAAGTTTTTTAAACCTTACCGTGTCGTATATCAAATGAAAGGGCTCATTATGAGGATCTCAAATATATTTTTGTTGTTATTGTATAATAAATAGTTTTGATTTTATGAAGACGAAAATTGACCCCCCCCCCCACTGATTTCCGAAACTACTGAGCCTAAAAGTTTGAAAAAAAATACAAAATATAGTTAGTTGCTTGTGGATCACAGGAAAACCTATAAGAATTCTATCAATTGAAAACAAAGTGGTAAACTCAATGTAATACGTTCATTTACGGAAAATAGTTCACTAAAACACCACTAGATAGCGCTATTACTAATTAACTCGCGTCTTACTGTGAGGATTTAAATGTGATATTTTGTATTTGACTTTGGCATTGTACGGAACCCTCTCCACGCGAGTTCAACTCGCACTTGGCCGGTTTTTTTAACAAAGAAAGCTGTGAAAGTCGAGAGCATTGATCAGAGCGGTAAACCTTATACTCTGTAAGCAATTACGCTAATCTTCCATACATTTTGTGGAAAATCAATTTTTTATTAGAAAATTGGAAGTAAAAAAGTATTAAAAAACTTATGTTTTGAGCAATCTACTTCTTTGGGTGATTTCCCTTGGCATTCTCTCCCGTGGCTCTACCGATGCCCTGAGTAGGGGAAACAAACGGCGGATCTGAGTTGAGCGAGCGAAGCCAGCGATAATATATGTAATAATAAGTATGTGCGGCAGAACTTCAGTAGCTTTCCGGTCTTCAACTGGGCTGGAAAGCGAAAAACCGCATGGAGACAAAAGAAGCTGCAAACTACAACGTATCGCCTAAAAAAGTCTGATAACTCTCTGCTTGCAATGGGGCCACGTATCTATAATATGATACCGGCGGACATTAGGGAAACTGAAGGGTATCATAGTTTTATAAATAAACTGAAATGCTGGTTGATCCAAAAGGCCTTCTACTCAGTCAGTGATTTTTTAGAATTAAGACATTAAGTACTGTGTTGTACGTATATTTTTTAAATATTTTTGTTATAAATTGCGTTTAATTTTGACAATGTATAAATTAAAATTTTGACAATGTATGATTATTACGGAATAAATGTGAATATGAATATGAATAATAGGTAAGTTAGGTTTGATAATACTGGCAGTGGGTGGCGGATCTGACAGTTACGAAAGTAAGACCGTGGTAGTGGTAGTGTCACGGGAGACAAAAAATACTTTTGGCACTATTTATATAGTGCCAAGCGGTAGTGCCACGGGAGATTAACGATTTCTTTGATTCTCTTTTGTAAAAAAAATGTACCGAATAATTAAGTGGGTGGCTCTGTGCCGCTAAGTATAACGATATGTGGAAATAATTCCGACAATTTTATTCACGATTAGGATTCCCTTCACTCTCTATATTTTCATAATTTGTACCAGCAACGCTGAAAAAGGGATGTACTGTCCCTTGGGCAAGGAGATTGCAACTTACGTAAAAATATAGGGCTCGGGGTACTCGTATGAAGTTCTAATCTGGTTATAATTTTTGTAGAGCGTCCCTTATCAGGCAAGTGTTGTGCTGTGTCTCTTTTTGTCCACAAAACACTTATTTTGGTGCCTCAGCTCAGTCTAATGCTTTGCGTGTGCTATCTTCTGTGGTTATAATCTTCTTGCCCTTGGGTTACAGAGAGATTGCACTCCTGGTGGCTGCAGTAAGAAACAATGTTAAATGCCGTCCTTACCTACCATAAAAGAAGTAAGCATTTTTATACTCCTTATTTAAAAATGTATTATGAACTGGAAATAATCCTCACGCGGTCATTCATCACCGGAATTCTTTTCACTAATTGGAAACAGACCGTTGATGCCTTATATTAATTACACTAGATTGTCGTTAAACCGTAAGTTGCGCAAGAGTTGCACTAGTATTGAAGTATTTCAATAGTATTCATCATAATCTCATCATCATGTCAATAGTATTATATCCTTACTAATTTTATAAATGTGAAAATGTGTTTGTTTGCTGGTTGGTTTGTTTGTTGTCTCTTCACGCTTCAACACTTCAACCAATTTTGACGGAAATTGGCATGAAGGTAGATTGTGTCATGGGAAAGGACATAGGCTACTTTTTATACCGTGAAAATAGCATAGTCTGATAAATTTCTTGAGGGAATTGGAAAAAATACGCTTTTTTTGGTTAATTTCCTTAACATCGCAACGGAGCAACGGATTGTTGTAATTTTTTGCATAGAGATGGTTGAGGAGGTGGGAAATGACATAGATTACTACTTATCATGCTCGAGATAGTTCCCGAGGGATCTAACGAAAACTTATTTCAAAGCTCCCGCACGTCGACGTCGCAAGTAAGCAATAGATTGACGTAGACAGGTGTGAAGTAACATAGACTGTTAATCAAAAAACTCTGCCTGCTACACGTGCACCACTCACCCTCAAAGATAGTCATAAAAACTATTCCTACGCGAGCGAAGCCGCGGACAATGGCTAGTATTATATAAATGCTTGTGACCGTTCCTACAACTGACTGAAGAGCATCCAGATCAAGAAACAAATGTTCATCACTCTGTATGCCTCGATCGGTAGAGGTAACCTAAACCCACGACCCAGAAAACTTCAGGCTGTAAAGTATGTCACCATATCATTTCAAATACGTCCCCACCGAGGGGTCGAGCCCTGAATAAAGACGATCGGGCCTAGTCGACCACGCGGGCCCAGTGTTAGTTGGTCATACACAACCTTCGAGTTTCTTCGCAGGCGTATGCAGGTTTCCTCACGATGTTTTCCTTCACCGTAAGAGCTTCGGATAAACGTACATATGAAATCTAACACATTGGTACGAGGCAGGATTCGAACCACGACCTTCCGGACAGGAGGTAGTAGACCCAGTTATTACGCCACCGACTTATATAGCAAAATCCGAACTGGTAAACTCCTCATTCAGACACACAGGATCAACCAAAAACAAAACAAAACTTTTTCAGCTCCGCTCGAAGAATAAACTTTTGAACTCGCAGCTTGACCCGCAATCCTGTGACCATATAACGCTGGTGCACCGGCTGTGCCCCCACAACAATGTGGTGCAGAGCTTCGAGATCCAGCAGAAAGACAGCCTGGATGAGCAGCTCGACGTGCTCACGAGAAAACTGGCTGAGAAGGTATTTTATTGCACTTATTTTTCAAAAGTTTTAATTTGACATATTGGACACAAAAATTCTCTGTTGTCAATTTTCGAGTATCGATTTTCACACATTAGGGGGATGTTCCAGGTTTGGGGGTCGATTTTTAGGGTTCCGTTCTTCAAAAGAAAAACGGATCACTCGTGAGTCTGTCTGTCCGTCCGTCTGTCACAGCCAATTTGCTCTGAAACTACTGGACCGATTGAGTTGAATTTTAGTAAGTCGGCGACCCAAAATGTTTTGGGGGTAAATAAGAAAATTAAAAAAAAGTTTTGCAAATTATATCGTGTGATATATACAATGATAGACCATATTACACACACACATAATATTTACACATTCCTTAAACACACTACACACATAACGTCTAACACTTTGCGCTGCCCGTTTCATACTTATTTTTTTTTCTTTATTTCATTGTACTTTTTTTGTTATATAATTTTTGGTTTATTATTGTTATTTTACATTATTTGTGTTTAAGCCTACTTCGTCCATTTTTAAATTTTAATTAGTTGAATTTCTTAATTTGCTTTCTAAAATGTAAAACTAACAGTTGTAATATTTATGTGTAATAAGCTGTGAAATTTGCGAAAAATAAATAAATAAATAAATAAATAAATAAATATTGTGTGAAAATCTCAAAAATATTTTTCATAATTTTAAAATAGTTTATAATTTTAAATAGTAAATAGTTTTGGAGTTATCGCCCCTTATCGCCGCAACTACTGGGCCTAACATTTTAAAAAATACAGAAAAAAGTTCTTGACCAATCATCATTACAGCTCATTATACGGCCTCACCGAGGGGCTCGAGCCTACCCTGAATCAGGGCGATTAGGCCTTAGTCGACCACGCGGGCCCAGTGCGGGTTGGTCGACTTCACACACAACCTTCGAGTTTCTTCGCAGGCGTGTGCAGGTTTCCTCACGATGTTTTCCTTCACCGTTAAAGCAATCGGTAAGTGTGTACGTAAGTTTTTGAAAAACTCATTGGTACATTGGCCGTCCAGATTTGAACCCGGTACCTCTGGTTAGATGGACCGAGTCGTTACCGGTTGAGCCACCGACACCTTTGTTACCGGTTGAGCAAAGGTGTCGGTGGCTCTTGACCAATAGATTACAGGAAAACCCATAAGAATTCTATTGTATTTAGAGTAACACAGGTAATTTCTCAATCAACGTACGGAACCATCTTCGCGCGAGTTGAACTCGCACTTGTCCCGTTTTTATCTCTATTACCTGAGACCAGTCTCTTCATCATAAGATGGCTGTTATAGATAAAATTTACTGACTGACTTATCATACTGTCGGAACTATCAAATTACAAGCCCAGTATTACGATATGGCTTACAGTAGCGCAACGCCTTTGATGTCGCACGATGCCGCAACTTCGTAGGTACTAGCAGTACGAGTACTAGCCTGTAGCCAGCCTGGCAAACTCGCGGAGTTTGTCAGGCTATGCCCCGCCGCCCACTGTCTCGCAAGTACCCTTCCGTTGCTCTGCGTAAGTACATTCGTTGCGCTACTGTAAGCCGCTATATTGTAAAACTGTGCTTTAAGCACACCCTGGACACTTTATACAACGGGCCAGAAATGATATTTCAAATTTTTAATAAATAAAAAAAGGAATGACGGAACAAACAAAATGTCCGCGAAATCCTATACATTCGAGAACCAAACTGTAACCAATCTGGGTGACGAGGGGGTGAGGTCGCAATCTACAGAGTGTCAGGGAGTGTCCATACTGTATGTTAGTAACAAAATTGGTGTAGGTCCCGTTAACTGGGACTGCTAGTCATTTTTCAAAAAAAAATTGAATCATCCATACATAAAAGCAAAAAAATGGTCGATCAGCTAATCGATTTGTATGAAGAGTAAAAATTTGTATTGCGAATTCAGCAAAATCATAAAACAAAAGTTGTTCAATACGTCCATTAGAAGCCCCAGTTAACGGGACCTACACCAACTTTGTCACATCTTGGATAAACTAAATGACACAATGTTACAAAAAAATGACACAATGTTACAAAAAAAACCGGCGAAGTGCGAGTCGGACTCGCACAAAGTAGGGTTCCTTCCGTAGTCTTTACAAAAAATAAATGTTTATTTTAAAAAATAAAATTATATTTGCAGTTGGTAATAGAACATATTGTATGAAAAATCTATGAACTTTTTACAAATCGAACTGCACATCTTCAGTTGGTCGACTATTTCTCTTAAACTAAGAAAGCCTACTTAGCCGTGATAGTTTTTCTTTTAACTTCATTATATGGACTTCTTTCATGAATTTTTTCAAAGTTTCAAATACAGCGGTTTAGTTGTTAGGGGGGGGGGCTCAACTCCAACAAAATTTTGCACTTTCAAGCCTATTTTTTCGAAAACGAAACCCTAAATTATAAAATGGTCTTAGGAGACTCACAACTATTTTTTAAGCTGTAATCAACGATCCCACACCACTAGGTTTGACGAAAAAAAATCCCCACTTTACTTGTAGGGGGAGGTACCCTTAAAAAGTAGCTGATTTCCTGAGGGAACGGTCTATTCGAGTGGTCGTTGATGGCTGTTCCTCAGACCTATTGGCGATTGATGCCGGGGTACCTCAGGGATCTGTTCTTTCCGCGACAATATTTCTGCTTCACATAAACGATCTGCTGAAACCCGGTATAATTGGTTATGCAGACGATAGCATGGTTGTAGAAAGATATCTGTCCAGTGTACGAGCTAACAGCGCTGATACGCTGTTTCTGAGAGAGGCCATGATAGAGCGCATAAACCTATCACTTCAGGCAGTGTCTGAATGGGGTGATTCCAACCTCGTAAGGTTTAATGCCTCTAAAACACAGGCGTGTCTTTTTTCCGCCAAAAGGAGTCCATTCACCTTGACTCCAACTCTCCGGAATGAACCGATTCAGATATCTTACCACCTGGAACTCCTCGGCGTGGATTTAACACCCAATCTTAACTTCGGTCGTTACATTGAGTCCTAGGCAAAAGTTGCTGCAATGAAGCTGGGCATTCTCTCTAAGGTGAGACGGTACTTCACACCTGGACAGCTGCTTACCTTATATCAAGCACAGGTCCGCTCATGTATGGAGTACTGTTCACACTTATGGGATGGATCAGACCGCTATCAGCTGGATACCTTGGACGCCATCGAACGAAGCGCACGGAGACTCATTGGTGACGACGAGCTAGTCAATGACAAATGTCAATAAATAAATGACAAGCTCCAAAGCCTTGAGCATCGCCGCAAAGTCGCCTGTCTATCGGTATTCTATCGAATTCATTTCGGAGAGTGCGCGCAAGAACTTCACGACCTCATTCCCCCGGCTCCATTCCACCGTCTGTCAACGAGACGCAGGGAGTGGTTGCACCCCTTTGTTGTTGATGTTCCACCTTTTCGCACGAATCGTTACTCTTCTTCATTTATTATGCGTACAGCGCAGGAGTGGAACTCCTTGCCTGCGTCAGTGTTTCCCGATTCCTATAATTTGGGGATCTTCAAGGCAAGAGTGAATAGGCATTATTTGAGTTTGCGTGTACCATCCTCGACAGCATCATCACTTACCATCAGGTGAGTTGCAGTCAAACGCACTCAAATTTTAAATTAAAAAAAATTCGAGCGAGACCTACAGTACTCGCATATGATGTGTAACATGTGACAAAATACTTTAGGTTAGTTAGATTTGATGACGATATTGTACCTGGGTGGCGGATCTGACAGTAACGAAAAAAACCGACCAAGTGCGAGTCGGACTCTCGTAAAGTAGAATTCCGCGCTTTCGCGACTTCCTGTTACACATTTCCGAAATCACTCCCACAAATTGCAGGAAAGCGAGAGCAAAGATGTTACACATCAAAAAAGATAAAAGGACGGCAAAGATACGGCAGACTAGGCTGTATGGTCATAGATACCTTTGCCTTTTCCGCGCTTTTAAAGCCTGAAAAAACGCGACTTCCTGTTACACATTTCCGTCCCATTTCACGAAATCACTCCCACAAATTGCAGGAAAGCGAGAGCAAAGATGTTACACATCAAAAAAAAAGTATTTTCTCCTAAAAAAAATTATACAGTTCTCTCCGCGTTTGTTTCAGCCCTTAACTATTATTAGCCTTAGAGCTAGGCCGCGGACAGACGGACAGACAGACACGACGAAACTTTATGGGTTCCTTGTTGTGTATAAGCACACCCTGGACACTTCATACAACGGTCCAGAAATGACATTTCAAATAAAAAAGGAATGACGGAACAATTAAAATGGCGGCGAAATCCTATACGTACGACAAACAAACTGTTACCAATCTGTATCAATCTGGGTGACGAGGGGGTGAGTTTGCAATCTAGAGAGCGGCAAGGAATGTCCATTCTGTGTGTTAGTACTAATATATATACTTTGGTATAAGGTACTTAGTCATGAAAACAGAAATGTAACTCTATCACTAACATTTCTTAAACCCTAACTCCACTTCCAATCGCAGGAAGGCCGTCTCCGCCTATCCAAGTCAAAAATTCGCGAGACCCAGCACGAAATCGAGAGCCTGCACGCCATAGACTACGACGTGAGGGTCAAGTACCGGGAAATCATGGAGTCGCTTCGAGGAGACCTGATGGCCAATGAGAAAGAGTGCAAGAAGCTGCAGGAGCAGATTGAGTGGGTGTCGCGGCGGCGAGCAGAACTTAAGGAGGAGGTGAGCATAACTTTTGGTGACACTACTTTTACTAGTGGGAAGTAGGAGATAGCTCACAGAATCGCTAAATTCCAGCGACGTGGCTTAGGCAGGCCTTCCACGCGGGAAGCTGCTGGATCCGAGCCAGCGCATTACTGGTCGTTGTGGAAATCCTTTGGGGAGGTCTTTGTCCGGCAGTGGACATCTTTCTTCTGATACGATTACGATCGTAAATAAAAAAAACACTGTGGCCAAATGGTTAAGTCCATTAGCTTCACAACAGGAGGTCGCGGGTTCGATTCCCGGCAGGGTCTAAGTTTGTAAGACTCGGTTTGGTTGGGTGAAGGGCAATTTTTAAGCCCGCTTGGCTAGCTACCACCATCTTATCGAAGTCTTGCCACCAAAAATCAATGCTAATAAAATTGATGTTGTACCAGCTCGATAAAATAGCCATTGAAGTTCCCCAATGCATTGGGGAATCTTGGTAAGCCGCCATCCATCTTCGGCATCATCGTCACTTACCATCAGGTGAGATGATGTCAAGGTCATACCAATTGTGAATAATAATAAAAACGATATGATGATGATGATGAGTAGCAACTTTTATCTAAGGTCCTATTGGGTGGGTGTCACTGCCCGCTCACATATACTTACCTACCGCCTAGCGCGACGAGCAGATTTATTACATTCACATTTGATGAGCCCTTGGCATCATCTCACCTGATGGTAAGTGACGATGCCAAAGATACAAGCGGGCTTACCAAGATTCTCCAAAGCAATGAGGAGTTGACTATCTTAATCTTCATTCTGCTGTTAACATTGATGTTTGGCGGCAATACTTTGATAAGATGGCGAACGGCGGCGGTAGCTAACCAGGGAAAATACCCTACAACCAACCAAACAGCCTTACAAAGTTAGGCCCTGCCGAAAATAGAACCCGCGACCTTCTGGTGTGAAGCGAATGGAGTAAACATTACGCCACGGAGGTGATTTCCTTCGGGTGGGGCGAAATACCCAGCGCGGTTATCGGCATAATAGGCAGTACCTGGGCACAGTATTACATTATAGCGGCTTAAAGTAGCGTAAAATCTTGAAAAAAATTGTCGAGAAAGTCTAGTGCGGACTGCCGTAAAATTTATTTTGTACAAAAAGCTACTCTAATGCATAATCAATAAAGAAGTGTCACTCTAAGTGCAGATAGATGAAACATCAACAATAAAAGGGTTTTAATCCACAATTGGTAAGCCCTAGGTATCATCTCATCTGATGCCAAGTGACGATGGTACCGAAGATGAAAGCTTACCAAGATTCCCCAACGCAATGGGAAACTGGCTATCTTATCTACAAGCTGGAACACTTCAATACTGTTAACATTGTTGTTTGGCGGCAAGACTCAGATAAGATGTGGTACTAGCCTTCCGTCTTTTGTCACATTATTCAATAAAAACCGGCAAAGTGCGAGTCGGATGCGCGCATCGAGCGTTCCGTAGCACCGCATCTTTAACCCTAGAGTGCTCGCAATATGAGCATTTTGCCGCCCTCCGCAGAGAGTCTATAATACAGTGTAATTTTATTGAGAGTTTCCGTTATACAGAGAGAAATTAGCGTCAAAGTATACCACCAAATGGAAGTGAAGCCAGAAAATTTTGACATTTCAAAGAGAGAATCGTTATATCGAGTGACGTTTTACAGAGTTTACACTGTATTTTATAAAGAAAGAAAGAAAGAAATAAAGAAATAAAGTTTATTCGGCAAAAAATAAATAGAAAAATAATTACAATATTAGGTACTTATTTGAAATAAACTTAAAGATTAAAACTAAAAACTAAAATTAAATTTCATGCCGAATAGGTCCAAGACTCAGCATGGTGCTGTGGTTTTATTATCTAAAACCACAGCGCTGATATTCTGTTCGGACCCAAAGGAGGGGAGAAAAAGGAAAAGGGGTGGGCCTACGTGCAGAGCGGACTCACTTATCACATTGTAGGATTTAATTGGTGTGAAGGTGATCAATCGGTAAATACAATATTATTATGGTTATAATTACAGTAAAAGGTTATAATCATTATAGGTTGTAATAAGAATAATTATAATAAGTTAGGTTGGTTTACGATAAATAAATAAAAAAAATGAATAAATATATACTAGAAGGACGACGGACAACAGCTGGAGTAGTTTCATACGTCACACGAGATGGGCGGTACGCCCGGCTTTTTGTTCCTCAAGACAAAACGTACTAATTTTATGCTTGAAGCTGTAAACCGAGACGCACTCTCTTAGAGGTGGAGGTAGGTTGTTCCAGATTTTACTCGCAGCGTATTCAAAACTACCCCGGAAAGTAGTTGTTTTGTGTCGCGGAATGACCAATAAATACGACGATGCTCGGGTACAGTATTTATTTGTATTGCTGGACCAAGTAAGTTTATCATAGAGATATTTTGGTTTTTTACTTTTAATAATACCAAACAGTTGCACAGCTAAATGTTTGGAACGTCGGGATTTCATGTTAAGAAACTATGCACTCGCCAAGGTCAAACCTCCCAATAGCTGCTTCTCTGTCCTTTACCTACCTGTATCATTAGTTGGAAGAATATCAGTGCGTGGGTGACCGCGTTAGCAAAGTGTTGTTGCTTGCCAGGACCAAACACAGTTGCATCATATGAGCAAATCACTGTGGAGCGAGCCGAGCATTGTTTGTACATTTCAGGACTTATTTTTGCTAAAATATATGCCGAAAGTAATGAAAAAGTATGAAATGAAAATACGCCATTAAATTAAAAATTTAAACAAAAACTTTGAAAGATACATGAAGATGGTCAAAATTCGGCAATTTTTCTAAAGATCTTGTCAAGTGTTTCTTTTTAAATTTACTTAAATAAATATTATTGTTTTGTAAGGTAGCATCAGACTGGCTGAACGAACCTAACCTTATATTTTTTGATTGCAAAAATGTTTTTTTATGTGATATGAATAAAAAAAATATTTTATGAGATACTCATATGACTGCAAATAATGACTTTCGGATATGTTTAGTTTATACTTGTGCAATGAAACCTTTCTTCTTGCCGAATTTCATAATTCTAGGTCAACGGGAAGTACCCTGTAGGTTTTGATGATCCAAATGTTTAGCATAAATGACCATATCTTTTGATTGCGCTTGACTTAAAAACTTTAATTTTTGACACCCCTAAGTGACCATTAGCCTCAACATTTGACATTAATTTTAGCTTTATAACTTCAACCGTTCCTGACTAATAGCATTTTGACGGATTGACTGACAGACAACAAAGTAATCCTATAAGGGTTCCGTTTTTGCGTTTTGAGGTTGTGAACCCTAAAATCGGACAAGACCTGCTATTCAGACTGGCGCACCGAGGGTTCCGTACCCAACACCTTTGGATAAGGTACCCTAAGAACATTAACGAGTACATACAATAATTATACCTATTCAATTCAAGCTCAATTAATAGATATTAATGAGACAAGGAAAAATGTTTTTTCTTTCATTCAGTTCAGGATCCCTAGTGCAAGAGAGTCAAACTCACACTTAGCAAGTTTTTATTATTTGTTATTTCACTTGTTTGAACTGGGATGTTGGTGGGATGGAGAGGGGTGCGGGGTGTCAGTGGGGCTGTAGGAGGACTGCATAATCATAGTTATTCAAGCTTTTCCAGGTGCATCGAGGACAACGCCTATTCGGTGAGGCTGCAGCTGAGCTAGCGACCAACCTCGCCGAACTCCAGCGGGGAAGATGCGGCGGCGGGGTCACGGTCACGGAGAAACCGGCCGGCCACACCGTGGTCAACGCGGTCCGCCATCGCAAGGAGCCCAATCTGCCCAGCGCTTCTCCTCAAACGTCGGTGGTCATTAAATCCCCGCCTTCCTCGCTTCCTGCGCCGGGGTCGAGAGTTTATTAGACTTTCTTTTGGAGCAATACGTCGAAATTGTACTGTATCTATTGTATTTTTTTTTTTAAAACAATATTATCTATATAATTTATTTAGTAAATATCTATGCTTCTTTATTTATAAATTGGGTTTTTAGCATCAATTTTGTTTTATTAAATGAAAATAGAAAATTCAAGGCGATTCGTGAGTTACCTACGCTAGGTCTAACCCAAGCAAGCTTTGATCTAGCCATAACACTAACAGTGACGTGATTTTTTTTATATCTTTGTTTCTTAAATATTTATATGTCGGCGGCAGATAGTGAGAATCCGGCAGATCGTGATTTTCACAGATATTCCCAGGCAGATCGTGAAAGGCCCAGGCATATCATCGCGGGGCTTCGAAAAATAATAAGGTTAGGTACGTTCAGCAAGTCTGGTGCTACCTTACAAAGGTGGTCCGGAGCCCCACGATGATATGCCTGGGTCTGCAATATTCTTAAGATCTGCCGCCGACATATTATATCCTATCCTACTAATATTATAAACGCGAAAGTTTTTAAGAATGTATGGAGTTACGGATGTATGTTTGTTACTCTTTCACGCAAAAACTACTGAACGGATCTGGCTGAAATTTGGTAGGTAGACAGATTACCCTAAATCATCATCATATCAGCCGAAGGACGTCCACTGCTGGACATAGGCCTCCCCCAAGGATTTCTACGAGGAGCGGTTCTGCGCTGCCCGCATCCAGCGACTTCCCGCGACCTTCACCAGGTCATCGGTCCACCGAGTGGGAGAGCTACCTACGCTACGTTTTCCGTTGCTCGGTCGCCACTCGAGAACTTTACTGCCCCAACGGCCATCTGTTCTACGAGCTATGTGCCCCGCCCATTGATACTTAAGTTTAGCAATTCTGAGAGCTATGTCGGTCGGTTGCTTTGGTTCTCCTACGGATCTCCTTGTTTCATCCGAAATTTCCGAGGTTACCGTACACCGTGGAGTAATTAGACTGCAATCGTTGTTAGGGTTCCGAACCCAAAGGGTAAAAACGGGACCCTATTACTGAGACTTCGCTTTTCGTCTGTCTGTCCGTCCGTCCGTCCGTCCGTCCGTCCGTCCGTGATAGCTAGACAATTGAAATTTTAAATTGAAATTTTCACAGATGTATTTCTATTGCCCCTATAACAACAAATGCTTAAAAAAAACGGTAATTTAAAAAACTAAAAAACCCGCCTGCGATTCTGTGTAATTTGGAAATGAAAAACCCTAAAACAAGAAAGTCGTCATACCCGATTGCACTTAACTTAAGAAAAATTGTAGCAGTCGGGCGGGACCATTCTAGAAAGTCAGCCGTCTGGTCAGTATATTGGAGTAATCTGCAATGTAATATAGGTATGTGCTCTCAATTCACTATGCCTCCATTTCTAGAATGGGTCCCGACTGCTACAATTTTTCTTAAGTGCAATCGGGTATGACGACTTTCTTGTTTTAGGGTTTTTCATTTCCAAATTACACTTTTTTATTTTATTATTTTTTTGTTTTATTATTAAATGAGTTCATTTGAATTTGGCGCCAAAAATTCGCCATTTTGTTTTTATTTATTTTGATATACCCAGTGTCACTCACTCAGTAATTATGTATCTAACTACACCCCTTAAACTAAAATCTATCGAGCCGTTCAGGCTGCAGTGCGTGCCTAACATTGGAATTTGGCGCCAAAAATTCGCCATTTTGTTTTTTTATTTGGATATACCCAGTGTCATTCTCACAGTAAAAACTTATCTAACGACAACCCTCAAGCTATAATTAATCGAGCCGTTCAGGCTGCAGAGCGTGTAAAACATTTGAATTTTGCGCCAAAAATCCGCCATTTTGTTTTTTTATTTTTATATACCCAGTGTCACTCTCATAGTTAATACGAATCTAACGACACGTCTCAAGCTAAAATCCATCCAGCCGTTCAGGCTGCAGAGCGTGCCAAACAATTATACATACAAACATACATACATACATACAAACATAACCCTCCTTCTGGCGCAGTCGGGTAAAAAAACGGAATATAATCAATATTTAAGGGGGCTCCAACAAACGTGATTTTTTTCCTCGTTTTGCTTGATATTGATAACGGCAACAGGTAGACGCTTAAAATATTCACAAAATAATGAGTTGTATAATTCACTTTAAAAATAAATAATTAAATTAAAATAAAATTAATATTTAAGGCGGGCTTGCATACAACAAGCGTGATTTTTATGGATATTGGTCGGTAAAAAGCGTCGGTGGCTCAACCGGTAACGACTCGGTCCTTCTTCTCGGTTCAAATCTGGACGGCCAATGTACCAATGAGTTTTTCAAAACTTACGTACATACTTACCGATTGCTAGAACGGTGAAGGAAAAACATCGTTAGGAAACCTGCACACGCCTGCGAAGAAACTCGCAGGTTGTGTGTGGAGTCGCCAACTCGCACTGGGCCCGCGTGGTCGACTAAGGCCAGATCGCCCTAATTCAAGGTAGGCTCGAGCCCCTCGGTGGGGACGTATATTAATAATATGATGAATGTTACGGAACACTTCGTGCGCGAGTCCAACTCGCACTTGGCTGGTTTTTCAATCACACATGGCCAAGGAGTTTACATACTAACGTCACATGGCTAAAAACAGCAACAATGAGGAGCGTATTAAAGTGAACGTCGCCCGCGCACCCCATAGAGACAAAACCGCTGCACCGTACCCCAGTTGATATCTCTCGTTAATTCCGAGGGTTAAATCTCCGAAAAAGTGAGCACTTGCCTTGTTTACAAGGTTTTAGATTTTAATTTAGATTGGGGCTGCGCTGATACTAGAACAAAATGGCGTAAGCGACGCGGCGAGTGGCGGGAAAAAGTGGGTTCTCTTGCGTGCGCGCTTCGGTCCCAGGGTGTTTAACGAGGGGTGTGTTCCGGGCATCCATTAAAATCGCATTCGTGTGTGATCGCCTAATACAATCATCAGGTCCGTGCCCGGGGTGCTTTGTGAATAATTTCTCGGCAATCTGCTCCCGTTTGGGTCGGATTTATTAAAAATGTATTAATTTATTAATAAGGTGGGTAAAAGTTGTTTAATTGTATGTTTTTTTCATCATCTACCTTTGCGCTGTGCATTAAACTACTCCTTTAAATAAGCTAAAGGCACACCCAGGACACTTCATACAACGGGCCAGAATGACATTTCAAAAAAGGAATGACGGAACAAACAAAACGGCGGTGAAATCCTATACGTTCGACAACTAAACTGTAACCAATCTGTTTCAATCTGGGTGAAGAGAGGGTGAGGTCAGAATCTAGATAGCGGCAGGGAGTGTCTATACTGTATGTTAGTACTAAAATATATACTTTGCTACAGGTATAGCTCGCGCACAAACCTTATAACGGCTCTGAAGTTGGTCGCAAGACGCGTCGCAGCAGCAAACTTTGGGTGTTAGCAGGACGAAAAGGTATCTACTACTCGGTTATACCGGCGCAGTAAGCACTCGCATCACAGTTCAGATCAGCAGTAAAGTTTGGCGCGAGCTGTAGACGCGGGAAAGTCATCAGCGGAACTTGATGTCATCGTACTTGAAACTACTTTGTTACAGGGAAGGACATGGGCTACGTTTTATCCCGTGAGCATAGTCCGATGCAGTTCCTGAGTTGACCTCTAATATAATCGTTAGAGCCATTTTTGAGATAAAGTAGTCCGATACAGTTCCTGGGTTGACTTTTATTATAATCGTTAGAGCCATTTTTGAGAAAAAGTAACAAACAACCTGGATTTGTATAGGAGGTACCTCAATCCGGTTTTTATTGGAACAACGAACTACCGCGTACTTATAGGCTGTATACAGCTATAGTAAAATACCGAGTTTTATCAAAATCGTTAGAGCCATTTTTGAGAAAAAGTAACAAACAACCTGGATTTGTATGGGAGGTACCTCAATCCGGTTTTTATTGGAACAACGAACTACCGCGTACTTCTAGGCTATATACAGCTATAATAAAATACCGAGTTTTATCAAAATCGTTACAGCCATTTTCGAGAAAAAGTAACAAACAACCTGGATTTGTATGGGAGGTACCTCAATCCGGTTTTTATTGGAACAACGAACTACCGCGTACTTCTAGGCTATATACAGCTATAGTAAAATACCGAGTTTTATCAAAATTGTTAAAGCCATTTTTGAGAAAAAGTAACAAACAACCTGGATTTGTATGGGAGGTACCTCAATCCGATTTTTATTGGAACAACGAACTACCTCGTACTTCTAGGCTTTATACAGCTATAGTAAAATACTGAGTTTTATCAAAATCGTTAGAGCCATTTTTGAGAAAAAGTAACAAACAACCTGGATTTGTATGGGAGGTACCTCAATCCGGTTTTTATTGGAACAACGAACTACCGCGTACTTCTAGGCTATATACAGCTATAGTAAAATACCGAGTTTTATCAAAATCGTTACAGCCATTTTTAGTAAAAAATGCGATTTTATTATAGTGGCAACCCTAAAAAAAAACCGGCCAAGTTCGAATCAGAACCGCACACATAGGGTTCTGTACCATCATACTAGATAGCGCTAGTTTCTTCATGTTTATAAAAAACACGTTTTTTGTATGGACACCCCCCTTATTTTTTCACTTTTCTAATTTTTAGTATTTGTTGTTATAGCGGCAACAGAAATACATCATCCGTGAAAATTTTAACTGTCTAGCTATCACGATTCATGAAATACAGAGACGGACAGACAGACGGACGGACAGCGAAGTTTTAGTAATAGGGTCCCGTTTTTACCCTTTGGGTACGGAACCCTAAAAATCAAGTTTGGGAGCTTACCATACCCTACCTATACGAAAACTTCATTGTTAGACAAGTATAGGGTCCTACGGATTCATAAGGTCCATATCAAAGTAAAATATCATCAAAATTAATACTTCATAGCATAGCTCGTAGAACAGAGGGCCGTTGAGGTAGTAAAGTTTTCGACCGCGCACCGGAAGACGCAGCGTAGGAAGGCCTTCCACTAGGTGGACCACTAGGGTGACAATGACGTCATGTAACGGGACACTTTTTCGAGCATGCAACCCGTGTCATCAATTTATAAGACGTTATCACGTCAGAAAAACGCAGCGCGGGCGGTCAGCCCCCGCAACTCCAAATTGCCAACATCGCGCGCTCGAGGGTGGGCGGGCCGCGTTTGATATTATGCGCATTTCAGGAGTTACACTCTAAGTTACGCGTAAACTTTAGTATAAAGCCTGGATCTTGGTTTACGAAATTGGTATTTCACATCATTATCTGGTGTCAGATTGATCTGAGTCATCATATACGTCCTCACCGAGGGGCTCGAGCGTACCCTGAATTAGGGCGATCAGGCCTTAGTCGACCACGCGTGCCCAGCGCGGGTTGGTCGACTTCACACACAACCTGCGAGTTTCTTCGCAGGTGTGTGCAGGTTTCCTCACGATGTTTTTCCTTCACCGTAAAAGCAATCGGTAAGTATATATATATGTACGTAAGTTTTTGAAAAACTCATTGGTACATTGGCCGTCCAGATTTGAACCCGGTACCTCTTTTTAGAGGGACCGAGTCGTTACCGGTTGAGCCACCGACGCTTTTTATCGATCTGAGTATCCTGTTGATAATATGTAAGTTACTGAAGCACGCTATCTCCTTGGTGGGGCTAGTACCTACGAACCACGGAGATCGCAATCAATTAGAAACAGAACATCCACTCACCGACATCTGTACACTACAAACAAACCACTCTGTGCAGCCGCGTGTTTGTTTTTTATTCAATCCACTCCACATTCACATTTGGTTTGCCTGAGGCGAGGGGTTAAATCCATTTGAATATGTGTCAATTGTAGAATCCTTGAAGTGTGTGACTGCCATTTAATTTGATTTAATTGGTATAATCGTCGGTGGCGTAACGGCTAGGGCCGCCGCCTCCTATCCGGCAGGTCGTGATTCAAATCCTGCCACGTACCAATGTGTTTTCGATTTCATATGTACGTTTATCCGACGGTCTCACGGTGAAGGAAAACATCGTGAGGAAACCTGCACACGCTTGCGAAGAAACTCGCAGGTTGTGTGTGAAGTCGGCCAACCCGCACTGGGCCTGTGTGGTCCACTAAGGCCCGATCGCCCTAATTCAGGGTAGGCTCTAGCCCCTCATTGGGGACGTATATGAGCTGATATGATGATGATGGATGATGAATTGGTATAATTACTATGAGGAGTGCATCAAAAATAAAAATTATAAACAATTGATCACTAAATTTCCCGGCTACTCAAATTTACAGAACCGGCCAAGTGCGAGTCGGACTCTAGCAAAAAGTAGGATAACGTAGTGTTTTCAAAACATAAATTAATATTCTAAAAAACAAAATTATATTTGCAGTAGTACCATTTTGTATTGAAATCTATGAACCTTTTACAAATCCAACTGCACATCTTGAGTTGTTGGACTAATATTCCTAAACTAAGAGAGCCTACTTTTTAGTTTTCCTTTTAAATTGATTATAATTCCTACTATTTACATTTACTGGCAGGGGGACACTTAACTCTAACAAAAATTATCAATTTAAAGCCTAATATATCGCAAACGGATCCATAAAAGTAGTGTTAGCAAACTCACAGTATTGTTGAAAGACCTATTCAACAATACCCCACACGATAGGGTATGTCAACGACAAAAATTCACCCCTTCTTTACATGAAGGGGAGGTACCTAAAAAAACCCGATTTTTTTGTACGACTTTGTTGGCGTGATATATGTATACCCATGCCAAATTACAACTTTCTAGTACTAATAATCTCTGAGCTAAGCCGCGGACAGACGAACAGATAGACCGACATGGCGAAACACAGTCTAAATAAAATTTCATTTCATTTCATTTCTAAGGAACCCTAAAAATATAGGTATAAGTACCTACTCGCTTTGTTTCCCATTAAAACTTTAAAGTTTAATTCATCAAAATTACAAAACTAGGCGTAAGCCTTTGTCTAGCAGTGGACGTTTTTCGGCTGATATGATGATGATGATGAAGTCTGAGAATCCTTACAAATATTATAAATGTGAAATTGTGTTTGTTTGTTTGTTACCTTTTCACGCTTCAACACCTCGACCAATCTTGATGAAATTTGGCATGTAGGTAGCCTGTGTCACTGGGAAGGACATGGGCTACATTTTATTCCGTGAAAATAGCATAGTCTGATGCAGTTTCTGTGGGAACTGAAAAAATACTCTTTTTTTGGTTAATTTCATTAACATCGCCACGGAATTGGAATTGTTGTGATTTTCTGCACAGAGATTTTTAAGAAGGTGGGAAATGACATCTTTACTCATATTATTAATGTGAAAATGTGATTGTTTGTTTGGTAACCTTTTCACGCGCCAACACCTCGACCAATTTTAATGAAATTTGGAATTTGGAAGCCTGTGTTACTGGGAAGGACATAGGCTACTTTTTATCCCATCAAAGAGCACAGTCCGATGCAGTTCCTAAAAGAACTTGTAACCTAAATAACGAATTACCCAGTGCAGGAGGCGGCGGCCCTAGCCGTTACGCCACCGACGCTCTTTTAAACTTAATAACAACAACAGTGACGATGATGCCGAAAATGGAACCGGTCTTACCCAGATTCTCCAACGCAATGGGGAACTGCCAATCTGATGATCTTCAAGCCGGAACACATCAATGCAATTAACATGTTCGGCGGCGAGACTTGTAGACGTGGTAGCTAGCCAGGTGAGTATTGATCAAAACAAAACTACCCAATCGAATCTAATAATAAGGACTTGAATAAAAGTTTTTCATACTCAGTTTCTTCAAAATTTGCCAACTGTGATCGCTAATTTTAGGCTATAATAGAAAGCAATTATTGATACCCTATTCTTATTGGTAACAATACGCCGCCGATAGGGCGAGCGGGTCTAATAGCCCCCAGCTATGAATGCTGTGTCTTTGTAGCACAGACTCATTTGCCGGTCCACTTGCCACCCTGCCAGAGAAGGACTCAGGGGTTATGTGACCTAATGTTGACCCTCCAACTAGGAGACTCTCGTAGTGAATTTCGACAACTAGTGTTTCAACTTTACGACCGGACTTGCCAGGATGAAACTTCTGATGTTACAATAAATAGTTTTTAGGGTTCTAAGACTTCGCTGTCTGTCCGTATGTCTGTCACCAGGCTGTATTTCATGAACCGTGCCTGTTTGTCATACTGGTGTGATAATCTGGTGTGACTACGAGTCGGCAACGATAGCTAGACAGTTGAAATTTTCACGGATGATATATTTCTATTGCCAAATACTAAAAATTAGAAATATCGAAAAAATAAGAGGGGTATCCATACAAAAATGAGTTTTTTTGAAACATGAAGACACTAGCGCCATCTAGTATGATGGTATGGTACCCTTTGTGTGCGGTTCTGACTCGCACATGGCCGGTTTTTTTTATCACAATTGGTGAAGCCCTTGGTATCATTTCTGAATAATCAAATCACCAATAGGTTAATGCTTTGTCCTATAAAGTTTAATGAAGGTACATCACGGTATATAAAGAAGTGGGAGTACGAGAAACAAGCATATCCCTCCTAGTTCTATTACACGGACAAATAAGTTGGACCACGAAAAGGCGGCGGTTCTTGGCACGGGTAATCAAATGTTGCAAATGTGGCGGTAGCTGTCATCTAGAACGCGCTATTGAAGTTTCTTCGCCACTGAGTATATATGCAACTACCAACCATCTACGGTTGGTCCACGGCCGGACCCCAGGCACACCACCTCGCCTGGCGGAGGTATCTCCTATTGCTCTCGACAAGAAGGAACACACCATTCCTACATTTGGTGACCCCGACGTGATAAATCGACGCAAAGCAAGCAAGCAACACGCAACGCAAGCAAGCAACCCAGCGCAGGCAAACCAGCGCAAGCAACACAAGCAATGCGACTCAAAATGGATCGACCTCCAGTCTCGAATATGTCATCTAGAACGCGCTATTGAAGTTTCTTCGCCACTGCGCATATACACAACTACCAACTATCTACGGTTGGTCCACGCCCGGACCCCAGGTACACCACCTCGCCTGGCGGAGATATCTCCTATTGCTCTCGACAAGAAGGAACACACCTTTCCTACACAACCATAGCTTTCTTGACCAAGCCCCCTCATATCGGCAAACAGAAGTGTAATTGTCTATCTATCTGTAGCCAGACATCTGCCTGACTATTCACTGCTCATACACTTTCTTACCTGCTAGGGATGAAATTTATGAGAATACATCCCAATCGGTCTTCCAGGTTGAACAATTAGACAATTATTTGTTTATTTATGAGCGTAAGTAAGTACCTATACAGGTGAAAAAAAATTGGTGCAAGACTCGTTAACTGGGGATTCTACTCATCATACTGAACAACTTTCCCCAAGGAACCCATAGTCAATACTCATAAAAAAAATTGGACCTTCCATACAAAAATGCACAAAATTGATCGATCAGCTGATGGATTTGTTTGAAGTTAAAAAAACGATTTTTGCAAAGTCATAGAACAAAAGTTTTTCAGTATGATGATTAGAAGCCCTAGTTAACGGGACCTACACCAATTTTGTTACACCCTGTATATCACCAAGACAGACTATTTTTAACACCCTTGACAAGGCGCTTCAGCCCAGTATTCTACAACTACTAACGTAAAAATACTTTATATTTGTACTATTAGTAAACTGTACTTCCCATCCTACTAGGGTCGAACTCGGTAGCGGATAACTCATCTAGACTTCGACCAATGTAACAGCTATGAACCGGTCTACACGAACAGCGGTTTTGATGCCTACACAATGAGCGAATTCGCTCATATCGTCATATTGGTTCGATCAGTATTCCCCAAATCGGTTAAAGGTCGAAATGAGTAAAATTTGTTATCTCATTCGTGCTACATACCGAGTACGTCCATCTATCTCTGTTATTTTCTATATTTGAACGAGACTCGGTAGGCTATAGCGGTGTGAATGTGTATTTGCAGTTGTATTGGACCTATTATTATGAGCGTATGGATATATTATATGGTAGAAGTCTAGACTGGGCTAAGGCATTACCAGTCGTCTGTGGGAATTAAATCTGCGTTTTCCTTACCATCCTACATATTTCATGTTTGCCTGTCTACTGGATACTAGCTTTCCGATCCACTCCCTAAGAATTAGTTAGTACCTAAAGCTAGCAGATCTCAAAAGTTAAGCTACTACCGTGGTTTTTACCGGAATCTCCTTGGTCCACTAATGAACCTCTTATCAGAGATACAGTCGAGGTTGGACTTTTTTTTCCTTTTTCTTTTTCTGCCCTCTTTTGGGTCCGGGCAGAATATCAACGCTATGGTTTTCATAATAATTAAACCACTACACCATGCTGAGTCCTGGACCTATTCGCCATAAAAGTTCATTTTACTTTTTAGTTTTAATCTTTAGCTATAGTTTGTTTAAATTAAATTTAATACTGTAATTATTTTGTCAGTTTTGCCGAATAAACTTCATTTCATTATTATATTGAGAAATCAAGTTAAAAATATATCCAAGAAAAATCTCAAACTTTTAAATTATATTATACTGATTACATCCCTGTACATAATCGCTTGTTTTACACCCGACAACATAATCATTCTTGTTTACTAAGTATAATAAATTAATGTTATGCCAAGAAACTCTGGAATTATGTAGATATTAAATTGCGAGCTTGAACGTCGAAGGGGTTAAATTTAACAACCCATAAAAATTCAGCGAGCACCCCCGCCTAATTGTAAAACGGTTTTTCAGCAAAACTGCGATATTGAAATCGGCAATGCGCAAAATAGATTATTTAAATGCTAATTTTATCGCTGGGTGGCTTGCGATTTGAACGGCGCAGAGGATTTTGGCGGGAGCTTTCGAGATAAGTGTTTGTAAGTTACTTAATTTTGAGTCTACCTACTTACTTAAAAAAGGTTTTAGAAGTGTCGTTTTAGGGTTCCGTACCCAAAGGGAAAAAACGGGACCCTATTACTAAGACTTCGCTGTCCGTCCGTCTGTCACCAGGCTGTATTTCATGAACCTTAATAGCTAGACAACTGAAATTTTCACAGATGATGTATTCCTGTTGCCGCTGTAACAACAAAGACTAAAAATAAGAAAAAGTGAAATTCTCCATACAAAAAACGGTTTTTTTTTTTAAACGCGAAGAAACCAGCGCCATCTAGTATGATAGTACGGAACTGAAGAAACCAGCGCCATTTAGTATGATGGTACGGAACCCTATGTGTGTGGTTCTGACTCCCACTTGGCCGGTTTTTTATCGTAAATGCATTTTACTTTGAAAAAAATTTGTTTTCGGATGTTGAGATCTTGCCGTACACGTTAATTGAAGGTGCCGCTGCAGTTTTCCATAGAATGTGAAACAACATAAAATCCAGCCTAAATCTGGAACTAAATAATCACTAATCTAAACTAAATGCACAAATAACCTCATATAATAAAAAAATAAAACCAATTGAATAAAGCCATTACCACAGTATATATATATATTAGTACCCATTACCCTCCATTACCATTTTTGGGCAGTCAGGTAAAAATGTATCCTATGTCACTCAAGGGATTATGATTATGACGAATCTAACAACACCTCGCACTTCAAAATCTATCAAGCCGTCTAGGCTACACACTCAACTAAAGAAACAGACATACTTACATAATAGCATTAATACACTCAAAAAACATTACCCTCCTTTTTGGGCAATCGGGTAAAATTGCAAGTTTTTGAAGCCATTGTGAACATTGTGTTTCCAAGACGAAAACTTCAACAGTGTTTTCATTTTTATAACAGTCTAACTAAGTTTAACCAAGATACCCGGATCACGTTTCTACGCTACGTGTAGAGATAGGTACCAACGAAATGTAAATAAAATAAAAATGTAAATTACAAACGCCCCCCGCACCCCGCCAGGCAAATGCTACGCTGAGGCGGGCGCTGAGAAACGCTTGATACTTTTCCACACTTCCACGGCGCGCATGCGATTCTCAAACATTGCAGATTGCGGCATGACTGATAAAATGCTTCGAATGCGTGAATTATAAACTACCTACTGTTAGCAGTATTCACAAATAAATACAGCAATTACGGACAGAGGGCGGTGCAAGCGGGCATTCTACGTACGACAGTGAGACGGGCAGGTTGTTTTGAAGTGTCTTGTAAGAAGTGTTTTTGAAAAATTCATTAAATTCAAGTTATTTCCATTCTTCGAGTGGTTATATTGCAGATTCTATAATACTACTGTCCTGCTACCTATTGAAGCGCTAAGTATCGCTTCAAGCCGATCTCTTTTGTTGCGTTTCATAATTAAATTCTTTTTTGATGTCGTTGCTCTATGGAAATTGAATTTTGACAAGAGGAAAACAAAAGGTTGACCGTGATCTCTTCGACAGTCATGTGCATTTAAATTTTTGGATATATTGTTTTATAATGTTTTGTTGAGGCCCACTATTTTATTCAGTGGTAAGTAATTTGTATAAGGAAACCGCTTTGCGTGTATTTTTGGTACTGCTGCGAACTAGATCTATATATGTCCGTAGGGTTTCATTCACCCCCTGCGAGGTTGACGTCCCCGAAAGTTTACCTGATTAAGGATTAATCCTGGGATGGAGCTGTGCTGACCACCAGCCAGTCCTTTCCACTGCCCGCCCAGCTGCTTACCAAAAGGGAAGTGAATACTTATTTTATCTTTTATCCCGAGCGACTCTCTGACTCTCTGACTTTTCTGCCGTCCTAGAAGATTTCCTGCTTCCGGTTTCTAACCATTAGTTATTTATTTTAAATTTTAAAAGTGTTTTGTACCTAATACGTGTTTTTTTAGAAAGATAGGGTAATTCAGACCAAAGTGAAATTTAATTATTTTAGAACTTAATAACCTATTTAAGTACCAAAGGGACGGTGACGATCGTTGCCTACCGGCATTCTATAAAATAACCTTTTTATATACAAATAAAATTGTCACTTTAAATTTATTTCCGGAAATTGTCCATAAATATATTAGGTAATTGTTTTATTGTCAACGCGGTCAACCAATGTAAATCACATCTTTTTCTAATACTCATATTGTTTATTGTTCCTTCTTTTTAGAAAAATCATAAAATACATATATTCTAATTTACCCCATAATATTTTTTTCTTAAAACTCCGTTTAGGCCCGAACCTCTAAATCTTACGTATCATATGTGGCAAATTCCGTGAGGGTTTTTATCCCCAGTTTCCATTATTTTTGTCACACTATGTAGTGAATTGGACGTTAATTTTTTTTGTACTAGTTTTTTTCGTAGCCATTTCTCAGCTACGGCTCAAAGCTTTTTCACACAAAAATTGAATTCAAATAATTTTGATGAATTCATATTGCATGACCAAATATATACTTATTCGTAATACATGACAATTCAATAGCTCCAACCATTTGTGAGTAAATCGCAAGTTTTAATTTTATTTGTAGGAAAACAATACAAACACGATTTTTCCCAGACCAATGGGATTACCATGTAATAGATAACCATAAGCAACTCCGACATGAAAAGTTTCATCGAAATCGTTACAGGCGTTTTTGAGAAAAAACCAGGCAAGTGCGAGTCAGCACCGCACATATAGGGTTCCGTACCATCATACTAGATGGCGCTTGTACAAAGGGTTTCGTACCATCATACTAGATGGCGCTAGTTTCTTCACGTTTAGAAAAACACGTTTTTGTATGGAGACCCTTATTTTTTCACTTTTTATATATATTTTTTTATTTATTTGCTATCGCGGCAACAGAAATACATTGAACATTTCAACTGTCTAGCTATTACAGTTCATGAAATACAGCCTGGTGACAGATGGACAGACAGACAGACGGACGTACAGCGAAGTCTTAGTAATAGGGTCCCATTTTTACCCTTTGGGTACGAAACCCTAAAAATCAGTTTTTGTTGTATGACAGCTACTCTTTTGTTCGACAGTACAAAGAAATTTTTAATAATACCTCTATTAAATACTTTGAAACTCTTAATTTACCTAAACCTAACTAGTATCTCATCTGTGATTTAGGCCCTAGAGCAAGCGTGACGGACGGACGCACGCACGCACGCACGGACGGAATTGACATATTCAGTTTTTCGGTATGTGTCAATGATATAGAATAACAACAAAATTTGGAAAAACTTTTTTTTTTGCGATAACATTACTTTTTCTACCCTACGTACGCACTGTACTACGGCGTCGAAAAGGTAAAAATATCGGACTACTCTGTAAAAAGTTATGCGTAATCATACATAAAACCTTGTTTGGTTGACCTCCTCCTCTTTTTTTGTTCCGTAGTACAATAAGGAACCCTTATAGTTTAGTCATGTCTGTCTGTCTGTCCGCGGCCCAGCTCCTAGACTATTAGTAGTTAAGAGCTGAAATTTGGCAAAGATATACATGTAATAATAACGCGGAGAGAACTGTAAAAAAATTTAGGAAAAAATATTTTTGAAGGTACCTCCCCGACAAGTAAAGTGGGGATGATTTTTTTTCTCGTCAAACCTAGTCGTGTGGGGTATCGTTGGTTAGAGCTTAAAAAATAGTTGTGAGTCTTCTAAGACCATTTTATAATATATATAGTTCTTCGAAAAAATAGGCTTGAAAGTGCTAAATTTTGTTGGAGTCGAGTGTCCCCACCCCCTAACAACTAAACCGCTTTATTTATAAATTTGAAAATTAGATATGGACGCGATAACGGAAACTACGGAACCCTACATTGCGCGTGGCCCGACAAGCACTCGGCCGGTTTTTTTAAGTTAAAACGAAGTTTGAAACAGTTTAGTATCTAAATCTTAGAGAAGGAGAATCAAAAATGTATTTTTACTCCGGTCGCGAAGTTAAGACGCGGTGCAAGATCACAACACATCTGTCAGGCGAAATAAACGTTCGAATGTCACATTCAACCATTAATTGCGTTGGGGAATCTTTGTAAGCCCGATTCCATCTTCGGCATCATCTTCACTTACCATCAGGTGAGATTATGCCAAGTAAATTAAAAAAAAAAATTCCGTATTTTAAAATACAAAAAAATTAATTCAAGGCACACAAATCGTTTTTGGCTTCACTTTTTCGGCTGTGAGTTGACGGAATCTTCAAATAGGGTGTAACCTGCGTCAAACTTCTTTAAGAAATATACATTCAATTTTTAAACGCATTTGTTAAAAAATCAAATACAACAGGTTGCTTCGCCGCCTATCAGTAGTCCTAGGGCGTGCGGCCACGCCTCCATCATCTAAAGCTAAAACTTTGTTTTAGGCAAGTTTTCAAGTTAGTATATTTTACTCAAACATCAGTTAATAACCTAAGAATATCTTTTGAACATGTAAAAAAATAAAATTCCGTATTTTGCCTCCCTAGGAGAGGCCGCGACTTCCACGGTTGCCCCTTAGCGTCCGAAATTGGGATGTCATTGAGGCCATAAACCGCATGCTGGCAGAATATCTGGCGAACAGCAGCGTCCTCAGCGATACGAACTCAATCCTCTTTGACGCTGCAATGGCAGTTTGCCGTTTTATCGGTGCCAAATTGCCAGAACCGGCTCGCACATCCCGTCCGCGGGAAAAGCCGGCATGGCAGAAAAGGATTGAGCGTCGTATTGCTGAGGCTAGAGTCCTCATTGGCAAACTGATTGCTCTTAGGTCAGGCAATAGTAGGCCCCGCCCGAGTAATGCGCTTTGTCAGGCTCGCATTTGTGGGATCGGACTTTGATCCCGCAGGACGCAATGCCATGCGGTTAGTGACAGAGCGCATCGACGACCTGAAGCAACGGATTGCTGCATGGGCAAACCGTATTCGGCGATACTCGGAGCGGGTAGACCAGTTTCGCCGGAATCGCCTCTTTATGAGTGATCAGAAGAAGTTCTACAGGTCACTGGACCGACCTACTGTGTTGAACACAGGCGAGAGACCGGACCATACGGGTATTGTAGCCTTTTGGCGTAACCTGTGGTCCCGGCCTGTGCAACACAATGAGGGGCAATGGACAGCTGAGCTGGAGGAGGCGTGTGCTCGCATCGAACCTATACTGAAAAACTCCAGGGAGAGATGGACTGCACCACTATTGGCTCAAGGGGTTCAATGCTAGTCACGAGTCATGGCTAGCCAGTTCCAGCGAGCACTCGAGCAGCGTCAGGACCCGAACTTCTTGACTACTGGGATCACTAATTTAGCTAGTATGTAACACCGCTGACCCTAGTCAATACCGCCCTATCACTTGTCTTTCCACCACCTACAAGACACTGACATCCATTCTGAAGGCCAAAATTGACGCCTTTTTTGAGGCGAATGATATCATGGCGGCAACTCAGAAAGGCTGTCGGGGCGGTAGTCGCGTTACGAAGAAGCTACTCCTGATTAATGCGGTCGTGGGTAAATTGGTGAACCGCAATGGACGCAATTTCTCCGCTGCCTGGATTGTTTATTAGAAGGCTTTCGACTCGGTCCCCCATTCATGGTTGAAGAGGGTCCTCGAACTGCACAAGATAGATGAAACAGTTCGAGACTTCCTCGGATCTTGTATGGGGCAATGGAGTACGTTCCTGTCTCCACGGTTATTTTTACTATGTCCATGGTCAGCGGTTGTCGAATGCGGAGGACCGGATTTGGATTAAGAGGGGAATATTCCAGGACGACTGTCTGAGTCCACTTTGGTTTTGCCTGTCCCTGAATCCACTCAGCTTTCTGCTCGAGAAATCAGGGACGGGATTTCAGTTTCGGAGAGGTGATTCACGCATGACCCACCTTTTCTACATGGACGATCTTGAACTTTTCGCTCCAAATGCAACACGGTTGGAGGAACTGTTGAAAATCACTTGTGATTTTAGCAGTTCCATCAACATGGAGCTAGGAGTGGATAAGTGCGCGATCCTTCATGTAGAGTGGTATATTCAGGCGGAATCGATATCGATTCAATGAACATCCGCACCCTCTCCGAAACTGATACATACCGGTATCTGGGTATGTCGCAGAGTACTGGTGTTCACGAGGCAGGGGTGAAACAGGCGGTTTATGTGTTTAGGGAGCGCGTGACAAAAGTTCTTGAGAGCTATTTGTCAGCGTTAACAAGATACGAGCGTTAAACGCCTGAGTCATGCCTGTTCTTTTGTACACCTTCGGCATACTCAGATGGTCGCAGACCGAACTGGACGCCCTGGATCGAAAATTCCGCACTACTATGACACTCCATAGGATTCATCACCCGAGGTCGTCAGTGATGAAGCTGTATATCCCACGCAAGAGTGGCGGTCGTGGCCTTTTAAGTGCCAAACAAATGCACAACCGCGAGATATGCAGCCTACGAAGTTATTTCCTGACGAAAGTCGATAGTGACTTGCATAGAGTTGTCATAGCCTGTGATAAAGGACTAACACCTCTATCCATGGCCCAAGAGAACTGGCAGGCGCCGGCTGTACTTAGCAATGCTGAGCGAGAGGCCATCTGGAAAGACAAAGAGCTGCGCGGTAGGTTCTTCAAGGCCCTTTGTGGATCCTTCGTAGATCAGAAGGCCTCCGTGCACTGGATGCGCTTCGGAGACCTTTTTGCGGAGGTCGAGGGTTTTTTCTGTGCAATACAGGATCAGGTGGTCAAGACGAACAACTATAGGAGGTTCATAATAAAAGACGGCACCTTGGACGTTTGTCGGTTGTGCCGTCAACCAGGGGAGACCCTGCATCATATAACCTCCGGTTGTTCCATGTTTGCCAACACTGAGTATTTGCACAGGCACAACCAAGCAGCCAGGATCCTACACCAAGAGATCGCTCTAAAGTATGGCCTTATATCTCGGCGGTTGCCGTATTACAAGTACACGCCGGAGCCGGTTCTCGAAAACGACCGCGCCAAGCTCTACTGGGACCGACCCATCATCACGGGCAGGACTATTCCTTCGAATAAGCCTGATATCGTGCTGATGGATCGGGCGCAGTCAAGTGTGTTTTTGGTGGTTATCACTATCCCATACGATGAAAACCTCGTGCAGGCCGATGCCGAAAAATGGACCAAGTACCTGGAGCTAGTACACAAGGTTACTGATATGTGACGAGTGGAATCCACCGAAATCATCCCCGTAGTCCTATCCGTGAACGGGCTAATTTCAGCCGAGCTTGAACGTCACCTAAGGCGGCTGGATCTCCGAGGCATACCAATAATTGCAGCAATGCAGAAGGCAGTCCTCCTCGACAATTCCCGGATAGTTCGACGCTTTCTCTCTCCGTCGCACTGAACTCCAGCCGACTGTGCTTCCGCTGGAGGTACTCCTGCCACTTCGCCTCGTGCCAAGTGAGCAGAGTAGCTTAAATTTTATATACTGAAATAATAATAATAAATTTTCTTTATTTAGGCAATAAACCCAATACAATACAATATTAAAATAAACAAAATTATAATAATAGTACACTATGAAATCAGTATAGAGCGTCATTTTTTATTAGGGTCTCGGTGAACCAAGACCCAATGTCTTGTCATGGGACTGGTCAAGGCCTGACTCACAATCTGTAAAATGCTGTTATCAGAGCGCCGCAATCTATCCCAAAAGGAAGATATACGCTCCCTGATAACAGCAAAGAAGTCGGGCATTCCCGCCTCGGCAAACATACCCGACGCGGTGCAGTACCTAGGATGGTTCATAAAGATACGATACGCATCGTTATACTGCACCCTTAACGTGCTGAAGAACACCCTCTTGTACCAGTACCATAACTGGCAGGTGTAAAAACACTGGCAAAAGGCTCTGAAGAGGGTGCCCTTCGCATCTTTACTGCATTTAGCTAATCTACGCTCAAGCATATTGCACCGAACCGACAATGCACGCCTCTGCCGCTCCATGTCGAGGTCATCCTTGCGATCTTCGGAAACGAAGTGGCCAAGGTATTTGAAACTCTTCACAACCCGAACCACCATTCCATTTAAATATATTTTGGGAATCCTCTCCGGACCCCTTCTTGCTCTGGATTTGTTTTCGAGACATTGTACTTGAGGCCATGAGAGTTAGCATAACTCTCACAAACCGAAAGCAATTTTCTGAGACCACTGATCGATGGGCTGAGGAGCACCATGTCATCCGCGTAACTTAAGTTGTTAAAACAAACACTGTCTATATGACAACCGACGGCGGTGCTCTTGAGCTCACCGATCAGGTCATTTACATAAACGTTAAAAAGATCCGGAGAGGTTAGCCCACCCTGACGTACCCTAACCTATATGCGTAAGAGGTCGCGTCGCCCCATCTGACTTGGTTCATTTGACCACTGTACCAGTACCCCAACAAACCGACAACCGATTCTGGGACCCCTGAACCGCGCAATTTGTTTCATAGAATTTCATAATTCACAAGATCAAACACGCGGCTCAGATCCAGGAAGCAAGCATACACTGAAGTGTCAGACTGAGTAGGTGGACCACGACCAACAACTATCTTCTCTTCGCAAGTGAGGTGCCAGGACGATGGACGCATTTTTTTTTTACTGTAAAGTTTGAGAACCACCAAATTTTTTCCCCACTCGTAATAAGCGCATTAAGGGAGGAAAAATTTTAACTCGCCGCATCCCAAAAGTTTCCCGTTTTCTTTTTACATTAAAGGACAAAAAGGAAAAGTGCGCTTACTTAGAAGGGTGGCACAACTTTAATATCCTTTTGTCATGTTCTTTCCGCCACTGAGATAATTTGAAAACCGTATTTTATAGCATTAAGGAAAGTTTTCGCTTGGCTTTGTGTTTTGAAGCAACAAAATTAATTTGGTCTGTTTAAATATAAACATAAAATATATGTACAGCGCTTAGCGAATTTAAAAACTAATGGGATATACACGAGGGAGTATTTTAGAGGAGTTAAGTACCTATCTATTTTTTTGTTTACGAATTTTTTAAGAGAAAAACCTAAATGTAGCTATTTACAGAGGTCAGCACATCAAGCTAGACACACGTAGGTAGTGCGATACGCGTACGGCATAAGAACGGTACAAAGTCCAAATTGTCTAGCTTAAAGTGCTGGTCACTGTACAAGAACATTCGACAGATTGCTATAACCTAAAAAAAAAACGAAAAGTCAATTCATATAGAGTTCGAAGTAACCAAATGTACTTTTAGAAGAACAAATAATTTCTGTAACGCCGAGCACTTCAAGTAAATATTTATACATGTTATAGATTTCCTACTGCGCTTATATTTACAGAGGCCATAGATAATATTGTATGGAACATATTTTTTGTGAAAAAATATTTAAAAAAAAATCTTTTAAAAGATCATTCGGCTTTACTGACTATAATGTGAATAATATATATTGTTTTTTATATTAAAAAGGAGACTATTTATGAAAACTCCTTAATAAATAAATTCTACGTAAATATAGGTTACTGATAGTACTAAATGTAATTCAACTGGTATAATTTTAATTTATAGTTTATTATTCGTTCTTTTAAAAGTACTATCGGATTTTATGAATAAATAATGAGTAAGGAAATAAAGGAAATAAGTCCAAGTAAGCACTTTTTTAAAACCGACAGTTCTTTGCAAGGAACAAATTCATTATAAAGTAAGTGTCTCGGATGACATTTGGAATATGAAAACATTATTTTTCTGCGTAGTTAAATAAAATATCATCTTAATTAAATCATATTTCGAAAAAAAAATACACTAAAGAAATTCTTACTCAATCAAGACCGAATATTCGTTGCAAAGAACAATTAATTTTCATAGGTATTTTTTCTCTTAAAAACTACGTAAATCGGTAAAATTACTATGCTCACTTTTAAATTCTTCGCGTCTTCGCGTTTGAACCATCTTAGGCGGAAATAATGATAATTTGACATTTACATTTTGTTTTTTGGGTAAAAAAGTTCGGATACATGAATTTGAATATTGTGAGCCATAGACAAGTTTTTATTTTCATTAGACACGATTTTTAACTCTAAATTATCGCTAAAATTTTAGTTACTCTGGAGGAACATCCGGCGTTACTTCCAACTTGCTTTTTTAGAGGTCTCGGTTTTAGCGATTACTAAGTTTTTGTTCCTTTATAGGTACATCCGGGCTTACGAGGAGAGACAGAGGTAGAAAAAGTGACATAATAATAACGGTGTTTCCTACATCAAGTAAAAAAACAGCTCTTTTTTATGAAGCAATTTATTATTTGGTTTGAAAAACAATTTATAATTACACAAAACAGATTCCTATATCACATAGAAAACTACAAACAAATAGTTAAGATAAGAAGAATGATTTTATTTAAAATATAAATAAGAAAAATTTCAAGAAAACTGTGTCTTTTTACAAACAAAACTGTAGTTTTACAATTAAAAATCATAAATAAGTAATCCAATCTATTCACTAAAAACTGTATACGAAATAACCGGCGGTGGATCCTTCAGCTTGACTAAATACAGACACTGATTTTATTTTATATCTACATGCTTTTTACAAATACATATTAGAACATTATTCATATTATTAGGATGCCGATATCATTATTCCGTTTATTTCGTTTAATATGAAACACTTTTTTATACAGAGTTATTTGTGATTAACCCCAAATTTGTGATTTTATCATGAAACTGAACAACAGCTGAAATCGAAAAAAAATGACTTTATAAAAACTTGTATTAGCTCATCGATCTAACGTGTAGATTTCGGGTTCATCAGAAATAACCCCAAATACCTGTAACATGTCATGATTTCATTTATTGCGCTTAATATGATACAGTAATTTTAATTTTTTATACAGGGTTATTTGTGATTAACCCCAAACTGCTTAGGTGGTGATACTATCATCAAACTGAACAACAGCTGAAATCGCAAAAAAAAACTTTTCATACAAATTTGTATCAGCTGATCGATCTAACTTGTACGTTTCGGGTTCATTAGAAATAACCCTAAATACCTGTAACATTTCATTATTTCATTTATTGTGCTTAATATGAAACAGTAATTTTACATTTTTATATAGGGTTATTTGTGATTAACCCTAAACTGCTTAGGTGGTGATTCTATCATGAAACTGAACAACAGCAGACATCGCAAAAAAATGACTTTTCATACAAATTTGTATCAGCTGATCGATCTAACTTGTACGTTTCGGGTTCATTAAAAATAACCCTTAATATACCTGTAACCTGTACGTAAAACTTATTTGGTTATAACTTAATATTTTATCACGATTTAAAATACAAATTTTGCATGTAAATAAAAAGAAAAATCATATTTTTATATACAACAACTTAAAGTTGACATAATAACAATTTACATGGATAATAATATCGATTTACTTGATTCCTATTTTCAGCCATCAAATACAAATATTAGGTCAGTGAGTTTCTTCGTATTTTGTGGGCTACCAGTGCGAGCTGCATCTTGAACGTTAAAATTTCCATACTGGAAACGCTTCAACCAAGTTTGTGCTACTGACTGATACTGCATTAGGTCCATAAACAGCACTAATTTTATTCGCGGCCTGTGTTGTTTACCTTTTTATAAAAAAAAACTCAAAATGCAACTAGCGAATTTTTTCGTTAATTTCAGTCGTTTTCGTTGATAGAAAAATGGCGATTATTTCTGATTTTTATTTTTATTACAATTTCGATTGCTTACCTTTTTAATTTAATATAACCAGCCAGGTACAAATGATACAAGCAAAGACATTTGATTACAAATTTTTACTTACAAAATACGAAGAAACTTTTCCCCCGAACTGGTACAATTTAAATAAACGAGTTGTATCAACATAATATTAAGTCATAAAGGTGAATAGTAAAAGTCATATATAAAAGTCATAAAGGTGTAACAAAATTTGTGACAATACTCTGCAAAGGTGTTTAAACTGTTACGCAGCGTAATTAAATTAATTAATTTGAAAAAGGCTTTTACTCATCATACTGAACAACTTTCCTTAAGAAACACTTCCCATACAAAATAACTTGACCAATTTTTTTGTATTTCAGTATAGAGAGGACTAAGGATTTCAAAACAATCTTGATAAATTTGACTATGGGTTCCTTGAGGAGTTGTTTAGTTTCATTAATGAAACCCCCGTTACCTGCACCTATAACAATTTTGTTACACCCTGTATAGGCATTTACACACATCTACTATGCCTAGGGATATTTTTAAGACATTTCATACAAATCGTGGTTTTTTTTTTGAAGAACTATAAAAAATACTTAGGACATGTGTAGGGTGGAAACATTTCGAGATGAGCAAGTGGTATATTTAACCCTCTCAGTTCTTATGAATTAATTTAGTTTTACGTGGTTTTTGTAAAAACAAGTGGAAAATTAAAATTGTGTTTTAATTAGTTTTAGAAGGATGGCACAGATTGTATGAAATTAGTAGAATCCATGTTTATAAGAACTGAAAAAGGTACTCGTAAATGTAGCACATGCCCATCTTGAAAGTTTTTATACCCTGCACTCCACATGTCTTAAGTAATTTTAATATATTTTCAAGAAACTATGTTTAGCATTTAAATTTTTAAAATATCCCTAGGCAATGTTGAGCTGTGTATTTTTTACACAATGTAAACATACGTATAACTTTTAAATAAGTAAGTAACTACCTGAAAAAAATTGTAAAAAAAAATCACGAGATCACTAATGTTACAAAATAATGATTATTTCACAGCGATTTCATTTACAATGTTACGTAATTACTTCAAACCTAGCATTATTGAATTGACACTTCTTAATACAAGCCCTAACTGTATTCTAATCTAACAAACCACACTATAGAAACTTTAACTAAAAAGAAACACAATTATAAAATTAATCTGCGTATATAAAAATATATTTGGAAAGTGATTTCATTTTAAATTAAAATTTACAAAATACAAGTTAACAAAAGTGAGGATACTGTTCGTTCTAAATGTTTATTTAAAACATAATCGATTACCTTGCAAACAGTGAATTTTATTCAACTCCTTCTTGCCAACTTGTATCTAAAAACAATACAATAGAATTCACAGGTGTTGAAAAAAATCACGAGTGATATTTTAAGGAGTTAATCTGTGTCTTGTATAGAAAAATACAGGAAAAAAACCTTGAACAATATCTTCATACAAATCGTCATCTTAATTGATCCCACAGTAAAATGGCCGCCCGCTCGTTGACCGCTAGGCAATAGGCAAAAAAACTGGGATTATTGTGGAACACGATAGAGCGGAAACGTAGCACATAACGTAGGCACTAGCGTGGCGGGCGGACGACCTTAAAGTACGTTACATCTACCTACAAATTTTCGTCATGGTAACTGGACATTTTTTAAATAGTTTTTCCAAAAAAAATCACATGATACTGAGTAAACCCTTAAATTTTTACTAGTGATTTTATAACACCCTGTAGAATAGTATAGAAATAATAAAGGTTTTATATATATAGCCCCAAATCAGGCAGTGAAGATATCTCACGCTATCGCGCACTATAGCACTAATATCTATCTTAGAGATTATAAACAACAAACAAACCCTATAGCCCATTGAGCCGCTTCAGGGATGAAGTTCTATCTAGCAGAGTATCGTGAGCAAAGATGAAGAAACCTATAAAATGGTTAGCATTATACGTCCGACCGAGGCGCTCTAGCCTACCCTGAATTAGGGCGATCGGGTTTCCTCAAGATGTTTTTCCTTCATCGTAAGAGCGTCGGATAAACGAACATATAAAGTCGAAATATTGAAATACATTGGTACGTGGCAGGATTCGAACCACGACCTCTAGGACACGAGGTGGCCGCCCAAGCCGTTACGCCACCGACGCCTTTCATTCATTAATCATTCTGTTAAAAAACAGCTGACATTAAATGAGCGCGATGCTCATTAGTAACCCTTTCGCAACTTCGGCGAATATGAGCAAATTGAACCTTTTTAGAGGTCAATACAGATCAGTATTAACACAGCATTCCTAACAAACATATTGCCAATGCTCGTGAAAGGGTTAAATGATAACATTTAACAGCATATTCAACAAAAGAGAATTCAGAATTTTGAGTTTGCCATCCAATTTTTTTTAGTACCTACTAATAAAATCTCCTTCAAACTTTTTTTGGATAGACTGTACCCAACAAATTTAACAAAAAAATCCAATGTAAGGTACCTTGGTACCACAATGTCGAAATCGCGTTTTTTCTCGGCTTTCATCCAGCAAGGTATATTTTTTAAAGTACTAAACTGATTTCGATACAATTTATATGGAACTACTCTAAAGTTTTCATTTAAAATCTGTTCACAATCGGCGAAAAACACAACGTATTTCCACACAAAAAATACAGTCGAATTGAGAACCTCCTCCTTTTTTGAGTCGGTTAAAAGTACCAAAAAGACAGACGGACATACTTTCATATGTATAATATTAGTAATTTATGGATAACGTAGTTTTGAAACATTAATTGTATGTACGAGCTAATCATTTTCATAGGTTTCATCATCCGTCCTAGTACCAGCTAAATTTGCTTATCTGTCCCAGCTTATGGTACAGCTCGCGCCAAACTTTATTACTGATCTGAACTGTGATGCGAGTGCTCACTGCGCCGGTATAACCGAGCAGTAGGCACCTTTACGTCCTACTAACACCCAAAGTTTGCTAGTGCGACGCGTCTTGCGACCAACTTCAGAGCCGTAATAAAGTTTGGCTCGAGCTGTACCCCGCTAGAGCTTCATGCCTTAGAGGGCGTTTCCAAACTGCTCAACTCGGCATGACGCGGATTTTTTGTGTGCCGATTACAAGCCTTTATCTGACTGTTTAAAAAGGAGGGTAATGTTTATCTTTAAAGTTTGCTATGCTAAACACAAATCAGTCCATATCTAACAGAAAAACAACTGACTGACACATGACATTGGCGTTCAATTACAAACTTAACTACACAGGGTCCCAGACACACATACTGCAAGTCAGCTGCTTTGCAGTTACTAGGCGCAACTTACTAGGAGAACTGCATTCAAACTGCGAATTTGCAGCTGGCTTGCAGTCCGTGTGCCTGGAGCCTTACGAAGACTTGAATTTAGTTAAAATTTAATGGGTGCATAAAAAGATATAGATTCGAAAACTAGTATATTTAGAGAGCTCTTTTAGTCAAAAATAACATGATAATACAAACCATATTCATTCTTGTTTTCTCTGTAGTTTTTTTATACAAAATAATAGCGTTGCAAGCGTTTTATAGTTTTATAGCGTATTTAAATATCATGATTGTTTTTCATTTTGGCAAGAGTAATAGTTGTGCATTATACATCTCTTAATAGTAAAAACAAAGACGCTGTCTGCCTCTGTCTGTTTCTCCGGTTACTTCATATGAACCACGCAACGGAATTTGATACGATTTTCACTAATAGAGAGAGGTTCACAGTCCTCTCAAGACTAGCTTTTTCCTGCGGCTTCGCAATCAGTACACAATACAATTGAGCGGTGAATACAAACTAGTCTCCTTACAGATCCATCAGTATAGACATCCATAAACTCGAGTTTAAAATATTAGTGTGATGTGATACAGAAATTTTATAAAAGATAACAGCTTACCATTTTGTCCTTAGTGTCGCGCTGTGCGAATAGACAGATATATAGTGTGAGTGAGATAACATGACACCGGCCGCCATTTACAAATCGTATCTTTATCTGTACGGGTTACTATCAATCAAATCGTGTCACAGAACACCCACCACCACGAGAAGTGAAATGCTCGTGCGCAGCTGTCTGTCAAGCATTTGCACATTTTTGTGTCCATTCTGGCTATCAAGCCATCCTAACTACGCGTTAACTAGTCGCGATCAAGTCATTGACATGTAAGCTGTGTTTCGCCGTTAGTGTTGCCAGGCGTCCAGATAAAGCCGTAGCTTTTTTTTTGTCCGGCCAAATTAGACGAGGTCCGGCCTGTCCGGCTTTTGTTAGGTTGTTTAGATTTCATTGTTCATTTCATTTATAATCAATTACGTAAATTAAGTGCACTAGTAGTCACTCGACCATGACTGTCCAGACAGTTAGACTAATTGCGCACGTTTAAGACTAACTGACTAACTAATGAACTAAACTTAGTCATGTCTAAAGCAGACTTCAACTATTTAGGGAGTCAGGCTTTTCTACCAGAAGTCCGGCTAAACTGGCTGGTTTGTCCGGTTGTAAGATCTGGCAACCCTATTCGCCGTGGTTTAAAGTAGTTTAAACCTTATCCACGGCCGAAAACAGTTTACAAATCAAAGACTTGATCACGACTAGTTAGCGCGTAGTCGCGACTCGTTTTAATGGGCATAGAAATGTGGAAATGCTTGAGACAGCTGCGCAAGAGTTATTGATTGATTGATTGATTGAAAACACTTTAAAGCACACCATATAAGAGAAGATAAAAAGGATACAATGATTAAGTAAGTTGTACATATAGGCGGTCTTATCGCTAACAAGCGATCTCTTCATTATAGGTTTTTATAGGTAGCTTATAGGTTTTTTATGATTTATTATTAATGTATTAGTATACTGTCGCGGTACACAGACTGGTGAGGGCCCGGCAGAATATCAGCGTTATGGGCATTCACCTATAACATATGCTGAGCCAGGGCCTTTTCACTGGCCTGCCACTAACTGCAATTTTATTGTATTTTATTGTTTTTATTAGTAAGTAGCTAGAAGTTAGTCTTAGTGGTGTAATCTTCTTTTTTTTTACTTAATTGTTACCAAAGTTTTACTTATTGCTTTTTGTGCCTGGTCGGTGAATAAACGGTTTATATATCTATCTTCCAGTGCACTTCTCGTGGCGGTGAGTTTTCTGTAAAGCGTGTTTTTAAAGTACAGCTCCAAGGATGACACTAAATACCTATTTTAAACGTTGTACTTCAAAGGCATACTACATATACTATTCTATTTAAGGCGAGGCATTGGAACAGTTGTCTCTGTATTTTTCTTTATGTGTAAAGAGTAAAGAAAATAACCACACTTTTGAACTTTTTCATTTGTCTCCGTCTTTTTCTTTACGTGTAAAGAGTAAAGAAAATAATCATACTTTTGCACTTTTTCAATGCTTCTTCGTTTCAATTAAAAACTGCAATTAATAAAAAAAAACATCTGGCATATTGAAGTGTGTGTGTTTTTTTATTATTATTTAAAATTGGTAAGCCCTTGGCATCATCTCACCTGATGGTAAGTAACGTTGATGCCGAAGATCGAAGCGGGCTTATCAAGATTCCCCAATGCAATGTGTTTAGACTAATCAACTAAGAATATTTAGAGATATTAAAACGGTCGGGTTTGCCTGTAGAATGCAAATCTTTTGTTTCAAAATAGGTTTATTAGTAATATTTTTTCTGTTATAAAAGTGAACAAATCGCGTTTCTGCAACTGTCATTTTTTTTATCCACAATTGGTAAGTACTTGGCATCATCTCACCTGATGGTAAGGGGGCGTCCATTAATCGCGTCATACGTTTTTGGCTTGTTTTAGACCCCCCCCTCCCCCATGGTGATCTTTGGTGATATTTTCAGGACCCCCCCCCCCCCATCCAATATGACGTGTATTTTTTTCGATAACTAAAGAACAGTTTTCTAACAAATGAACCTATACAGCGCGCGAATTTTAAAAACTCTGATTTTGACAGTTTGGTTAATTGAAGGGCGGAAAACTATTATTTTTATTTTATTGACTATAATACAGTATAGCACAGATGAAAAAAAAAATACACGTGATACGTGTCCATACCCCCCCGTCCCCTGTGGTGATCATTGGTGATTTTTTGCTGACCCCCTCCCCCCCCTATACAATATGACGCGATTAATGGACGCCCCCTAAGTGACGATGACGCCGAAGATGGAAGCGGTCTTACCAAGATCCCCCAATGCAATGGGGATCTGGCTATCTTATCTTCATGCCGGAACACATCAATGCTGTCAACATTGATGTTTTGGCGGCAAGACTTAGATAAGATGGTGGTAGCTAGCCAGGCGGGCTTAGAAAATGCCCTACCACCAACCAAACCGAGTCTTACAAGTTGACCCCGCCGTGAATCGAACCCGCGACCGCCTGGTGTGAAGCGAATGGCCTAACCATTACGCTACGTAGGCGGTTAAAATGAAGTTATTGAAATGAAGAATAAGGTTACGAAATATCACTTTCATATGTTTTGTAATTGCTGAGAAAAATCGAGATCCTTGCGACCAAAGTTTCCAATGCGTCGCCTTAATACGAGTACCTATTCAAAGATATATAAGTCATGCAGCGAGTGTTGTGACATCTTTTTCTAAACAATTACATACAAGCCAGCAATTTCAATAAAGTATTACAAATTAACTAGCTAGTTACTAAGGAACCATCTGTTACATTAACAGATAACATCTTACACTCCATATTTTTATGCTAAAAATACAAACACTGGAATATTTATACTATTTAACTACACACGTATATATTAGGTACAATTTATTGTTATAATACTGAATCACAAACAACATTAAAATGTTGAATTTAAGTCAAGCATATTTTAAAATAAAATACATATTATAGTAAATGGGAATGTCAAAACTAACGATTAATTCTATTTGCACACCAAATAAATTTTATATGGCAACCCTACTTCGCATACCTGAACGCTGGCAACATTGCCCATAACTACTTTCTATCTGGCACCATGCGGAAGCGCTACATAAGACTTGAACTGGGTGGGATGCCCGATAGATTTATAGCGGCAATTTGATTGGTTGGAATATAAGTTTTCTAAACTCATAGAAACAGTACACTGGAAACGAAACAATGTCCAAAAACATAACTTTAGATGCCTAATGACAATTTGTTTAGTAGTGTAAACTCCGCATAACGAACTTTAATTTAACTTCACTCCCTAAAACGTAGAGATTGCCCGACTTTGGTTGGTTTACTTTACTATCCATAATTTACTACAATCTGCTTAGCGAAACGGCCACTCTCAATAGCGACACCATCCGATAAGATTAGAACGAACCGAAATTTCTAAGACATGCCGTTGCATGTGTTCTGTTGTTTTTATTCATCATCATATCAGCCGAAAGACGTCCACTGCTGGACATAGGCCTCCCCCAAGGATTTCCACGACGACAGGTCCTGCAATGCCCACATTCAGCGGCTTCCCGCGACCTAACTACGCTTTCGCCACTCTAGAACTTGTTTAGCAATTCTCTGAGCTATGTCGATTTCCTACGGATCTCCTCATTTCTGATTCGATCGCGTAGGTAAATTCCAAGCGTAGCTCGCTCTATCGCCCTTTGGGTGACCTTGAGCCGCCTTATGAGGCCCATAGTAAGAGACGTCGTCTCAGTTCCGTATGTCATGATTTTTATTATTATTAAGAATTTGAGTGCGCTTGACTGCAACTCACTTGATGGAAAGTGAGATGCAAGCGAGGATGTTACACGCAAACTCTTTTCACTCCGCCTAGAAAACCCCCAAATTGTATAAATGTTTATGTTATTGCCTAGTAAGTGTTTAGTTTTACCGCACCCTGGACACTTCATACAATGGGCGAGATATGACATTTCTAAAAACAAATGACAAAACAAATGAAATCAAGGCGAAATTCTATACGTTCAAGAAACAAACTTAAACCAATCTGTATCAATCTGAGTGACAAGGGGGTGAGGTCGCAATCTAGAGAGCGGCAGGGAGTGTCCATACTCTATGTTAGTACTAATATATATACTTTGGTATTACTTTCATTCATCTTCACTTCACGTGGGTATACGTTGTATTAGGGGATCAGACTGCATCAAAAATAAATTCTGAAATATGATTTCCTAAATTGCTCTCCTCTTGAAGTTTCAAAAAAACTTACTTGTTTTGTTTTTCCATCTCGTCTTTAATTTTAAATTGATCAAATTCATAAAATAAGTTCGTCAATGACGCTAAAAATCTATGACGTCACTTGTGGGTATTTCAAATATTTTAGAATAAAATTTCGTTTTTGACAGATCATAAAAAGTAACTCAAATGACTAGCAGTCCTCTCCCCTATTATCATTTAGTTTATACACTACTATAATAAACTTACTCTCTGACCATGGTGAGTAAAAAATGGCGACGAAAAAGTTTCAATAGAACGCGCGATACACAAGGGATAAAAGTAATCTTAGATGGAAGACGCTTTGCATTCAATATGTCTACTGTGTGTTCAATTTAAGAAAAAAAAAGGGATGCCTAGATGGCCTACTTCTGCTTTTCTACTTCCCATCATATAACTAAAACCCTAAATAACGCTATAAAATACTCAGTCCCTTAAGCTTCGCTATACAGAGTTTACACCGTTTGTGACGGATAACCTTACCTCAGCACAAAGTTGTGCCGAGTACCATGTAGCTGGAATTGCGAGAAAGTAGTGATGCTGTCACTTTCTCGAACTTGGTGTTAGAACGAGACGATTTCTTTAAGTCCCACGTCTACCGAGGCGCGAGGGGGAAACAGCAGTCATGTATTACGCAACAGTACTATGTTAAGGGGTCTCTTGTGCGTGTTGTTTCGAACAGTACACAAAAAAGATTACACTATAACACTTGTTTTCTCTATCTCCTGCTACAGGGAAATGTTTCTGGTTAAAACAAAATCCCGTGATCTATGTGATCTGTAGCCATTAAACGTACTTCTTCTTCTGTATGTGCGCGCGCAGCGAGGCAGTTGTAAAAAATAAAACGAAACTTTCCCTTCTCCACCCGCGCGGGGAATGCCTTCCGTCTGCTTCGGAAAACAAAACGTTAGTTCCTTTCCCTCTAATATGGTTGATAGGAGCGATGGCTGAATCTCGTGTTATACTCGTAACCGGGTGATATCCATGTGCACTGGCCTTACTCTTGTCAAAGGTATTAATGACATTCAATGATAATGTATAACTTCTCGTGTCACGTTGTTTTCATGTTCTAATGACATAATTGGTTTTATATCAAGGATTGGACTCTGACGTTATTAACTAATGATTGTTTATTTCTTGATATTTCACAAATGACATTATGTAATTTTTAACTATTTTATTACTATCAGATGTAATGTAATTTACACCTATTTTGAATAAATATCTTGTATCTTGTATTTATGTGTATGGCCACGCCCTAATGTTTCGAAGATATATTTTTTTGTATACTGTTTCGAAAAAACAGTCGCAGGCTGTCATTTCTTGATATTTCACAAATGACATTATGTAATTTTTAACTATTTTATTACTATCAGATGTAATGTAATTTACACCTATTTTGAATAAATATCTTGTATCTTGTATTTATGTGTATGGCCACGCCCTAATGTTTCGAAGATATATTTTTTGTATACTGTTTCGAAAAAACAGTCGCAGGCTGTCATTTCTTGATATTTCACAAATGACATTATGTAATTTTTAACTATTTTATTACTATCAGATGTAATGTAATTTACACCTATTTTGAATAAATATCTTGTATCTTGTATTTATGTGTATGGCCACGCCCTAATGTTTCGAAGATATATATTTTTGTATACTGTTTCGAAAAAACAGTCGCAGGCTGTCATTTCTTGATATTTCACAAATGACATTATGTAATTTTTAACTATTTTATTACTATCAGATGTAATGTAATTTACACCTATTTTGAATAAATATCTTGTATCTTGTATTTATGTGTTTGGCCACGCCCTAATGTTTCGAAGATATATTTTTTTGTATACTGTTTCGAAAAAACAGTCGCAGGCTGTCCCCCTACTGCCATGCTACAATACGATTCCCAATAGTAAACTATTACTTGGACCAATTAAACAAACAATAATGAAAGTGATAACTATTCCTTACATCTCTCAGATCAAGCAAGGAGGTCTGACTTTATTTTATGGCTCCGGTCTTCTTTTTGTTTCTGGGGCTATTAAGACTTTACAGCGCGACGAGCCTAGTGTTGCATTCGCGCCATTTCTCTTGCAGCTTCCTGTGCTCCTCGTACTGTTGCTCTGTAATTTGCTTCACCGTATTTGGAGGCTGCATCTGAACAAAAAAAAATAATTTACTAAAAACCTAAAAGCTTTTTGGTACAAGCTTTTATTTGAAAAAAAGTTTTTATGCATCAAAGTTATCGTCAATACGAATCAAACGAGCCCAAACTCGATGGGGTTGTGTCGTTTTATTGCGACGTTCTTAGGAACGACTCTAGCATCAGATCAGCTCCATGTCATCATAATATTGCATTGTCACGCGATATACATATGCATGCAAAATTTCAGCTTAATCGGAAACCGGGAAGTGAGTCAAATTTAACTTGCAAGACTTCATTACAGACACCGGGACAGGTTAAACTAAATTCAAGCTTGTAAAAAGATTATATTTTTACTTTAGTATGCATAATTATGGGGCTTCAGGCGACACCGGGACAGGTTAAACTAAATTAAAGCTTGTAAAAAGATTATATTTTTACTTTAGTATGATAATTATGGGGCTTCAGGCAGCTTTGCGCATCTGATCTGACAAACCCATTCATTCATAAAGGGTGAATAAATCAGTCATCAACATCACTTCAGCCAAAAGACGTCTACTGCTGGACATAGGCCTCCCCCGAGTAGGAGGTTTTGCCGTAATCGCCACGCTTGGCAGGCGGTTTTGTCGTAATCGCCACGCTTGGCATGCGGTTTTGCCGTAATCGCCACGCCTTGCAGGCGGGTTGGCGATCGCAGCGTGAAGTGTGGTGGCACAATACGCGGGAGGGACGCTGCAGCTCATCCTCCGGTTTTGATACTTAATCGCCTCTAACGAATAACTAGAACTAACTCCCTCGGGAAGAGATATGTGGTAGTATTCTGAGGCCATGACACAGACAAAAATAAATCAGTAACTGATGGGAAATAATGATTTTTCATTTTTCCTCCACCTAAAGGTTGTCTGGAAGAGATCGCTTCTTAGCGATAAGACCGCCCATATGTTCAACTGCCTCAATAATCGTATCTTTTTTTCCTCCTATGTTGTGCAATAAAGTGTTTTCTATCAATCAATCAAATACGAGGAAATAGCGAGAAAAGATTTTATTGTTTACCACACGTGGGCTAAATACAAATTTAATCACTGGCAACACACACAGGTCAAAGACCTTGGTCTTAAGACAGTGCAGTATTTGGGACGTGAAGAAATTGCGATGTATTTCTCGAAGTGTCTCGTAAATAGTTTTTCTGAAACATCTCCTTGGCATAAGTACTTGGCCAACGTGCGCTAAGGCGAGGCACTGATTGGAACATTTGTCTCTTGTCTTTTGCTTTACGTGTAAAGAGTAAAGAAAATAACCTCACTTTTGCAATTCTTCAATGTTTTTTTTTTCTTTTCAATTAAAAACTACAATTTATTTTAAGAAGATAAGACAGCCAGATCCCCATTACGTTGGAGAATCTTGGTAAGCCCGCTTCCGTCTTCGGCATCATCATCCCTTACCATTTGGTGAGATGATGCCAAGGGTTTATTAATCGTAGATTTAAAAAAATCCAACTATCACATTAAAGTGTGTGTCGCTAGACTAATCGACTAAGAAAATTTAGAGATACGAAGTCGGTCTGGTTTGCCTGTAGAATGCAAATTTGATATATTTTTTTCTGTTATAAAAGTTAACGAATCGTGTTTCTGCTACTGACAAAATGAAGTCATCGAAATGAAGAATCAGGTTGTAAAATATCACTTTCATATATTTTGTAATTGCTGAGAAAAATCGAGATCCCTACCACCAAAGTTTCCAATGCATCGCCTTAAGCCTTTTACGAACATAGGCAATATAGTTGCCAGGGATGGTGTGTCGACATTAATCTGTATTTACCTCGAATAAGGTTCAGTTTGCTCTTTTTCGCCGTAGTTGCGTTGCTCGTGAAAGGTTTAAAGCATTAGAAAGCACTTACCTTCATTTTCCTAGGATCCAAATTGGCGCTAAGGCTCTGCACGCCCTTAGCTATCTTGGACAGGGGAGACAGCACCATATCTCGCGTCGCACTAGAAACCGGACTGGCGATGTTTTTCAGCTGTTTTAGCGCTGACTCGCTGTGCGACTGCGCGATGTTTAGCGCCATCTCGTGCTGAGAGCTCGAACGATGGAACGAGCCGCCGCTAGACTCATCAAATATATCGCTAGAGCTGTGCGACAATTTCTGTGAAAGAACTAATGAGCTTGGAGGGTTGGGTTTGGTGTGATCCGCTTCCTCGACCTGTATTTCCGGTGTTTTAGATTCATTATCGAACGGATTTCTTTTGCTGACGTTACACGGCGTTTTTAGAGTTTGGTTTTGACTAGACGTCGTAGTTTCAACACCATCCGTCGTAACCGCTTCCTGGTTTTCGCTCGGCTCAATTTTGGAAGAGTATAGTGGATTTTCTATTAGTTCGCAGTCGTTTTCCGTGTTCTTTTTTGTCGTATTGCCGATGTAGTGTTGCGTGTTTTCGAAATTGTCGAGCGTCGGTTCGAATATGTTGGTTCTGTTTTCGTCATCGGAGGAGTAATCAGAGCTCATGCCGTCAGAGAGGCTCCCCTTCTTTTTATCAGGTTTCCCTCCGAGGGTAAAAATCTTTTTGGTGCGCGAGGCTCCTTGGTCGAATTTTAGTTGTAGGCTCGGTTTCGCGCGCGCGTTCAAAGAATGGCTAAATTTGTTCAACTTACTAAACTGTTCTGTCATGTTGTTCAGGGCTTTTGAACCTGTGAAGTAAGCAATTGCAAATTTTATTTTAAAAAAGCAACCGCTCTACTTAATTGATAAAAAATGAGGTTAATAGGATTCGACCAATATAACAGCTATGAACCGGCCCTATCCATACATTAATCTCATAAAAAATGAATCAAAGAATCATAAAAGCATGCGAATTTTTTAATAGTATTTAAAATATATATAATATAATTAGAATGAATAACAAAACGTTTAAGTTACGTTATGAATAATGATGCCTAAACCTTTATTCGTATGATTATAAGAGCCTACGACCGTGTGACCTCTTGGTCTCCGAAATACCGACTGAGAGGAAATCAGTGAATGCACACATTCTGTAGGCATCAAAACCGTTGTTCGCGTGGGCGGGTCTATAGCTGTTAATTGGTCGAAGTTAATAGCACAGAATTCGCAAGTAAAGAATATATGTACATAGAATGTGGACCAAGTTATTCTGGAAAGTTACTTGGTTTACATACAAGAGTAGCCTTAATTGTAGCAAATTAAACGTTGGCCATTTCATGAAACGGTGGTCGTAGAATTGGCCATTTCATGAAGCTGTAGTCGTAGAATTGGCCATTTCACGAAGCTGTCGTCGTAGAATTAGCCATTTCATGAAACGGTTGTGGTAGTATTGTCCATTTCATGAAACGGTCTTCGTAGAATTGGCCATTTTATGAAACGTTCGTCGTAGAATTGGCCATTTCATGAAACGGTCGCCGTATAATAGGTCATTTCATGAAACGGCTGTCGTATAATTGGCCATTTCATGAAACTGTCGTCACAGAATTGGCCATTTCATGAAACTGTCGTCGTAGAATTGGCCATTTCATAAAACTGTCGTCGTAGAATTGGCCATTTCATGAAATGGATTGACCAGATTATGAAATCACCGGACATATCATGCGAAACGAACGCAACCTGAACTACGAAATTACCAAATACATATATTTCAAGTCTCGTCTACGTAAATGCTACTTTATTTCATACCGACAATAACGACAGTCTAAGAATCTACACTCAACTAAACTCGATATCAATATACAGCTTTACAGATGAACTAAAGATCTGGTGGTCCTTGTGCCCTGCGAACCCAGCGGGCCCTGCGAAGGACTAGGTCATCAATCACAAGTCTCGTCTACGTGAATGCTAATTTATCATGAGATAAATTGAAAATGAACTGACAATAAGAATCTACCCTGAACTATACTCAAAATCTATTGATTTCAGAGATAAACTAACGGTCTGGTGGTCCTTTCGCTCACTTGTGCCTCGCAATCTCTGCGATCCCTGCGCGCCCTGCGAAGGGCTGGGACTGGGTATCAGTAACCACCGCGGCTTCAAGTTCTTGCTGAGTTGCATTATTTGCTCTAACACCGAGTTGGTTGACGTTACTATTGTGTCTAACGTTACAAAAAGGAAAACAAAAAAAAATGTAAAAAAAATAATATATACGTAGGTTGGATACTTTTGAATGTCAGGTCGAAAAAATAAAGCAGGGTGAATTATTTTAGACTAAACAACATATAAAGTTTTTATAGAGATAGTATGTGTAAAAAACCGGTAAAGTGCGAATCAGAACCGCGCACAAAAGGTTCCGTACCATCATACTAGATGGCGCTAGTTTCTTCACGTTTCAAAAAATAACACGTTTTTGTATGGAGACTTTTAGTTTTTCTAATTTTTAGTATTTGTTGTTATAGCGGCAACAGAAATACATCTGTGAAAATTTCAAATGTCTAGCTATCACGGTTCATGAAATACAGCCTGGTGACAGACGGACAGACAGACGAACGGACAGCGGCATCTTAATAATAGGGTCCTGTTTTTACCCTTTGGGTACGGAACCCTAAAAACATATCTAAAAACACTTTCGAACTGCAGAATCAGCCGAACTTTATAAAGTGAAAAAATAGGCAAAAATCAATAACAAATTTAAAAATAACAAGACGTTTTCCGAGCTGTAAATAAGGTGACAATTTGTCAAAAAAAATCTTTTTTTAATAATAATTATGAATTCCTTATTCCTAATTAATTTTTGAGTAGGTTAAATTGCATGAAAAAAAAAACATATTTCAGCATGTTTACAGTTTTTTTTAACAAGGACATAGGACAGATATAACATTTTTTTAGAAGCTTTACTGACATGACATTGCCGCCCTACACTTTCGTTTTTTGACAACATACGCAAAAAAACAAATGAATTTGATAAATGAGGACCGGGACCTAGTTATTGAGGGCCCTGCGAAAAAACATTAAAAATTCTGTACTGGCACAGTTTGACACAACTTTGATGTCCAATCGTTCGCTCTATTCCAATTTCCGACACTAGGTAGCCGAACCGTGAACATGTGAACAATGTATATGGAGCTTTATTGCATGCGCTGTTGGCACATTATTGCTTGCAATGCATTATGCGATCCTAGTTCTGTCTAGCTCACACAATTCTCAATAAACCAATGACGGTGCAAGATTTCAGCGCGTTGAGTATTGGTGGAGCGACACTTCCCGCGCTACTAAAGTTGTTCTACTATGCAGGTACATCGGGGAGAATTATTTTCTCTGTCAAACATACATTTATTTATACGACATTTAGGCGACAGATTTACGCTTTACTTTTCTCTTGTACCTGTAAGCACTAGCTAGTGAGTTAGTTAGCTTAAAGAGCTAACCTTTGCGTTGTTTTGATACGAGTAAGATTCTCCTTACCTATTCCTTTCTAGCTCCGAAACACAGATGACATACTAACAGATACTGCACTTCTTTATAAAACGAAAATACCTCCGCATTTATTCACCTACTCTTACCTACGTAGGTATTAAGGCGCTCGACTTAGCGGTCATAACTGCGTCCACGGGCGGCGCGCGAATTGCGGCGGCGACTGTACGGCGTTCTAGCGCTGACGATCGGAGCCGCGCCAAGTGTAGGTACCTATCTCGCCTGCTCGACGGAGTGATGGGGTCTGTCCGATATCTAGAGGCCCCCTAGCCAGCCCAGCACACTTAATTGTCGCCAACATTTCCTAGACCTCATAGTTTAGTTCCTTTTTTTATATTGTGTTTGTTTTTTTATAATTTTTAAGCTCAGTTTTTTCATGTTTTTATAATTTGTTAATATTTTTTTAACTAGTGTGTACAATAAAGAGTACTTAACTTTATCTTATCTTATATTTTATGTCTTGACTACCTTTTTACCACTGCTTCGCCCGCGTGGACGTCCGTTTTTATGACTGTATTTGAGGGTGAGACATGAGTTTTCTCCAGATCCCTCAGAAACTATATCGTGATACTCTGATTAACAGTCTATGCCAATTCCCACCCCCTCAACCGATTCTAATTCTATACAAAAAATCACTTCAATCCGTTGTGCCGTTGCGACGCCTATGTGCGCGAGCGTGGAAATGAGTTTTCCCCAGATCCCCCTGGGAACTATGTCAGTATATTCTAATTAGTAAATCTTGTCATTTGCCATCCCTACAACCGCCTCTGTGCAAAAAATCACTATCCATTGCTCCGTTGCGATGTTAAAGATAATTTCTTTAACATCGCGTATTTTTTTTAGTTCTCTCAGGAACTGCATCGGACTATGTTGCATTCACGGGATAAAAAGTAAACTAAGTGACACAGGCTACCTGCATGCCAAATTTTATCAAGATTGGTCGAGGTGTCGAAGCGTGAAAAGGTAACAAACAAACACATTTATAATATTAGTAAGGATTCTAATATATCTCAAAACAACGGGCAGAAAACTGCTCCTACGCAGAATGTCCCTTTCCCAAAATGTCTCCTAGTAGCAAAAGGTCCCTTTCTTCTTCTTAGCGAGTCGAAGATACTTTGTGTCACTTTTGTAATTTTATTTATGATAGCATTTGTTAGTCTAAAGAACATAACAAATACACATTATAGTTTTTTTTTTTTATCCACAATTGGTAAGCCCTTGGCATCGTCTCACCTGATGGTAAGTGACGATGATGCCGAAGATGGAAGCAGCCTTAAAGATTTCTTAACGCAATGGGAACTGCCTATTTTATCTTCATGCCGGAACACATATGTATATGCTGTTAGCATTGATGTTTGGTGGCAAGACTTCAATAAGATGGTGGTAGCTAGCCAGGCGGACTTAGAAAACGCCCTACCACCAACCAAACTGTTTACTGTTATTATTTTCCTCAAACAAGGAGACCGTTTCAGAAAGGGACGTTTTGTTCCCAATCCCAAGGAACTTTTGCAAAAGGGACATTTTGCGAAGAAGCCAAATAGTTTATATATGTTTTTCACACAAAAAGTTATTATTTTTTAAACACTAGGAGACTGTTTCAGAAAGGGACTTTTTGCTCCCAAGGGACCTTTTGTAATTTAAAAGGGACATTTTGCGAAGAAGCCAAATAGTTTATATGTTTTTCACACAAAAAGTTATTATTTTTTAAACACTAGGAGACTGTTTCAGAAAGGGACTTTTTGCTCCCAAGGGACCTTTTGTAATTTAAAAGGGACAATTTGCGAAGAAGCCAAATAGTTTAAATATATTTTTTACAAAAAAGTTAATATTTTCTTAAAACAATTAGACCGTTTCAGAAAGGGACTTTTTGCTCCTAAGGGACCTTTTGTAAAAGGGACATTTTGCGAAGAAGCCAAATAGTTAAAATATGTTTTTCACAAAAAAAAAATTAAACTAGAGACTGTTTCAGAAAGGGACTTTTTGCTCCCAAGAGACCTTTTGTAAAAGGGACATTTTGCGAAGAAGCCAAATAGGTAGTTTAAATGTTTTTCAAAAAAAAAATATTTTTTTTTAAACTAGAGACTGTTTCAGAAAGGGACTTTTTGCTCCCAAGAGACCTTTTGTAAAAGGGACATTTTGCGAAGAAGCCAAATAGTTTAAATATATTTATCACAAAAAAGTTAATATTTTCTTAAAACAATTAGACCGTTTCAGAAAGGGACTTTTTGCTCCCGAGGGACCTTTTGTAAAAGGGACATTTTGCGATGAAGCCAAATAGTTTAAATATGTTTTTCACAAAAAAGTTGCAAATCAATTCCAAGTGAAGTTTACTCACCAACATTCCTAATGTCCGCGACTAGTTGCGTCTCGCTCACATTCTTAGTGAGTGTGGGTAACCGCGATAGGTCCAGGTACATTGAGGACTTGCCGTTGCAAGACTGGCCTTGATTGGGATGGATCTGAAAACGAAATCGATACATAATATCTACATTTTCATGGCAAAGTAACAGATTCTAAGACATAGCTGAGAAAATCAAACTATATAAAAATTACACTATATCTGTCTCACTCTCTCTACAGCAACCTACAATAGGAGTATGATACTCAAACGTGTGACAGAATTTCCCTCTGAAGATGTTATAGAGACACTTTGCTTTAAGGTGTATCGATAGGTGATCCCTAGGAGTAGATCGCCCGCTAGCTGATACAAAAGTAATAAGCTTACCAAATTAATTAAAAATAATTTTCGAAAAACCTAAAAACTTTTGGTACAAGCTTTTAATATTGCATTGTCACGCGATATACATATGCATGCAAAATTTCAGCTTAATCGGAAACCGAGAAGTGGGTCAAATTGAACTTGCAAGATTTCACCCGAACGAACATACATACATACATACATTGCAAGTTAATTAAAAGCTTTTAAAAAAACCTTCCTTTTGGATAGTTGGGTCAAAATATATCCTATGTCTCTCACAGGCCTTCTGGTATGGTGATAAGGTTCAGATTAGCTTATGGGGTGTTTTGCAAAGAAAATGCGTATGTGCTTTGCGACGGTTTATTGCTAACTGAACTACAAATAAGAAATTGTCTTTTTAAACTAGACAGAGACTCGTGTGAATGTGTTTGTGGACTGGTTATTAGAAGTATATTGAAATGGTAGCTACTAAGCGCAACATACCGCCCACCAAAAACAGGGTTTTTCAATTTAAATTAGAAAAGCTACATGCTAGATCACGCATTCCATTACAAATTTTCAGTATTACAAACACTGTGACACTTCAACTATAAATTATTTAAAATTTTAGCAAGTGTACAAACAATAAACATAATTGACTCACTGAAATTCGCATTATATTACTACGGCATTACGTCACTTTACTTTGCAGGTATACTCGATGCTACTTTATGTTCCAATTTACTAGAATGTTTTCTCAGCTCAGAATTAGAAATATTACAAAATCTGCCGCCCACCTTGAAGAGATTTTTAACATTAAGGTTGAAATTCATATTTTTCATCTCTTTCTCGTTGGTTCCTAATTTTATTTATCTTCTCTTAATTTTTCTTCGTTTTCTGTAATTCTTTCAGTGCTTTCTCTCTTGTGTTTCCTTCTGTATATATCGATATTTCGTCTCTGATATGCAGTTACACTACGCATTGTCCTTCTTATACAATCATTCTTGTTAATCTTTTGATGCCTCTCTTCGTCTCTTGTCATTCCTTTGATTGTGTTCATTTTTGTTTTCTATAACCTTTCCTGAATATCGTCAATGTCAACGTAATGGTGCATTACAATATTAATATCATCTGAAGAAGTGTTTCTATCGAGGTTGCCAAATATAATCCAACCAAAGCTTGTATTCTGTGCACAGGGAGAGCCTGGTTGTACTTTGATTATGTCCTTCTTCAAAATATTTGCGTAAACTTCTACGCCTAGTAGCATGTCTATTCGTCCTGGTTGGTGGAAGTTAGGGTCAGCCAGGGGAATATTGTCCAAGTGAGGCCACTGATGCATTGCATTTGAGATCTGTCTTGCTGGGAGTTGTGTTGTCAATGGTGTATTCAATACATATGCCATTACATTGAGCTTGAATTTGTTGTCATATCTCGATAGGAGCTCAAGTTTCATGACGTTGTTTACAGGTATTTGTGTTGAGCCGATACCAGTGCTTGTTCCTCGAACAGGTATGCGCTTGACTTTTAACAGTTGTGCTGCTCGTTCGCTTATGAAATTAGCTTGTGACCCTTGATCTATTAAGGCACGTAGTATTGTGATTTGTCCATTTTCATCCTTCACAGGTATCATTGCAGTAGCTAAGAGTGCTGTTTGATTCTTAGCTATGAAATGTGAGGTTATTGCAACGTCTGCTTTTTGGTTATCCAATGGGTTCTCTAATAAATATTCCACTTGAGTATGATGAGCTTGTGTGTCTTCTGCTTGGGTCAGTCTTTTTTCATGAAGCAATGAATGGTGACGTCGTTTGCATATTCTGCAGGTCATTTGAAGACGACATCTTAGTGCAGAATGTCCTGGGAACAGACAGTTATAACATAGACTTTCAGTCTTAACAAACTCACTTCTCTCTGAAGGTTGAAGCTTTCCGAATACCTTACAATGGCTTAGAGTGTGATTTCCATTACACATAATACAAGTCTTCGTCGTTGGTAGTAATGGTGACATTACATGATACGATTGTTCTTTAATTGTTTTATTCTCTCGTACTATTGTAGTAGTAGATGTTAATAATTGTAAAGTACGAAATTTGGACTCCAGAAAGGTTTTCATTTCTTGCCAGCTTGGTAAAATATCAGAATCTTGCTTGTAAGCTGATTGCTCCCACTCTCTGTGTGTCTCTGGATCCATTTTTTGAACTATTAGAAATGTTATCATAGGATCCCAAGAGTCGGTCGATACGTTAAAGTTTCTTAGGCTGTGTAAACATTCATTTGTGGTATCAAGCAAACTTTGAATTTGATTAATTGTAGGTGTACTGACCTTCTTTTGTCCAAATAACCTTTTAAGTATATAAGAAACAGTAAGTCGCTTATTTCCGTACCGCTGCTTGAGTATACTCCATGCCTGATAATAGTTTGTTTCCGTAACTTGTATATGTTTCAACAAAGCTTCTGCTTCACCCCCGACGCTAGATTTCAAATATTGTAATTTCTGAACCTGACTTAATGTTGCATTTTTGTGGACCAGCGAAGTGAACAATTCGTAAAATGTTTGCCATTCTTCATAATTACCAGAAAATTTTGGTAGTTCTATTTTTGGTAACCGAACTTGCGGTTGTGCATCACATACTCCCGTTGTATTTGTTTCCATTTTTACAGGTGTAAGTGTCAATAGCATATCCTTCAGATCGCCGAACAACCGTAAGTACAAATCTTCTATGACAAAGTAGTCTTCATTCAAGAAGTAAGGAATTTCTCCTCTTTGTTCCTTAGTAGTGCATTTCACGAGATCTTGATGTGTCGCCTTAAATGTGCGCCAATAGTCACCAACTAATTGTAGTGATCCTTCTAGGTAACCCTTTGTAAGCTGTCCTTTCTGGCATTTTTGTAATGTTACTTGTGATTTCTGAAGACGATTTGCAGTTTCTTCGAGTAAACTCAGTAGCTGATCCCTTTGAGCACTCATTTTTACCAAAAAGTTACTAGCAGGTTACTATTCTTTAGTCCAAAACTGTAACTCAAAGTTTCATAAACATTCGATCACTATTCACTCAATTACCAATTATTATATTTTTCTTTAACGCGAGACACCTGACGCGCTCTGGAATGTAGGTCATCTATTGTTCACTTCGATACCGGCCGGCTGGGCAAGTAGGTACAATCCACGCGTTACTATCCGGCTCGTATTCGACCATATGGTATGGTGATAAGGTTCAGATTAGCTTATGGGGTGTTTTGCAAAGAAAATGCGTATGTGCTTTGCGACGGTTTATTGCTAACTGAACTACAAATAAGAAATTGTCTTTTTAAACTAGACAGAGACTCGTGTGAATGTGTTTGTGGACTGGTTATTAGAAGTATATTGAAATGGTAGCTACTAAGCGCAACACCTTCCTAAAATCCATCTAACCGTTTAGGCTACAGGCTCAGCTAAAGAAACAAGCATACATACATCATATCATCTCATATACGTCCCCACCGAGGGCCTCGAACCTACCCTGAATTAGGGCGATCGGGCCTTAGTCGACCAAGCGGGCCCAGTGAGGGTTGCATAAGTACATCTTATATATAAAATTCTCGTGTTTACAATGTTCGTTCCCGTACTCCTCCGAAACGGCTTGACCGATTCTCATGAAATTTTGTGAGCATATTGAGTAGGTCTGAGAATCGGCCAACATCAATTTTTTTTAGGGTAGGGTAGTGTAGGGCAGGGTTGGGTAGTGTAGTCTAGGGTAGTGTAGTGTAGTGTAGTGTATGTAGGGTAGGGTAGGGTAGTGTAGGGTAGGGTAGTGTAGGGTAGGGTAGGGTAGTGTAGTGTAGTGTAGTGTATGTAGGGTAGGGTAGTGTAGGGTAGGGTAGGGTAGTGTAGTGTAGGGTAGTGTAGTGTATGTAGGGTAGGGTAGTGTAGGTTAGGGTAGTGTAGGGTAGGGTAGTGTAGTGTAGGGTAGGGTAGGGTAGGGTAGGGTAGGGTAGGGTAGTGTAAGGTAGGGTAGGGTATGGCAGTGTAATGTAATGTAAGGCGGTACGTAGTTCGCCGGGACAGCTAGTAGATACATATAAATACATACATACATACAACCGACAAACATTACCCACTATTTTGGACAGTCGGGTAAAAAAGTGAAAAAACACGGTTTATGAGCGTTCGGTGAAACTGGAGAAGGATACTCGAGAATACGGCTCTGTTGCTTTTATGGAATGAGTCAGTAAAAGTATACACGAAGACCCCCCCCTAAAGTTATGCTGAATGCTCTTAATTCGTTGCGCGAGTGTACGCGTCAGTCCGTACTTCTCTGAGGCATGGTTTTTTGTAATAGTGTGAGTGAGTGTGGGACAGGGAACGACAGATAATATGACTATTAATTATAGTGCGCTTTGAGATGGTAGCCTCTTTACACAATCGGTGTGCACTCACAAAAATGCAAGAACCATCTCTCGCTGATTTGCCTTTATATATGTGAAAATCAAAAGCTTGGCTCGTAGAACAAATTTCCTTTGTGGCAGTAAAGCTCTCGAGTGGGACCGCGCACTGGAATACGTAGGAAAGAACACTGAAATACACGGGTTGTAAAAAAAACGGTAAAGTGCGAGTCCGCGCACAAAGGGTTCCGTACCATCATACTAGATGACGCTAGTTTTTTTACGTTTAAAAAAACACGTTTTTTGGTTGGAGACTTTAATTTTTTCTATTTTTTTGTATTTGTTGCTATAGCGGCAACAGAAATAGATCATCTGTGAAAATTTCAACTGTCTAGCTATCACGGTTCATGCATGACATACAGCCTGGTGACAGACGGACAGACCCTTTGGGTATGGAACCTTAAAAAGCACGAGTGAAATTTTGTAAGTGCTCAGGATATGTATCGTAGATGTTTTTTTTAATATTTAACCTGATTGAGGAGGATGTATGTTAGCTCGATCCTAATTAACCACTTCAAAAATCCATTCGTACTTTTTTACACCCTAAATATTACAACATGCCACACGATTAGCACTTGCCGTGTGGCATATTGTAATATAGTAAAGTTTTATAGTAAAATGTTCGGTAAATTACCTTGGTCTTCTTCTTCTCGAGTTTGACGCCATCGTGGAAGGGTATGGGCGGCAACTTGGCGACGTCACGCGCCACCAGTATCGACTCGCAGATGGAGTGCAACGATTCTGCAACAACACAGCCACAAACACTTATTGGGGAATACTGGCGCGCTGCGGTGTTCTCGGTATGCGTACGCCCGGACCGGGGAGTCACAGGCATCCAAATCCTTACTAATATTATAAACGCGCAAGTTTTTATGTATGGATGTTTGTTACTCTTCATGTCGCAACAGATAAACGGATCGGATGAAATTTGGTTGGTAGACAGATTCGGACCTGGATTAATTATATAGGCCACTTTTTTCCACGCTCGCGAACCGCGCCGCCACTGTGCACCCTCGAAGACAGTCATAGAAACTATGTTCACGCAAGCAAAGCCGCTGGCAAAAGTGAGTTTCAAATATAAAAATGATCAGATTTTTTTGTTAACGTAGCTTAGAGGTACCTACTTTAATATAGTTTAAGGATTATTTTAACTGTCAGCAACGATTTAACTAGTACACGGATAAAAAAGTAAAGGTTTGCGTTGTTTGTAACTTACTTTTTATCAAATAAAAAAAAGATTGTAACTTACTTTTTATCAAATGAAAAGTTTTTAACTTATTTTTTATCAAATAAAAAAGTTTTTAACTTACTTTTAATCGAATAAAAAAGTTTGTAACTTACTTTTTATCAAATAAAAGTTTTTAACTTACTTTTAATCGAATAAAAAAGTTTGCAACTTACTTTTTATCAAATAAAAGTTTGTAACTGTCTTTTTATCAAATAAAATAGTTTGCAACTTACTTTTTATCAAAAAAAAAGAGTGTAACTTACTTTTTATCACATGAAAAAATTTTAACTTAATTTTTATCAAATAAAAAAGTTTTTAACTTATTTTTAATCGAATAAAAAAGTTTATAACCTAATTTTTATCAAATAAAATAGTTTGCAACTTACTTTTTATCAAATAAAAAAGTTTTGTAACAAAGTTTGTGACTTACTTTTGTCAAACAAAAAAGTTTGTAACTTACTATTTATGAAATAAAAGTAGGTGCATAGTTACACTCTTTCTGTTAGTCAAAAAATAGTAATTGTAAATGTTTTTTTTTTTTAAAAAAGATAGAAGGATAACTCTTTAGAGGAATTAGGCTAGAATCAAGCTGGAGTTAGCAGGGCGAAGTCCAGAGCTGCTGTGGCTGCTCCAGGAGCAGTTTAAATCTTCAGCTGGATCGTTTAGGCTATAGGTACTCCAGAAGAATTAAAAAGGATCGACAGTAAAATTTTTATATTGGTAGTTATTGATGGAAACAAAGGAAAAATTACAGGTTCGGAGGTAAGGGCAACAAAGCAAGGTCCTCCCCTAATCAATTCTTTAAAAAAATATCTTACAACTATCAAATACAAAGTTTGAGTCAAACTTCCATACAATCGTGGTTCCGTTTTTTTATAAAAACAACATGACGATTCGAAACCAAAATTTGCAAATACAGTGTAAGTAAACTCTATATAGCGACACTCAAGGCACCGGGCATTTTGTGACGCTATTGAGAGTTTTCGTTATACAGAAAGAAACTACCGTCAGAATAAACCAACTGGAGTCAGAAGATTTTATATTACACGTAAGAAGACACATATCGATATCTGTAATTAGATTTTGTTGTGCCAAAAAATGTTTAAAAAAAACGAAATTAAATAAGAGCGAGTTGAAAATTTAAATACAAAACGGATTTAAGTTTTTATTTAGTTCGAAACGATAAAATAACCAATGTGGAAGAGAGTTTCTCGAGTTGTAACCACGTGTCGAAAGACGCAGTATTTACTGCCTCACCAAGTGAGGATCTAGTGAAACTAAGAAGCCACTACATGCACATGGCTCAGGATCACGCTAAGAGCGGCTCCATGAAGGACAATGATGATGAAACTGACCGATCATCTCCTCTTTGGTGTTGATGACGACGGCCATGTTGTTGAAGAATCGCAATGAGGTGGAGCGGAACATGTGGAAGTAGCCCGGCTCGTTGTTGTAGCGGTAGTTTACACGGATGCAGTGCACTTGCTCTGCGTTGCGACGGCCCACGCTGAACAACTGGAAAGGTGAAAGAAACATTTGATATCATAGAATACACAGCTGAAATGAGATCTTGTGCGGGTCATAAAAAGAGGCGTCGGTCTTCGGCGCGGTGCGGGCGTGGCGCCAATGCTACCTACGTCACGTCGCGTCGCTTCTATACATCCTTACTAATATAATGTGAAAATGTGTTTAAAAATGCGTAACAACCCGCACTGGGCCCGCGTGATCGACTACGGCCCGATCGCCCTAATTCAGGGTATTGACCATAACAGCATTCCTTACTCCCCTATTTTCTGAGCCAAATCTTGACCAATTTTTTTTTTGATATTTTTAAAAAAGCTTTGCCTCTATTACTGTCCGTTTTAGTGTTAATATACGTATTTATTTTAGTGACTAAAAATATCGTTGCCATTGGGCAATTTTCTTAGTTTTGAAGGTTCCTACTACAATAAGAATAAGGGAAAACGCATAACATAGGGGCATGGCCATGGTAGATATAGGTCTATGGAAAAAAATCATGTCATTATCCAGGGCGGAAACATGGGACTACGTTTGTATGGAGAAACGGCGCCCGCGTTTCCTCTTAAGTGGCAGCGGGGCACATAACAGATGGCCGTTAGGGTAGTAAAGTTCTCAAGAGGCGATCGCGCATTGGAAGACGTAGAGTAGGCCGGCTTGGATGGTAAGCTCGTTAACACAAAGTATTTCAAAAGTTTACTGCGTCTCCAAGAAAGTTGTTCACTTTCATTTGCGGAAGTTTTTATTTAAATGAACTGGTGTTACCGTGGCATTATTATCCAGCACGCCCAGCTCCACACTAGTGACGTCACGCAGCGGAACTCTCAGCACGGAGAGCACTCGATCCGAAGTCTCGTCGTAGTCAGCAACATAGTATGCGTCGCTTGTTAGCAGAAGGACGCTGTCCATCTCTGTCTCGTGCGGGTCTCCCGTACTGGTGGAAGGGAGACAGAAATACAATACAACACATACTTTACACGTATATGTACTAGCCTAAAACATGCCTAGTATTAGAAGATCGCCCTAATTCAGGGTAGGCTCGAGCCCCTAGGTGGGGACGTAGGTATATGAGCTGATATGATGATGATTAGAAGCTGTTAAGCCAGAGTACGAAGGCTTTTGTTCACTGATACAGGGGCCATGTCGCGGTTTGTGCTTTGCGCATTTTCAAATCATCATCATATTAGCTCTTATACGTCCCCACCGAGGGGTTCAAGCCTATATTTATATAAGGGCGATCGGGCCTCACTCGACCAGTCGGGCCCAGTGCGGGTTGCTCGACTTCACACACAGTTACGCCACCGACGCTCCTTCAAATACATCCATAAAAACTATACACAAGCGCGCGAAGCCACGGGTAAAAGCTAGTTTAACGTGTTCTTGTTTTCTTTATTGTATTTTTAATCCTTAGAGCGCCCTTGCCCACTTGTCCGGGAACTGAACAAAACTGAATCTCCGCCAAACATCATTTTCCTGTGATCGGATAAGCCCCTACCTATCTATGACTAAAACGGTTAAACTGATCTATCTAGCTCACATTAATTTCAACCTAATAGGGGATCGGACTGCTAGTCATTTGAGTTACTTTATATGATCGGAACAGTCCGTATACATCGGTGGCCCCGTCGTTTATAACAAATTACCGGATAATATTAGAGATGCAGCATCCAGCGCGGTGTTTAAGTCCAAGCTCAGGAAATGGCTATCTCATAACCAATTTTATAGCCTTAATATTTTTTTTAATTTAAAGATTTAATGTATTTTATTATTATTTATTGTAAAATTGACATTCGCTATTGCGTCATTGTTATTAATTTAAAGATTTAATGTATTATTGACATTAGCTATTGCGACATTGTTATGATTGATTATTGAAACGCTAACTATCGTTTCGAGCCGATCTCTTTTGTCGCGTTTCATAATTAAATTCTTTTTTGATGTCGTTGCTCTATGGTATTTGAATTTGAAAATAGTTGTTATTTTTTGACAAGAGAAAAACAAAGGTTGATCGTGATCCCGTCTACAGTGATGCGAATTTAATTTTTTGGATAAATTGTTTTATAAGTTGTTGTTGAGGCCCACAATTTTATTCTGTGGTAAGTAATTTGTATAAGGAAACCGCTTTGCGTGTATTTTTGGTACTGCGGCGAACTACATTTATATATCTCCGTAGGGTTTCATCCACCCCCCTGCGAGGTTGACGTCCCGACGGTTTTCCTCAATAAGGATTAATCCTGAGATGGAGCTGTGCTGACCACCAGCCAGTCCTTTCACTGCCCGCCCAGCTGCTTGCCAAGGGAAGTGAATATTATTTTATCTTTTGTCCCGAGCGTCTCTCTAACTCTTTGACTTTTCTGCCTTCCTAGAAGATTTCCTGCATCCAGTTTCTAACCATTAATTATTTATTTTAAATTTTAAAGGTGTTTTGTATCTGATACGTGTTATGTTAGAAAAATAGGGTAATTCAGACCAAAGCGAAATTTAATTATTTTAGAGCTTAGTAATTTATTTAAGTACCAAAGGGGCGGTAACGATCGTTGCCTACCGGCATTCTATAAAATAACTTTTTATATACTAATAAAATTGTAACTTTAAATTTATTTCCGATATTTGCCCATAAATAAAGTAGGTCATTGTTTTAAATTTTCAACACGGTCAACCAATGTAATCGCACCTTTTTTTTTATACTCATATTGTTTATTGTTCCTTCCTTTTAAAATAATCATAAAAATACATATATTCTAATTTACCCCATAACCTTTTTTCCTTAAAACTCCGTTTAGGCCCGAACCTCTAAATCTTACGTATCATATGTGGCAAATTCCGTGAGGGTTTTTATCCCCAGTTCCCATTATTTTTGTCACATTATATTTAGATATATTTTTGTGAACTAAATTTCGCAACCTGACCTGCAACACGAAAGTTGTCAATAAAATTATTGTATTGTATTGTATTGTATTGATTTGACAAAAACGAAATTTTGTTCTATAAATGTTTGAAATACCCACAAGTGACGTAATAGATTATTAGCGTCATTGACGAACTTATTTTGTGAATTTGATCAATTAAAATTGAAGACGTGATGGAAAAACAACACAAGTAAGGTTTTTTGAAACTTCAAGAGGAGAGCGATTAGGAAATCATATTTCAGAATTTATTTTTGATGCATTCCGATCCCCTATTAGGACCACACGACTTAAGAGGCGTTGGAACTCACTGACATATGCAAACATTTCAAATATTTACATCTCAGTAACCTGAATAATATCGAGATTTTATATCTTATGCCACACGATAAGAGTTCTAAGTAAGAATATTAAGTGAAAGGCGGGTACACTATGTGGATGTGGATTCTTACGTAGGGTTCGTGTCGATGAGCCGCCAGCCCCCGAAACAGGTTCCGTGTCGACGACCAACTTCCTGCAGTCGTCTATCAACGACTTGACGTGTTACGCCATCGCTTCGCATTGTGTAGGAATACTGTATACTATGTGCATGTGGATTCTTACGTAGGTTTCGCGTCGATGAGCCCCCAAGCCCCCAAAACGGGTTCCGTGTCACGACTAGCTTCCGGCAGTCGTCTATCAACAACTTGACGTGTTGCGCCATCGCTTCGCATTGTGTAAGAATATTGTACTCTATGTAAATGTGGATTCTTACACAGGGTCCGCGTCGATGAGCCCCCAAGCCCCCAAAACGAGTTCAGTATACACGACCAGCTTCCGGCAGTCGTTTATCAACAATTTGACGTATTGCGCCATCCCTTCGTATTGTGTAAGAATACTGTACACTACATGAATGTGGATTCTTACACAGGGTCCGCGTCGATGAGCCCCCTAGTCCCCAAAACGGGTTCAGTATAGACGACCAGCTTCCGGCAGTCGTCTATCAACGACTTGACGTGTTGCGCCATCCCTTCGTATTGTGTAAGAATACTGTACACTATGTGAATGTGGATTCTTACGTAGGGTCCGCGTCAATGAGCCCCAAGCCCCCAAAACGGGTTCCGTGTCACGACTAGCTTCCGGCAGTCGTCTATTAACGACTTGACGTGTTGCGCCATCGCTTCGCATTATGTAAGAATACTGTACACTATGTGAATGTGGATTCTTACACAGGGTCCGCGTCATGAGCCCCAAGCCCCCAAAACGGGTTCCGTGTCACGACTAGCTTCCGGCAGTCGTCTACTAACGATTTGACGTGTTGGGCCAACGCTTCGCATTATGTAAGAATACTGTACACTATGTGAATGTGGATTCTTACACAGGGTCCGCGTCATGAGCCCCAAGCCCCCAAAACGGGTTCCGTGTCACGACTAGCTTCCGGCAGTCGTCTATTAACGACTTGACGTGTTGGGCCATCGCTTCGCATTATGTAAGAATACTGTACACTACGTGAATGTGGATTCTTACACAGGGTCCGCGTCGATGAGCCCCCAAGCCCCCAAAACGAGTTCAGTATGCACGACCAGCTTCCGGCAGTCGTTTATCAACAATTTGACGTATTGCGCCATCCCTTCGCATTATGTAAGAATACTGTACACTACATGAATGTGGATTCTTACACAGGGTCCGCGTCGATGAGCCCCCTAGTCCCCAAAACGGGCTTCGTGTCGACGACCAGCTTCCGGCAGTCGTCTATTAACGATTTGACGTAGTATACCATCGCTTCGCATTGTGTAGGAATACTGTACACTATGTGAATGTGGATTCTTACGTAGGGTCCGCGTCGATGAGCCCCCAAAACAGGTTTCGTGTCGACGACCAGCTTCCGGCAGTGGTCTATTAACGATTTGACGTGGTATGCCATCGCTTCGCATTGTGTAGGAATACTATACTCTATGTGAATGTGGATTCTTACGTAGGGTCCGCGTCAATGAGCCTCAAGCCCCCAAAACGGGTTCCGTGTCACGACTAGCTTCCGGCAGTCGTCTATTAACGATTTGACGTGGTATTCCATCGCTTCGCATTGTGTAGGAATACTGTACACTATGTGAATGTGGATTCTTACACAGGGTCCACGTCAATGAGCCCCAAGCCCCCAAAACGGGTTCAGTATAGACGACCAGCTTCCGGCAGTGGTCTATTAACGATTTGACGTGGTATGCCATCGCTACGCATTGTGTAGGAATACTGTACACTGTGAATGTGGATTCTTACTTAGGGTCCGCGTCAATGAGCCCCAAGCCCCCAAAACGGGTTCCGTGTCACGACTAGCTTCCGGCAGTCGTCTATTAACGACTTGACGTGTTGGGCCATCGCTTCGCATTATGTAAGAATACTGTATACTATGTGAATGTGGATTCTTACGTAGGGTCCGCGTCAAGGAGCCCCAAGCCCCCAAAACGGGTTCCGTGTCACGACTAGCTTCCGGCAGTCGTCTATTAACGACTTGACGTGTTGGGCCATCGCTTCGCAATATGAAAGTACACTATGTGAATGTGGATTCTTACACAGGGTCGGCGTCGATGAGCCCCCACGCCCCTTTCTAGGGCTCTGTGTCGACGACCAGCTTCGGCAGTCGTCTATTAACGATTTGACGTGGTATGCCATTGCTTTGCATTGTGTAGGAATACTGTACACTACGTGAATGTGGATTCTTACGTAGGATCCGCGTCGATGAGCCCCCAAAAGCCCCCAAAACGGGTTCCGTGTCGACGACCAGCTTCCGGCAGTGGTCTATTAACGATTTGACGTGGTATGCCATCGCTTCGCATTGTGTAGGAATACTGTACACTATGTGAACGTGGATTCTTACGTAGGGTCCGCGTCGATGAGCCCCCAAGCCCCCAAAACGGGTTCCGTGTCGACGACCAGCTTCCGGCAGTGGTCTATTAACGATTTGACGTGGTATGCCATCGCTTCGCATTGTGTAGGAATACTGTACACTATGTGAACGTGGATTCTTACGTAGGGTCCGCGTCGATGAGCCCCCAAGCCCCCAAAACGGGCTCCGTGTCGACGACCAGCTTCCGGCAGTCGTCTATTAACGACTTGACGTGTTGCGCCATCGCTTCGGACAAGTTCGCCGACTGTTCCGTCACTTCCTGTTATGAAAAGGAAACAAAATTTGAATACTAACGTTCATAACCGACAAACATACATGAAGTGATCTTGCGTGGCCGCGTCGATCACGCAGGATAACTGACCATAAGCACGGTCATTAGTAGGATGGGTTAAACTGATCGTGCCATTTATCCTGAACATGTTTAATCACAAATGATTTATGGTTCATTTTTGTACTAACTTTTACAAGATCAAGAATTATACAGGGTGTAAAAAATTGGAAAAGGACCTGTTAACTGGGGATTCTACACATCATCATCACATCAGCTCATATACGTCCCCACCGAAGGGCTCGAGCCTACCCTGAATTAGGGCGATCAGGCCTTAGACGACCACGCGGGTCCAGTGCGGGTTGGTCAACTTCACACACAACCTTCGAGTTTCTTCGCAGGCATATGCAGGTTTCCTCACGATGTTTTCCTTCACCTTAAGAGCGTCGGATAAACTTATATGTGAAATCGAAATTCGAAAACAGATTGGTACGTGGCAGGATCGAACCACGACCTCCTGGACAGGAGGTAGCGGCCCTTGCCATTACGCCACCGACGCTGTATGATACTCATCATACTGAACAACTTTCCAAGAAACCCATAGTCAATTCTCAAAAAAAATTGGACTCCATACAAAAATGCAAACATTAGTCATTCAGCTGATCGATTTGTATGAAGACAAAAGTCATAGTAGAAAAGCTGTTCAGTATAAGTAGAAGCCCCAGTTAACGGGACCTACACCAATTTTGTTACACTCTGTATATGAGCAAACTCATAGGCCATTTTAGAGTCCCTATTTTTGTACACGTAGCCGAACGAATTCATTTTTTAGTAAATAAGAAACATATGAGGTATTTTTTTTAAATCCATATTGATCTATCAATGTAATTGTGTTGCTTAAGGTCAAGGAACCTATTAATCCTCGGTGCCTGTTGCTACGACTAGATGGCAGTCGTTAAACCGTGTCAGAGGCCTTATTGTCGGCTTAAAACTACTAACTGTGTGGTTAGCCACTATCTGAACTTGGCCTCGTTTGTGAAGTATGGCCTAATCTTCCAGAGTTTGAAAAGAGACCCGAGCCCCAACAGTGGGGACGTTATGATAAATTAACCAAACTCGTGGTAAACATCAGATGAACGCACAGAACGCGTCCTTGAACGTCGAGAGGTAGTATAAAACTAAAAAACAAACTAGTGGGAAGCATCACATGCACGCACATCACACGTGTCGAGCACCTTAACACAGCGGCTGTTGTAAGCTATTAGCTGTTCTGGCAAGGCCCTGGACTCTCCCGTCATCAGGTCTATAGCAGCTTGGCGTAGCGCGTCTTGGGACGTCGAGAGGTAGTTCAAAAAAGATACGAGCAAAATAAACTAATGGGAAGCATCACATCACGCACATTACACGTGGCGAGCTCCTTCACACAGCGGCCGTCGCAAGCTATCAGCTGTTCCGGCAACGCCCTGGACTCTCCCGTCATCATGTCTATAGCCGCTTGCCGTAGCGCGTCTTGGGACGTCGAGAGGTAGAACAAAACAAAATACGAGCAAAATAAACTAGTGGGAAGTATCACATGCACGCACATTACACGTGTCGAGCATCTTGACACAGCGGCCGTCGCAAGCTATCACCTGTTCCGTATACTCCCTGGACTCTCCCGTCATCATGTCTGTAGCCGCTTGCCGTAGCGCGTCTTGGGACGTCGAGAGGTAGAACAAAACAAAATACGAGTAAAATAAACTAGTGGGAAGTATCACATGCACGCACATTACACGTGTCGAGCATCTTGACACAGCGGCCGTCGCAAGCTATCAGCTGTTCCGGCAACGCCCTGGACTCTCCCGTCATCATGTCTATAGCCGCTTGCCGTAGCGCGTCTTGGGACGTCGAGAGGTAGAACAAAACAAAATACGAGTAAAATAAACTAGTGGGAAGTATCACATGCACGCACATTACACGTGTCGAGCATCTTGACACAGCGGCCGTCGCAAGCTATCACCTGTTCCGTATACTCCCTGGACTCTCCCGTCATCATGTCTGTAGCCGCTTGCCGTAGCGCGTCTTGGGACGTCGAGAGGTAGAACAAAACAAAATACGAGTAAAATAAACTAGTGGGAAGTATCACATGCACGCACATTACACGTGTCGAGCATCTTGACACAGCGGCCGTCGCAAGCTATCACCTGTTCCGTATACTCCCTGGACTCTCCCGTCATCATGTCTGTAGCCGCTTGCCGTAGCGCGTCTTGGGACGTCGAGAGGTAGAACAAAACAAAATACGAGTAAAATAAACTAGTGGGAAGTATCACATGCACGCACATTACACGTGTCGAGCATCTTGACACAGCGGCCGTCGCAAGCTATCACCTGTTCCGTATACTCCCTGGACTCTCCCGTCATCATGTCTGTAGCCGCTTGCCGTAGCGCGTCTTGGGACGTCGAGAGGTAGAACAAAACAAAATACGAGTAAAATAAACTAGTGGGAAGTATCACATGCACGCACATTACACGTGTCGAGCATCTTGACACAGCGGCCGTCGCAAGCTATCACCTGTTCCGTATACTCCCTGGACTCTCCCGTCATCATGTCTGTAGCCGCTTGCCGTAGCGCGTCTTGGGACGTCGAGAGGTAGAACAAAACAAAATACGAGTAAAATAAACTAGTGGGAAGTATCACATGCACGCACATTACACGTGTCGAGCATCTTGACACAGCGGCCGTCGCAAGCTATCACCTGTTCCGTATACTCCCTGGACTCTCCCGTCATCATGTCTATAGCCGCTTGCCGTAGCGCGTCTTGGGACGTCGAGAGGTAGAACAAAACAAAATACGAGCAAAATAAATTAGTGGGAAGTATCACATGCACGCACATTACACGTGTCGAGCACCTTGACACAGCGGCCGTCGCAAGCTATCAGCTGTTCCGGCAACGCCCTGGACTCTCCCGTCATCATGTCTATAGCCGCTTGCCGTAGCGCGTCTTGGGACGTCGAGAGGTAAAACAAAATACGAGCAAAATAAACTAATGGGAAGCATCTCTTGCACGCACATCACACATGTCAAGCACCTTCACACAGCGGACATCGCAAGCTATCAGCTGTTCCGGCAACGCCCTGCACTCTCCCGTCATCATGTCTATAGCCGCTTGCCGTAGCGCGACTACGAGCGAAATAAACTAGTGGGAAGCATCACTTGCACGTACATCGCATATGTCAAGCACCTTCACACAGCGGACATCGTGAGCTATCAGCTGTTTTAATAACGCTGTGGACTTCCCCTTCATTACGTCTATAGCCGCAGAGCATCCTTGAACGTATAAAACAAAACACGAGCAAAACCAACTAGTGGGAAGCATCACATGCACGCTCATCACAAGTGTCGAGCACTTTAACACAGCAACCGTCGCTATCTATTAGCTGTTCCGGAAAGGCCCTGGACTCTCCCGTCATCACGTCTGTAGCCGATTGCCGAAGCGCATCCTTGAACTTCGAGGTAGTACAAAAAAATACGAGCAAAATAAACTAGTGGGAAGCATCACATGCACGCACATCACACGTGTCGAGCACCTTTACACAGCGGCCGTCGCAAGCTATCAGCTGTTCCGGCAACGCTCTGGACTCTCCCGTCATCACGTCTATAGCCGCTTGCCGTAGAGCGTCTTTAAACGTCGATAGGTAGTATCTGCAACAAAAGGGGGTTGGAACATTATTATGGAGAAGGTATAGTGCAATTTCAATGCAAGTACAATGTTTTATACACACACTTCTCTACACAAGTACATAGTATTGCCAAAGTATTTATATTAGTACTAACGTACAGTATGGACACTCCCTGCCGCTCTCTACATTCGACCTCCCCCCCCCCCCCCCCTCCGTCACGCAGATTGGTTATTAGAGTGGTTACCGAACGTAAAGGATGACCTACGTTACCGCGCCCCGACCGATGTGATTTCGTTTCGTTTGGGAATTATTAAATCCAAATTTGGTAAACTGTTCATTTTACTGATGTTTTAGTTCACATAATGATAAAGGCAATAAAACTAAGCTTTTACAGATATCCTTTGGAGAAAACGCATTAACCTTGCTTTTTTTTGTGAAGCGTCTTAAATATTTCTTAAGAATTTAATTACATGGCATATGATGATTTGCTAGTGTAGAAATAAAACCGACCAAGTGCGAGTGACTTGCACACGTAGAATACCGTACCATCGTATAAGATTTAATTATCGCATACCAAAAAAGACTGTTATTGTAGGTACCTATCTTAACATCATGACACATAACATAACTTGACATCAACACGAGCTACAAAAATATGTTTTTTTTTGTTATTCAGTTCGGACTCCTTAGTATTATCCTTTTTATTATTTGTTTTTTTATTTCAGTATTATTAGTACTTTAATCACACCAAGTTTCACGCTTGTATGTATTACCGTTTTTACGGTAGATCTAAATAAAAAATACTTCTAAAGACCTATAAAAACCACGTATTTTGTATGGACTATTTTTTTTCTACTTTTTCTAATTTTTAGTATTTTTTGTTATAGCGGCAACAGAAATTCATATTCTGTGAAAATTTCAACGGTCTAGCTATTACGGTTCATGAAATACAGACCGCCGACAGACGGACAGACAGCGGAGGCTTAGTAATAGGGTCCCGTTGGTCACCCATTGGGTGTAAGGAACCCTACTAATATGACAGGAAAAATATAGAAAAGATAAGTATATTAAGTTAACCAGTCAAATGTTTCTTAAAGATATGTTAGATTACATTTGACAGAACATTTCACGTTGTTTATAACTAAAGCCACAGATAATATTTGCTATAAAGCGATCTTAAGGGTGTGATCTCAAACTTGTTCTAAACTGACCTTCCCAATCCATATGCAATCTCTGCCGTCGCAAACTCATTCGTTAAGGTTTGTCCAAAGTAACTCGGCATCATTACCAATTTCTTTTCACTCTCAAGATTATCATAGACAATCTTCGTAACCGTTCTGATGTCCGTCCAAAAACTGGTCAACTCTTCTATTCTCGATGGATTTATCTCTTGGCCAAGTGCGATGTCTATGGCGCACTGCGTCAGGGCGTCTCTAAAATGCTGGATGAGGAATCTGTGGAGAATTGGTCTGTGTTACTGGCAACACCATGGAAAGTGTTGCCAGTTTAGGTGAGTTTCGTGCGTACCTGTTCGCTGAGGCGACGCCGTCTTTCATCATGCCAGTCAGTTTTCTCTCCCCCGTCCGTGTGTAATCACCCTGTGAAGAAATTTCTAAGTTAATAAAAATCTTGTTTGAATTCAATTCGGATATACATGGGCAGCGCAGGACCGGTCATCGTGGAAATCCTTGGGGGAGGCCTATGTGCAGCAGTGGACGGGCTCACTGCGAATGCCCACGTCACCTGTTGCCGCGAAATTGTCGCGAGGTGTGTCATTCGGAAAGGCGCAAACGGAATATTGTCCGGTTAAGCAAGTGTCACGAGATTTACCAATTTAACGCGGATAGGCCGTATTCGGCGCGATTGTCGCGAAATAAGTCATAGGCCACGCGAGAAACAGACCGCATGGGCATAATACAACCGCCGCTTGGGCAGGCGTATTTCTTGTTTGAAGAACCTTGGTTCCTGCTTTACGGAGCTAGTCTTTTGGTTTAGTGTAAAACAAATAAATACGGACCTTTGAAAAGGACATAACCGCTTCCGTAGCTCAGAGGCAACGTTCACTGGCTTTACACAGGAGGTCGCGGGTTCGATTCCCGGCGGGGTCAATTGTAAGACTCGGTTTGGTTGGTGGTAGGGCATTTTCTAAGCCCGCCTGGCTAGCTACCACCGTCTTATCTAAGTCTTGCCACCAAAAATCAATGCTAATAACATTGATGTTGTACCAGCTCGAAGATAAAATATTCATTGAATCTTGGTAAGCCGCCATCCATCTTCGGCATCATCGTCACTTACCATCAGGTGAGATGATGTCAAGGTCATACCAATTGTGAATAATAATAAAAACGATATGATGATGATGATGAGTTGATATTGTTGATGAATGTTGATATCATTGACGTGTTCCGGCATGAAGATAAGATAGCCAGTTCCCCATTGTATTGGGGAATCTTGGTAAGCCTGCTTCCATCTTCGGCAACATCGTCACTTACCGCCAGGTGAGATGTTGTCAAGGGTTTACCAATTGTGAATAAAAAAAAATAAAAAATAAACATTTGTATCGTCTTGCGTGGGCGTGATGGCAGGACGGTTTTTCTCAGCATCGAGGAAGTGCTGTGGCAAAAGAAAGCAGCACGGAGGACCTAGCGAGGAGAATCGGTGCATCCTGCCAAGGCGCTGGGGTATTCTTCCATACAATACACGATACACACACTTTTCATATAATACTATACATTTATAGCTAGGTACAGAACTACCCCTTCTGGCAAGTCAGACATCAGGAGTCTACTAAGGGCGACCGGAAGCTGCTTCTGGTAAGTGTTATGTACTTTATCGTGAGTTCCCAAAATTTGTAGTGTTAACCTTTCATCGGGTGTGGGCATTTTCTACCACGAGTACCTGGTAGTCGGGCATTTGGGAATTTGACCAAATTATTGAGGCATCGGGCCCGTTACTCATATATTATTTACCTATTAGTAGTAGCCTTCGTATAATGTCCTAGTCTCATTTTGACCAAGTATCAGAATGTCTGTTCTTCAGGTTGAGACATTGGACATAGTACGAATTTAGTTTTAAGTGTCTGACGTGGCAATCGGGGTGGGTGTGGGTGGTTTGACAACCCCTTCTTTCCCCTCGGTTGTTACTTCAGACTGGTAGTAGAAACTGTTAGGGACTTTTGTAGATTCAGTTGCATGGTGTACCGCTTGCGCTTAGATGAGCCTCCCTTTGTCCCGGGGACGTAAATCGAACAGTCACTCACTGGATCAAGACAAATCTAACGACACCTCGCACTCTAAAATTCATCAAGCCGTTTAGGCTACAAGCTACGCCAAAAAAAGAAACATACCATATATGCATACATACATACATACATACACCCGAAAAACATTAATCTCTTTTTTGGGCAGTCGGGCAGAAAGTGATAGAAACCCAAGTTGTTACATTTCACTCGAATAATACCATAGTTACATTGACCTGTGCAGGTACGTAATACGTGGACATGTTCTTGTCCGTCATTAAAACTCACTTGTTTTTTCGAACGAGCAACACTATTTTTTAGTATTACTATTATATGACCACATCGATCGCAAGGATTTTTTTACGAAAACGTATTTCTAAAGCTTCTATATAGTCTATATTGGTGTCGATTCGGTGTAACACGATTTAACTTATTTGACAGGACTAAACTAAATTTAAGCATTCTATCCTTGTCGTTTCAATACAGAAAGTAAAAGACAGAATGTGTAAATTTAGTTTAATCCTGTCAATTAAGTTAAGTCGTGTAACACCAAATCGACACCATTGTGTTGCTACAGTCTAAAGAATCCATTCATTCAAGGGCTCACCAATTGTGAATAAAAAAAGTCAAACAAGACGTCTAGACAGTGCAATTGTGCTGAGAGTGCGGGTCGGGACGGGGGAGGTCAAGCCCGAACTGCCATAATCACCGTTTTTCAGCCGTTTAGGACAATTCATTCCAGAAGGTGGAGGAGGAGGAGGACTTGGCTAGAGTTTTTTTTATTCACAATTGATATCATCATCTCACCTGATGGTAAATGACGATGATGCCGAAAATGGAAGCGGGCTTAGCAAGATTCCCCAACGCAATATCTGGCTATCTTACCTTCAAGCCGGGACAGATAAGATAGTGGTAGCCAACCAGGCGGGCTATGAAAATGCTCTACCACCAACCAAACCGAGTCTTACAAAGTTGACCCCGCCGGTAATCGAACCCGCGACCTCCTGGTGTGAATCGAATGGACTAAACATTACGCCACGAGGCGGTTAAAATTAAAAATAAAAAGTGATGTCGTCTTTGACGTAAAAATCAAACGCGTTGGGCCACTGTATGGTTTGTTACACTGTGGTATTGCTATGACCACAAATTAGAAAGTGTTTGACGCAAACACGAAATGTATTTTCCCGACCAAATGACGCAAAACGCCAATGAAAGAATATCAGAAAAACATAACTTTCCCTCAGAGCCCTAACATATTGTCTCGATATGGTATTCCATTATCTGCCCAAATAGTGGGGAAAGCTGTATGCAAAGATCGCAAAGACGGTTGGTATAAAGGCATAATACATTAAGCGTACTAGGTTTGTTAACTAGTCTGAAATAACTTACTTTTAACCCACTTTACCGTGAAAAAAATATTTTTTTTATATAATTGTATTTTAATTTTTTTTTATTGTAATTCATGCAATTATGATCGTTTTAACGATCATTAGGGTAATCTGGCTTAAAGCTCTATTGTAGCGTGAGTGTAGCTTTATTAATTAGTCTGATATAACTTACTTTTAAAGCTCTAGTCTCGATATGGTGTCTCCGTTATCTGTCCACATAGTAAGGAAGCTGTCCGCAAAGATTGTGTAAAGGTATAAACCATTTAGCGAACTACCTCTAGTCTAAACTAACTTACTTTTAAAGCTCTAGTGCCCGCATACTGTCTCGATATGGTATCTCCGTTATCTGTCCACATAGTGAGGAAGCTGTCCGCAAAGATTGTGTAAAGGTATAAACCATTTAGCGTACTATCTCTAGTCTAAACTAACTTACTTTTAAAGCTCTAGTGCCCGCATACTGTCTCGATATGGTATCTCCGTTATCTGTCCACATAGTGAGGAAGCTGTCCGCAAAGATTGTGTAAAGGTATAAACCATTTAGCGTACTATCTCTAGTCTAAACTAACTTACTTTTAAAGCTCTAGTGCCCGCATACTGTCTCGATATGGTATCTCCGTTATCTGTCCACATAGTGAGGAAGCTGTCCGCAAAGATTGTGTAAAGGTATAAACCATTTAGCGTACTAGCTCTAGTCTAAACTAACTTACTTTTAAAGCTCTAGTGCCCGCATACTGTCTCGATATGGTATCTCCGTTATCTGTCCACATAGTGAGGAAGCTGTCCGCAAAGATTGTGTAAAGGTATAAACCATTTAGCGTACTAGCTCTAGTCTAAACTAACTTACTTTTAAAGCTCTAATGCCCGCATACTGTCTCGATATGGCATCTCCGTTATCTGTCCACATAGTGAGGAAGCTATCCGCAAATATGGTGTAACGATATAAACCATTTTAACGTCTTAGCTCTAGAGTCTAAATTAACTCAATCTTAAATCTCTACTGTCTGCATACTGTCTCGATATGGTATCACCGTTATACGAGTATGTCGACATAGTAATGACGGCTGTCCGCAAAGATGCCGCAAAGATGGTGTGAAGATATAAACCATTTTAGTATCTTAGCTCTAGAGTCTAAATTAACTTAATCTTAAATCTCTAGTGCCTGCATACTCGATATGGTATCTCCGTTATCTGTCCACATAGTGAGGAAGCTGTCCGCAAAAATTGTGTAAAGGTATAAACCATTTAGCGTAGGTACTAGCTCTAGTCTAAACTAACTTACTTTTAAAGCTCTAGTGCCTGCATACTGTCTTGATATGGTATCTCCGTTATCTGCCCACATAGTGAGGAAAGCTGTCCGCAAAGATGACGGCAGCCCACTGCCTGGCGTGCCAAGCCCAAGCCGACATAGCTGCATCTCTAACACGTATTTCGCTATTGCTGTCTGCGGATAAAAAAGGTAATTACAACATAGATCAAATATAAAAGAACTAGATTCCCGGTTCCATACAATACAAACTTGAAAAAACGTCCGGAAAGTTGTTTGACAGGAGACAACGATAGAAACATTCAAATAGCAGTAGATAGGTTTTTTTAAAAATAGATTTAACACTAAATGAAAGAGCTGTCGTTCCTAAATGGCGTTCAACAAATGAGGATTCAGAATTATGAGGTCACCATTAAAAAATATTGTTGTTCCAATTTTAGTGCAACTAGAACGAAAAGTTTTTGTTGTAACTTATTTTTGACTGTAAATGTGGACACTTCATTACTTCTTTTTCTCTGCGTATTTTGTACACAGGCCAGCACATCAAGCTAGACACTTGTAGTGCGATTCTGATCCATACGCGTACAGCATAAGAACGGTACAATCTCCAAATTGTCTAGCTTAATGTGCTGGCCTCTGTACCATATATCTCTTATTCTCTTCTACTGATGTACCCTTCGTAATAATTTCATCACATCAGCTCATATATACGTCCCCACCGAAGGGCTCGAGCCTACACTGAATTAGGGCGATCGGGCCTTAGTCGACCATGCGGGCCCAGTGCCGGTTGGTCAACTTCACACACAACCTTTGAGTTTCTTCGCAGATGCGTGCAGGTTTCCTCACGATGTTTTCCTTCACCGTAAGAGCGCCGAATAAACGTACATATGAGATCGAAATTCGAAAACACATTAATACGTGGCAGGACTCGAACCGATGTAAGCATTTACTGATTTGTCGTTGGTATACTTTGTACCTGGTACTTTAGTCGTAAGAAAGAATTATCCAAGTTATTACAGTAGTTCTTACAAACATTAATATACGAGTAAAGTTATTATTTTTATGGGAACTAATAACTAACTAATTTACCAAGTAATTTATTCTGTGCCCGGCAATTTACCCTAACATTTCCCGGTAACGTTACTGAGTCATTTACTGGTCTCTAGTAAATTACTGGTAAATTACTACTAGAGCGTCGGTGGCGCAACGGCAAGGGCCGCTACCTCCTGCCCGGGAGGTCGTGGTTCAAATCCTGCCACGTACTAATGTGTTTTCGAATTTCGATTTCATATGTACGTTTATCCGACGCTCTTACGGTGAAGGAAAACATAGTGAGGAAACCTGCACAAGCCTGCGAAGAACCTCGAAGGTTGTGTGTGAAGTCGACCAACCCACACTGGGCCCGCGTGGTCGACTATTGTAGGGCCGTTCTATGATGGCCGCTAAGACATGACACTATTTCACCATTTTAGTAAGTACACTTAGTTTATTATTATTTTAGTCCGAAGGGTGAGTCGCAGATAAAAAAAGCTGCCTTTTGCTTGCATTATTTTAACACAAAAAAAAACGAGTGTAAAAAAATAAAGGAATAGTGTAAAGCCATAAAACGGTCAACTTAGAACGGCCGCACTATAAAGGCCCTAATTCAGGGTAGGCCCGAGCCCCACGGTGGGGACGTATATGAGCTGATATGGCGATGGGTGGTCTGTGCATTTTACTGACTCCTCCAAATGTATTTACTAGTATTCCTCTCACCTGAACAACGTTAGTCCTGTCGAGACAGTCAATGCAGTTGACTCGGAACACGCCGTTCTGTTCGCATATAACGCCCCTGTCGTCGCGCCAACAGTACCGCATGTCGGTTATAATGTCGGATAGAGCGTTGATTAGTATGCTCACGTTCTCGTAGTGCATGCCGCGGCTGTAACAATAATGTTTCCTTCATAAATTATATATAACTAGCTTTTTCCCGCGACTTCGCCCGCGTGGACATCGTTTTTATGACTGTCTTTAAAGACTTTAATGACTTAAGTATTGCGACTATAAATTGAAATGTAAGCTATCCTATCGTTGAAGTTGGGTCGATTTGCACACGGTGTGCAAATCAAATTTAAAATCGGTTCAGTAGTTTAGGCGTCCATCGCGGACAAACAACGTGACACATAATTTTTATATATAAAGATTATTGCATTACAAGTGATTTGAACTCTTTATCACACCCCGGACACTTCATACAACAGGCCAGAAATGACATTCCAAAAAAGGAATGACGGAACAAACAAAATGGCGGCGAAATCCTACCAACCAATCTGGGTGACGAGGGGGTGAGGTCGCAATCTAAAGGAGTGTCCATACTGTATGTTAGTACTAATATAATATATACTTTGTCTTTATTGTACAAAAGATTATTGTTATATATAATGCACAAAGATTTATATTCTACTAGCTGTTTCTCGCGGCTTCACCCGCGTGGAAAACGTTTCTATGACTTGGTGCGCGTTGCGTGTAAAAGTAACCTATGTGTTAAACCAGGTCCTAATCTGTCTACCTACTAAATTTCAGCCAGATCCGTTCAGTAGTTTTTGCGTGAAAGAGTAGCAAACATACATCCATACATTCTTACAAACTTTCGCGTTTATAATATTAGTAGGAAGTAGGATAATATGAATTATACGTGGAATTCTTATAGTGGAAGAATTATAGGCGGATTCCATATAGGAATCTCTTCCAGCCAATCTTTGGCTACTGGAGTGGTGGAAGAACATAATATCTTAAATTTTAAAAGTATCGCACATTTGGTCAAGCAACAGTTAAAAATACTTTATTTTTAACTAGCTTTTGCCCGCGACTTGGCTTGCGTGGGAATAGTTTTTTATGACTGTCATTGAGGGTGAGTGGTGCGCGAGCCGCAAGCGACTCGCGAGCGTAGACAGGAGTTTATTTCGGATCCCTCTGGAACTATATTTTGAATAGATTCTATGCACAAAATCACGTCAATCAGTTGCTCCGTTGCGACGCCGACGTGCGCAAACCTGCAAATGAGGATTCCCTAGATCCCTCGGAAACTGTCTCGGGCTTTGCTTATTAGTAGTCTATATGATTTCCCATCCCGTCAAGTATCTGAATGCAAATAATCACAACGATCCGTTGCTCCGTGTTTTTTTCAGTTCCCTCAGGAACTGTTTTTTTTTTTATTAAAAATTTGAGTGCGTTTGGCTGCACCCCACCTGATGGTAAGTGCCCATGCAGCCGAGGATGTGACACGCAAACTCAAATAGTGCCTATTCACTCTCGTCTTGAAGATTCCTAAATTGTACAAATCGGGGAATACAGACGGTATCGGACTATGCTTTTTTACGGGATAAAAAGTAGTCTATGTCCTTCCCCATGATACAGGCTACCTCCATGACAAGATTGGTATTGGAGCGTGAAAGGTAACTAACACATTTTCATATTTATATATAGTAAGGATTTTTTAATGTTTTTCAAGTATTTATCTATTGGTATTTTTCTACAATTTACTGCTTAATTCAAAAACTGTTTATACACAAGATCACCCGCTGGGGTAATCTGAAGATTCCCTGAAAATTTCATTATAAAAGCTTCCGCCGTTTTGGAGTCCATAAGGAACATCACACATCGACTTTTTTAGATACATGGAGGTACAAGTAGGCGGTCTTCTTGCTAAGAGCAACTCTTCCAGACAACCTTTCATGTTTCTAAGTCAAACCGTTTAGAATCGCACAGGTAGCAAAAAAACACTGCTAATGATATTGGCGGCCTGCACCTTGTAAATAGTACACCTGATAAAATATGTTGTAAGAAAACAATACGTCATTAAAACATACCTTTTCAGTGATACCCCACACAAAACGTTACACAAAAAAAATGTATACGGTCGAATTGAGAAACCTCCTCCTTTTTTGAAGTCGGTTTAAAAAGCGAGTGTTTGGTCAGTGGAGTATGTCCTTATAGTTTGGTTCACGGTTTCAATTTCACTCTGTATATACTTATGCTAATACAGGCGCCATCTCAAAACTACTGCTACTACAGGAAATGCTCATGAAAAAAAAATATACATGGCTTACTGACAAAAACTTTTATAGTATTCAGGAGTTTTTGGATTTTAAATAATTTTATTTACATTGTCATTTACATGTTGTCTTTAATTATCTCTTGTGTTTTAAATATATTTTATAAGTATTGACATTTGCATGCTGAAACTGTGAAAAATACATTTGCATGCTGAAACTGTGAAATATACATTTGCATGCTAAAACTGTGAAAAATACATTTGCATGCTGAAACTGTGAAATATACATTTGCATGCCATCTCTACGTTGGCTGATCATGAGAGCTATTAATTTTTTGTACAACTTCTTACACCATGTTTAAGAGCAAATAAAGAATTATTACTATAACTATCTGTGATAATGTTACGCAGAAACAAATGAACGAATATAATGTATTAGTTCATTTGTTTCTGCATAAGACTATCACAGATAGCGCCTATATTAGCATATGTCATACTATATATCGATAGTAGGGTAGGCGTTACGAGATGAACATAGAATGGGAGTACAGGTTAGATGGTGCTGCAACAGAGATGATGTCGCTTACCAATACTCATGGAAGTCGAACGTAGCGTAGATGATGTCTGAGCTGTTGTACTTCAACACATGGTTCCCGTAAGCCTCCCATATGATCCTCTCGCGGCCCTGCTGGTCCACCAAATTCACGATGCACACCTGTTTGTACATGCTTATCTCTTCCGCAAAGTGAGTCTTGAAGGCTTCGTGGCTTTCCTCTTCGCCTGAAAGTGGCCACAGATAGGTATTAGGACCATTTATAAGAACATACAGGGTGTAACGAAATTGGTGTAGGTCCCGTTAACTGGGGCTTCTACTCATCATACTGAACAACTTTCGTTCTATGACTTTGCTGAGATCGCAAAAAAGTATTTAACTCTTCACACAAATCGATCAGGAGATCGACCAATTTTGTGCATTTTTGTATGGAGGATCCATTTTTTTTAGAATTGACTATGGGTTGGTTGGTTGACTTTGGTATGGGAAAGTTGTTCAATATAATAAGTAGAACCCCAAGTTAACGGATCCTACACGATTTTTTTACACCCTGTATAAGTTTCAAGCCGCCTAAAAGACCTCTGACACGTCATAAACACGCTAGTAATAGAGAATCATCATATCGGCTCATATATCCACCGAGGGGCTCGAGCCTACCCTGAATTAGGGCGATCCGGCCTTAGTCGACCACGCGGTCCCAGTGCGGGTTGGTCGACTTCACACACAACCTGCGTGTTTGTCCGCAGGCGTGTGCAGGTTTCCTCACGATGTTTTCCTTCACCGTTAAAGCAATCGGTGAGTATATGTACGTAAGTTTCGAAAAACTCATTGGTACAGTCGAATTGAGTACCTCCTCCTTTTTGGAAGTCGGTTGAAAAGACATGTTTTTTTGCTGAGCCTGTAGCCTTAACGGCTTGATAAGTTTTGATGTGTGATATGACGTCAGATTCGTTTGAACCCCTGACTGACATAGGATACAATCAAGTAGTCGGATTTTTAGTTTTTTTAATTGGTTAAGAGCTGCCGTTCTATGATGACCGCTACGGCTTCACACTATTCCACATTTTTTTAAACTCACTTTGTTTGTTGTATTATTTGCTTAAAATAAAAAAACAAGCAAAAGGCAGCTTAAGGCGAGGTATTGATTGGAACAGTTGTCTATGTCCTTTTCTTTACGTGTAAAAAGTAAAGAAAATAACCACACTTTTTCAATGTTTTTACGTTCCAATCAAAAACTACAATGAAACTTTTAAAAATAATAACATTACTCACTTTGTATTATCATAACAAATATTGTTATATATTTTTTTAAATTTATACATCAAAATATTAATCATAACTAGAGTTGAAAGTAACGGTGTAGACCTATCTTTGTGTTTTTTTTTCTATAGAGCCAAAACTGCTCAATCGTGTTTCTAAAAGCCTTTGACTTTAAGGAACATCATCAACAATAAAGATTATTTAACCTTGGGTTTTCTATCGTTTGGGAGAAATCGACGTCAAACATAACTAAAATCTAAAATATTACCGCCTTAATACTTTTCATCACTTCTATTCGAAAAACGACAATTGGCTTTTAGTCTAGTAAATAAAAGATTTGAGATTGCATTAAAGACACCTTAGTAAAATGGATTGGAAATAATAGTGTTAATATTCTTTTATGCATTCGTGGCAATTTCGTGAGAAAATGTTCTTTAGTCTCTTAGAAATACCTAAAGTAGCCTTTTAATTTTTATACGCTAAACAATAATTACAAATTGGGTGAAAACTAAGATTTATAACAATGAACTCCTTGAAATTATGGTACTTATGTTATCTCTGGTTGTAGGCATAAAATTCTTAACATTACGATTACTTTTCTTTAATTGTGAGAAAAACAATACTTACAAAATGGAGCCCTCGGAGATTTTTATGTTCTTATCATCCAAATGTAAACCTCGAACATGTGTTAAATTATCCCTAAGGTGACTATTCAAGAACCTAGTTAAAAAATGTTTTTTTTATATTTCTCTATTTTACATAAAAGACATACGAAATATTTTCTTGGCTATGCCATTACACTTATATTCTTTATTGTAAATCATCATTATCCCTTGTCTAAATAACAAAGGTTCTTCAAAAAACGCAAAAACCTACAATAAATAAAACGGTAATTAAATTTGTAACATCGGGAAAGCGCGTGACCTTCGACGCATGATAAGGACAGCATGTGACAAAGATGGAGTTATCGGGCGAGAAAAAGACAAAGCGCACGGAGGTCGGATATAGCCTACAAAGCATTGCAATGTTTGTTTACATACGCTTGCCCTTCGGTCAGTCTACTATTAGTACTAATATATATACTGTGCTACTGTCCTTCTAAGAAAGATATTTTGGAGACTTTCACAGGTTGAAAAAAAAATTACAGTCAGCAAACAAAACGGACAAATAAAAAAATAATTACAATAGATGCCATTCGACCCTATTTCTTATAATTATAAGGGTCAAAAAACTCGATAAAAACAACTAATGGTAAAGTACTAGAAAATTCAGGAACGCAAAAAAATTTCTCTTATTTTTCGTATGTAAAAGTTTCAATTTTTTTTGTTACTCTCCGATCCTGTTTCTTGTAAGGATTAAAAGACTGTATTAAAACAACTGAGGTTAAAATACTTGAATATTCAGAAATCGCAAAAAAAACTTTTCCCATACTTTTTTAATTTTTTTCGATTTTTGATTACTAGTACTCAAACCTCAGTCGGTTTGATAGTCTTTAAACAGGATCAAATGGCGTCATAAAGTTTTTGTATAAATTAAAAGTTATCTTGCTGACTGTTCACTTACCGACCCGTCTCAAAGGGCAAGCCTGTATTGTAACCAACCTAAAAAAAATAGAATTTTGTATAGGATGACCGTACCTTATTTCAAATCACCACCACCACCCCCATGTACTTTTTATTAATCGGTAGGGCTGGGAATTACAATTAAAACCGTGATTAATCATAAAATCCACGGAAAAAAAGACAAACAGAAAAATACCCTACGGCTCTAATACCAGCCCATTTGTACCCAGACCAAGCCTGTGTACCTAATAACAGCCTAGGGTAGGGTTATGCCTATGGAGTTTCTGTGTTGAATTGTTGGTTTGAATGATTAAATAAGATAATAAGTAAAATTAATCACCATCCATCATCAGCCGAAGGACATCCACTGCTGGACATAGGCCTCCCCAAAGGATTTCCACGACGACCGACTCTGCGCTACCCACATCCAGCGGCTTCCCGCGACCTTCACCAGGTCATCGGTCCACCGACTGGGAGGCCTGCCTACGCTACGTTTTCCGGTGCGCGGTCGCCACTCGAGAACTTTACTGCCCCAACGGCCATCCGTTCTACGAGCAATGTGCCCCGCCCACTGCCACTTTTTAACGATTCTGAGAGCTATGTCGGTTACTTTGGATCTCCTACGGATCTCCTCGTTTCTGATTCGATCACGCTGAGAAACTCCGAGCATAGCACGCTCCATTGCCCTTTGAGTGACCTTGAGCCTTCTTATGAAGCCCATAGTATGCGACCATGTCTCAGTTCCATATGTCATCACTGGCAACACACACTGGTTGAACACCTTGGTCTTAAGACACTGCGGTATTTGGGACATGAAGGTATTGCGAAGCTTCACGAACGCTGCCCAGCCGAGTTGGATTCGACGATTGATCTATTTCTTGAAGTTGAACCTATGTACCTGTCCCAGGTACACATATTCGGTAACAACTTCTAACGTAAAGCCTACAACAACTTTCAGAGGAGTAGGTGCGACATGGACGTTAGACATAGTTTTCGTCTTGTCCATGTTCATTCTAAGACCTACTTGTTAAGAGGCTCTACTGAGACCATCGAGCATTGTGCCTAAGTCGTCCATAGTCTCAGCCATGACCACGATATCGTCAGCGAAACGAAGGTGGGTGATGTACTCGCCGTTGATATTAATGCCGAGTCCACCCTAGTCCAGAAGCTTAAAAACATCTTCCAGGGCGGCGGTTAACAGATTCGGAGATATGACGTCTCCCTGTCTCATCCCTCGCTGCAACCCGATAGGTTGCGAGTTTTGATCCTGGAGGTGAACCCACATGGTGGCGTTTTCATACAAACACTTCAGTACCTCGATATATCGATAGTCAATTTGGCACCGCTGGAGACACTGTAACACAGCCCAAGTTTCGACCGAATCAAAGGCTTTCTCATAGTCCACGAACGCTAAGCATAGTGGCTGATTGTACTCTTTGGTCTTCTGTATAATATGCCGCAGCTTATGTATGTGGTCTATGGTACTAAAGCCTTTTCAGAAACAAGCTTGTTCGGGAGGCTGGAAGTCGTCAAACCTGCGTGCGAGACGATTCGTAATGACTCTCGAAAACAGCTTGTAGACATAGCTCAGAAGTGAGATGGGTCTATAGTTCTTCAGCAAGTTGTTATCCTTTTTGAAGAAAAGCACGACCACTCTTCTTTGCCATGCCTTAGGCGTTTATCCCTCGAATATAACGGAATTAAATAACCTCTGAAGAGCTTTAAGTACCGGTGATCCACCTGCTTTCAAAAGTTCAGCTGTAATTCCATCATCACCTGGTGCTTTATTGTTCTTGAGCAGTTTGCGAGCCATTCTAATCTCGTACAGGCTGACGTCTGGGATATCTTCGGTATAGTGTCGGGTTAGTCTGGCTCTTGGGTCTTTGGCCAGATCGCTGACAGGCAGACATGTAGTCGTGTACAATTGTCCGTAGAACTTCTCAACTTCTTCCAGCAACTCAGTCTTAGATGATATGATCCAGCCATCCTCTGTCTTAAGCTTAGTCAGTTGGCTTTGTCCAACAGACAAATCTCTCGCGAATACTTTTGAGCCTTTGTTGTTCTGAATCGCCTCTTTGATACAATTTGTATTATATTGGCGCAAATCGCGAGTCAGGGACTAAGTGATCTGCCTGTTTAGTTGCCGATACTGAGTAGCGTCTTCAGAGGACTGTAAAACTAATCTGTTTCTTTCTTCAATGAGGTTGCTGGTGAAGTCCGAGATTTTTTGATTCTGTTCTGTTTGAAGGGCGAGTTAAAAAAATATTAGACCCGACCGTTTGGACAGTTTCCACGAACTTGTCTCTATAATCGTCCACATTATCCAAAACCCCTAGGCATTCGAAGCGATTGTTCAACTCTAGCTGAAAGTTCTTGGGGTTTTGGATCTGGATAGGAGCTGGTCGGAGCGTAGACTTCATCATTCGACATCTTTCTAGCTTGGTTTTAAGATTTAATGTGCCTCTTACCATCCGGTGATCGTTTCTTGTTTTGACTGAATTGATCACAGAGACATCATTGAATATTCGCCTCTTTGTCGACAAGTCAATCTCAATTTTCGTTACTCCATTGGGATGCAACTATGTCCACTTCCGCTGTTTAGACTTCTTGAAGAAGGAGTTCATCATAAAGAGGCACTCCTTTTCCATAAAGTGGGCCAGCAGCTGGCTACGTGTGCTTTCCTCTTCATATCCAAATTGAACAGCTCACCATCACTTAGTTTGTCCAGTTTTGCGTTAAAGTCCCCCATAACAACGGTGTAATCGGTCTGGGAGCTATTATGTAAAGGTCTAGAGATATCCTCATATAGGATCTCCTCTTCGTCATCGGAGTGTTCCGCGGTCGGTGCATATACCTTTATGACCTTCAGAGAATACCGTTTGATGATTCTTAGTATAAGGTACGCTACCCTCGTCGAAACACTCTATCTGGACCACATTGTTCATAAGGGACTTGTGGATTAGAAACCCGACACCACCCTGGGACAGTTGGTCACCCTCCCGGAATAGAGCAGGTTTCCGGATTTAAGGATTATAGTGTCCTCCTCTCTTCGGACTTCACACAATCCTACGAATTCAAATGTAAACTCTAATCAAATAGCACAACAACTACTACTCAATGGAAAATCCTCAATACGAAGCAAGCCGATAGCCTTCTGGAACCTTTCTCACACGAGGAGCTTCAGGGGGCACTCAGGAAACTTAAAAATGGAAAGGCTGCAGGAATCGACGGCATCTGTACAGAGCAAATAAAGAGGTTGTGCACCGCTGCGAGGAACTGGCTGCTAGAGCTATTTAACAACTGCCGGCTCAATATTACTATGCCGGAAGCCTGGAGAAAAACTCGTGTTGTGGCTATTCTAAAACCTGGCAAACCACCTGAGGATCAAAGAGCTACAGGCCTATATCACTTTTATGCCACGCTAGGCTAATTCTGGATCACATTTCCCCAAGCCTAGACACTAAGTTAATTAAACAACAGGCAGGCTTCAGGCCGGGAAAATCGTGCACCAACCAAGTATTAAACTTCACACAGTACATCGAAGATGGCTACTAGAAGAACTTAATAACTGGTGTAGCGCTTGTCGATCTTACTGCAGCCTACGTCACAGTGAGCCACCGCAGATTAATCCTTAAAGTGTTTAACGCGACAAAGGACTACCACCTAACGAAAATGATTGAGGAGCTGCTGAGAAATCGAAGATTTTCGTGTTATTCCAGGGAAGCAACAGTAGATTGTGGCGTCAAAAAAACGGACTGCCACAAGGAAGCGTCCTTGCACCTATGCTCTTCAACATATACACGAACGACCAGCCGATCCTGCCTAGCAAAAAGCACTACCTGCTCGTGGACGACCTGGCTCTCGCTAGCCAAGAAACAGACTTCCCTATCGTCGAAAAACAACTATCTCAGTCCCTGGTAACTCCATCTATGTACTAATCTGAAAACCAACTCAAGCCAAAACCTAATAAAACCCAGCTCTGTTCATTCCATCCAAAGAACGTTTTTAACGTATGTTTATGACATCCTTGATTTTTTAAGGCGTGGCTGTTATTAGGTACTCTGTCGAACCAAATTTGCAAATGTGTTTATTTTGCCAGAAATCCGTGGTCTATATCTATAACCAAACTAATCACGAAATAGTAGAATTGAAAAATCGTAAGAAATACCTGGTTTTAGGAGCTCTCGAACTTAGCAAAAAATAGCAAAATTGGCCGACGTGCACCTCTTCTCGGGTTCGATCCTAATCTGACACTGGCATATTCATGCAAGTGTTACCGTTTTCGGTACGTATTTTGTGCAAAAATTTTTTACTGGTACTTTTCACTGGTAGGTATTGCCAGTAGATACTTTATTATTTAAGCAGAAAGGCGAAAAGGCTGCAACTAAGAACAGGCTGCTATTAGGGGCGTCCACCCTAATAGCTGCCAGTTCTTAGTTGGTAACAAAGCGATTTGTGCGAAAGCGCGCGCGTGCGTCAATAAATGATGTAAAAAAAGTCGGCCAAGCGCGAGTCTGACTCGTGCACCGAGGTTTTCGTAAAATCTTGTAGGCATATAAATAGTATGTATTTTTTTGTAACTACGAATTTACGGTTTACCGATTTTTCTTTTACTTGTGCTATAAGACATTGCTTCTTGCTAAATTTCATGATTCTAGGTCCACAGCAAGTAGGTACCCCATAGGTTTTGATTCCCTTGAGAGTGTCAAAATATTTGTGGCATATCTTTCGACTGCGTTGACTTAGAAGTTTGATTTTTTTACAGCTCCAACTGTCTGTAATAGGACTTATTTGATATTGAACTTTCCCACGGGAACTCTTGAATTTTCCGGGATAAAAAGTATATATTCCTATATGGTTAACCCGGGCTATAAGGAACCACCAACAAAATTTCATCAAAATCGGCCTGGTAGTTTCTGCGTGATGCGATGCGTGACTTTTTTTTTTGTTTTGGCCTCTAAATCGTTAGTAATGTCCACAACAGTTATTATTCTCCAAAAATATTTCATGTAGATACAGACACGGCCCCGTTCCTTTTTTATTATATGTATAGATTAATTTCAACTTGATACCTTCACACGTTCCTTGTCAGATGGTCAGACAAACAGACGAACAACAAAGTTCCGTTTTTTTTCAATTTGAGGTATGGAACCCTAAAAAGGGGTAATTATACTAGAGACGCGTCGAGTACTCGGTTCGGCAAACCGTACCTCAAAAGAAAACACGGAACCCCTATTTCCATAAGGGTTCCGTTTTTTTTCTTTTCAGTGATCCTCCACTTCGTTGTCCGTCTGTCTGTCCATTTTTCAAAACCGTTTTTCTCAGGAACGCGTAATGGAGGTATCAAGTTGAAATTAGTACCAAATACTCAAGTCTCCAATCCCTTGAAGCTGTGAAAAAAATCAAACCTCAACGTCAACGCAGTCAAAAGAAACGGGCGTTTATGCCGTATATTTTAACACTCGCGAGGGAATCAAAACCTATACGGTACTTCGCGTTGACCTACAATCATGAAATTTGGCAAGAAGCAAGTAAAGGAAAAAATCCTAAAACCGTAAATGGCTGCGACATAATGCTAGTAACGTGCTAGAAGGCGCGCGCCCGCGAAAGCCGCGGCCCCCCGTACCCCGCCTATTCCTCTCGCGAGTAATATCTTTTATAAGATATTTTTGAGAATGATAAATAGATTCTTCGGGGATTTCTTTGTATTTTAGTTAAAAAAATATATAACTTTTAGAATACGTAAAAATATTCAAGGTGTCTTTAATGTACGAGGGTTAAAATCAAATAAAATTTAATAAAAAAATAAATATTAAAGATACCTCGGAGATAATTCTCATAGTTATTGTCAGTGATCATTTACCCATTGTAACAAAAGATCACTTTCGTTGCAGTATTATTTTACAAGTTAAATTTTTTTAAACATAAAATAATGAATATCCACTCGATCTATAGATTTTGACCGGGGATAATTACTAATACAATCAAAACGTTTTACAAGAAGCCCTTAAGAAAAAAATCACTGGTTTTGCATTTTATGTTCACACTTAAATTAAATTTTATTGCTTTATGGACTAATTACTCCATAATTATCAAATATATTCAAGAGATAATTATGAACTTTATTTTTTCAATTAATTAACTGATACATTCTAAGTTTTCACTCCAAGTGCATTTAATGCAACCTACTCCATACAAATGTTCTTAGATTGACTGGACTATTTAGAAGATATCGGAGAATTCAAGTTTATCCCTATAGGAGTTTGAACTTTCTCTGTTCCGATTGGTTCGTGTTCGTGCTTTGATAGATTACCATAGGGTAAGAGCCGCTTACTTGAAGGTGAAATGCAAAAATAATGAAAAAATCACAAACTGACATCTATGGTGAAAATTCATTCATTTTTGATACGATACATGTGAGTTTCTTTTTATTTTTCTCATAGGTTGTGATGAATAATTGTGTGAAACACTCGGGGCCAAAATATTCTATACTCGGGCCTCGTATATTCAATTCCTCACTACGAGTGCGACGAGGGATTCTAAAGTAGAATCCTGAGATGCTACTTTAGAATCCCTCGTCGCACTCGTGATTCAAATTCAAAATTCAAACAACTATTTTGTGCACATCGAATAAACAAATACATGTATAAACAAAACAAAAGATATTCTACTATAGAAGGATGTTAGTTTGAATTCAGAGCGAAGAATTCGAACTAACACCCTCGAGGAACAAAATATTACTTTGTCCCCTTGTTACACAAACAACTATTTCTCTCAACTTACTGGTCTTCAAAAATTCAAACAAATAAAAACCACACACACACACACACATGATCTCAAAATTTAATACATACTTTTGTCAAGTCGCGGCGGCGGGCGAAACTTCAGTTCGGGTTGGCTCCAGAATATAGGGACCGACCCTCGCACCTGCAGAAGGGATTCAATATTATATATAGCACACAAAAAGATATACAGGGTGTAACATAATTGGTGTAGGTCCCATTAACTGAGGCCCCTACTCATCATCATTATCATCATATCAGCTCATATACGTCTCCACCGAGGGGCTCGTGCCTACCCTGAGTTAGGGCGATCGGTATGATTTTGTTCAGTATGATTTACTCATCATACTAAACAACTTTGGTCCTAAGACTGCTGAAATTGTAAAAAAATTGTTTAATGTCTTCATACAAATAGATCAGCTGATCGACCAATTTTGTGCATTTTTGTATGGATGGTCCAACTTGTTTTTTTTGGGAATTGACTATGGGTTCTTCGGGGAAAGTTGTTCAGTATGATGAGTAGAACCCCCAGTTGATGGGTCCTACACTATTTTTTTCTATTTTTATACTTTTCCTATGATTGTGCACAAGATCAAAACAAAACAGCAGTCTAAGAAAAGAAATCAAACTACCCTGAATAATATTAACTAGTTGTTGCCCGCGGCTTCGCTCGCGCAGAACCCGTTTTTTGCCGTTCCCGTAGGAATTTCCCAAATCCTTTCTTAGCGGATGCCTGACGTAATTGTTATCTGTATGCCAAATTTCAACCCGATCCGTCCAGTGGTTTGGACTGTGCGTTGATAGATCAGTGAGTCGGTCACGGTTTCTTTTTATACATACATCATCATAAAAACGTCCACTGCCGGACAAAGACCTCCTCAAAGGATTTCCACGACGACCGATCCTGTGCTGCCCGCATCCAGCGGCTTCCCGCGATCTTCACCAGGTCTTCAGTTCACCGCGTGGGAGGCCGGCCTGCGCTACGTTTTCCTGTGCGCGGTCGCCACTCCAGAACTTTACTACCCCAACGGCCATCTGTTCTACGAGCTCTGTGCCCTGTCCACTGCCACTTTAGTTTATACATACAGAAGATGATAATTGACAAGGCACAGTTTAAAGTAATACGCACAACCACGTTAGGCATAGAACTTTCTTTTTTGGGGTTCCGTAGTCAACAAGGAAGCCTTATAGTTTCGCCATGTCCGTCTGTCCGTCTGTCGTAGTATTAGAAAGAGAAAGCTGTAATTTGGCAAAAATATATTTTGAATCAAACCGATTAAGTGGTTCAATAAAATCTTGAAAAAAATATTTTTTTTAGGTTACCTCCCCTACATGTAAAGAAGGGGTGATATTTTTTTACGACGTACCCTGTCGTGTGGGGTATCGTTGAATAGGTCTTTCAAAACTACTGAGGGTTTACTACAACCATTTTTTGATTCAAGGATTAATTAATTTTTGTTAGAGTTTAGTGTGTGTCGTCGTCGTCCCTCCCCCTATCAGCCTTACCGTTATTTCAGGACATCTGAAAAAAATGTAAATAGTAGGACAATATAATCAATTTAAAAGGAATATCACGGCTAAATAGGCTTTCTTAGTTAAGTAGTAATAGTCGACCAACTTAAGATGTGCAGTTGGATTTTTAAAAAGTTCATAGATTTTCCATGCAAAATGTTCTATTACCAACTGTAAATATATTTTTGTTTTCTAAAACATACATTTATTTTTACTTATGTATTCGTAAGTTATTCGTAGGTACTACAGTATTGTATACCTTAAAAAGGCCTATAAAAAAGTCCGCGATGGTATATGTCTATCTCTTAGGGATAACCCACAATAACAATTTTTTATCCTTTACTTTTTACAAGAAATAATGGCTTATTTACGAAGCGATATTAAGCAACACAGCATTAATCCTTATCCAATTAAGTACCTTAAATACATTGTGCATTTAATATAGATCAATATGGCCCTTTACAGCATGTAAGTTAAATGATTATTTCCGAAGATATTACAGATTTAAAATGCAGGGACATAGCGGTTGCCGCGCTTCGCCCTATAGCACTTTATGATTAGCAGCGAGTAAATTGTGTACCGTTGTATTTCTTCTATTAATTAAAAGCCGGGGCGGGTCGTAATATTACAAACGTGAGTTTGCAGACGATGTTTCATTATTGTTTGGATGTGACGGAAAGGCAGAAAGTTTAAATCGCGTGAGCTCAACATTCCAAATAGTTAAATCATGGCTATCCGACCATAATCTCGAAATTAACTCAAATAAAACGAAACTAATTCAATTTAAACCCTACCAGAAAAGAAAACTTAATCTCACACCGTTATCTACAAATTTGAATATTTCCGAGGAAAGCGCATTCACACTGTTAGGGGTAACAATAGATTCACATTTGGACTGGAACACGCATACAGAAAAACCAAATTGTCCCAATTCACTTACGCACTATCCGTTCTAAAAAGAAATACTCACTACGAGTCAGCAAGGGCTGCCTACTTCGCGTACGCACACGCTTGGCTGCGATACGGCGTTATCATGTGGGGGCACAGCGCACATGCTGATGGCGTCTTCGTTTTACAAAAGAAATGTCTACGTATACTCCTAAATATAAAACCAAGAGTCTCTTGTCGCCCGTTTTTTGAAAGTGAAAATATCCTCCCGCTCCCTTGTAAATATATACTTGATATCGCTACCTATGTCCATAAAAATTTAAGTAAATATGAATACTGTAGTAGTTCGCGTCGACATCACCTGTTAGTACAGCCTACACCAATATTGGAAATCTACAAAACCAGCCCTTATTATAGGTCAATCGTAGTGTATAACAAACTCCCAAAAACATTAAAATCGGAAGGAAATACTAAAAAATTTTACAACAACCTAAAAAACCTATTAATATCTAAATGTTACTATAGTATAAAAGAATTTTTGGACGATAAAACATTAAAGTAAAATTATATATCTTAATATATATAAATCTCGTGTCACAATGTTTGTCCTCAATGGACTCCTAAACCACTTAACCGATTATAATAAAATTCGCACACCATGTGCAGTTCGATCCAACTTGAGAGATAGGATAGGGTAGGGTAGTGTAGGGTAGGGTAGTGTAGTGTAGGGTAGGGTAGTGTAGGGTAGGGTAGGGTAGTGTAGTGTAGGGTAGTGTAGAGTAGTGTAGGGTAGGGTAGTGTAGTGTAGTGTATGTAGGGTAGGGTAGGGTAGTGTAGGGTAGGGTAGTGTAGTGTAGGGTAGGGTAGTGTAGGGTAGGGTAGTGTAATGTAGTGTAGGGTAGTGTAGGGTAGGGCAGGGCAGTGTAATGTAATGTAAGGCGGTACGAAGTTCGCCGGGACAGCTAGTATACATATATATTTTTATTGAAAATATTCATGTAAAACCATTTATCTCGTAGCTATCTTCTGGTCTCTCCTCATTTTTTGTACATTATTACAATTTACCTATCCTGTTTGCCATGCCCTAGCAGGGCCCATGTACCATGGTATATTTACATTATTTTAAGACCTTATTTTTGTACATGATTGCAAACGATAAATAAATGAAATGAAATGAAAATGTGTTTGTTTGTTACCTTTTCACGCTTCAACACCTTGACCAGTATTGATGAAATTTGGCATGCAGGTAGCCTGTGTCACGGGAAAGGACATAGGCTACTTTTTATTCCGTGAAAATAGCAAAGTCCAATGCAGTTCCTGAGGGAATTGAAAAAATTGTCTTTTTTGGTTCATTTCTTTAACATCGCAACGGAATAATGGATCATTGTGATTTTTGTATAGAGATGGAAATGGCATAGACTGCTAATCAGAATAGCCCGATCTGGGATAGGGATCTGGAGAAAACTAATGTCCACGCTGGCGGCGGCTCGCGCACCACTCACCCTCAAAGACAGTCATAAAAACGATGTCCACGCGGGCGAAGCCGCGGGCACAAGGTAGTAACTTAATAAGACCTACTGCACTGGGTACTTCATTATTCAAAAAAAATCAAATCAAATATAATTCACCTCTTTTTATTACGCTTTTATTAGCTTCACCCGTACGTATGTATGTTTGTAACCGACTTCTTTGCACTCGATTTTGACCCACTTTAAACGGGCAGATTTAATTCAAACTTTGTACATTTATCAAGAATCAGTGACAATACAATAATTTACAAGAATACAAGAAGCGTCGGTGGCTCAACCGGTAACGACTCGGTCCATCTAACCAGAGGTACCGGGTTCAAATCTGGACGGCCAATGTACTAATGAGTTTTTCAAAAACTTACGTACATTATCATTACCGATTGCTTTGACGGAGAAGGAAAACATCGTGAACAGGCCTGCGAAGAAACTCGAAGGTTGTGTGTGAAGTCGACCAACCCGCACTGGGCCCGCGTGGTCGACTAAGGCCTAATCGCCCTGATTCAGGGTAGGCTCGAGCCCCTCGGTGGGGACGTATATGAGCTGATATAATGAAATAAAAATAACAATAATTTCATAAGTTTATCTTATTATCCTAAATTAAAAATTGAAAATGAAATATAGTTAAAAAAACTAAAAAACACACTTTTAAAGCATATCAAACTAAAAAGTTAAAAATAATTCTGAATCTAAGCTGAAAACAATAATAAACGAAAAAGCGTGGGGCGCGCGCTTTGTGCCATATTTTTCGTATATCGACTGCCCCACGCTTTTTTCACAATAATACTAGTAAATTTCGTTCATTATTGTTTTCAGCTTATATTAATATATATATATATATATATATATATATATATATATATATATATATATATATATATATATATATTTCATTTGTTAGTTTGATGTGCTTTAAAAGCGTTTTTTTTAGTTTTTTTTAACTATATTTATTATTGCTACTAGGCAAGCGCCAGACTTCGCCAGACGGTGATTTTTTTTTAATTTTTTTTTTACGAAAGGACAAGCTTGTTGTTGGCCGTGGGGGCCTTTACAACTTCACCGGGCAGGGCCAGACGGTGAAGGCTTCGCGAGAAAGTAGGTATGCACAGCGTGGCTGTAGAATTTATTTTTATTGGTATGGACAGTAAGCTAATCTACACCAACCTGGATGAAGGAAGCCCTATGAATACTGTCAGGACATATGATGGAGACTATTTGTTCGGTCTCCACGTAGTTGGCCACTTTGCCCTCTGGCGAGACTCCGCGGCGGTTGTACCTGCACAAGAAAACACTTTTTAGGGTTCCGTACCAAAGGGTGCTAACTGGACCCTATTACCTCACCCCGGACACTGCATACAACGCTTGTAAAATGTCATTTCTAAAACAAATGAGGGAGCAAACAAAATCACAGTGAAAACCTATACGTTCGAGAACCAAACTATAACCAATCTGTATCAATCTGGGTGACGAGGGGGTGAGGTCGGAATCTAGAGAGCGTCTATACTGTATGTTAGTACTAATATACAGGGTGTAAAAAAAAATTGGTGTAGGTCCCGTTAACTGGGAGTTTTACTCGTCATACTGATCAACTTTCTCCAAGGAACCAATAGTCAATTCTCAAAAAAAATTGGACCCTCCATACTAAAATGCACAAAATCGGTCGATCAGCTGGTCGATTTGTATGAAGAGTAAACAATTTGTTTTACGTTTTCAGCAAAGTTTTAGAACAAAAGTTGTTCAGTATGATGAGTAGAAGCCCCAGTTAGCGGGACGTACACCAATTCTGTTACAACCTGTATATCTTTGCGATTACTAAGCATACGCTGTCTATCTGTCCATCCTATTGACTTCTACATGTCTGTATCCATTGAACCGTAATATTCTACATGTCTGTATCCATTGAACCGTAATAGTTAACTTAACCTTAACCACCTCCATGGCGTAATGGTTAAGTCCATTAGCTACACATCAGGAGGTCGCGGGTTAGATTCCAGGCGGAGTCTAACTTTTTAAGACTCGGTTTGGTTGGTGGACGGGCATTTCCTAAGCCCGCCTGGCTAGCTACCACTATCTTATCTAAGTCTTGCCGCCAAATATCAAAACTAAAAACATTGACGTGACTAACAACTTGAAGATAGCCAATTCCCCATTGCGTTGGGGAAACTTGGTAAGCCCGCTTCATCATCGTCACTTACCACCAGGTGAAATGATGCCAAGCACCAATTGTGAATTTTTAAAAAAGTCGCCGTTTGGAAGTTTCATAGAATGTGTGTTTGTTATTATAAAAAAAAAACGTAAAAACGTTACAAAAACGACTTTTATCGCAACTACCAAAAGTACAATTTTGCCACATTTTTGGTTTTTAACCGATTTTCATAAAATTTATAAGGGTCCATCCATCCAAACTAACGAATAAAAAATCATGAATTCTCGAGTGGCGACCACATACCGGAAGACGAAGCGTAGGCACGCCTCCCACTCAGTGGATCGTCAACCAGGTGAACCTGAAGAAGGCGCTGGATGCGAGCAATGCAAGGCTGGAGACGTTGGGGAAATCCTTGGCCTATTTTGGGGTGCGTACTACTGCGTCGTCTATCTCTATTCGAGATCGAGTACGCAGCCTTTAAACGTGGTATCGCAAGTTTCATAAAGTTGCGAGAAAATTAAATGATCGATCCTTTGAATACACACTAAACAGTAAAAGAACCGAGTAGCCACGGTTCACAACAATATAATTGAGTTCTAACCATTGACGATTAATGGCCAAAATAAATTTGCTTCAAAATTTAATAAATACCTTTGGAAAGATTAAATGTTGACGAGATTTAAGTATGGCTTCCGCAGGTTGCCTTCCTTTATTTTGTTAAGGACATGTTGACAATTACACTATGTTCAACGGTGTTCATCTTTTGGCTTGATATGATGATGAGAAACCATACCTAGTGCCAGCTTGATACCGCGACCGCCTCGAGATAATTCCCAGCGTAAACGTCTCATCGCAAGTGGTGACGTTGAGGAGTGACTCCAAGTTGATGGGGTTCAGGTCGGGCTGCTCCACAGAGATCTGCGAGAGGCACACGTAGCCCTGGATGATGGGGAGCACCCACTGGTCACAGTGGGGGCTCTGGAAAGAAGTTATTGAGGATTTACACAGAGAAGCAATACATGACTGGCTTCATTGTATAATGTTAATTTTTTTACAAACTCACAGCGTTGGTGGCGTATAACGACTAGGGCCGCCGCCTCCTGTCCGGGAGGTCGTGGTTCGAATCCTGCCACGTACCATTGTGATTTCGAATTTAGATTTCATATGTACGTTTATCCGAAGCTCTTACGGCGAAGGAAAACATCGTGAGGAAACCTGCACACGCCTGCGAAGAAACTCGAAGATTGTGTGTGAAGTCGGCCAACGCGCATTGGGCCCGCGTGGTCGACTAAGGTCCGATCGCCCTAATTCAGGGTAGGCTCGACTGGCTCGAGCCCCTCGGTGGGGACGTATATGAGCTAATATGATGATGATGACAAACTCAACTAGCAAAGTGTTTTTCATGCAGAATCAGAAAGTTGAAATGTGATTCTCTCGAAAACCATGAACCTTCACGAAACCCATGAACCTTCACGAAAACCATGAACCTTCGCATAAACCATGAACTTTCGCGAAAACCATGAACCTTCGCGAAAACCATGAACCTTCGCGAAAACCATGAACCTTCGCGAAAACCATGAGCCTTCGCGAAAACCATGAACCTTCGCGAAACCCATGAACCTTCGCGAAAATCATGAACCTTCGCGAAAACCATGAACCTTCGCGAAACCCATGAACCTTCACGAAAACCATGAACCTTCGCGAAAACCATGAACTTTCGCGAAAACCATAAACCTTCGCGAAAACCATGAACCTTCGCGAAAACCATGAACCTTCGCAAAAACCATGAACCTTCACGAAAACCATGAACCTTCGCGAAAACCATGAACTTTCGCGAAAACCATAAACCTTCGCGAAAACCATGAACCTTCGCGCAAACCATGAACCTTCGCAAAAACCATGAACCTTCGCGAAACATACGTAGGGAGTGACTAATAAAAAAAAACTAACCAATCCGGGAGTGCCGACAGAAGGGAAAACTTAAACAAAACTTTTTACAGTTTTACAATTTTAACCCTCCGAGTGTTCCTGGCGAACGACTAGGTTAACAAAGTTTTAACCCTGCTAGTGTTCCTGGTAAGGTGTCGGTGGCGGTGTCGTGAGTTCAGTGTTTTCTCCCATCTCAAAAATGCCCAAAGCGCCTAAAGAAGTTTTCACTTCAAAAAAAGAAATTAAAAAGAAAATAATATAAAACTGATCGAGAATAAACGAATGACTTTGTCACAAAAAGAACCCTAACCCTGGTATTTATACCCACGTTAAAACTATATAATTCAACCCGTTAAGTGGGAATTTCACCGGGGATTTATCTGTGTTTGGGTAAAACCCCAAATGCTTGCTCTTCTTTAACAGCAGGCACAGTTTTGAAACAAAAGTATAAAAACGGCTGTAGGTTTGTGTGTGGGATTGACTTTCTCAGACAAAATAAATAAATTGAGTACAGAAATAGGAAACAATAATAATTACAAAGTATATCTACTATATATATAAAGTTCTCGTGTCATTGTGTTAGTTGCTATACTCTGCCGAAACGGCTGGACGGATTTCTATGAAATTTTGTGTGTTTATTCGGTAGGTCTGAGAAAAGGTATAGAATTTTTTCACCGGGATCTGAGCAGGCGAAGCCGCAGGAAACAGCTAGTTTTTATATATAAGGGTAGGCTCGAGCCTCTTGGTGGGGTCATTTATGAGCTGATATATGATATTTTTCATTGCATGAATAACTTAACGAATTCAATTAAAAATTAAAAACCTGACTGCATAAAAACATTAACCTTGTGGTGCCTAGTACATACTCGTACCAACCCCCGTCTCACTGCCGCTCTGCCGCCGGCCCTGGCCAGTACTGACCGGTTTCGTCGAGCGATCCATTCAATCGATCGCCGTTCCTTCCTGCCCGGCCAGTCCGCCTACAACCGACGCCCGCGCAGGACGCATGTCGCTTGCTACCGCTACAGCTATTGTTCTCGCTCGCGATCTTTCAATTTACTATCTGTTCTTAAGTGTATCCTATGTCACTCAGAGGGTCAAGACGAATCCAACGTAAAAATGTATTCTATGTCACTCAGAGGGTCAAGACGAATCCAACGTAAAAATGTATCCTATGTCACTCAGAGGGTCAAGACGAATCCAACGTAAAAATTTATCCTATGTCACTCAGAGGGTCAAGACGAATCCAACGTAAAAATGTATCCTATGTCACTCAGAGGGTCAAGACGAATCCAACGTAAAACTGTATCCTGTCACTCAGAGGGTCAAGACGAATCCAACGTAAAAATGTATCCTATGTCACTCAGAGGGTCAAGACGAATCCAACGTAAAAATGTATCCTATGTCACTTAGAGGGTCAAGACGAATCCAACGTAAAAATGTATCCTATGTCACTCAGAGGGTCAAGACGAATCCAACGTAAAAGTGTATCCTGTCACTCAGAGGGTCAAGACGAATCCAACGTAAAAATGTATCCTATGTCACTCAGAGGGTCAAGACAAATCCAACGTAAAAATTTATCCTATGTCAATCAGAGGATCAAGACGAATCCAACGTAAAAATGTATCCTATGTCACTCAGAGGGTCAAGACGAATCCAACGTAAAAATGTATCCTATGTCACTCAGAGGATCAAGATGAATCCAACGTAAAAATGTATCCTATGGCACTCAGAGGATCAAGACGAATCCAACGTAAAAATGTATCCTATGTTAATCAGAGGATCAAGACGAATCCAACGTAAAAATGTATCCTATGTCACTCAGAGGATCAAGACGAATCCAACGTAAAAATGTATCCTATGGCACTCAGAGGATCAAGACGAATCCAACGTAAAAATGTATCCTATGTTAATCAGAGGATCAAGACGAATCCAACGTAAAAATGTATCCTATGTCACTCAGAGGATCAAGACGAATCCAACGTAAAAATGTATCCTATGTCACTCAGAGGGTCAAGACGGTCAGACGAATCCAACGACGCAAAAATCCATCAAGCCATTTAGGCAACAGACTCAGGCAAACAGACATACACACGTACATACACTCGAAAAATATTAACCTCCTTCCTGGGAAGTCGGGTAAAAACATAAAAGAGACATTTTTTAAAACAGTCCAAGTTATAAATTTGGACAGTTTATCTAGAAGATCAAATTCACAGATAACATGAGAAGAAATCACAACTTAGACTCGCTTTGTGTATCTGAGTCCCTGTTCATTTTTCAGAAATGACTTAGAGGGATCACTACTTCAAGTAGTGTAATCATTGAATATTATTTGTGTGTGACTATTATTTATTGTATATGTATCAATGTAGGCATTATGTATACAGGGTGTAACAAAATTGGTGTAGGCCCCGTTAACTGGGGCTTCTACTCATCATACTGAACAACTTTTGTTCTACGATTTTCCTGAAATCGCAAAAATATTTTTTTTTACTTTTCGTACAAATCGATCACCTGATCGACCAATTTTGTGCATTTTAGTATGGGTCCAAATTTTTTTTTGATAATTTACTATGGGTTCTTTGGGGAAAGTTGTTCAGTATGATGAGTAGAACTCCCAGATAACAGTTCCTGCACCAATTTTTTTACACCCTGCATAAAGCACGTATTTATTTAACTATTTTTATGTTATCCATTATTTGCATAATATTTATTATATGTATATTATACTAGCTTTTGCCCGCTGCTTCGCCCGCGTGGACATCGTTTTAATGACTGTCATTGAGGGTGAGCGGTGCGCGAGCCGCAAGCTAACAAAAAGCCAGGCAACCTTAAATGTACAACAATCCAGTATTTTTGTAATTTTTTGCACAGAGATGGATGGAGGAGGGAAATGACATAATTTACCGATTAACATATCCTGACATAATTCCCGATGGATCTGGGGAAAACTCATTACCATGCTCGCGCACATTGTCGACGAGGAACGAGGAAGTGACAAAAACTGCTAATCAGAATAACCGCTTGCGTCTCGCGCACCACTCACCCTTAAAGATATAAAAACGAAGCCGCGGGCAAAAGCTAGTTAGCCTTTTTACCTACCAACTCCTATCAGTTACATTTAAGGTTGCCTGGCATTTTGTTATTATTTTTCTGGTGTGCAATAATAGTTATTTATGATACAAGGGTGGTAAAAAGGAAATAACAAACGAGTGACTTTGCAAGCCCGAGCCGTGGGCGAAGGTTTTGCAAATGACAAGTTTGTCATTTACTCTTTACACCCATGTCAGTATTAATGTATATATTTTGCCCGTGTATCATACGACATTTTTTAATACAATTGTGCGAAAACAGGTCATATATTGCATTGCAAATCACTTTTCACAAACAAACACGTACCACTGACACTGTAAATGGCGCGAATTTGCCCAACGATAACCATAAACTACTTGCGTACCACAAAGCGCGCATGCGTAAGTTTTCTAGTGTGAGAAGGATAACTATAGCAACACTATATCGTTGTCCTTCTCGCTCGGATATACGTCTTAATACACTTGTTAAATTTAAACATTAAATTCAATTTAGTTGGGTGGTTGCTATGTGAAATTCACAACCAAGAGGCAAAGATGATCTATTATTACTAGCGTACAAGAGGCATACATGCGCAATTAAACTTGACATTAAGCAAGTCAGTGAAGTAAGGTCTATTGTAGACTGAAAATATTGTAGAATGTAGTTTAGAAATTTAAAAAGGTGGTAAAGTAAAAAGCACGTGTGCGGTAAAATCAATTTCGCGCATACTCGACTAGCATACAATGGACCACTTTTCGAGCAACTGTATTGAAAGGATATTTACTTTACTTACTTAATTTAGGAAACCTCCTCACCGAAACAGCTAAAGCTAATATTAAAATTTTATTTTAATATGATGCTTACTTCCAAATTGATTATATCTTTCAGCATGTGCTTATTCCAGAAAAATCTATCATCAACATATTTCCACCATTTAGTAATATCCATTACTGGCTTTCCTTCCTCTTCTTCCAGGATCTTCTCTATCTCATATTGTCTTTGCAGACTATTGGTCAAGTCTAAGGTCCTGGAGTAGTAGAAGCTGTCGGAATCCTCAAAAATCTTCACCAGCTCATCTGTGAGCCTTTTCTCGAATTTCTCTGTCATTTTTGGGTCCCGCTGCTTTTTCACTGTTTGTTTTACCTAAAAAAGAATAGTTTTATAGTTACATGTAGAAAATTTAAAATAATTAATCATTTTGATTACCTACACTAATCACTTTCTATGCCCACTTACCGCCTCGTAGGGATGAGATGGACAGCAAAAGTTTAACTCTTATCTTACTAAAGGCGTTAAGATGCCTCAATCCGGGGAGATCTATCAGTGATATCTGATATAACACCTCTCTTTTTGCGTCGGGGGTTAAACATACTATTGAACATAATACTATTCATTTCAAGTTCAAATTAATGTGGTCTACGTTGAGACAGAACGCCCGATTCTCAATTTTTACATGATTTTATTACTTTTTTCATTTTCACTTAGTTTTTTAAGAAATGTGTTCAATTAAAATGGAAAGTGTTAAAATCGACGATTTGGAAGGTGTTAAAGTCGTCGATTTTGTGTGTTTTCATTCGAAGAAAACTGTTTGTTTGAGAGACTTTTGCAAATAAATAAAAAATAAGGTCTGCAAGATATTTTGTAAATCAAAAGTGGTAATATGTTTATTACTTCAAAAATATTAATTTTTTTTTCTACAGTGGTAGCTTTACGGAAATATTCCACTGAGGGCACTGATTGTAAAGGCACCTTTTTTATTGGCACCATAGTAACTATTCAACTGAGGGCACCTGCACGAGGTACATGGATAGAGGTGGGTACTAGCGTCAAATTCAAATTAAACAAAATAATATAGACATTAGCATGTTTTTATAAACTTTAAGTTTAAAAAAACCGGTAAAGAACGAGTCAGAACCGCACACAAAGGGTTCCACACCATCATACTAGATGGCACTAGTTTCTAAAAAAAAACACGTTTTTCGTATGGAGACTTTCCCTTTTTCAATTTTTTTTGTTTTTATTGTTATAGCGGCGACAGATATACATCTGTGAATATTTCAACTGATTATCTATCGAGGTTAATGAAATACAGCCTGGTGACAGACGGACAGTGGAGTCTTAGTAATAGGGTCCCGTTTTTACCCTTTGGGTAAGGAACCCCAAAAATCTACATTTTGCAAAGTTTGCAACGTAAGCAAACTTTGCAAAATGTAAGGATCGGAAGAGATCGTAGCGCGGCTTGACCGCATCATTTAAAATCATGCAGTCTTTCAAAAAATTGAATTGAATATTGTGATATTTTAACCGCCTGCGTGGCGTAATGGTTAGCCCATAGTTAGTAATGGACACCAGGAGGTCGCGGGTTCGATTCCCGGTGGGGTCAACTAGTAAGACTCGGTTTGGTTGGTGGTAGGGCATTTTCTAAGCCCACCACTATCTTATCTAAATCTTGCCGCAAAACATCAGTGTTAACAACATCCGGCTTTAAGATATGATAACCAGTTCTCCATTGCGTTGGGGAATCTTGGTAAGACCGCTTCCTTCTTCGGCATCATCGTCACTTACCACCAGGTGAGATGATGCCAAGGGCTAACCAATTGTAAATTAAAAATTTTAAAAAAAATACTCTTGTTGGGGTCTTAAGGGCGCTATTAATTTCTATGGATGAATGAAAGTTTTTTTTTCAGTAAATATGGTACCAATAAGGTGAACCATTGCAGAAAGAATCTCATATTTAACCAATATACAGTAGAGTTAGCATGTAAACATTCGAAAGGCTTAATACACCATAATACACACAAATGTCATTTGGATTAAATTAAATGACAGGAAAAAACCCATGTTAATTATTTAATTAACATTTTAAGATTAGATTAAATTAGACTTATTCATCACATGTCACAAATTTATAAAACATACATGTTAAAGCCTAATATTTCGCAAACAGATCCCTGAATCGAAAAATGGTTTTAGCAAACCCTCAGCACTTTTGAAAGACTAGTTTAATGATTAAGGCGAGGTATTGATTGGAACAGTTGTCTCTGTCTTTTTCTTTACGTGTAAAAAGTAAAGAAAATAACCACACTTTCTCAATGGTTTTTTGTTTAAATCAAAAACTACAATTAAAGTATAAAAAATAATAACATTACTCACTTTGTATTATCATAACAAATATTGTTGTATATTTTTTTTAATTTATACTTCAAAATATTAGTCGTAAGTAGAGTTAAAAGTAACAGTGTAGACCTATCTTTGGGATATTTTTCTGTCAAACCAAAACTGCCCAATCGTGATTCTAAAAGCTTTTGACTTTAAGAAAGATCTTCAACAATAAGGGTATTTTTTTTCAACCCTGGGTTTTCTATCATTGAGGAGTAAGGTATTGTTAAAGATAAGGTTTGAGGGGGGGGGGGACACCACCGGGGTCACAATAACCATTGTACAACTATGGGAATAGGGTGTAGTGAGTCCACTTAGGAGACTTGTACACCTGCCTGTACCCCGCAGGCATCCCACTCAACAATAATATAATAATAATAATCGTTGAGGAGTAATTGACAACAAAAAACTGTAATATTACTGCCTTTACAGTTTCCATGCTTCGAAATTCGCAGGGCATATTAAGCCATTGAGACCATTATTATTACTAGACGGTAACAGTTATCAAGCTGTGTCAGATGCCTAATGCCTAATAGGTGGCTTGAATTCCGTTACTAGCCCCACAACCTCATCCAACCCAGACTTGGCCTCTATATGTGGAATATGCTCAGATCATATATATTGTTATTGTATAATATCATATATAAAAGGTAGATATAGAGTTAGCGCTTTGAAAACGGGGTATAAAAAACTCTGCTCCAATCACGACGGTGCAGTTTTGCTTACAGTCATGCATTGGCAGATCTACCGTCAACATGCCGAAATGTGCTGAGACATGTCTTAAATGCACCTGTCTCAATGACAGTGAAGGATAGGACCCTATCATGCGTCTTAACAAGTATTCGAGGTCACCGCTTAAGGTAAAGATGCATATTTATATAATAGAACAAGCATTACCCCATTTTTTATGATTGTTGTATCAAACTCAATAAAATCTACATTATTTTTAACCTGAGGGAATATGGCCTAAACTTCCCGAGTTTGAGAAGAGACCTATACTCAGCAGTGATGTTTATGGGTTCTTGACAAACAAATTCAATTATGTATTTACCTGCGTAGCAGCTTGCTGGGTAGTCGTTTTTATAGTATTGCTCACATTCTTAACAGCTCCCATAGTTTTGTTCAATAGCATTGAGCTCTCGAAAAGACGGCCTACCATCTTCTTGTTGGACTGTGTGGCACAACTCGAAGCACAATGCTTCGTGCATGGCATCAGCTCCATATCCTCGTTGGCTGGCCCTACGTTTAGTATACACACCGACTTGATCTTGTATATTGTGTGGTGGAAATACAGTTGACCAACTGGAACACTCTCTTTTATGATCATCAGGCGAGGTTCCAGGATGTTGGAGTGCTCCACCTTGCCTACAATACCGTCTGTTACGCCCAGACATTCTATATCCTCGATATCTGACAGGTCCCATGCTAAAAAAGTAGGAGTAAACAATTTGATTAAATGAACAAATATCGGAATTTTTTAATTAGAACAATTGTTTCAAGGACATTTATCATAAAAATTATGTAAGTATCATGCTTATTAATTCAAAAGTAGACCTGAATAGAAGGCGTAGTTGATAAAACTGCTGAAATTCAGCAATAATGTTACGCACCCGATCTTACTAAAAAAGTTCCCGTCGAACGATTCCACCACAAACTGGACTCGTTCCTGACGAATATGTAGTACTTCTCCGATCTGAATAATTCCATTTTTGCACAATTTATTTCACGTCCGAATTGTATGTAATTATTTTCATTGTGTTTATTATTTGTTGTAATTTGTTACAGATCAGATTTGACGTTTCGTTCAGTCGGAAGAAAGAAAGAAAGAATCTGAGCTAGCTGAGGGGGGGAAAAGGAAGGTTGGTTGGTACCACTTACAGTCTTTATACCATACTATACCAAAGATGACCTACTATTTAAAGCATAACATTAAAATACTCAACGTGGGAGGTTATTTCTGCATGCCGCTTTGTTTGGCGAATGTATAAACTAGATAAAAATCTGCCAACTGCAAGACGGACTCGTGAACTGAAGGTTACGTACTTTAATACATTTGGGTGTGAAGTGTGAAACGTTACAAAACATAAACGAGTAAAAAAAACAGTATTGAAAGACAAACTTAACTTTGTAGTTGAATAAATGTTCTTCCATAAATTGATATACGTCACGTTTATTCTCCATCTGCAAAATAAATGTGATATAATTCTACAATTTCCGATTTTTTTCTTTTACCTCGCTCTTGCCAAAGAAGAACGGCAAAGTTGGTACCCACCCTGACTAGACTTCCACGGATGGCAGACATATGCCAGTTTTTTAGACAAAATATAGGGTCATCACCCGTGGTACGGTTGAGTTGTCCGGTTAACCGGACTATAGAAAAAAATAACTTGTTTTTCACGGATTTTTTCAATTTCCTAGCTGTTGGGTGGGAATAATTAAATAAATATTGCTAAACTTATGTAATGTTAATAATAATTAAAAACTATGAAAGACGACCTAATTTCTATTATGGTAAAATCAAAGAATAACAAAGGGATACTTTATAGTCTATGCTAACTGCTTTTACCGCTTCACTTGTCTGCTAATCCCATCCCATGTGTTTAAAAGTAGCTCAAGTAAGACAATTAATTTTTTCTATGATTCTAGGTCAGTGGTAAGGTAAGTACCCTATAGGCACAGTATAATAAAGAGTACTACTTGTTTTGATTTACTTGCAAATATGTGACAAAAATGACCTTTATGGTCGTATCTTTTAATTGCTTTAGCTTGTTTTTACAGTTTCAAGGGACATTAGAATTCGTTCCTGAGAAAAAGGGTCATCATAACAGACAGCACGATGGACACCAAAGTGATCCTTCAGAGTTTTTTTCCTTACGAAACCCTACGGAACCCTTAGTTAAATCATTCTTAGTTAAATACTGAGTATTGATACCGTGCATTAGAAACTTACGTAAAAGATACCTAACCTTATCGAGTCATCATATCAGCTCATATACGTCCCCACTGAGGAACTACGAGGGCCAAGTGCGGGTTGGTCGACTTCACATACAACCTTATTTGCAGGATTCCAACCACGATCTCCCGGACGTGCCTATATTATTCCAATTTCTGTGTCCCGGATAGATCTTCCAGAAATGTTTAAATAGTAATTTATTTCAAGGCAAGAATACAGCTGGTTTTCAAAGCTTTGTTATCCATCTTTCTGAATGCTAATACCCTTTTTCTCTAGAGTGCATGGAAATATCAAGTTCAAATTAATATCAAATAGTACGAGGTCAATGGTTCCTTGAATACAGGTTCAAAATAAAAATTCTAATATTAAAAATACCAGGTGACCGTAGTTACTTTCAATAAAATGCTCAATAATCTTTTACACTTTTATTCGTTTTACCACCTTCAACTCAATTTTATCAATGTCACAATCCACTATATCATAATCTTTCTTCCGCCTGACTCCATCGCTCCCCCACCACCACAACATCCTTCCTCCGAGAACTGGCGTAATCGACGAGCAACGTGAAGTTAACAGTATGTGTTGTTTTGCACTTTATTTTTCGTAGCAAACCAACACATAGTATAAAATACTAATTGTATATTTTGTAAATTATTATAATAATATTTTAACATTTATCATCTTTAAACAAAAATAACCTAGTCATGACAGACAACTGCTTTTAAATTAATGTAGCTTTACATGAAGTACTTTTGTGAGTGTTAAAATAAGAACTTATTTATAAGTTACTGAAAGATTTTGACGTGAATACGTCTTTAAAATTACCTCCATAGAGATGCAATCCAAAAAAACGAATGATAACAAAATCGGGGGATACAGTTTAGTGTTGTAGCTACATATCTATCATCTCCATCCAAATTTCGTTTACACCACTTGATAGCTAAAGAATCAAAGAATTTATTACGCTAAGTAAGGACTGTAATACATCGCGCGCGGGGGAGGGGGCAGCCCCGCCATTTTGAAGGTCATTTTGCTGCGTATCGAGATTTCCATTTAGTATAACTTTCGACTCGGTGAAGCTACGACGTTCATTTAAGTTTCAATCGTCAGCTCTCGTCAAAATCTATCGATTATATATAAAACATTAGTGTAAAATTGTAACTGTGATTATGATAAGGTGTTTAAATAAAAAAATAATATCAAAAAATATATAATGTCGGCCTATACGCGTCGAAAAGCCAAATCGAAATACAAAGATCGTATACGGTTTGAAAGGGCATCTCAACAGCAATCGAATGGTACCAATCAAACACCATATGATCGAGTGCCGGCAACGTAAAGTAATGAATGCGGCCGAGCGGATCAACGACGGTGCCAGTACATCTGCAGCTGGGATGGTTGAAATTACGCAGATAATAATATTAATAATAATAATATTTTATATAGAAACTACATATTACCCGTTACGAGACGTATTCACGTTAAAACCAACAGCCGTGTGCCCCGACACAGCCCCACCCGTTTTTTTTTTAGCTTTCAAGCCTCTTGGAGCTACGGTACAGACTACAGAGCACGAAACGGTCACTGTCCAGAAATTTCTCTCGATTGTGAAGTAGGCTGACTACGTAGTTTTGCTACTCGATACTAGATGTCACTGTCACAATGGCCGGAGGTGTCTCTGTTTATCTCGCTCATAACACACAAGTCTAACAGAGACGGGACCATGATTACGACCTTTCCATTCATTTGTTGCTATTCAACGCTAGATGTCGCTAGCAATATTTAATTATTGCGACGTCGTTAGATGGCGCTGTAGCCTCGTTTCAAGCCATGTTACAAGGTAATTATAAGGGATGCATCCGATACCGATACCGATATATCGGCGATACTTCGGGTTTTCCGATATATCGGTATCGGCGATAGTTTAATGGTAGATTCAACGACACTTTTCAAATTTCGCGCTTTAAAAATGTAATGTAAACGCGCGTGTTGTCCCATCTATTTCGTTTCAAACGAGGTATCTGTCGCATCTGAGAGACTATTTTCCACCGCAGGTCTTATTCAAACAGACTTGCGAAATCGCCTTAGCCCGCAAAACTTAAGAATGCTTTGTTTTTTAAATAAAAATCTTATAAATGTTAATTTTGATTACTAAAACTAATTATTAATTGTGTTTTATTTATTCTACCTTACTTTTTGAATTCAATAAGCGTATCGGTATCGGTATCAGTATCGCCGATATTTTTATAAGAGTATCGGTATCGGTATCGTATCGGCAAAAAGGCGTATCGAGGCATCCCTAGTAATTATCGATGATGGCACGGAATCTTATGTACTAGCGCCAAATTTAAATACAGGCTGAACTGTCCGCAACAAATTGTGTCTAAAGAACTCTGTAAAAAAGGTTATTGTACTAATTATGTTTAATAGTAATAAAATGATAAACTACCTAAGAATTGACGTGAAAACGGCAAGACATGACAAGTCTAGTATTTCTTTTAATGAATATTTTTATCTTAGCATTGACATGAGTGGTGCATGCTCGCTTAAATGTTTGTGCGAATGGTGGCGCATCGGGAGCCGGGTTGTTCTTTTCCCTCTAATATGGTTGATGGGAGCGATGGGTTGTTCCTTTCCCTCTAATATGGTTGATGGGAGCGATGGCTGAATCTCGCGTTATACTCGTGACCGGGTGTTGTCCGTGTGAACTGGCCTACTCTTGTCAAAGGTATCAATGACATTCAATGATTTTTATGTATAACTTTTCGTGTCATATTGTTTTCATGTTGTAATGACAGTCATAATCTGGTTTATTTGAAGGATTGTATTTTGACATTATTAACTAATGATTGTTTATTTCTTAATTTTTTCACAAATGAAATTATGATACTATTATTTTATGACTATCAGAAAGAGTGTAATTTGAATAAATACTTTGAATCATTTCTTGAACCTTCAAGGAATCTCACGAAAATTTACAAGGTGCTTTTGGGGAGTCTGCTCCTACGTTTGCAGGAGTTACTTATTAGTATCGTGAATTTAAACGTGGTCGAGAGAACCTAAACGATGACCCCAGACCCGGCCGACCACCAACTTCAGTACCTTATGAAAATGTCATAAGGGTAGAGTGGCTATTGCGGAACGAATATACACATGACACATTGGGAGATTGAGGCTGAACTAAAGATTAGATCACAGGCAGTTTTCGCCATCCTGCATGAACAACTTATAGTTAGGAAGCTTGCTTCGTGATGGATACCTCATTTTCTCAATAAAGAGCAAAAATCTCGTCGTGTTTAATGGTGCAAATTTATGCTGGAAAAGTTCAAAGTTCCTTCATCGCTAAGTATATATTATAAGTAAGTAATTATTTATTTGCTTTTATTAAACACGGTACTTAAAGTGACATGTTTTTTTTTTAACAATACTGCATCACTTGTTTAGCCATTAATACAGCATGCAAATGTTACGACAGCAACAAAAGGTAATGTAGCGAAAATTAAATAAATTGATTAAATACCAGCTATGGTTTCGCTACATAAAACGGAGAATTTGGATCAAGGGCCTAAATGCGAATAATAAAATGATAATAAACTGATGGCTAGAAATCATTTCCTATATAAAATCTGACGTTTTCTGGGTTGGTCATATTGTCAAACAGATATGACGTGTTTGGTCTTTTTTCTACTGATTTTCAGACCATGTACTTTCAGCGCCTCTACTCAGCTATATAAATCGTGCTGCAAATCAACCTCAAATTCCGCCTTAAAGCTATATTGTCAGTGTATAGGAGATGCCAAAGTACAGCCCACTGACGTTTTCTTGTACTCGTAAGTAGTCTATTGTGACATTGAAAGAAGTAGACTTAGTGTGAAGCCCTGACGTACGCCTACCCTAAGCTCAAAACCGTCACTCAAACCCGTCGAGCAGATTGCCTGTGTAGAGACGTCTGTGTACATATCCATAATAAGAGCTATATAAGACTCTGGGATAGATTGAGTGCGAAGAGCTTCGCATATCAGGTCGCATGGTACATGGTCAAATGCCTTTTCAAGGTAGATGGAAGCCATATGCAGGTTTGTGTTGTTAGCTTTGGCCTTCTAGTTATTCTTATGGCCTAGATAGCGTCAGAGGTGCCTTTTCCAGCTGCAAAAATCACACTGATTGGGTGTGAGCTCCACTATATCATTCAATCTGATATTGATTATCCGCTCCCTTAATTTGAGGGTGTGATCCATAAGCTTTATCGCTCGGTAATTTCCTCACTCTCGTACGTCGCCTTTGCCTTTGTAGAACGGTAGTAGGTGACTTCTCCGTCAGGCATCTGGCATTTTTTTACCCGCGATAAGTCTGTTAAACAGTTTACTCAGTCATTTAATGCCCGATGGTCTTATATGTTTCCAGAATTCTATGAGTATTTCATGTGGTCCTTGGGCTTTGGTTTTTTTCATCATGATCATCTGTTTGATAATTTCTTCCATTGTTTTTGTGGCTGAGATTGGGCCTGAGACTGGTATAGGATGTTCATAAATGAAGTTTCTACGATTGGTTACATTTAGCAGATGACGGTAGTGTTCTGCCCATCTACTCGTATTTGTGATGTCACTATTATTTGTAAACAGTTTATTGTTATTCTCTATAACAGTCAATGAATGACAATTCAGCCAACCTACGGAGGCTACGATAGAGGTTCCAATTATTTTACGAGCATTTTTGACCAGGCAGCTGAACTGTCAACTTGGGAAGCCAGCCGCGTACCGAACTCACCGCATTTCTGAAAGTAATCTGTTTTCATCTGCGTTATCCTCAAGCCTTGTATTGTAAACTTGTGTGAATATTAAATGTCACTCCTAAACTTCTCAAAGACGAGTTAATATTTAGATCCAGCTGAAACCCATAACCAAAAATATACATATTGGATAATATGTTTCTCATACTATACTCAAAGATTGAGTATACAATCCTGTAGGTACAAAATACATATTAAATACGTCGTCAATCCACCGAGTGGGAGTTCTACGTACGTCTTATGGTGCGCGGTTGCCATTCGAGAACTTTACTTCACATTCCGCCTCATTATTACTTCACTTCACTTTCACACCTCCGCTGAGATTCGGACCCAAGTCTAATTGGATGCATTTCTGTATATTTATGACTTTCTAATATTTATTGATAAATTAAACTCCCACCCACGCAAAGGGCAATGGAGCGTGCTAAACTTAAGTGGCAGTGGACAGGGCATATAGCTCATAGAACATATGGCCAGTGGAGCAGTAAAGTTCTCGAGTGGCAACCGCGGATCGGGAGACGTAGGGTAGGCAGACCTCTCACTCGGTGGAACAACAACCTGGTGAAGATCGCGGGAAACTACTGGATGAGGGCTGCGCAGGACCGGTCGTCGTGGAAATCTTTGGGAGAGGTCTTTTTTCAGCAGAGGACGTCTTTCGGCTGATATATGATGATGATGAGAAAAATCTCACGAGCCGTCACAAATCTGTGCTTTATGCTAGTGATTTTGGAGTATGAGATGTCTCCCCTTGTCTCCGAAACTACTCGGCCTAAAATCTTAATAAAACACAGTAAATGAGGTTAAATGCATAGATTATAGGAAAACCTATAAGAAAATATAAAGTCCTTTCATTCCCACAGGAAAAATAAAATTTCTAAAAATCTCTATTTACCTAGAGAAAAGTATGCACTGAGAGTTCTTGTTCTGTTAGTAGATTAAGTGATGCTAAGTGCAACACCAGGCAACCGCCGTCGTCTATCCCTTGGATGGCACAGTTAGTTGTGCCACACGATAAAAGTAAGAGAGTAGATTAAGTTTTTGTGGGGAACCCTGTTTTTGTGAGTCCGAGTTGCACTTGGCTGGTTTTTTGTTCGATAGGGTATGATGCCAAGTTGGTCCTATATAAATTTTATTAAAATCTGTAAAGGTAGTACTTTTTAAGGAAATTATTAAAAGCCAAAAATAATAATACAAAATAATTGTGCTGAGTTGTTGCAATGGAAGTCGGTTTTTTAAAGTGTGCAGCGATTCAATTAATTTGTTTAGTCATAACTATAAGCCCAGGTCGTGCTAAAGTCACTTGTTACTCATCACTTGTATCACAAAGTAGATAGCATGTAGTTATGTAATTTATTACTCGTCAGTTGGCATTAAAAACGTTAGTTTGTTATATTCCTCTTTGAGTAGGTATCGCTTTCTAAGTAAAGACTATGTCCAGGTACATTCACAACTGTCTAGAATCTCCTAGTAGTATAATAATATTCCAGAGTCAGTAGTATCTCTCTTACTCAGCGCAAACCGTGACAGGGACCTGATATTGACAATCGACATCGATTTAGGCACAGTACAATAAAGAGTACTAGCGTACAGTATGGTCACTCCCTGCCTCCCGTTGTAAGATCCGCGCACCCCCGCTAAGTTGCCTCAGAGTTATCGGCTGGCAAGGACGCGGTGCGCAGAGCGAAGGCCACGTAAAATATTCATATATTTACAAATACTTTTGTAATGGGCGTGATTTAGGGCATGGTACAATAATATATAGACCATGGATGTAAGGTGATATTTACAGTGACAGTGACATTAGTTTCTTGTTGCGCATTACACTTGCCTTATTACTCCTACATCGACTGATGGCGTTAGTAGTATACTAACATTTATAAATATTAAGTACACGTTGCCAAAGATGACCTATTATTTGAGGTATCTTGTTTATGTGTTTTTTTTTACGAAATGATAATAATGGTACATAACACATTTATATATAAATATGATTGATTGATTGATTGAAAACACTTTATTTTGCACTTTATTTGTCACTTTATATTGCACAACATAAGATAAAAAAACAGATACAATGATTAAGGAAGTTAAATTTAAAAAAATAAAGTTAAATTACTAACTTAAATTTCAAATAAAGATGTGTCAGTTTTTGAAGTAAAACTTCTTTACCCACGCTTGACTTGGGGAGTAAGCTGGTGAATGCGTCACGCGAACGGTGATTAAGTTTTACTTCAGTCGTGTGGTCTAAATAAGCACACTCGTTTTTTTTTGTAAAATCTACCACACAAATGTATAGGTTGTGGGACAGTTACTGCTGCCCGCGGCTTCGCTCGCGTGGACATCATTTTGATACTTTATTTGAGGGTGCGTGGTGCGCGAGCTGCATGAGTTTACTCCAGATCCCTCGGGAACTATATCGCGCTATTCTGATTAGCAGCCTATGTCACTTCCCACACTCTCAGCTATTTTTATCCATAAAATCACGTCAATCCGTTGCTCTGTTGCGACGCCGACATGACATGCGTGAGCCCGGAAATTCGTTTTTTCCTAGATCTCTTGGGAACTATAACGGGCTATACTTGTTAGTCGTCTTTGTCATTCTCCACCCCCCTCAATCACCTCTGTGCAAAAAGTCACAACAATCCAATGCGATGTTATAGAATTTAACTAAATAAAGAATCTTATTTTTCAATTCTCTGTAATGAAAAGTATTTCCTGATTCATGACACAGGATTGCGCATGCCATATTTCGTCAAGATTGGTTGAGGTGTTTAAGCGTGTAGAGGTAACAAAAAACAAAATAACACATGTTCACTTTTTTAATATAAGTAAGGATCATCTTAACAGCTCATATTACGTCCCCACCGAGGGGCTCAAGACGAGCCTACCCTGAATTAGGGAGATCGGTTCAGGTATTTATTAGATAGGACATAGTAATAATTAACATTATTTTGCTATTAATTATTATTAATATTGTCGGTTCAGATGAAAGTATGATTACCATCTGTTCATTATACAGGTGAAATTGAAATCGTGAACCAAATAAGGACATACTCTATTCATGATACTGAAAAACTTTCCCCAAAAAACACGATCAAACGGAGCAAAAAAAATTGGACTTTCCCTACGAAGAACTTATGTACTTATGAACTTGTTACATAAGTTCTTCGTAGGACTTTCCATACAATTTGATCCCATTAATTGACCAAATTTTTTGATCAATATGGGTTTCTTGGGAAAAGATATTAATTCATGAGTGGAGTAACAAAGATAACCTATTATTAGCACTAAGGAAGTACAACGTAAAATGAAACGCAACTGACTGACGCGTTATGAGTTTGTTATGTTGGCAGCATATCAGAACTTCCGGTCTCAAAAATGCCTATTTTTTTAGCGTTCTTTGCGTGATTTTAGCTTTTGTGATTCAGTGAAAACCAAAATGGATTGGCAATTAACGTGTCGAGTATGCCTGGAGACAGGCGATATGGTTTCCCTGTTCGATTGGGACGAAAATAACGAACAACTCGGCGACAAGTACACATATTGCTGTGGCGTTGAGGTATAGAAAATTGTTACCACATCACACTAACAAAATGGTTGCAGTGGCCACCCTATAATATTTACTTGTTTAATGTTGCTATTATATTTGTATTTGTGTTATTTTTGTGATTTTTCCTGACATCCCAGAATCCAAAAATGTCTCAAATCTGAATTATTTATTTTGGCAGTCGGTGTTTTGGTTGGTAATTTTGAAAATCTTTATTTATAGGTGTCTAAAAACGACTCCTTGCCCACGCTTATATGCCTGAACTGTGTGGACCGGCTTACATTCGCGTACCAGTTCAAACAACAATGTCTCACGTCCAACGAAACCCTGAAGGAGTGTTTGGAGGAGTTCGAGAAGAGCTCCCACGCAGTCTCCGCCGCCAACTCCTCCAAAAGTAATTTAGAACTCTGCGTTATAATCATATCGTGTATCAAGTTGGCACAAAGGAGATAAAAAGGCTCGGAGTCATCATCTATCTGTCCCCATCAGTGGAATGAGAAAAGGCAACTCAAATATTGCCTACTCACTCTTAGATTGAAGTTCCCCAAATTGTAAGAGTCTGGAAACCCATGCTGGCAAGGAGTCCCAATCCCTTGCTGTCTGTTAAAGAATGAGGAAGCACAGTGCTAGCTTTGTGCTATCCGTTGGAATATCAAACCCTCCCTGAATCTGGTTGCCCGGTGGAATGGATCTGGGGAAAGAGATTGAGATTGAGAATCAATAAAAAATATAATTTTGCACTCTGGTAAATGATGAAACACACAACCCAGCAGCAATTAACTCCTTTGTGCTGGAGAAAGAGATTAATTAATTGTCATGTTTAAACTTTTAAAGTAAAGTATTATTATATTCCACAGCAACGGAAACAGAGACAATAACCATAAAGCAAGAGAATGGCCTACTCTTGCAATATGAGCTGCCGGTGGAGCATGACCCTACTTCACAGTGGACACGCACCCTCACTAAGACTCCGCTCACTGCAGTTGTCACCAAGTCCCCAGGACCAAGGAAGAGGGGACGCCCAAGGAAATATCCTAATGAGCAGGGACAGATTGGTGAGAAATGTTTTATATTCTTATTAAATTAGCTTTTTTACCAGTCAGTGTTTGTGATGCTTTGTAAAGTACATTCTTCTTTTTTTATTAAAAATTTGAATGCGTTTGACTATATCTCACCTGATGGTAAGTGGCGATGTACTCGAGGACGGTACACGCAAACTCAAATAATGCCTATTTACTTTCGCTTTGAAGATCCCCAAATTGTAGGAGTCGGGATCGGGAAACACAGAAGCAGGCAAGGAGTTCCACTCCATTGCTGTCCGCATAATAAATGAGGAAGTGTAACGCTTTGTGGGTATAGGCTGAATATCAACAACAAAGGGGTCAAACCTCCCCTTAAGTCTCGTTGACCGAAGGTGGAATAAGGTCAAATGAATTCAGATGTAAAAAGTGCATTCCTACCTACCTTAAGGTGCATACAGACTGGAGGCAGTCTCGAGGTGAGCAGCCTTGTCACCCACAGCCAGCATCAACTCTGACATACTCAGAGGCAACAAGGCATGTCACAGTGTACAGGAGAGCCAAAAGATTAGAAATTTTCTATTTATTACAATTTTGAATATGTTTTATAATCCCTACTAATATTATAAATGCGAAAGTAACTCTGTCTGTCTGTTACGCTTTCCCGCAAAAACTACTGAACGGATTTGGCTGAAATTTGGTAGGTAGACAGATTAGGACCTGGATTAAGACATAGGCTACTTTTTACCACGCTCGCGAGCCGCTTGCGGCTCGCGCACTGCTCACCCTCGAAAATTCATAGAAACGTGGTCCACGCGGGTGAAGCCGCGGGAAACAGCTAGTTATAACTAAAAGATAAATAACCTACCTTGACCGTGATGCACAATAAAGTTGTAAAACAGTTTCTAAATTACTTACTACAAAGTTCCATGGATGTAGTGTAATTTTTTTTTGCCCATATAGTAGACAAGCAATTATTTATAAGATAAGACAGAATTTTGGTGTTGGTTACTATGCTATAATTTGGAAAAAAAATTGTCTAGATATACGAAAAAAAATCATTTCTTATTATGTATTGACTTTTTTTGTTGCCTTGAAGTTTCCAAGAAGCTTTTATTTGGAAGCCTCTATCTGGAAAAAAATACGAAATTTTATTTAAATAATTGTAATTGAGTAATTTTTTTTTTACCAAATGAACTGCAAAAAAATATTGATATTTTGGCCAACGGTTTTCTCATAAAGTATGTTGAGTATGCACCTGGAAGTTTCACTCTTGTATTGATATTTGTAAAGCATATCCAAAAATAAAATAAATGGAAAATTACTGATTTTTCGGCCCTGCCCTTCACTATTTACATTTGAGCAATTATATAATTATTGCACTTGGGGTAGGTAGTAATGGCCTTATACATCCGATTCTGTACAATGTATAGTGTACAGTATATACAAAAAAAAACATTAATGATTAACATCAATGTCTTTATTTAATAACAAACAATCAAATATTTCCTCTTTATAATATTAGTATAGATGGTGTTGATTCAATGGAACATGATTTAATTTATTTGACAGGACTAAACTAAATTTACGCATTCTGTCTTTTTCTTTTGGTATTGAACAGACAAGGACAGAATGCTTAAATTAAGACCCTTTAACCTCTCACCCTTACTGCCTGACCCCTTTACCCCTTTCTTTCTTCCTCACCTCCTCACCTGTCCACCTGGGCCCTTACCTTGTATTTTTTACTTACAAAAATAAAGTTGTTTTAAGAAGCCTTTTATTTATTCATGGTCAAAGCCTTTTATCGAGCTTTCCATGTAGATGTTTTAAGAAGCCTTTTATTCATGGTCGAAGCCTTTTATTGAGCTTTCCATGTAGATTTTTTAAGAAGCCTTTTATTTATTCATGATTGAAGCCTTTTTTTGAGCTTTCCATGTAGATGTTTTAAGAAGCCTTTTATTTCTTCATGGTCACAGCCTTTTATTGGGCTTTCCATGTAAGTGTAACCCTACCTGTAACAAGCACTAATTGTACATTGTACAAACATGATTTTGTCAATGTAGTTTCGATTTCAATCATTTCCTCTATTTATCCCCCGACTCAAAAAGAAGAGTGTTATAAGTTTGACGCCAACGTCTGTGTCTGTCAGTTTTTTTATGTGAAAGCAAGTTTGCTTGCGGTGGTTCTCATCATTCATTCTATAGTACTAAAGTTCATTTAGTCTTCTGAGCTGTAGTCCTGTCTATTCTCATTTTATTCTTTACAGACACATCACCATACCAGCGCAAGAAGCCAAAATCCACACAGAAGGAGCCTGAGGCATTAACTGAACTACTGGCTTCAGGATCCCTAGATCTGAAGCAGGAGCCGGAGGGAGACACCGAGGGAGGTGATGATGAGCCATTCGGTGGTGAGTTTAGCCGATAGGAAAGTCATAAATAAAACACATGTTACACAAAATGGGTGCTTCAGTCGTCGCTTACCATCAGGTGAGCTATTGATAAAAAAAAGTATGACCACAATGTAAGAATCCATACAGTGGTTCAACATCTGATGTTTCTATCTAAGCTGACATTACTAGTCACTGGTTGTCACTGGAGCTGCACGGAACGCTATGCTGGGGCCTTTAATGAGATGTCCCCAGTTTTTGATAAATGATGACTAGGGAAAATGGGGCTCGAACTCTCCCATCGCGCCCCTCGCCTTTGACTAACAATATGTACACAATAATTATTCTTATGGGATGTATAGAGACGTATATAGGCAGCGGGGGTGACATAACAGGAAGAGTGAAATACAAAGATAGTTGCACGCGACCGAAAGAGACAGCACTACAAAGACATCGATGCGAATAGGCATAAACCGTGAACCCACAGCGGAATGCAAACGGCGAAAACGATTTTCCTCTTGTGCGTAGCAACCTTTGACGTATTTTTAGGCGCTTATTTAACCCGCCGAATTCTACCGCCAGACAGGGCATTTATTTTTTCTGGCGCCCTGGCGGTTTTCGACAGACAAGTGGAGGTTGACATTCAAAAAAAAGCTAAGTTTATTGGTTCATGCGTGCGTATACACTGAATATCAACAACAAAGGTGTGGAACCCCACTCCCTGCGTCTCGTTGACCGAAAGTAGAATAGCTAGGTGAACGAGGTCGTGTAGTTATTGCGCACACAACGCACACTCTCCGAAATGAATGTGATAGGATACTGAAAGACAGGCAACTTCGCGGCGATGCCTATGGCTTTGTTGTTTCTATTTGACAAGCTCATCGTCGTCTAGGCGTGACGTCATAGTTTAGCAGCGTTATATGTGTACTCATTTTGTGATTTTGGTGAATTAAAAATCGAAGACTTGATGGGAAACAAAACCAGTAAGGTTTTCCCCAAGTTTAATTAGGAGGGCAATTTAGTGATCAAGACTTCATTATTTATTTCTGATGCTGTCGTCATCCCTATTAGTATGATTGTGGCAGCTTATTATTTTGTTTTTGTTGCCAGATGATTTTACGGGTGACGACGACCCAGAGTTCAACCCCGCCGAACCTGACTCGGAACAAGAAAGCCAGGGAAAAAAGGTATTTAAATGTTACTAGAATGGCAATCTATTGCTCTAATTCAGGATAGGGTTGAGCCCCTCGGTGATGAGAATAGCAACAAACTATGGAGGCTACCGGACTTCCTGAAGGAGCTGGGCTGACAATTATAGCAGCCATCAATCCAAAATGGGTGCAGCAGTTATCTGGTCCTGGAAAACCGTGTCTGTCTGTCCGTAGCTTAGCTCAGAGACTATTAGGACTAGAAAGCTGTAATTTGGCATGGGTATACATATTAATGACGCCAACAAAGTAGTACAATAAAATGTTGAATAAATAGGTCTTTCAAAACTACTTAGGGTTTGCTAAAACCATTTTTCGATTCAAGGATTGTTAATTTTTTGCTAGAGTCAAGCACCTGAACTAAGAAAGTCTACGTAAATAGCGATATTAACAAAAGTTAGCACTTTAAAGCTTAATATTTCACAAACTGATCGCTGAATCAAAGAATAGTTTTATATAGCAAACTCGCAGTAGTTTTCAAAGATCTATTCAACGATCCAAGTACTATTCAAGTACGTCAACTAAATAAAAAATCACCCCCTCTTTACATGTAGTGGAGGTACCCTAAAAAAAATTTTTCCCATATTTTATTGTACCACTTTGTCGGCGTGTATAATGTGTGTACCCACCAAATAGGGGATCAGACTGCATCAAAAGTAAATTCTGAAATATGATTTCACAGAAGAAGCGCGGCCGCCCCCGCAAGAAGGTGCCGAAAGCCGAGAAGACGGACGACGGTGAGGATGTACTGCTGAAGGAGACCATCATGGCTTTCTCGGAACCCATACCGGAGCACATCCTCAACCCGAAGCCCAAGAAGCGGTACGACAAACCTAAGAAGCGATACGTTTCTGAGAAGACGTGAGTATTTTCATTTTCAACCGACTTCCAAAAAGGAGGAGGTTCTCAATTCAACCGTTTTTTTAATGTGTGTTACCTCAGAACTTTTGACTGGGTGAACCGATTTTGATGATTATTTTTTTATTTGAAAGCTAGTGCTTCCCGTGTGGTCCTATATAAATTTTATCAAAATCGGTGTAGTGTAGTACTATATTAGCAAATTAACAAAAACCAAAAATAATAATGCAAAAATTTGCTAAGTTGTTGCAATGGAAGTCGGTTTTTTAACGTGTTTAGCGTTTTCAATTATTATATTTCATCATATCAGCCGAAAGACGTCCACTACTGCACAGAGGCCTCCCCCAAGGATTTCCACGACCTGTACTGCGCTGCACGCATCCAGCGGCTTCCCGCGACCTTCACCAGGTCGTCGGTCCACCGAGTACGCTATTTTATTATTTGTTAATTTTATTATATATTTTATTTTATTATATTATTTACGCTACGTCTCCCGGTGCACGGGAGTTTTGCCGCAAGATGATGCCAAATGCTTACCAATATCAGAGTACATATATTAGTACTAACATACAGTATGGACACTCACTGCCACTCTCTAGATTGTGCCATTTTATTTGTTCCGTCATTCCTTTTTTGAAATGTCATTTCTGGCCCGCCTTTGTCCAGCAGTGGACGTCTTTCGGCTGATATTATGACGATGGAAACGCGAGCCCCCTGATAATCTGAAATTTGTTTCAATCTGTGTCTGTGTGCTCCATCAGGCACACGTGCGAAACGTGCGGCGCTTCGTTCACGTCCAACGCGTCGCTGCAAACGCACATCCGCCGCCATCTCGGCATCAAGCCCTTCGTGTGCAGGTAACATAACATCATTTACCTAAATCAAAGTGTGTATATTAGACACTCCCTGCCGCTCTCTAGATTGCGATCTCACCTCCTTGTCACCCAGATTGGTTACAGTTTGGTTGTCGAACGTATAGGATATCGCTGCCATTTTGTTTGTTCCGTCATTCCTGTTTTGAAATGTCATTTCTGGCCCGTTGTATGAAGTGTCCAGGGTGTGACGACATTTTAGTTCGAAAACACCATAAACAAGCTACTAAGACTACCACAAAGAAAAAGATATGGATAACGGCGCGCAAGAAAGAGGCAAAGATAACGCTGATCGTATGGTTCGGTTCTGGTCGTGTCGTCCGTTTGAACGGAGCCTACGTATTGTGCATAAAAAATTGACTAAAAGCCTAAGGCTTTAGTCTTTTAAGGGTTCCGTACCCAAAGGAGAAAAATGGGACTATTGCTAAGACTCCGCTGTCCGTCTGTCACTAAGCTGTATTTCATGAACCGTGATAGCTAGACAGTTGAAATTTTCACAGATGATGTATTTCTGTTGCCGCGGTAACAAAAAATACTAAAAATTAGAAAAAGCGGGTCTCCATACAAAAAACGTGTTATTTTTAAACGTGAAGAAACTAGCGCCATCTAGTATGAAGGTACGGAACCCTTTGTGCTCGGTTCTGATTCGCACTTTACCGGTTTTTTTTCCACTTGGTACGCCCTTGGCATCATCTCACCTGATGGTGTGATGGTACGTGACGATGATGCCGAAAATGGAAGCTTTTATCATAGATTTTTGGCGCCAAGCCTTCGACAAATGGTGGTAGCTAACCAGGCTTAGAAAATGTCCTATCACGAACCACACGGAGTCTTGCAGAGTTAGACTCCGCCAGAAATCGAACCCGCGACCTCCTGGTGTGAAGCGAATGGATTAACCACTACGACAGTAAGCGGTAATCGTTCTTTTTTTGAAAATTTTTCATATGTTAAATCATAACTACCTATCTACTTTGTTTTCGTCATCATCTTAATTTACCATCAATCTTAAAATAGTCTAGTTTAATTTTCATAAAAAAACATCTTAATTAACTTATTTTAAAGTATAGAAAAGTATAAAAAAACATGTAAAATCGAGAATTGGCTGTTCGGTTTCAACGTAACAGCCGCGCTGAAGCCCGCATTGATTTGAACTTAAAATGAATAGATTTTCGTTCAATATTATTTTAACATGTATCAATCTGCTCTGATTGAGGCATCTTAAAGCTTTAACTGCGGGTTCTACTCATCATACTGAACATTTTTCTCCAAAGAACCCATAGGTAATTCTCAAAAAAAAAAAATCATACTTAAATGCATAAAATTGGTCGATTAGCTTATCGCTTTTTTTTGCGATTTCAGCAAAGTCCTAGAACAAAAGTTGTTCAGTATGATGCGTACAAGCCCCAGTTAACGGAACTTACACCAATTTTGTTACAACCTGTATATTATATTCACGTGATTAAGTTTTGTGTTCTGTTTTTTTATTTTTGTACATGGTATGGGCAAGGGCTGGGAGTAAATACATTTTAGTTTTATGACCAGAATATTGTTCTATTCAGTTGATATCTTATAGTTGGATTGTTATCCAAAGCAGGTTGGCGAGATTTCTTTCATACTTGTGCCTGTACTCTTGTTTTTTTATCCAGTTTTCCGTAGTTAAAATAGTTAAATAAATTTACCACTATAGTCTGTATCATCCTTCGCTGCAGATGGGGCAAAAAATGTAAGCAGTTAACGCATATCGCTAGTCTGCCCGCACTTATGGAGCAGCAGCCTTAGCGTTTTATTGCCTCTGCAGCGAAGGATACTACGCACTCATACTTATCAAATAAATTGAAACAAGCAATAATATTCTCTCGACACGCCCTTGCCCTTACCACTGCAACTCAACAACTTATCGCGCAGTGTCTGCGGGTACTCGTGTGTGATGAACGAGGCTCTGAAGCGACACATGCTGCGTCACACCGGCGAGAGGCCATACAAGTGCCGCATCTGCGACCGGCGGTTCGGCGACTACGGCACGCGGCAAAAACACGAAAGGTGACGCGATCAACGAGCGAGATGGCGTGGTAGGGGCAACGGTAGTTGATGGATGATTACGAATTGACCTTATTTGCCTTTAGACGCACGCTTTTTCGTGCGTTCAATCGTGAAAAACTCAACTTATATGACGAAAAAGCGAGGGTCACATACGCACACTGATTACCATCATATAACTAGAGCTCTTTCCCTTGCAAGTCTATTACGATTGATTACACGAAACAGTCAAGTGACCGTGATCGTGAATTCGTGCATTTTGAAACTCATTCGTTCTAACAGAAATATAAGTCGGTGGTCGACCAGAATCAAAATAGAAGGTTTTTAAATACACTTTCGCGTTGCCTTTTCCGTACGAACCATTCTAAATAAGAACCTAGAGTTTCATAAAAAAGGCGACTTTTCGCGAAAAATTCTGGTCACAAATTCTAAAGTTTCTATTTCTGTCCCTACCCTTGCCCCAACCATGATCATCTTAAGTACAGATTTCTGTAATTTACAAATATATTTAGCGTTTGCGGTTACGCGTGCGTTCAAAACATGGAGTTGCGGCGTCACATGCTGAAACATACGGGAGAGCGGCCCTACAAGTGTCGCATCTGCGATCGGCGGTTCGGCGACTTTGGCACGCGCCAGAAGCACGAGAGGTATGTAGTACTGGACACGCTTGTAGCGCGAGGTGTGACACGCTTGCTATACGAGAGGTGTGACATACATGGAGCTGCGACATTGTTATAGATGGTTAAGTAAGGATGCGTCCTCGACGCGCCCTCCATACCGCGTCTAAGCTGGCACGAGGAAAATAGGACTTGGAGGGTAGAGGTTACCAGGCTCTAATTCATCATCATCATATCAGCCGAAAGACGTCCACTGCTGGACAAAGGCCTCCCCCATGGATTTCCACGACAACCGGTTCTGTGCTGCCCGCATACAGCGGCTTCCCGCGACCTTCACCAGGTCCTCGGTCCACCGCGTGGGAGGCCTGCCTACTATACGTCTTCCGGTATGCAGTCGCCACTCGAAAACTTTACTGCCCTAACGGCTATCTGTTCTACGAGCTATGTGCCCTGCCCACTGCCACTTCAGTTTAGCGATTCTGTGAGCTATGTCGGTTACTTTGGTTCTCCTACGGAGCATAGCTCGCTCCATTGCCCTTTGGGTGACCTTGAGCCTTCTTATGAGGCCCATTGTAACCAGGGTCTAATTAATTTTAAAAATATGGTTTAACAACAAGCTATTTTTGTTTTAACAAAATACAACATTTAAAAAAGATAAGTATGTAATATGATGAAGTTGGAAAACGAAGACGGACCTTATGTCAAAAAATTTTAAAATAAAAACAAATTAAAAAGAAAATATAAAAAACTTATCAAAATTAAACTAAAAAAAGACGTCATTACAAGGATTTGTTAGGATGGTTCTTATTTATATTCCCATAAAATAAAAGATATTTACATAGATGTAACATGATTGTAAAACATATTTTCCTTGGTGAATAAAAATATTTGTGGAGGAATCAACCAAGTCCTGATAATTATAATAAATTACATACGAGCTCTCTCATAAGGGACATGGGTTCGATCCCCACTGAGAGCAGTCGTTCGTGTGAGGAACAGGTTAGTTAGTTGAGGCCTGGTGACGGTGAGTAATTTAAACCTTGAAGATTACTATTTAAGAAATTCTTGCTTGTATTTATGGTACAAGTTATAATACAAACCAAATAATTTTATTGTTGCTTTCCGTACAGGCTTCACATGGGGCTGCGTCCGTACCAGTGCTCGTTGTGCGGCAAGGCGTTCACCTACTCGTACGTGCTCTCCAACCACATGCTCACGCATACCGGCGAGAAGAAGTACTCGTGAGTACACCACACATAGTAACCAGTAACACATCCGTACCTACCAGTGCTCGTTGTGCGGCAAGGCGTTCACCTACTCGTACGTGCTCTCCAACCTCATGCTCACGTACACCGGCGAGAAGAAGTACTCGTGAGTACACCACACATAGTAACTAGTAACACATCCGTACCAGTGCTCGTTGTGCGGCAAGGCGTTCACCTACTCGTACGTGCTCTCCAACCACATGCTCACGCATACCGGCGAGAAGAAGTACTCGTGAGTACACCACACATAGTAACTAGTAACACATCCGTACCAGTGCTCGTTGTGCGGCAAGGCGTTCACCTACTCGTACGTGCTCTCCAACCACATGCTCACGCATACCGGCGAGAAGAAGTACTCGTGAGTACACCACACATAGTAACTAGTAACACATCCGTACCAGTGCTCGTTGTGCGGCAAGGCGTTCACCTACTCGTACGTGCTCTCCAACCACATGCTCACGCATACCGGCGAGAAGAAGTACTCGTGAGTACATCACACATAGTAACCAGTAACACATCCGTACCTACCAGTGCTCGTTGTGCGGCAAGGCGTTCACCTACTCGTACGTGCTCTCCAACCTCATGCTCACGTACACCGGCGAGAAGAAGTACTCGTGAGTACACCACACATAGTAACTAGTAACACATCCGTACCAGTGCTCGTTGTGCGGCAAGGCGTTCACCTACTCGTACGTGCTCTCCAACCACATGCTCACGCATACCGGCGAGAAGAAGTACTCGTGAGTACATCACACATAGTAACTAGTAACACATCCGTACCAGTGCTCGTTGTGCGGCAAGGCGTTCACCTACTCGTACGTGCTCTCCAACCACATGCTCACGCATACCGGCGAGAAGAAGTACTCGTGAGTACACCACACATAGTAACCAGTAACACATCCGTACCTACCAGTGCTCGTTGTGCGGCAAGGCGTTCACCTACTCGTACGTGCTCTCCAACCTCATGCTCACGTACACCGGCGAGAAGAAGTACTCGTGAGTACACCACACATAGTAACTAGTAACACATCCGTACCAGTGCTCGTTGTGCGGCAAGGCGTTCACCTACTCGTACGTGCTCTCCAACCACATGCTCACGCATACCGGCGAGAAGAAGTACTCGTGAGTACATCACACATAGTAACCAGTAACACATCCGTACCTACCAGTGCTCGTTGTGCGGCAAGGCGTTCACCTACTCGTACGTGCTCTCCAACCTCATGCTCACGTACACCGGCGAGAAGAAGTACTCGTGAGTACACCACACATAGTAACTAGTAACACATCCGTACCAGTGCTCGTTGTGCGGCAAGGCGTTCACCTACTCGTACGTGCTCTCCAACCACATGCTCACGCATACCGGCGAGAAGAAGTACTCGTGAGTACATCACACATAGTAACTAGTAACACATCCGTACCAGTGCTCGTTGTGCGGCAAGGCGTTCACCTACTCGTACGTGCTCTCCAACCACATGCTCACGCATACCGGCGAGAAGAAGTACTCGTGAGTACACCACACATAGTAACCAGTAACACATCCGTACCTACCAGTGCTCGTTGTGCGGCAAGGCGTTCACCTACTCGTACGTGCTCTCCAACCACATGCTCACGCACACCGGCGAGAAGAAGTACTCGTGAGTACACCACACATAGTAACTAGTAACACATCCGTACCAGTGCTCGTTGTGCGGCAAGGCGTTCACCTACTCGTATGTGCTCTCCAACCACATGCTCACGCACACCGGCGAGAAGAAGTACTCGTGAGTTCACCACACATAGTAACTAGTAACACATCCGTACCAGTGCTCGTTGTGCGGCAAGGCGTTCACCTACTCGTATGTGCTCTCCAACCTCATGCTCACGCACACCGGCGAGAAGAAGTACTCGTGAGTTCACCACACATAGTAACTAGTAACACATCCGTACCAGTGCTCGTTGTGCGGCAAGGCGTTCACCTACTCGTATGTGCTCTCCAACCACATGCTCACGCACACCGGCGAGAAGAAGTACTCGTGAGTTCACCACACATAGTAACTAGTAACACATCCGTACCAGTGCTCGTTGTGCGGCAAGGCGTTCACCTACTCGTATGTGCTCTCCAACCACATGCTCACGCATACCGGCGAGAAGAAGTACTCGTGAGTACACCACACATAGTAACTAGTAACACATCCGTACCAGTGCTCGTTGTGCGGCAAGGCGTTCACCTACTCGTACGTGCTCTCCAACCACATGCTCACGCACACCGGCGAGAAGAAGTACTCGTGAGTACACCACACATAGTAACTAGTAACACATCCGTACCAGTGCTCGTTGTGCGGCAAGGCGTTCACCTACTCGTATGTGCTCTCCAACCACATGCTCACGCACACCGGCGAGAAGAAGTACTCGTGAGTACACCACACATAGTAACTAGTAACACATCCGTACCAGTGCTCGTTGTGCGGCAAGGCGTTCACCTACTCGTATGTGCTCTCCAACCACATGCTCACGAACACCGGCGAAAAGAATATAGATACAACACTATTGATGTCCAATTCTAAAATATCATCTTGCAAGATAAGCCTGAATAAACGATAGAATTACCTGTTGCCACCTTCACTCACCATAGTCTGATGTTAACCATGACCATCGTCCCCAGGTGCGGCCCATGCAACAAAAAGTTCACGAAGGCCCACCACCTCAAGTACCACAACAAGGTCCACCATAAGGAGCTGTACCTCCAACAACAGCTGGAGGCTGAGGCAAAGAAACTTCGGCAGCAAATCAACGTCACAGGCTTGTCTGGGGTCATATCCGGACAGATTGTGGACGGCACTCTGCAGCTTATACAGGGGGGCACCTCTGAGGGTGAGTTTTTTTTAAACAGTTGGTAAGCCAGACGGGCTTAGAAAATATCATACCACCAAAGTTTGACTCCGCCGGGAATCGAACCCGCAACCTCCTGATGTGAAGCTAATGAACTAACCATTACACTGCTTCCATCTTTGGCATGATCTTCACTTACCATCAGGTGAGATGATGCCAAGAGCTTACCAATTATTGATAAAAATAACTGGCTTACCAAGATTCCCTAACGCAATGAGGAACTAGCTATCTTATCTTGAAGCCGGACCACATCTACAATGCTGTTAATATTGATGTTTGGTATCAAGACAATAAGATGGATTAAGATGGTGGTAGCTAGTCAGGCGGGCTTAGAAAATGTCCTTCCACCAATCAATCTGAGTCTTACAAAATTTTGAATCGAACTCGCGACCTCCTGATGTGAAGCGAGTAGACTAACCATTACGCCACGGAGGCGGTTAAAATGTCTTCCATGATAGATATACATACTAGCAACAGCCGCAAGCTGGGGCTAAGAAACTTCGTCAGTAGATCTCTTCTCCCGTGTGACACAACCATCACAAAAACTGGCCAAGTGCGAGTCAGAACCGCACACAAAGGGTTCCGTACTAGATGGCGCTAGTGTCCTCACGCTTAAAAAAAACATGTTTTTGGTATGGGTTTGTCACTTTTTCTAATTCTTAGTATTTGTCGTTATAGCGGCAATAGAAATACATCATCTGAAAATTTCAACTGTATAGCTATCACGGTTCATGAAATACAGCCTGGTGACAGACGGACGGACAACAGAGTCTTAGTAATAGGATCCCGTTTTTACTCTTTGGGTACAGAACCCTAAAAAAACTAGCGGTAGTAGGACCGACCGATCTTTTCATTATCTATCAGAAACAACATTTTGTTCTTAAGAGGATATACGAAAAAATATTTACTGTTTGGTGGGCGGAGTTTACTCGTTCAAAACCCCCCGAACCCCGCTTACGAAACACGCGGGCTGCCACCGCGTCGCGTCAGAAAGCGCGCACAGCGCCGAGGAAAAGACATGGAGTTGCTTTGAATAAAAATTGTTTATTTATTTAATCAAGAAATTTAATTTCTTTCAGAATATTGTTCTTACATAAATAAAATAGGGTACAGTTAGTAAGTGTGGATCGTAGAGTAGACCCTAGGAGGTAATGCAGAAAACTTGACATCCGATAAAAAATCACTTGTACTTTAGAACAAAAGCAAATATTATATCAGTCAGTAAGTTTATTGTTTTCACATGTATAGTAATAGCAGTTAGGTACTAGCCTTCTGCCCGTGATCTATATCGATAGTAATATTCAACACAGTAAAACTTTTCAACCAAAAAAATACCGGCCAAGTGCGAGTTGGACTCGCGCACGAAGGGTTCCGTCCATTATCTATAAAAATCACGTTTGTTGTATGGGAACCCCCTTTAATATTAATTTAATTATTTATTTTTATAGCGAATAATACAACTCAATATTCTGTATATATTTCCAGCATCTACCTGTTGCTTAAGAATATCAAGCAAAAACGAGCAAAAAAAATCACGTATTTTTATGGGAGCCCTCCTTAAAAATCGTCCACTGCTGATGACGACGACCGGTCCTGCGCTGCCCGCATCCATCGGCTTCCCGCGATCTTCACCAGGTCGTCGGTCCACTAAGTTTTCCGGTGCGCGGTCGCCACTTGAGAACTTTAGTACCCCAACGGCCATGTGTTCTACGAGCTATGTGCCCTGCCCACTGCCACTTCCGTTTATTAAAGTGAATATATAATTAAATATTCTGTGAATATTTCAAGCGTCTATCTGTTGCCGTTATCAATATCAAGCAAAAACAAATAAAAAAAATTGTATGGGAGTTCCCCTTAATATTTATTTTATTCTGGTTAGCGGCAACTGAAATACATCATCTGTGAAAATTTCAACTGTCTAGCTATCACGGTTCATGAAATACAGCCTGGTGACAGACGGATGGACAGACAGACAGACGCACAGCGAAGTCTCAGTAAAAGGGTCCCGTTTTTACCCTTTGGGTACCGAACCCTAAAAAAAAATACAGATTCAGCATTTCTACGATTTTGTCCTACTTTAATATTATAAATGTGAAAGTTTGTATTTATGGATGGATGTTTGTTGCTCTTTCACGCTTCAACCACTAGACGAATCGGGATGAAACTTGGCACACATATAGGTTAGGTCCTGGAATAACATATAGGCTACTTTTTATCCCGATTTCTTAAGTGGTTCCCGTGGGATAGCTATTAACTCTCTCTTCTTTGTTAATTTATGTCACGTCGCAATGAAGCGAAGGATTGACGTGCTAATTAATACTGATTATCTAATTGACTACTAATTAGCATAGCCCGACATAGTTCCCAAGGGATTTAGAGTTGACTCAGTTCCCACGCTCGACAGCACGACGATTTTGATTGTATCAGTTTTCCTTGTTTTCACCATCTTCTTGACGTTTTATATTTACATAAGAAGGCTCACGTATCGGTCGACCTCTTGTGAATCGTGAATCAATAAGTTCCGGCAAAAGACAGTCAAAATAAAAAGCTGTTAATTTAGGCTCCATGTTTTCTACCCAAAACTTATGATCTCTCTCGATTATTTCCATTTAAATTTTTTTGTCACCGTACCAAACAGCTAAAATACATTTTGGAACTTCACAAATATGCATTTGACCTTGCACTTGAAAATACCAGTCAGTTTTTCTTTAGAATAATCTGACCAGTTTTTTTTTCTACTTTCCACAAATGCATTTTGCCATTTTTTATAGCCTAATATATACCTATTTTATACGGTGCCAAAGGAAATTTTATTTCTACTAACGTGTTAGTGTTTGCTATAAATCCATCTGGGCTTGCTCCAAAATATGGTTGGTTTTTGTCAATAAATAAACCACATAGGTCGATTTTTTCCCCAAGCATTTCCGACAACTGTTCGCGCGCTGTAGTTTCGTTCATCAACCCATGATTTATTGACGTGACATTACTTAAATCTGACCGGTAAAACATATTTTTTACCATATTTTTACATGGGTTAGTCGTTCTCCTCTTTGACTTTTCCAAAATTTGAACTTGTCAGTAATTTTCTCCTTAGCTCCATCCATTCACCTGATCCACTTTGCAGTTTAGTAGATTCTTGAATGTCCCGTCGTTCTACGTCAGTCTTGATCAAATTATCGAGAAATGTCGCCTTTGCCAATCCAAATGTCTCGCTGTCCATATCTGGGTTGTCAACATTTTCCCCGTAGTTCAGGTCTGTCTTCTTTTGAATTAATTTTCTATTCTTTTTTCTTATTTTGACATTTTCTCTGTTTCATGTTCTTGTGAATTGTCGGAAAAAACTCTAAAACTGTTCAATTTTTTATTATAAAAATACTAACAGTAAAGAAAAAATATTTAAATCACAATTGTATAACTTTAAACGGATTTTTGGTTTAATGAGTAAAATATTTGAAAATTGAAGTTTAGCGATATCATAAGAAACAAAGCAAAACTATTCCAAACCTATTTATAAATCTTAAGTATGTAGTACTTACGCTGGTTTGTCCACGACCTCAGCATTATATGATACATTTTTTAATTCTGTTAATAATCTTTTTGGTATATCCTGAAACGGTGTTGATGTAGTAGCCTGGTTAGTCAGTGTCTGGTTTCTGTTCAAAAGAAAATGAAATACTTAATTATAACGATATACATTCGATGATATTTAATAAAAGTTTGAAACCAATAATACACCTGTCTATACTTTTCTACACTCATCTTATATCGAATTGATCAACCTACGTAACATTGACTTGCTCCAACATAACAATAGGTATTAGATGCATTTTTTACCTATCATTTTGTTCTTGTATGGATAGAGAAGTATCAATTTGCACAATTTGTGAATAAGGCGTCTTCATTTGACTTTGATCATCAGATCCACATGGCCAAATGGTTTGATTTTCATTATTTTGGAGAGTATTTTTAAGCAATAACCTGAGGAACATAAACAAGATTTTTTTTGTCTAATTTAACGACTCTATTACTCTGTTCAGTAGTAAGTAGTTGCGCTAGGTACCTACGTACCAAAATCAACCTAACGTATGTAAGTTGAAATTACTCACCTTTTCTTTTCTCTCATTTTACTTGCAAGTATTTGGAGTGGCTTCTTTGATTTTTTCTTTTTTGATTTACTTTTATTTGCCATTTTAAATTTTTTCTTCCAATATTTAACTCAATCACCTATTAGTTTACTTTTCCAACCTTTCTTTTATTTCAACACTTTTTAATATGGAAAACACTAAAACTTATCTCGGTTTCTGAAATTCCTTTGTAAGTTATTTGTTTTAATATTTGTTTTCCTACACCAAGTATTTTGTTAATGGAAAAAAATCACTTCAATTGAATTGAAGTGGAGTAATTTGAGCGCGTCAAACATAGGTCTGTCGTCGGCAGTGGCCACGGACGTAGTGACCAACTTGGAAGAAAGAGAGAACGTTATCCGTCCCAATGTAGTCGGATAGAAATAGAGAGGGCACGCCGGCGTCTTATCTAAATGACGTAAGCGACAATTTCAATATGACTTATTTATGTAAAAGCGAAATAATAAAATTAAAATTAAACTTGGTGAATGAATATAAATTATATAAATCTATAATTTCACAAAATCTCGCTGTTCTAAGTATAGTATTTTACATAAAATCCGAAATAAGGTGAAATCGAAGAGCTTACTTTGGTTTTTTTTTTATCGAACCAAACTTTGTCAATCATGTTTTGAACTTGGTGAACGAATGATGTATATAGTCAAGAATTACATACTTAAAACTCAAATCATTTTGATTACAGAGTTCAAAAATAATGAGTTTCGCAGTTACAAGAAAATATTCGTATATCCTCTTAAAATGTTTCAAATAGCTAGGCGTGGCGTCATAGTTTTTCAGTGATATTGATAGTAAGTACTAATTTTATGATTTTGATTAATACGGAAACGAAGTATGGTTTTGAAATTACTGTAAAAGTGCAAAAAAAATTAGAAAAATAACCATTAAGAGGATTGTGAACCCACGGCGAAAATTAGACTTTTCATACAAGCGGCGACAGCGATTTTCACCTTAAAAGTTAACCGATTTTTTCTAATTTCGCTGGATTTTAGCCATTTTTTGATAGATATCAGTCAGAACAAAAGCTAGGTTTATAGGTCTCGTTTTTTAAATCATTGATTAAAAATATACAAATAATGGCCGAAGTTAGATTTGTATGAAAACACTGAACGAGAACCTATTAATTGTATTTAAGAAACAAACACCTATAAACCTAGCATTTGTTCTGACTGACAACCTATCAAAAATTGGTCAAAATCGGGTAACATTTTAATGGGTGAAAATCACTATCGCGTTTGTACGAAATGAAAAGTCGCAATTTCGCAATCCTCTAAGGCTACCTCCACACACCTACAATAATATTGCGCAATTTCGATGATTGCACAATGTGATTGATGAGCTCCCGGTACAATTAAATCTTCAATACTACCCCTATATGTTCAATAATATTGTGCAATCATCAACATTGCGCAACATTATTGTAGGTGTGTGGGTAGCCTAAGAGTCCCCAGGAGGCTTGAGTTTCCATACAAACGTAGTTCCGTAGTAAACTTTGCAGATATATTGAGTAGACACATATCGATGTTTGTAATTAGTTTTCGATGTACTAATATAAAACGGACAAAAATAAGAGCAGTTTAAAACTTTTAGTACAAAACTAATTTAAGCCTTTGTTTAGATGTTTGAATTTACTACGATGAAAACTAATTACAAACATCGATATGTGTCTACTCAATATATCTGCAAAGTTTTTAAATTAAAGCGGAACTATGTTTGTATGGAAACTCGAACCTCCTAGGGACCCGATAATAGATTATCTGACTGAGAAAAATCAGTCGGACCACGAAAACACAGCGGATTTAAGCAAAAACATATAAACTTGGACATTTAGATATCTAATTCGCTCTCACTGAAAATTGTACCTTTTCGTGCAGTAAATAAATTCTATAAAGCGGTTGTAGCTCACTGCGAGGTCACGTCGTTCACACAGGTTAAGTGACCATGAGTACGGACATTCTTGGATGTTAGTGCATTGATCTCTTACGTTTATAAAGCCTATAAGACGGCTTGAAAAAGTGTTTTTGTCGCGTCACGGTCTGTCTGAAGTATTTCTAAATGTATACTTTCTACATTTCCCAGATGGGGAGCACGAGGCCCAGATGCAGGTGGTGGAAGAGCAGGATGAGGAAGACTCTGAAGAAAAGGAGACACATCGCGCCGTCGCTGGCATGCAGGCGGTCAGTCCCATCAGTATTCTTCATTCATTGAATCATCATCATTGTTGATCTCTAGCGACATGCATTCAGAACTTCCTGCGAACTTCAAACCAATTCGTAGATCACCCGCCACCCCCAATGATCTCCACTTAGCGCTATCTCGAGCCGCATGCATCAAGCGGCGTCTTACGAGCTTCAAATGAGTTCAAATAGTCAAAAACTTTTTTTATCCACAATCGATAATCGATTTTAAGTGACGATGATGCCGAAAATGACAGCGGGCTTGCCATAATGGGGATTGGCTATCTTCAAACCGTAAAACATTAAAGACTTGTCACCAATTCAAATTATGTTTCGAACTTTATATTGTTGGTCAGAAATTCTCATTTTTCTTTCTATTTTCAGGTGGCCCTGGATTCGGATTTTGCAATTGATGATGATGATAAATCACATTAATTTTTGTATAGTGTTTAATTAAAATTACTAACAGCTATGTATGTACCTATGAAGTTACATATTCCTTCAAAGAATTATGTCGCGTATTTAAAACAACTTTCTAGTGTAATTTTATCTTCTTCCTTTGAATAAGTAAGATTATTTTATTATAGCTAAGAACATTTTAATGTTACATATAGTAATTATGTAATAACATTTATTAAATAAATAAAACTCATTGTTTTCATAATAAACTGTTGTTTATTATCATTTCCATCCTTTGTATATTGCATAATGCTAAAGATGTTAAGAGCCCGCTGGAGTTCATAAATCCCATACATACGTAGTATTTGATTCATTTGTTAACCAAACAACCGTTTTTGAATAATTTTATATCGATAATCGGATGACGTATATGTGTGTCGGTATTGTATTACTTTTTTGAAAAATGAAACAGGAAAACATTATTAACCAATAAACTTTTTTCCGTTGAAATCCGTTGAAAAGAAGTTTATTGGTTAATAGTGGATTCCTGTTTCATTTTTCAAAAAAAAAGTAATACGATACCGACACAGATACAATAAACTTGTTTTCCGTTAAGCAAGTTTATTGGTTAATAATGGATTCCTGTTTACGTTTGTATGGGATTTATGAACTCCAGCGGGCTAAGAGGATTGGCGAAAATTAGAGTTTTTTTACAAACGGCGATAAAGATTTTCACCTCTAAAATTTTTACCAATTTTTTTTTTCAAAGCTAGGTTTATAGGTTTGTTTTTTTTTAATTATTGATTAAAAATATCACCGAAAATAGTTCTGTATGAAAACAATGTGAAAGACAACAAAATTTAATAATTATAATGAAAAACTATAAACTTAGCTTTTGTTCTAACTGACAACCTATCAACAATTTGTCAAAATCAGTTAACATTTAAGAAGTGAAAACCGTTGTCGCCGTTTGTGTGAAAAGTCAAGTTCACAATCCTCTTAATCCCTTCTAATAGGCTACAACCCTTAAATAATAGAACCGGCCAAGTGAGTGTCGGACTACACAGGGTTACACAAAATTATACACATGTATTTACCCTGATCACTGACTCTGGAATTCCGGCATCTTTTGTTGTGGATACTGTCATTGGATGCCTTGGGTGGGATAGATTATTTCAGTTAGAATCATAAAGCCACAGGAGTCTAGATGGTGAATGATCTGCTTAGTGTTAGTGGTGGCATATTTTCACAACGGGGGGCTTAGGCGCCAATAACTACTAGTTACTTCATAAGGTGATTTTTTATGTTAAACTGTTTACTTTGGTGGTGTATCTTGCAAATTGAACTTACATTATGATAAATATATATACAGAAACTTTCATTACATGAGGTGGGCTTGAAAGTAATTTTTATCCCCTTAAGATTGTGAACAATTTTAACCTTTTAAATGTTAACTGATTTTGGCCAATTTATTTTTCAAATTGTCATTTACAGTGGTTTATTACAAAACTAATTTTGACCATTACTGGTTTATTTTTAAGTAATCAATAATAAAAAACTTATTTTAATTGTAGGTTTATAAGTAGCACTAACTATCAAAAATTGATCAAACTCTGTTTACGTTTAACCCCTTACTGCATGGAATTTTATAAGTACCTATGTTGATAAAAATAAATACATGTGATAGGTACGATTCTATGGAGTATAAAAAAATATTTTAAAAAATCCACCAGGGATTAAAATTTATTCAATAAAAATCCTGTGGTCCCACAAATGACTATTGAGAAATAAATTTGTGTTTCCCACACACGGGATAGTATACAGTTAGGACATTTTGTCAACCTAAGTAACTAGTGTGTTACTCAACCCTGAGGATAAATCATGCTGAAATTTTGCAAACATATTTTAAAAGCAGTAGTAACGACCATAGGGATGGTCTGATAGTGGAGCCAAAATGTGGTTCAAAAAACTTCACAACTAAATGACCAATCTTCAAGATTGGGCTCATTTGATTTGTAGTCGTTCGTTGTTACGTCCAAAAAGTTTCGTCCAATGGACGTAACAGCACCTTCCAATTGTACCTACTTTTCTTGTCGTCGTTACTTCCGACGATGAAAATGGAGATAAGTACAGTCAGCTACAAAAAGCCCATAAAATTCAATTCAATAAATTTTAAATGTTTTTAAGATAAATCACGACTTGACTCTATAATAAAACAAAATGTCATTTAATTTAAAGGTTCCGTCACACAAGATCGTCAAATTAGGCTTCGATAATATTGTTTTACAATGTTCATTAGCGAAAACCAGAATTCTTTTCTTTGAATTATACTAGGCCAATAAAAAGTTTTTGAATTTTTCGGCCACAATAACTTCCTTTAGTGAATTATAACACACTTTTTTCGCGTCACTCACTAAAAGAAGTTATTATTGAATTTGAATGAATTTGAAAAAGAAAAAGAGAGAAAGAGCAATATATGAAAGGAAAGAGATAGCAATCTAAGTGAAAACAAGACATATTGCTGTATTGTGTAGAATAAACCTGTTTTCTATAACAGCAATACTCGACTTATCATGGACATGTCCAACATTGCATGCTACTTTATTGAAACTTTTTACTTAGTTGGCTTTATTTTAATATTTTATTCAAGTAATATAAAGTAAGTAAAGTAATATTGCGTTAGTAATATTAATCCGTTTTTAAGCTGACTGTACTTTGTACATGCGGACGAAACAACGACAAGAAAGGTACCTAGGTAAAACTGGATGGCGCTGTTACGTCCATTCGGACGAAACTTTTTGGACGTAGCGACGAACTACTCGATTTGTATGGAAAACACATAGCACACAAAATTTTAAAAATTAAAAATGTTACACTAATGCATGTTATTCATGTGTCAACAATAGTGATGGTCGTGTTCATCGATATTGCATTAACATCGATGTTTACGAGGAAAACATCGATGTTTCAACATCGATATCGACGTTGACGTAACATCGCAACATCGATGTCATGATGACGTTTGTCTTGAATTTGGCGCTGACCGAGGGGGACAGCGCTTTACCAGAAAGAAAGATAGAAACAAGATATTTTGAATGAGATAAATAAAAGGTTGCTGCCACCGAACACATCCACATTCTCGCAATAGCTACCTTATCGATCGACCGATCCACTACTTAAGTGTTGTAGCCACATTGATACCATCAGAAATACTCTTTTTCAAAGCTAGGTCAACTCTTTACCAACAACGTAACAGATTAAAAGGCAAACTTCTTTCAAAACTGCTTTTTATGCAGTCCATAGATTAAAAAAAATATTGGAATTTGTAATTTGTACTTTGTTCTTCATTTGATTGATTTCTATAGATTCTTATGTTTAAGAATATACATATATTGTAATGTTTTATTTGTTAAAAAAAATTAAGATTCATTTTATCGGAAATCGATAATATGTGAACAAGACAATTCCGACCCCTTGTTCCATTCTGTACCATTCCTGCACAAATCTTTGCAGATACAACTGCATATGGTCTCTCATGTGCACAACACTAGTTTCACGGATATATACATGATATATATATAACCTTTACAGAATTATTATTATTATTATTTGATTAATACACTAGCAGCTCTAAGAGCTGATGCGTGTATATCACTGCACTTGTGTTTTAAAATGTTTATCAAAATGTGTGCTATCAAAGAAAAATATTCACGGAAATCTGAGAAAATTACTTGTACTAACTGAGCAAATCACCTTCTGCTGAAGTTTGTATTAGCCAATAGACAGATTTTTGTTTGACATAAACACACACTGATATACAATAAATAAAAAGAGTAAAACATAACTGACTTTACTTCTTTTCTGCTAGTAATGTGCCATAGTTCACTATGAATAAACATCAAAGTATGTTTCGTTGTAAACTATGAGAATTGTCAGCACAAAAGCATTTTAATGATTCCCCAAAATCTTTGATGTGCTGTGCTCAAGATGGACGCTATGCAGTAAGGGGTTAAGAGGTGAAAATGGCTAGCACCATTTGTATGAAAAGTCTAATTTTTGCCATAGGTTCACAGTCCTCGTAATGAATAATACCCTTAAAATTTAAAGTTAAAATCAAAAACAATTTATTTCAAATAGGTGTTTACACACACTTTTAAATAGTCGAAACAAAAACAAAAATTACAGTGTATTACAAATAATGTCATGATTCAGATTACAGTCTCAGGTAATGGTATTTGATATAGAATCAACATATATATCTTTGTCATTTACATAATCTATTATTTTATAATATCCTCTAGAGCACAAAACTTTTTTGACATGAGTCTTGAACTTATTCTCTGACAAACTAGTTACATTTTCTGGAATTTTATTGTAGAATCTTATACACTGCCCCACAAATGACTTTTTAACCTTACTCAGTCTCGAAAAGGCTATATCTATTTTATTTACATTTCTTAAATTCAAATTATGCCTGTCACTGTTTTTAGGAAATAAATGCAAATTCTTACGAACGTACATGATGTTTTCATATATAAATTGACTAGCAACAGTTAAAATATTGATTTCTTTAAACTTATTCTGTAACAACTCACAAGATCGCATCTGAGAGATTGCGCGGATAGCTCTTTTCTGCAGGATGAAAATAGTTTCTACATCAGCCGCATGCCCCCACAGTAATATGCCTTAAGACATTATACTATGGAAGTAACTAAAATACACTAGTCTCGCAGTATCTACATCCGTTAACTGTCTTATTTACTTAACGGCATAAGCAGCTGAACTAAGCCTTCCCGCTAAAGTTTCAATGTGTGGTCCCCATTGAAGTGAAACATCCAAAGTTATACCAAGGAACACCGTGGTATTTACAAATTCTAATTTATTACTGTCTAATATTACACTATTATTGACCTTTTTTACATTTGGCAAACAAAATTTTATGACGCTGCAACTGGATGTTTTAGACTTTTAGTGCATGTTAGATAACCTGTGCAGCTCATGGCCTCAATGATCTATGTTTATTCCCAACAGGCTGTTTTTCACGGCTTCACCCACATAGAAGTTTCTATGAATTTCACGAGGGTGTGCGAGCGTGGAAAAAAGTGGTCTATGTGTTAGTCCAGGTCCTAATCTGTCTAACTACCAAATTTCAGCCAGATACGTTCAGTAGTTTTTGCACATGAAAGAGCAACAAACATACATCTATAAATTCTTTCAAACTTTCACGTTTATAATATTAGTAGGATGATGCCATTTATCATTTAGCGATGTCTAAATTTGTTCTCTCAAAAAATCACATCTACTGCAGCTTCATTAATGGAAGAGGTATAAGTACAGAACAACTTATTTGCACACTTTTGCAATAACTCAATCTTTCAGTTGCTTATTCTGTGCTTGCAAGTAGGATGGCATGCGTCCAAAAACCATCTTTTCTCTCTTGTGCACATGCCTTTGGTGTTTCATCATTCCATTTCTATACCCAAATGCTTTGCCACACAGTTGACATACATGGTTTTTTATTCCCAAATGATCTGCTTCAATATGCCTCTCCAAACTAATTTTAGTGTGGAATCCTCTTTTGCATGAATCACATTTGAATTCAGGCTCTTTGTGTCTCCTCATATGACTGTTTAGGTTACTCTTGTAAAGAAACCGTGCTGGACATTCGGTGCACATATATCTGAAGTCACCAGAATGGGTTCTCATATGGTTCTTCAGTAATTCCAAATACCTCCCACGGTATGGACACAGTTGGCATTTGAATGTAAAGTCCACTCTGTGACGTAACTTATGATTGTAATATGAGCAACGCAATTTAAAGACTTTGCCGCAGACCTCGCAACAGTGTTTTTCAGGGTTCGGGTCATGCATCTTGAGGTGTTCCTTATAGTAAGATCTACTGATGACCTTTCTGCAAATGTTACATTTAATTTTTTTCTTCAAGCATTTCTCTTTATCAACATCTACCACTTTTACTTCACTGTAATTATCCTCTCCAGGTTTTGGAGATGGACCGCTTACATTATCATCACTGGAGTATTGAGGATTTTCTGGAGTGTCATGGAGTATGTCAGTCTCATTCTTCAAAAGGCCTCGAAGGACGGATTCGGCCTTTTTAGCGGTGTTTTTAAATAAAACAGCGACTTTCGCAAACTGGTAACAGACATGGCACAACATGTGAGGAAGGCGGTCGTCTTGTCTTATATTTATATCGACAATAGCTTGTAATACCGTAACCATCTCGATGTTGTCTTTACTATCGTAGATAGGTACTTTCCCATCTTGTAAACACACTCTGCATTTGCCTTCCGAATTACAATTATTGGTGATGAACAAATTGTTGTAGTAATCAATGAAATAGTTCTTGTTTTTATTTTTTGTCATCTGCGTCATGTAATAAGCAGTCACCATGGTGAAAATCAATGACTTCTATATTACTATCCAAATCTGTGGTGAAAACAAATTTAGTATGTACAATAATAAATAACACTACAATTAAGCACTGAGCCGTAAGACTAATATTCCCAATCAATCGCAAAATAAAACGTAGGTAGGTACCTACTGAGCAAGTACTGAGTGACAGTTGAATGGCAATATAGACAGTTGTTTGTTGTGAATTTTTCTTGGCCATGGAAACTAGTCCTTCAGCCGGATCGTAAATAATTTTCACTTTCTTCATTTGTTTTTGGATTTGTAATGCAAGACAGGCAGGCAGGAGTGGTGTTATAGACTAAATAGAGGTTACATAATATGTTTTTTACATTATTTTTTGACTTTGGAATAGAGGTAAATCGGCCTACTCTGCAGAGCCAGTCATAACGTAGTGTATTATATTCTCTTTGATAACGAGACGACATTATAATTTTGCACTGAGCGTGAGTGTAATCACCAAAGAGAATATAAGTCTAGTAAGTGTTTAGGGTTACTTCTATTTGTCGGTTTATTTACCAAAGAGCATTTAATCACAACAGACAGGGGTTTTTTTCTTCTGCCGCGAGGCAGTTTTTTTGACAGGTGAGTTGCAAAACAAACAGTGATCTCATTTTACAGACCAAAGACGTAGTGATTAAATATTTTTTGGTAGCACTGAGCATGTAATCCACATGTAATCACTTTGGTAGGGTCACTAATGCTTAATAGCAGCGATTACACTTCACTACTTAAAGGGCGTTTTGTTTAGACTGGACTACAGAGGAATACTAACTCAGTCAGAGACCAAACGCCGAACATGGCGCCCATGCTATCTTAAATGCAAAAAATCGGCATGCCCTTGCCGTAACAGCTGGTCTAAGTCTAAAAAACCGGCCAAGTGCGAGTCAGAACCGCACACAAAGGGTTCCGTACCATCATATTAGATAGCGATAGTACAAAGGGTTCCGTACCATCATACTAGATGGCGATAGTTTCTTCAAGTTTCAAAAAAACACGTTTTTGTATGGAGACCCCTTATTTTTTCACTTTTTCTAAAAAACACGTTTTTTTGTATGGAGACCACCCCTTATTTTTTCAATTTTTAGTATTTGTTGTTATAGCGGTAACAGAAATACATCATCTGGGATTTCAACTGTCTAGCTATCACGATTCATGAAATACAGCCTCGTGACAGACGGACAGACAGACGGACGGAGAGCGAAGTCTTAGTAATAGGGTCCCGTTTTTACCCTTTGGGTACGGAATCCTAAAAAAGAAAATATTGGGAGAAGCAGTATCTGCTACTAAGAAACAAATTAAGCAACATGAACATTTAGACATTTTAGATCCAGAAGATCTCTTTGTACATTTCAACATTTAATAAAGTTTATTTTTCCACCGATGTCATTTTGATACTCTGACCGTCGCGACTCGCGACATACACAATACCCATACACTCGCATCGACTGAGCATCCTATGTAGTCGCTCTACCTCCCTACCTGTGATTACACTGCACTATATGTAGTGTACTAGGTCATGTAGGACAGTCGGGCTCTTCTTATCGTCCTAAAGCAGCGATTACACTTCACTACATGTAGTGCACTAGGTAGTGGCACTACATATAGGGCGTTTTGTTTACAACTAAATCAGTCAGAGACCAAAAGCCAAACATGGCGCAGGTGCTTTCTAAAATGCAAAAAATCGGCATGCCCTTACCGTAACTTACTAAGCCTAAAAAAAATCCGGCCACGTGCCAGTCTGAACCGCACACAAAGTGTTATTACAAAGGGTTCCGAACCATCATACTAGATGGAGATAGTTTCTTCATGTTTAAAAAAAAACCAATTTCTTTGTATGGACACCCCCCTTATTTTTTAAGTTTTTCTAATTTTTATAATATTTCTATATAGCGGCAACAGAAATACATTATCTGTAAAAATTTTAATAGTCTAGCTATCACGGTTCATGAAATACAGCCTGGTGACAGACGGACAGACAATCAGACAGACAGATGGACGGAGAGCGAAGTCTTAATAATAGAGTCCCGTTTTTACCCTTTGGGTACGAAACCTTAAAAAGGAAAATTGTGGGTGAAGCAGTATCTGCTATTAAGAAACAAATTAAGCAACATGAACATTTTAGATCAAGACGATCTCTTTGTATATTTCTTAAACATTTATTAAAGTTTCTTTTTCCACCGATGTCATTTTGTTACTCAGCCCGTCGCGACATACACAATACACATACACTCGCATCGACTGAGCATCCTACGTAGTCGCTCTACCTCCCTACCTGTGATTACACTGCACTACATGTAGTGCGCTAAGCCATGTAGAACGGTCGGGCTCTTCTTATCGTCCTAAGTTAGGATCCTATATTCCTACATGCATTTACACTCTCTACATGTAGTGTCCTACACGAAGTAGTTCACTACATGTAGTGAAGTGTAATCGCTGCATAAGTTAGGATCCTACATTCCTACATGCATTTACACTCTCTACATGTAGTGTCCTACATGATGTAGTTCACTACATGTAGTGAAGTGTAATGGCTGCTTTAGTTTTGCCGTGATCTGTGATTCAAGTGATTTGAGATTTGTATTGTGGTTTCCTTGTGGTCGTACTTATTTCTATACTTTTCCGTTCTGGTTCTGTGAATAAAACGAGTTTTTGGCGGGATTTGTGGTGAACGCATTCATAGTTTTATTTTGTTGTTTTTGCATTTTTTTCTGCTGGGTTTTTGTTCGAGAAGTGGTGCATTTTGATGAAAATCGTCTAGTGCACGTGAGCAATGTGGAGAGCAAGAAAATAAAACGAAGGAGGACGTGAGAACCGAACTTGCACTGGGTGCAGTTTTATAGACGCCCTACAGCAACTGGGTGTTCCACCTCAGAATGAGGCTGCTGCAAATGCTGCCAAGAACTTCAGAGAAGATTTTTAATGCACCAGCACTGGCATTAAAGCTGTCACACACGGGCGCTATTTTATCATAAGATACTCGCGAGTATCGAAGCCGCGGGAATCGAACCTGCGGCCTCCTGGTGTGAAGGGCGATTAACAGCATTGATGTGTTCCGGCTTGAATATAAGATAGCCAGATCCCCCATTGCGTTGGGGAATCTTGGTAAGCCCGCTTCCATCTTCGGCATCATCGTTACTTCGTCAAAGTCGGCTTCGTCCTCTGACGAACTGTCTAGTAAGTCCAATAGCAATATACGCGAACTCATTTTCTTAATCATCCTGTATATGACGTTTAAGGTGTAGCACATTCAAATACTCGTAACAGAATGTGATGTTTTTATATATTATACTACAGCTCCCGTGTGTGATACCTTGCTATGCTATAAGTTTTTATCTTAAGATACTCGCGAGTATCGCGATTGCGATATAGCGCGAGCTCGCGCGGCAGCGCCAACTGAGTCTTACAAAGTTGATCCCGCGGGTTCAACTTTGTAAGACTCGGTTTGGTTGTTGGTAGGGCATTTTCATAGCACACCTGGCTAGCTACCACCATCTTATCTAAGTCTTGCTGCCAAACATCAGTGTTAGCAATATTGATGGGTTCCGGCTTGAAGATAAATTCAAATTCATTTATTGCATAACCATAGGTATGTAAAAAGATCTTACAGATAATTAAAAAAACTTCTGTCAGAGGTGTACAGTATCATTTTCTTAAATAACTAAATTAATTAGAAGTCAATGAATTAAAATTAATTAAATTTCAAAACTCACAATACACATCAATCTTCAGTCAAGTGGTAAATTAATTTCATATTGTTATGCTGAAGTAAATGCTAAAGTTTTCCCTTATTATCAAAAAATTCTGTACACTGTAAAATTGTCTAGTCGCTAGCCAAGCACTGATAGCCGATTTGAAACGATTCTCATCGTACTGCTTTATGCATTCCGGAACCATATTGTATATTTGCACTGCCATTGAGTAAAAACTTTTTTGAAACAATGTTGTACGACAACTACATGAATGTAAAAGTCTACTATTAGGTATGTCTTAAAATTCTATTGTATATATTGACTGACTCATACAGGAATATGTGTTTTTTACAAACATTGCAACTTCTTTAATGTATAGGCAAGGCAAAGGCAATATTTTGTACTTAACAAAGATAGGTTTAAATGAATCTCTTTGAGATAGCCCACAAACAGCTCGAATACATCGTTTTTGTATTTTGAAAGCATCAAAAAAATCTGTTGAGTTAGCCCAAAACATGAGACCGTAAGTTAAAACTTACTGTACATATCCAAAGTAAGCCTGCTTGCTCCGATAAGATAGCCAGTTCTCCATTGCGTTGGGGAATCTTGGTAAGCCCGCTTCCATCTTCGGCATCATCGTCACTTACCATAAGGTGAGATGGTGCCAAGGGCTTACCAATTGTAAATAAAAAATAAATGTTTAGCGGCAACACTTAGATAAGATGGTGGTAGCTAGCCAGGCGGGCTATGAACATGCCCTGCCACTAACCAAACCGAGTCTTATAAAGTTGATCTCGCCGGGAATCGAATCCGCAACCTCCTGGTGTGAAGCGAATGGACTAACCATTACGCCACGCAGGCGGTTAAAAACGCTTTTTAATCATGCTGTATTTATCTTTAGTTAAATATCTGTTGAGCTTTGCGATATAGCGCGAGCTGGCACGGCAGCGCACGCGGTATCGCTCGGTATCTGCAGATAGACGGCGATGAAATATATATTATCTGACTTTTTGAGTATACATATCTGGCCCGTGTGTGTATACTCTTATTGTTTTCTATGAAGAGCGATATAGAAAGATATCTGTTACGTTAAATATATCTTATAGTATAGCGCCCGTGTGACAAATCAAAAAACTAATGAAGAGAAGGGCTTTTGTAGTATGTACCCGTGAGTCGTTATAAATTTTTTAAAAAAAGGAAAGTTATAGAGTGCCGCTAGCGGTAACTGTAGGAACCAGGTTATAAACGAAACACACTTTTGTATGGTCGAAAAATCAATTACTTTATTTTATTTACACTAGGAAGGTATATGTCCGATAGCTGTCGTGTCCGTACAGGAAGTGAGTAGAAAATCTGACTGACTGCTGTGATCGAATGGGGAACGAAAGAATGAATTATTTACGTAACACATTTTAAATTAGTCAGTACAATGTTCATCAAAAATCAAGGTAATATTATACTAAAATTAACAGATAAATTTTTGTAATAATAATCATAAATTTAAATTACATAAATCAATACGCCCCCTCAAAAATTAATCTTTAAATACAATCACTAAAATCACAGTAAATTATCTTAACGGAGCATATAGTGTTTACTGGGAGAGTTACAAAATCGTGGCCCAACATTTGTTGCGTGGATTAGGGAAACCCAGTAAAACCTAATCAGACCACTTTGCTTACAAATGAACTTTAATTAAAATTAAATCATGACAATAATATGTTCTTATTATATTATTCTAAGCCCATTTTATATCTTATTTCTTGAAAAGAAATGGCAGGTAACGGCTTTGTTAAAGCATCTGCCAATTGCTGACCGGTCGGGATATCATCATATCAGCCACAAATCGTCCACTGCTGGACAAAGGCCTCCCCCAAGGATTTCCACGACGACCGGTCCTGCGCTGCCCGCATCCATCGGCTTCCCGCGACCTTCACCAGGTCATCGGTCCACCGCGTGGGAGGCCTGCCTACGCTACGTTTTCCGGTGCGCGGTCGCCACTCGAGAACTTTACTGCCCCATCGGCCATCTGTTCTACGAGCTATGTGCCCTGCCCACTGCCACTTCAGTTTAGCGATTCTGTGAGCTATGTCGGTTACTTTAGTTCTCCTGCGGATCTCCTCGTTTCTGATTCGATCACGCAGAGAAACTCCGAGCATAGCACGCTCCATTGCCCTTTGGGTGACCTTGAGCTTTCTTATGAGGCCCATAGTAAGCGACCATGTCTCAGTTCCGTAAGTCATCACTGGCAACACACACTGGTCAAAGACCTTAGTCTTGAGACACTGCGGTATTTGGGACGTGAAGATATTGCGAAGCTTCCCGAACGCTGCCCAGCCGAGTTGGATTCGTCGATTGATCTCTTTCTTGAAGTTGGAACTACCTAGCTGGACTGTTTGTCCCAGGTATACATATTCGTCAACAACTTCCAGTGTAGAGTCTCCAACCTTTAGAGGAGTGGGTGCGACACGGACATTTAACATTATTTTCGTCTTGTCCATGTTCATTTTAAGACCCACTTGTTGAGAGACCTTACTGAGGCCATCGAGCATTGTGCTTAGGTCTTCCATAGTCTCAGCCATGACCACGATATCGTCAGCGAATCGGAGGTGGGATATGTACTCGCCGTTGATATTGATGCCGAGTCCACCCCAGTCCAGAAGCTTAAAAACATCTTCCAGGGCGGCGGTGAACAGTTTCGGAGATATAACGTCTCCTTGTCTCACCCCTCGCTGCAACTGGATAGGTTTCGAGTTCTGGTCCTGGAGGCGAACCGACATGGTGGCGTTTTCATACAGGCACTTCAACACCTCGATGTATCGATGGTCAATTTGGCACCGCTGGAGAGACTGTAGCACAGCCCAGGTTTCGACTGAATCAAAGGCCTTCTCATAGGTCGGGATATACTTTAACTTTATTACCCCTTTTTCAATCTGCTCTCTGGAAAAATGATATTTTATATCAATATGCTTTGATCGTTTATGATTGGTGGGATTGTTGGCAATACTGATGCAACCGTTATTGTCTTCATAAATAACTATGGGTTCAGTAATATTTATACAAATGCTAACAGCAAGAGACTTAAGCCACAATGCTTCTCTGACGGCTTCAAATAGCGCCATGTATTCAGCCTCCGTGGATGAGGCTGCAACTGACATTTGTCTCTTTGTACTCCATGTAATTGTACTTTGGTCGAACAATTTAAATAAATAACCTGAGGTACTTTTTCTATCCGTAGTATCATTTCCTCCCCAATCTGAGTCTACATACCCACACAAGATATTCACATAATTACAACGTTTGTAAGTCAATTTTATATCTATTGTACCTCTTAAGTACCTCAGTACTCTTTTCAGACATTGCCACAATTCTTTATTGTTTTTATTTGTGTACCTACTAAGTATGTTAACACTTGTGCCACAGTATATATATTAGTACTAACGTACAGTATGGACACTCCTTGCCGCTCTCTAAATTCGACCTCACCCCCCCGTCACTCAGATTGGATATAGATTGGGTACCAAACGTAAAGGACGAGCTACGCAAGCGCGATAAACGTCACTTATATTCACTTTGCGCGCCGCTGTGATTTCGTACACCGGAATAAAAAGTAACTAGTTACCGAACGTAAAGGACGAACTACGCATGCGCGATTAACTTCACTTATATTTACTTTGCGCGCCGCTCACCGCTCGACGCCAATAGGCGGCCGCGGCGTCTCAGCATGCCTCGTATCATGATTGGCTGACCACCAATATTATACGACCAAATCTAAGAACAATCAGTTCCTATGAATCTTCATACTAGCTGTATCTTTTTTTTAGAAATGTAGTTACTTTATGTTTTTCATGTGTCACATGTCAGTTTGTTTTTGTGGCTTGTGAGATATTATGTTCGTTTTATTTATTTAAAATGATGATTGTTTGTAATAATTTGATTAGATGGTGTGAAAGTATGAGTTGTATAGAAATATCTAGTGGTGTGATATTATAAAATGTGATCTCGGAATTATAGATTGAGATTGACTATTATTGTAGGTTGTTAAATGAGATTGTTTCACGGACAAAAGCTCCGTGTTTGAAGAACAAATGAACAATGTTATCCATGTAAGTTACTTAATCATGTAAGATAACTGTTGATTGTTGCTTGCAGCACAGTATATATATCTTGCAGTGTGCATGCAGTAAATAACTAACAAACATTTCGTGACCAATACCGCCGGTGTGGTTCAACCCTACCTGCATTCTTGCCTATAGATACGTCAGTTATAATTATGTATATCATTTCTCGCTCGTTTGTATGAAGTGTACGGGGTGTGCTTGTGCTTGGACGAGTACATAACATTATGTACATCAAGCAACCTATTACGTTACGACAGGGAGCATTATAGTTTTCTTCTGAATTTAATGCTTCATAATTCAGTTTATTTTCTAGAGGGGTGCTTACAGGTTTGCAACCCTGCATGTTAAATTTGCTCAAAACTGTTTTAATGTACACACTTTGATCAAGTGTTATTTTGTCATCGTATCGTGTAACCTTAATACCAAGAAACAGTTTTATTTCCATTAAATCTGTCATCTCAAATTTAGTCATTAAGTATCTCTTGAAATGAATCATTGTTTCAATTTCAGCGCAAGCTATAACTAAATCATCAACATATAATACCACATAAATGTTTTTACTGATGTCTCCTTTATCTAGCATATATATACACCTATCAACTGATGAGTTTTGAAAGCCTATTTCATTTAGCGACTGCTCAAATAACTCAAACCAGCACCTCGCTGCTTGTTTGAGTCCATATAAAGCTTTGTTTAGCTTACAAACATAGTTTTCTTTGCTAACTACACCTTCAGGTACTTCCATGAATATTTCCTCTTTTAAATTACCATTTAAAAATGCGGTTTTAACGTCCATATGATGAACTAATAAACTGAACTGGTTGGCAAAACTAATTATGAACCTGAAACTTCCTATTCGAGCCACGGGTGCAAATGTCTCATTGTAGTCCATCAGATATTCTTGGCTAAAGCCCCTAGCAACAAGACGCGCTTTATACCTAACAGGCTTTCCAAATTCATCATGTTTGACATTAAAAATCCATTTGCAGTCTACAATGTTTCTATTTTGTGGTCTTGGTACTAATGTCCAAGTATTATTTGCCGAAAGGGAATTAAGCTCATCCGTAATAGGCTTTTCCCATTGAGACCTATCTTCTCGTGTTTTAATGTCTTTATAAGAAATTGGTACTGTACATAAAACAGATTGAGCACATGTTAAATAATCAACATCATCATTTTCATTATATGACACAGGGGGACGGCCTTTAAGTCTATCACTCCTCCGAAGTTCAACAGTTTTGGTTATTCATTGGCAAAGATGAATTATCAGATTGTGTATCGCTTGTGGACGGCACACTGTTAGTATCAGTGTTTAATCTGCGAATTTTCTTAAGGCAACCGTGTTCATCAGATTTAGTGTTATCTGATTTATTACTGTCAGGATGCTGAGACTTGTGTGACACTGATTTTGAGCTAGCATAAGTATTATCAGTTTTGTCACGGGATTTTTTTGTATTATTCCCTTCAGGCCTCGAAACAGGCCTGGACTGTAAAAAGTTTGTCTCATCTACAACAACGTCTCTGACAGTAATGAATTTTTCGCATTCTATATTACAAACTTTATAACCGTTTGGTTCATATCCTACCAGTATTCCTTTCCATGACTTTTCATCAAATTTTGTGTTACTGGTTTTGTTATGCACATAAACAGTTGAGCCAAAAACCTTTAAAAACTTTATTTGAGGCCTTTTATTATGCCACATTTCGAATGGTCTTTGAGTCTGATTTAAGGCTCTAGTCGGCGTTATATTTATTAATTGAACAGCAGTTAATACTGCTTCGCCCCAAAATATTTTATCTAATTTAGCACCGCTTATCATGGAACGAGCCTTTTCAGTTACAGTTCGTACCATTCGCTCTGAAACACCATTCTGTTGTGGAGTTCTTGGGACTGTCAAATGATAAGTGATTCCCTTTTCAACACAATAGCTCTTCATTTCAGTGGATAAATACTCGCCACCGTTATCACAATATAGATTAGGTAGTTTTGTGTTGAATCTAGCTTCACTTTTTGCAACATAGTCTTTTAACGCCGCGAAAACATCTGATTTGTATGTGAGCAAATATGTAACACAGTAATGAGTATATTCGTCGATAAACAACACAAAATAATTTTTGTTATCAACTGTAGGAGGAGTGACAGGACCACAAACATCTGAGTGCACCACATATAACGGCCGCTTACTGTGAGATTTATCTTTAGTTAGATTAAACGGTAGCCGTGTCTGCTTCCCATCAATGCATGCCTCGCATAAATCATCATTTGGTACAACAGAATCAATTTGATTAGCATCATTTACCATTGTTTTAGTTTTTAATTCTAAAAATTTATTTTTACTAATGTAACCTAAGCGCTGATGCCACAGCTCATAACTCTTTTTGTCACTATTGCACACTTGGGAAACAGGCAGACTTGATAAAGGTACATGAAAATCTAAAGCAATCAAATTATTCGAAGACCTACCTTTCATAATGGTTTTTCCGTCCTTACATATTTGGGTATCTTGTTGATTGAAAATAACTGTCAATCCAGCACGCTGCATCTTCGACACCGATAGTTAATTATATGGTGCTTCGGGACAAAAGAGCACGTCCTCCAAAACTCCTTGAACGCCCATGTTGGTGGTGATATTTATTGTTCCCTTTTTTGTAGCTGAAATAAACTCACCAGCTTTAGCAACTGAAATTTTTAAAGGTTTTAATAAGTCAGTAAGATTAGTGAATAATTCTTCCCTGTTTGTGATGTGATCCGATGCGCCAGAATCTAATAAAAAGGTTATTTTATTTTCTTGTATTTCTTCTTGATAGTCGCCGGTCATGAAAGCGAATCCTGAAAAATCACTTGATTTTGATGGCTGATTGTGAGTGAACTCAACTGCTTGAACTGCTCTTGTGCGATCAGTATTTTTTTGTTGATTCATTCTTTTGTAATAGTAGCAGTCGTTCTTCGTATGTCCTTTACGACCACAGTGATGACACTTCACAAAATTAGACTTCCTTTTTCCTTTTTTATTGTCCTTGTAATAGTAACTATTTTGTTGTTTAGTGTTTTCAGTTTTTCGCCTTTTAAATGATTCAGTTTTATTTTCAACGTGCAGCACTTTAGCACTTGTATCAGAACTTTCATTCTTCAATTTTACTTCATGGTCCAATAGCCTGGTTTTTACGAATGCCAATGTTAAGCTGTCTTCAGATAATGTCTCAATCGCGGTAATCACACCATCATTAGTAGCAGGTAGGGTGAGTAACAAATGTGCTACTTTGTCAGTTTCGTCCAATCTGGCTCCGGCAGCTAAAAGTTCCGTGACCAACTCATCAAAAATGGCGAAATGTTTTATTAGGGGTACATCACCTTGTAGTTTCAACGCCAGTAGTTTTTTTCTTAACCCAACTGAGTTGCGAGACTTTTGCGCTCATAAATTGCATCCAAATTTTTAAAAATTTCCCTTGCTGTACTTTCCTCTTTTGCAAATCCGAGGTAGGAATCGGATCAATACTCGACGATTACACTTTTGGCGATCCGGTTATTTTTTTCCCATTCACTGCACCGTATTATAGGATCGTCGTCAATAACTTTTATCACGTCCATTTCACTTAACAAGGCACGAATTCGAAATTTCCATACGCTGTACTTTTCTCCGTCAAAAGGTTTAATATTTCGTTTCGTTTTTACGTTGTCCATTTTTTTTTAGTCCTACCCTCAATAAAAAATGTGCACGTTTATTCACGCAGATAGTTATTGGAACGCGAGCACTGGTCCCATAACCTGTAGGAACCAGGTTATAAACGAAACACACTATTGTATGGTCGAAAAATCAATTACTTTATTTTATTTACACTAGGAAGGTATATGTCCGATAGCTATCGTGTCCGTACAGGAAGTGAGTAGAAAATCTGACTGACTGCTTTGATCGAATGGGGAACGAAAGAATGAATTATTTACTTAACACATTTTAAATTAGTCAGTACAATGTTCATCAAAAATCAAGGTAATATTATACTAAAATTAACAGATTAATTTTTGTAATAATAATCATAAATTTAAATTACATAAATCAATACGCCCCCTCAAAAGCTCGCTCGCTCATTTACAGTTTTTTTTATCTTAAAAAACTGTAAATGAGCGAGCGAAGATTTATGAATCTAAATCCTTTAACGACGTAAATTCAGTCATTATAGTGTTATTCTATTATACCACACATTCAAAACAATGTCAATCAAGCCGGTAACCTAACCTCAACAAGTCAACACACGAGCATAAAATAACAAATGATAGTGCTATGCAATACAAACTTTACGGCTCTTTCAACGGTCGCGTTATTTCGCCATGCACACTCCAATGAGTATAGAAATCACTAGCATACTCCTTAGGGCAGATTAGACGGTGTCACTATTAAGCCGCGTATCGACTGCGCGCGGCTGCCGCGCGCGCCATGTTCGACCGCGGCAAACCTGCGTTTTGGTGCGCGAGCCAATTTAAAGCTCACATTTTCATATAGCGCGACAGCCGCGCGCGGCAGGCGATCCGTGAACAAACATTCATTTTGTGCGCGGTAACCATGGACGTATCATCTGGCACGGACAGGCCCATTTCTACGCTTATTTCATTCCATGCATCCTTTCTTAGAGATTTATTATGATATTCAGAGCATTTACTATTCCATAAATAAGTAAGGTTTTAAGCCATATAATCTAATCAAATGCCGACTATTCTCGTTACCCATCTTGCCGCGCGTCTCTAATGGCCGTTCCCAATAACCGATCGGACAGGCAAGATAGACCTTGTCCCAGATAGACAATACGTTTATGATCTATCCTTTAAGCGCGTCCCATAAAAGCAGGTAGTTGCGTATCTATCCTGGATACACGCTATCCCCGAGCCCTCCCATGCGCTCCATAACACGAATAATCATTACCACAAAACGTCTTTAATGTATTGTATTTTACAAATTTTTGATCATAACTAAGTTGTTCTGTCAATCAAACCATCATAAATGCGATATTAACAATTAAGCAAATAGAAATGAATTGGTTTCCATATACATAAACGTACATTTTAATAATTGCTTAGAGACAGAACACAACGGAACGTAAAGGCGTAGCATCGGTCATAACATACAACAAAGAGGATATAAGTCTATGTTCCAAAGTTTGTAAACCTAAGTTTTAACCTGTGATTTTAACAGTTAGGTACTTACTTACGTAAACCTACATTCTTGTGACAATAATCTATATATATATATATAAAATGCTTATGTTAGTACGTAAAGCCAGGGTTTTCTCTATCACCACTAACTCCAATCAACTTCCCGTTGGGGTGGTAATACCCCATGGTCTCCAGGTGGGAGTAAGGGAGTTTGGTCGCGGTGGGTGGAAGTGGGTGGTTGTGGGTGGCGAAAATGTGAAAAAATATATATCTGTCCTTTTCTAACTCATGGGAACTTTTAGACAGTTCTAAAAATTTCTGGAATTTCTGGAATAATTTAGTAAACTCCATAATGTGTACAAGTGTAACAATCGATCTAGAATGTTCGAGAAGGTTCTAAAAATTTCTGGAAAGATCTAGAAAGTTCCAAAATTGTGTATGACTGCTAAAATCGGTATGGAATGTTCCAGAAAGTTCTAAAAATTTCTGGAATGATCTAGAAAGTTTCGAAATTGTGTGTGACTGCTAAAATCGGTATGGAATGTTCCAGAAAGTTCTAAAAATTTCTGGAATGATCTTGAAAGTTCCAAAATTGTGTGTGACTGCTAAAATCGGTATGGAATGTTCCAGAAAGGTTTAAAAATTTCTGGAATGATCTAGAAAGTTTAGAATTTTCTAAAACTGTGTGACTGCTAAAATCTGTATGTCATGTTCCAGAAAGTTCTAAACATTTCTGGAATGATCTAGAAAGTTCCAAAATTGTGCGTGACTGCTAAAATCGGTATGGAATGATCCAGAAAGTTCTAAAAATTTCTGGAATGATCTAGAAAGTTCCAAAATTGTGTGCGACTGCTAAAATCGGTATGGAATGTTCCAGAAAGTTCTAAAAATTTCTGGAATGATCTAGCAAGTTCCAAAATTGTGTGTGACTGCTAAAATTGGTATGGAATGTTCCAGAAAAATCTAAAAAATTCTGGAATGATCTTGAAAGTTCCAAAATTGTGTGTGACTGCTAAAATCGGTATGGAATGTTCCAAAAAGTTTTAAAAATTTCTAGAAAGTTCCAAAATTGTATGTGACTGCTAAAATCGGTATGGAATGTTCCAGAAAGTTCTAAAAATTTCTGGAATAATCTAGGAAGTTCCAAAATTGTGTGTGATTGCTAAAATCAGTATGGAATGTTCCAGAAAGTTCTAAAAATTTCTGGAATGATCTTGAAAGTTCCAAAATTGTGTGTGACTGCTAAAATCGGTATGGAATGTTCCAGAAAGTTCTAAAAAGTTCTGGAATAATCTAGAAAGTTCCGAAATTGTGTGTGACTGCTAAAATCGGTATGGAATGTTCCAGAAAGTTCTAAAAATTTCTGGAATGATCTAGAAAGTTCCAAAATTGTGTGTGACTGCTAAAATTGGTATGGAATGTTCCAGAAAGTTCTAAAAATTTCTGGAATGATCTTGAAAGTTCCAAAATTGTGTGTGACTGCTAAAATCGGTATGGAATGTTCCAGAAAGTTCTAAAAATTTCTGGAATGATCTAGAAAGTTCCAAAATTGTGTGTGACTGCTAAAATTGGTATGGAATGTTCCAGAAAGTTCTAAAAATTTCTGGAATGATCTTGAAAGTTCCAAAATTGTGTGACTGCTAAAATCGGTATGGAATGTTCCAAAAAGTTCTAAAAATTTCTAGAATGATCTAGAAAGTTTCAAAATTGTATGTGACTGCTAAAATCGGTATGGAATGTTCCAGAAAGTTCTAAAAATTTCTGGAATAATCTAGAAAGTTCTAAAATTGTTTGTGACTGCTAAAATCAGTATGGAATGTTCCAGAAAGTTCTAAAAATTTCTGGAATGATCTAGAAAGTTCCAAAATTGTGTGTGACTGCTAAAATCAGTATGGAATGTTCCAGAAAGTTCTAAAAATTTCTGGAATGATCTAGAAAGTTCCAAAATTGTGTGTGACTGCTAAAATCAGTATGGAATGTTCCAGAAAATTCTAAAAATTTCTGGAATAATCTAGAAAGGTCCAAAATTGTGTGTGACTGCTAAAATCGGTATGGAATGTTCCAGAAAGTTCTAAAAATTTCTAGAATTATCTAGAAAGTTCCAAAATTGTATGCGACTGCTAAAATCGGCATGGAATGTTCCAGAAAGTTCTAAAAATTTCTGGAATGATCTAGAAAGTTCCAAAATTGTGTGTGACTGCTAAAATCGGTATGGAATGTTCCAGAAAGTTCTAAAAATTTCTGGAATGATCTAGAAAGTTCCAAAATTGTGTGCGACTGCTAAAATCGGTATGGAATGGTCTAGAAAGTTCTAGAAATGTTTGGAAAGATCTAGAAAGATTTAAAATTGTGTGCAAGTGTACAAATCGATATGGAATGCTCTAGATAGTTCTAGAAATGACTGGAATAATCTAGAAGCTTCTAAAAAAATCCGAAATGTGTGCAACTATTGAAATTAATCCGGACGATCCAGATCGTAATTAAGTACATCGGAATGTTCTACAGTTTTCTGATACTAGAAATTTCGATTTCCAACGGTATATAAACCGAAAATCAGTGACTTTTTGTCAGTTGAACCGTGTTTACAGTCGCGAAAAGATCAATTGAAGCCAAGAGTGAACAGTGATTACATAAATTCAAGTGATTTGAATTCTATACACCGCATATTTAATGGTCGACTAAGTCTTTCAATATATCTAAGATAGAAATCTATATTATCTACGTTAAAAAATGCACCCTCAAATATTTTTTATACCATTAAACATGCGATGTATTTTAACCCGAGCAACGCCGGGTTTTGCAGCTAGTTTAATATAAAATATATTATAAATTTTATTTAATATAAAATATATTATAAATATAATTAATATATTATAAATTTTATTTGTATATTTAATATACATAAGTTGAGAGGTCATTTTTAAATCATTTACGACACTTTTGTTTGATCTAAAGCGATAGATAAATTAGTATTCTGCATATTTTTCCGCGTAAATACTAACTCTATACATAACATATATATTGAACAGTTATCAGATTCTAAAATCACTTTGTCACTTTTAAAATCTGATAACTGTTCAAAAACGTCCAGATCACTTTTACTTGAATAAGATATTATATATTTAGTTACTTTTGATAGTGTGTAAACTGTAATGATTATCCAAATCACAACATTCCGCGTAACCGTGACCTCTTATCCGCCAAAATCGAGGGATTGCGTCAAGTAGTACCACTGGTACTATACGAGAGCTGTCAAAAACTTATTGGGACGCTTTTATAGTCCTTTCCATACAAATAGCTACCGCCGGCAAGCTACCTGCCCTCTCTGAGATAGATACGGATCGCCGGTAGGATTGCTTGTCCTGGTATATATTATTGGGACGGAAAAACAGACGTTAGATAGCATCTACTACCTCTAGTAGGGTAAATTCACGGATAGTTAGGATATTGGGAACGGCCGTAAGTAAAAGGTCCGTCCCAATTGCGCACGCACAACACACTGACGCTCTTTTGCCGCGCCACCAAAAACCGACACGAACTGGTTCGCCGCGCCACCAAAAACCGACACGAACTGGTTCGCCGCGCGGCACGTTCGAGCGCGCCAATGTTCGAGCTGCCGCGCGCGGCGGAGCCGTCCTCATATTGCGCGGCCGCCGCGCGAGGCAATGTTCGATGGTTTGCCGCGCGCAGTCGATACGCGGCTTTATACTATAAAACGTACGGTTCCAGAACCGAGTGCGATACAGTGCCGCTTGCGGCACTCTAACCGAGAACCGCAACTAGCGGTCTCCGATTATTCTTAGTACTCTGTGACTAGCGGCACTGTAATCTGTATACACTTCCTAAAACTAAAAAAATGTGAATAAAAATGTCAAGTGCTCTGAGGTGGTGGTTATATTCCACTTATTTTCCATCAAAAACAGCTTCAAAGAATACGAGGAAGAAGAAGGAGCCAGTAAAGTGTATTCTGTCAAAAAGAAAAATCAGAAATGATATCGCCGCCGCTGGACAAAAACCTACTATTTCTGGTGTTACTGTGGGACAATCAACCAAAGCTTCGACAGAAGACTACCCTGGCGCTGGACAAAAACCTACGATTTCTGGTGTTACTGTGGGACAATTAACCAAAGCTTCAACAGCAGACTACCCTGGGAAAACGTGCAGAGTTTGTTTAAAAGATGGCGAGATACCGATTTATGCGAATGGACCGGAAATCGGCGAGGCCGTCAGGTTGTTCGGAGGCATCACAATTGACGAAGACGACCAGTTTCCTAAACATCTGTGTGGTGCCTGCCACTCGATGTTACAAAGTGCTGCTTTGTTCAGGAAAAAAGCAAAAGAATCGGAAAAGTTGCTACGCGAAAATTGCAAGTTTAAAGTTCAGCTTTCAAATTCTGATAACGTGAAATGTAAGCAGGATTCAAGTTATAAATTGGTGTTAAAAGAACCTACTTTTCAGGAATCAGAGTCAAATTTTGTATTTGAGGAATCAAATGACTTCGAGTGTTCTATAGCAGAACACAAACAATCAATGACTAAAGACTCTATTAATTCACATAAAAATTCAAGAGGATACAAAGACACTCCAAAACTATGTAAGATTTGCAATAAGTATATCTGGTCAGATTTATATGAGCAACACTCACAGAAACATAAGTCAACTACACCTCTTATTTGTGAGATCTGTGGGAAAATGTATAAATACTTAGAGCAGCATGTGAAGTTACACAGTTCAGACTTGCCGTTCCACTGTGAAATTTGTCCATACCAGTGCAAAAAGGAAAACTACTTTAAGATCCATATGCGCATACATACTGGGGATAAACCTTATGCTTGCAAAGAATGTGGACATCGTTGCACAACAAAAAGTAATTTAACTAGACATGAATCGAAACATAAAGGGAAGCAATTCAAATGTAACAAATGTGATAATAAAACTTTCCATAGCAAATTGGATTTGCAGAGGCATGAAGAATATTTACATTTTGGCACAAAGTTGTTTGAATGTGAGGAGTGTGGCAACCGTTTTGGCTCCAGACATCACCTTTTACGACATGGGATTAAAGTCCACAAAAGGAAGAGGATGAACAAAGGAAACCGACCCTTATATTTGCAAAATAAGTGAATTCTGATATGAATATGCAATGTTATAGTACATTACTGCAGTGGCCAGCAAAAGAGGCATGGATAGACGAACAAGTAAATGTACAGGCACACATACATAAGTACATCAATGTCTGCCTACTTGTTGCCACGGCTTGTGTAGTACTTTTCTCAAATAATGCGCAGAAATTAAAAACTTCAATAATTAAATCAATGACAAACAACAATAATTTTTCAAGTGTCCTTTTGTTTTTTGTTAAATTAAACAGTGTTCTATGTTTTGGAGTAAAATATAGTTCCATTTTTAAATTACACGACAGATATGTATTACATAGTAATTTATTTGGCTGCTATACACGACAGATATTGATTTTCATACAACTTTTTCGGGCCGCAATGTATTTGGCCAGTACAGCAATTTCGATTTATCTTGAAGAAGGTTGTCAAAATGATGCTCAAATTTCCAGGCATGTTTGAGAAAATGTTCTTAACACTTAAGTAGTCTCACCTTAATTTGTAAGTAATGCAAATAGTTGCCTACTCCATTGGACAGCTGAATTAAAGTGAATGTTTACTTTTTATTAATATGAATCTTTATATTAAAAGCATGGCTGTTAGGGAGCTCCGTAACCGTAACCGAAACTATCCAATATCCAATATAAAATAATATCCATAACCGTAACTGAATCCGAAATAAAAGTTTCAGATAATATCGGATAGGGGCGGAGCCTAATTGCGACACGTTATGACGGGTTGTTTTGTTGATTGGCCGGGCAGCGGTCGACACATTAATTACTGATTAAGTATAAGTAATAATTTTATTATTTCATTTTAGGTAGAAAGAAAACACTTAACATTTATCTGACTGATTTTTGTTCCTACCAAATAAAACCATTTCATTAGCTATTTATATTTTACTTCTGAAATTCCTTAAAAATCAAATATCCTTATCCGAAATAATTTCAGATCGGTATCGGGTATAATTTCATATCCGTATCCGGTATAATAATCATTTCTATATCCGTATCCGAAATTTCATATCCTTAACATCCCTGATTAAAAGCAAACATGGGAATGCATAACAGTTTGTTTTTTCTAATTTTGCTAAATATTATGAAATGACAAAGGCGAAAATTTTACATAGTTTAATGGCACTTTTACTTACTAAAAGCCACTTATGTCAAATATTATTCTCTAAGTACAAGAAATAATAGGACGAGCAAAACAAGTTATCCGAGCTTCTGCAACAATGCAGTGTTTGTATCCCTACTAATATTATAAATGCGAAAGTAACTCTGTCTGTCTGTTACGCTTTCCCGCAAAAACTACTGAACGGATTTGGCTGAAATTTGGTAGGTAAACAGATTAGGACCTGGATTAGGACATAGGCTACTTTTTACCACGCTCGCGAGCCGCTTGCGGCTCGCGCACTGCGCACCCTCGAAAAGTCAGAGAAACGTGGTCCACGCGGGTGAAGCCGCGGGAAACAGATAGTGTATCTATAAATGTTTCATCATTATCATCATCATATCTGCCGAAAATCGTCCACTGCTGGACATGGCCTCCCCCAAGGATTTCCAAGTCGATCTGCCCGCATCCATCGGCTTCCCGCGACCTTCACCAGGTCATCGGTCCACCGAGTGAGAGGCCTCCCTACACTACGTTTTCCGGTGCGTGGTCGCCACTTGACAACTTTATTACCCCAGCGACGACTTGCCTAAGTTTTAAAAACCTAAACATTTTATAATTATAGGTAGCTACCTTAGTATTTCCAGTTTATGTTACATAATAACTTTTTGATTTTTTTTTAAGAATTTGGAACATTTAAGAACCTAGGTAAAAGTCTTAACATGTCATGGCTGAGACTCTGAAAGACTTAACTCTTAAGTATAATGCTCGATTGCCTAAGTAGAGTCAACAAGGGGGTCTTAAAATCAACATGGATATGTTAAATGTCCGTCTCGCACCCACAACACTACATTCGAAGTTGTTGACGAATATGTATTAACTGGGAGAAAGAGTCTAGTTAGGTAGCTCCAACGTCAAGAAAGAGATCAATCGACGAATCCAACTCTGCTGAGCAGCATTCGGGAAGCTTCGCATAGACATATAGATCACAAGCTACAAAAGGCTTGCATAATCTTTTGGCAATGTAAAAGGCTATTAGGCAAATCCTGGGGCATATCGCCAAAAATCATCACATGACTTTATACAGCTGTCATTAGACCATCACCTATGGTGCTATAGCTTGGTGGCCGAGAACCGAACTCAGCACCGTGATTAATAAATAGCCTACAACGATTTCAGAGACAGGTCTGCTCTGCTATTACATGTTGCATGCGAACGACCCCCACAGCAGCCCTAGATGATTCTAAACGTGGCACCGCTTGACCTCTTTGTCCAACAAGAGGCTGCAATGGCAGCCATTCGTCTAAAATATCTAGGCCTGCCTGTGGCACAATCAAGAGGGTCCACATCAAACTGCTACGTAGGGCGTTTGCATTTCAACCGCTCTTAGAAGCCCCATGTGATATGATTCCTACGAAACATGTGTTTGATAAACACTATCGAATACAACTTTACAAGGAAGACGGGGACCAGTCGGTTAAAGAAGTCCGTATCTACACTGATGGCTCTAAAACAGTCTGGTACGGATGCAGGCGTCTTCTCATTAGACTTGAATATCCATGTAAGTATCACTGGCATTGGGTGAACATAGTTCCATATATTCCAATGTAAATGTGTTGCTATCACCCTCGCTGCCATCGCGGTCATGAAAAGACGTGTCACGAACTACGGCATTAGGATACTCTCAGACAGCATGGCCGTACTACTGGCTCTGGAGAGCAACACCAACACCATGAACTCTATCTTAGTCTTGCCGCCAAAGAGCATTGCAATTATTGCGTTGGGAAATTTTGGTAAGGCCGCTTCCATCTTCGGCGTCATAGTCACTTACCATCAGGTGAGATGGTGCAAAAGGCTTATCAATTGTGGATAAAAAAACGGTGCACCCTCGATTATATTCATAATAGAACCGATATACAACGCGAGCGAAGCCGCGGGCAAAAGTCAGTTTAAAATACAAATATTTGCCATAATTGTAAGCACTTCGCTTTTGGATTCACTCGATGGTGCAGCGCGGATTACGTATTAATTGTAATACAAAATATAAAATCCATAACACATTTAATACTTTATTGATATTTGTAAAGCAATTTATTAAAAACATATTGGCTTATACTTTTTTATTTTTATACAGGGTGTCTTTTAATTAGTTCTTGTTAACAAAGAATATGAATGTACTTGTGTTTACAAAAAACTATCCCAAAGAAACTATATGTCAAATCAGAAAAAAAATTTTTGGACCTCGATACTTATGTAATTATCAAATCGGTAAAAATGTCCAAATGATCAAAATTTTTTTTTTCATATTTGATTTAGTTTCTTTGGGAAAGTTGTTTTTAATCACAAGTACATTCATATCCTTTGCTATTAAGAACTACTTAAAAGCCACTCCATATAGAATCTATATTTATAGACTAGAAAATTTGTCATGGCTTGTAACACTAGAACACCAACGTGCACACTGCATTATAATATAGTAATAATAATACACAACACAGTGAATTGATAATAAAATATGGAAGGTACTGCATTTAACCCGGCGGGCGCCAATGACGTGTAAAAATAACGCGGACGATGACGCTGGGTCAATATGACCCGAATGTTCTTTTTCTTAATTATCTGGTTATCTGCTGAATTATAACAAATTTAATACAAAGTAAGACCTATAGCATGACCACGAAGTCATTGTAGTACCAAGATGTTATCAAATTATGATTTGGTTTTAATACAACAACCTCAAAAGGGCAACAAAAATAATTTCTCATTTAGAACTAAAAATGTATGGAGATGTAGCCGTTTTATTCAAGAAAAGGGATTTTACCATTCTTCACTGGCGCTTGCTCACTATACTATGGTACAAATCATATGAATTGAGGTCTTATCTCCAGCTGCTGAGAAAACCATGAACGATTGTATGAAATATGTTTTTTCGAAATTTCCCCAATTGAAAATCGCTCGGGTCAATATGACCCAGCGTCATTGTCGCCGGGTTAAAACAGTAAGGATATACATGGCTTTCGAAAAAAAATCTGAACACAGTGAAATACATTTTGAACATTTTTTATAGCTTTTCCTACTTAAAGGCCACATTATCACTTTTGTTACACTTAGGGGAGTATGAACTGGACTTACGTATATCTATCGTAACACACAAACAAAACACAGTGTTCGATCAAAAAAAAAGTTCAGATATAACTTCACGTAAATTCAACGTGAAGCCAATCAAACCACTCCAAACCTGTACGTACACTGTATACGCACACATAGACATCGAAACCACTCCAAAATACTCGATAGTATGTGTATGGTCAGCTACACGGTCGGAAACCAACGCCCGACAGAGGTGACCTTGTTAGTTTTCAACCGAATTTCGTTTGATCTTCCAACGTCCTTGGATAAGAAGCTGCGTTGCCAACCAAGGCACAAATAAGATACTAGTTACTTCGTAAACCAAGGGCGAACAGAGGGCCTTTGGTCCGCAACCGACCATGTAGATGGCGGTTGGGAACCGCAAGCGACAGTATTGGTAGATATACCATATTTATGGTGTAGTTTAGTGTCTATGAATTTTGAGCAGTTTTATAGAAACACCGTAATTTTGGCATTAGTGGTTTCGAAACACGGTATTTTTTAAAGTTTTGTCATTTTGTATAGCGGACACCGTACTTTGAACCTACAAACACCGTAATTTGATCGAGTTGTTTGGCAACACTGGCGAGCGAGTAAGTCAGTCGCTGTGAATCGTCGCGTTGGTCACACGCGTTTCTAGTTGTATCTAGTAGTACTTTCTAGCACAAAATGACCGACCGTCTTTACTGCTCGAACAAGTTTTGCTCAATGGCTTGTTGGCAAACACGTAGCTTGTTACCAACTATGAAGTTGAAACAGGGTTTTTGGTCCGTCGACCAATATCACCTCTGTCGAGCGTTGGTTTCCGACTGTGTAGCAGCCGCAGGCCTCAACATGGGTCAATTGACAATATTTAATTCAAATTAATATTGAAAGACTGTGTAAAGCTATCCTTTCACTTTAGAAAATATATTTGAAAACATATATATTTTAAAACAACTATCTTTTTTAATACTTTAAAACTTTTTGAAAGTGAAGAAAAGTAATAAAAACATGTTAAAATCGAGAATTGGGCGAACGGTTTCAACGTAACAGCCGCGTAAAAGCCCGCATTAATTTGAACTTAAATTTAATAGACTTACGTTCCATATTATTTTAACACGTATCAACCTGCTCGGATTGAGTCATCTTTAAGCCTTAAGACGTCCTCTTTGAAGACATGCCAACACACCGATACCGCACACATATTTCAAAAAGTGGCTTCAACTTGAAAGTTTTAAACTTTTTTTTCATATGAGTAATTATCTTATTCTAAAATAATGGGTAGGTAGGTATAGGTACCTACTTTATTTAAAAACAACATATATCATTTCTTTCTAAGATAGTAGTGCCCTCTGTTAAATCCAATCTGCTACCTTGCATAAATTTTTAACAAATCTTTGGTTCCAAATACTGAAAAAAGCTACATTATCAAATATTGCAGTTAAAAATAGGTAAATACTACATAAATATATTAATAGGTATGTAAATAGGTAAATACTACATAAATATACCTAAAAGGTATGTAAATATTTAATTATATCAAATAACATAACATGTACAGGATGTTTTTTTAACACCGAGCAAGCCGTTAAGGGTGGGCTCTACTCATGAAACTGAACTTTCCCCACGAAACCCATACTAAATTAGGAATTTTTTAGACTTTATTTTTGCAATTTCAGTATGGGTTTCTTCGGGAAAGTTGTTCAGTTTCATGAGTAGAGTCCACCCTTAACGGCTTGCTAGGTGTTAAAACAACAGCCTGTATTTATAAATATTTTTTGGGTTAAGTACTTTAAAATTCATAAATTGTACAAAATTTTAATTACGATTAATATATCTTTCAATGATTCATCATCAATCATCACATCATCTCGAGCCTACCCTACTTAGGGCGATCGGGCCTTAAGACAACCAACGCGGGCCAAGTGTGGGTTGGTCGACTTCACACAAAACCTTTAGAGTTTCTTTTCAGGCGTGTGCAGGTTTCCTCAGGATGTTTTCCTTCACCGTAACAGCGTCGGATAAACGTACATATGAAATCGAAGTCCGAAAACACATTGGTACGTGGCAGGAGGCAGGAGATAGCAGGCCTAACAGTTACGCCACCGACGGGACGATATTAAATGATTATTTTGCACCATTCGTTACTCAATTTCTCTTTAAAATTTCAAAGTTATAAGTGCACAATTTTGTAAACCTACATTTATGTAAAGCTTTGATAAAATAGGTTTTAGATTATGATTTTACATTACAAGCATAGGTACATACTGCTTTGCCTTCAAGCAAAATCGATCACTTGGAACAAATTGGAAAAAAATAATACTTCTCCTTGCCAGTAAGTATTTGTAGAAAAAATACGACTTTTTCACCCTCTGCACAAACCGTGTCAGCATTTGCTTAACTAACTCTGTAGATATAAGAGATCTATCTTATTTTAAACGACCATAAACTGGTCGTATCCTAGTACTTAATGACGTAGGTTTATTGTAGTGTCATTTGGTAGACCCATTCACAATGTTTTACCTAAAGTTGCTACTTTGATGCTGTTACGTCACTGCGGATGGTTGATTGTGCCATCTAGTACTAGCGGTACGCCAGAAAATCTGCCAATTGTGTTACAATCATTGGTACGATTGATCTTTAGGTCATATCGATCAATTTGACCCACTCCCAACAGCTAGGTAAATAGATAAAATCCCGTAAACACTCTCTTGTTAATCTCTGACCACAAAGTCGTTAAAAATTAGAGGTCATCTTAAGCAATAATTAAAAAAATTAAAAAGTTTTCATAGAAAAAAATATGTTAATAAATTCCCAAAACTTAGGTGTTCACTTTATGACACATCAGTATTAATTGTGTAATCCTGTGCTGTAGCTATGATTTGAATGTAGTCTTGCCAAAGTACCTAGGTATAGTTCACGAGAGGCGAAGGGGCTCAAATCGACTGTATGTTTTTTTGTATGTTACGCGATTTCTGCGGAGATTGTGAACTGAATTTCATTTTTTTATTCGAGTGTATGCAGCCGGGTTCATCATATCAGCTCATATACGTCCCCTCCGAGGGGCTCGAACCTACCCTGAATTAGGGCGATCGGGCCTTAGTCCACCACGCGGGCCCAGTGCGGGTTGGTCGACTTAACACACAACCTGCGAGTTTCTCCGCAGGCGTGTGCAGGTTTCCTCACGATGTTTTCCTTCACCGTAAGAGCGTCGGATAAACGTACATATGAAATCTAAATTCGAAATCACATTGGGACGTGGCAGGATTTGAACCACGACCTCCCGGACAGGAGGCAGCGGCCGTAGCCGTTACGCCACCGACGCTCCGTCAGCCAGGTTAGTCCCATATAAATGTTATCAAAATCAGCGAAGTATTTTTTTAGAAAATTAACAAAGACCAAAAATTAAAATGCAAAATTGTATTAAGTTTTTGCGATCGGAGTCAGTTTTTTAACGTGTTTAGCGTTTTCAAATATTAGTTTTTATTTTGTTTCTGACATAAAACCAGTAATTTTTTTTAACATTACAAAAAAAACGTCAAAGTGCGCATGAGCTCAATAATTGCCACTGACCTGGGCTTCAAGCTTACCATAGAGCAAAAAATCCTTTATTTATTTTATGGGGACCGCCTTAATTTTTTATATTTTTTTATTATGTGTTGAACAAAGGCTGTACAAAGGCCTCCCCAAAGATTTCCACGACGACCGATTCTGCGCTCCCCGCATACAGCGGCTTCTTTCGACCTTCACGGGGTCATCGGTCCACAGAGTGGGAGGCTTGCCTATTATATGTGTGTTAGTAAATTCCCTATTAGAACCTTATAATAACAAATATTCTGTGTAAAATTTTAAGCCGGCTACCTATACTGGAACAAAAAAATTGTATGTCAGGTAAAAACTAAATACTAGAAAAATAACTATTTCTCCTGAACTATAACATATTATGAATTTATGATAAGTACTATGTACACTCTTTGGTATTACGTAGATTATAAGACTACATTCAAATTATAGATATTGCGTTGGACAACTACTGATTGATCTATAATAATCAAACGACATGTGTGCTGGGACACATAGTAGAAGTGAAACTTCAACAGACAAGTGGAAATGGTAACCCAGGCTAAGTACCTGCTTTATATCTCCATCTCAACTTTTCTCTATCTACGAATACAGCCGTTGCCCTCTCTCCGCCGCCGCCGCCAGCCTTTCTCTGTCTAACCCCTCCACGCGGCCGTAACGCTTTTTCGTGACGGAAAAAATCCTAATACCCCCGTCTATATAAAAGTTTCACTTCAATATTAATATCAATCATACCAATTTTCATACATTTCCACTAATCCTGTTTAATTTTTTTCTGGATTTTTTCCGAAGTCCCGCGTAACAGGTCAGTGGCAATTTTTAATCTAAGAGCTCACTTTGAAAATTTTTTGGTAATGTTCAAAAAATGATACTGTATCGTTTAATTCAGAAAAAAACTAAAAATATAAAAAATATTCTCGCGAACTATATGTACGACTAGATTTACGTAGGACTACTACACAATTATACTGATCTGTAAAATTTTGGGATCTTTTTAGTCATCATCATCATCATTTCAGCTCATATTCGTCTCCACCGAGGGGCTCGAGCCTACCCTGAATTAAGGCGATCGGGCCTTAGTCGACCACGCGGGCCCAGTGCGAACTTTTCAATATTTCTTTATAAATATGGCCTAAAGATCAATCCTATGGATTTTCATGCTTGTATAACACAATTTGCAGTTTTTTTTTCTGAAAATCAGTGTGTACCGCTAGCACTCATTAATTTGATACATCTGATAGTATCTTAACTATAATTTAAAATAAAAACCTTAATCATACGATGGTCCCCTACACATTGTGGCTATAAACATGGACGCAAAGAAAAACTCGAGCAGTTGCAACGCTAGCATGAGAGTGCACCAGATGTACTCGATACGTAGCACCACCTTCTGCCATATCAGCAGGTAGAGAACTCCGATGATTGACGGGACAGTCAGGAGTACCGAGAAGAGTACAGGAACATCTAAAAACGAAAGAAAGTAGGAATGGTAATAGTTTTCTCAGGCAGCTATACACATATCTCAATTTATTTTTTTAATTCACAATTGGTAAGCCCTTGGCATTATCTCACCTGATAGTAAGTGACGATGATGTCGAAGATAGAAGCGGGCTTACCAAGATTCCTCAGCGCAATGGAGAACTGGCTATCTTATCTTTAAGTCGGAACACATCAATGTTGTTAACACTGATGTTCGGCGGCAAGACTTAGATTAAATGGTGGTAGCTAGCCAGGCTGGCTTAGAAAATGCCCTAACACCAACCAAACCGAGTCAAAACTTGACCCCGCCGGGAATCGAACCCGCGACCTCCAGGTGTGACGCGAAAGGACTAACTATTACGCCACGGAGGCGGTTGAAATTCGTGACAGTTGTGGTTTTAGAATTACATGTCATGGAACCCTCAGTTTTTTTTTAGTAAAGTTCTTTAATAGGGTTCCACACACCCAAAGGGTGACCAACGGGACTCTATGGTACCTTCGCTGTCTGTCTGTCTGTCACCGGGTTGTATTTCATGAACTGTAATAGGTAGATAGTTGAAATTTTCACAGAATGTATATGTCGCCGGGATATTGTCAAAACTGCGATGTTACAATCTCACTACACTAAATTCAGTTAGATTATAATATGACAGTAAATTGTCAATCGGCTTACAATTTCACGGCTCATTCTTGTATCTCCGAATAAAACCGATGATTTCTTTCTGCGAAGTATTCTGCTACACAGAGGGCTCGCGAGGCTTGACTGTTAAATCAGTCAAACCTGACCCAACCTAACATTGCTCGCTTCGCTCACTCATTTACTTAATGTTATTCACTTCACTTAGTGTTATTGTAATGTCACTAGTGAGATTACAATGACACTAGTGAAATTGTAACTATTGTAAGCAGTATGTTACGGTTCACAATCTTTCGACAGTTTACAATCTCGCGAGATAGATCCCGTTAGATTATAATCTAACAGTTCTTACAATTTTACGGTGTCATATACAGGGTGTTTGGGAAGTAGTGCAGAAAACTGAAAGGGGAGCCAGAGGCGGTCATTTGGAATAGATTTGACTTAATACATTTGTAGCCTAAGTCTCACAGTTTTCAAATATTCGCTTTTCAATTTTCAGATTTTGTATGAAAAACGCATTTGTTTAAATATTTCGTGATTTTCCAAAAAAAAGTTATACTACAGTTGAAGTGCAAAATATGGTAAAAACTTCCCCATTATATCAGCTTTCCAACAGAGTTAAAAATATTTATTAGTATTTATTTTTATTACATGTTATATTATGATTTACATTTTAGATATTATGTAGTTATAGTAAATTTTCCTTTTTTAAATTTTTTGCATATGTTTGCTTTGCACAGCTCTTACTTTTATTAAATTGTATCCATTATCGGGGTTGCCTGAAAGAAATTGCTTTCAGCAATGGGCCGCCTACATTAAAATGTTACTGTGTATTCTCTGTACTATTCTTTATATATATTTGATTTGCTTTGATTTAATAATTGAGGTTTTCAGATCTCTGGTAATGCAAAAAACATAGTAAATTTTGAAAATTAAAATCATTAACATATTTGTACTGCCTTTGAAGCACCTTTTCAACATGTTATTTTTTGTTGTATATAACTAATTTTTATTTTTAATTTCGAGTGATAAAGGAGTGAAGAAAGTATTGTGATGGCAACTAAAATCGAAATTGAGGTTTTGATGGGCATCAATTGTCTTACACAGAGAGTTCAAAAACCATGAAATATAATAAGGCCTAGTGCACTGGTTAGTAAAACTTTCCAGGAAAAATCCAAAATACTTCCCATACAAACCCAAATTATTTAAAAAAATTCATAAAGTCTGATATACCATACTTCAATCTTTGCTACTAAGAAAATGTTTATTAATGATTTATGTATGCCCAATTACAACAGACGGTGAAGGCTCTTTATGAGAAAGTATGCACAGCAAGGCTATACAATTTTTTTTTAACTTAAAGCTGACCAAATGAAGTTTATTAGGTATTTTGCACACTTACCATATTATAATTTTATTTTCTTTTTAAAATAATGATGAAATCAAATTGATGTGTTTTTCAAACAAAATTTGAAAATTATATTAGCTACAACTTGAAATCTTAAAAACTTTGCACGTGGACACATAGGGTAAACATTATAATTGGGATGTCTTGTCAGCATTCGCAAGATGGACATTGCACAGAGGGGTATTTAGTCAATTTAGCTGGCCAAAAACATTTGTTTGGGTTTTTGAGTTGCTAATAACGAAAATAAAACAAAGGTAATATAAACAGTAAAAAATAATGTTTATTTTTTATAATTACCAAAAATAGAGAAAAAAAATAAAAATAAAATAATAAATGTCATTTGATCACATGTCTACACTAATATTATATAATGATGATTATGGCACATATGACTTATTTAATCAATTTTACTAACTATAAGTATTTATTAAATCAATCAATAATCAGTTTATCTCATCCTCACTTTCTGATTGAAGTACATCTGCTGGGTTTGGTGTTGCAGATACAAGCATATTCAATGTTTCAGGAAGAAAAGAAGACTTCTTATTTTTCTTTATTACCCTTGAGGCACTAAAAAAGGGGTCTGAGCTTAAAAGTAGCCTATTCAAAATGTCTGTGCTACAGGACTCTAGAGAATTTTCTTGAGTAACCCTGTCTGCATGACCTAAAATGCTTGGTGCGTGCCTCTGTTGCTTCTTCGGACAGTTGCCCTATGGGTAACAATGCATTTTTTATTATGTCTGATCCGTGCACAAGTACTTTGTGCAGTGTGGGTGTCATTGGGTGCCACGGGTAAAGTTTCACGTATGAGCAATAAAATTCAGTCCACCTTCGCTTAATTTCTGATTTGAAATGTGCAAAATTGTGTTTCAGTTTATTTAACTGATTTTCAGTAAGGTTGTCTTGAGTGAAAAGGTGGTCTCTCAAAAAACATATCTTTTTTCTAAATTACGTAATTTTTTATTCTTCATCTTATCGAAGAGTGATTTACGAGTCACTATTCTCACTCCTGAGGAACCCCCTGAACCTAAAACAAAATTTAAACATAAATTAATATTTTACTAATTTCGACGGTAAAAGATTAAATTACTCTGCTTTAGTGTATCTGCGCTATTCCGCGGCTAATTTGTGTAGCATTTGTTACTTAAAGAGTCTACATTTTAAACATAAATGACAAAAATGCCGGATCTACCCCGATACTCAAACAAATACATCTTTAAATATAAATTTCTTTAAAAAAATCTTCTCATTTTAGACATTATTTCTCGATCACTATAAATATATTAAACGGAATCAAATTTCATTTAATATATTACATTTAGATTGCTACATACCTGTAGTTGCCGAATCCATTGCTTCTTTTCACCAGATTAGTACAGAAAACTGCAGTTTAGCTCACAATGTTAACGCTTTCTGAAAATCGCCGATAACTCACACGTACACAAAATTCGATGATCAAGTACCGACTGAGTTAGCCGGGTAACGCGCAACGATCGAGGGCGGGGGACGGCGGCCTATTATTCGTTGGAGTGTCCCCTGACTCAGGTAGTCGAATGCAGTAGCATTTCTTTAACTTTGTTATTATGACTTTTGGCCGCATAGATAAATAAAATACCCCTACGTGCATTGGTTTTTGAGACACCATGTAATCCTTTTTTCTTTTTACTGATGTTGGCTTTCTGTCTCAAGAATAAGCTGCATTGGACTTAAAGTTTGTTTTCTCAATTAACCACATCTTTGATGGCTCCCAACAAACACTCTGTCAAAGATGCCGCTCTGAGTTCAATTGTGCTGCCCGCCGCATGGCACCTTTGACAGTGTTTGTTGGGAGCTGTTAAAGGTGTGGTTAAATGAGCAAACAAAGTTTACTTGTGACACGTTATCATAGAAACTTGTTAGAATTTTGCTCTAGTTTACAGTAATTTTGGGACAGCCTGTTATCCTTTTTGCCAAGGCTGCCTTTCCATCCTAAGACTGCTGTGTTGGGCTTACTTGTGACACATTATCATAGACTCTTATTGGAATTTTACTCTAATTTACAGTAATTTTGGGACAGGTTATCCTTTTTGATAAGGCTGCCTTTCCGTCCCAAGACTAGGCTGCGTTGGGCTTACTTGTGACACATTATCATAGAAACTTGTTGAAATTTTGCTTTAGTTTATAGTGACTAATACCTTTTTCGCTGAGGCTGCCTTTCCGTCCCAAGATCAGTCTGATGATCTCTATGACAAATAGGCCCAGCAGTACTCCGTAGTCCTGGCCAAGTATAGCTGAATTCTTATCAATATGATACTGCTCTATGATCAATACTGACTTCAGAATAAGAGTACCGAGTTCACATGTAGCGAACAGTCCAAAATAAAACGAGTTGATGTAAAGTAGTATTTCGTATGCCAAACTTGAGTTAACCATTGTGCGATAGTGTTTTGATTATTTCGTACAAGATAGTTAAATCAGTAAAACAAAAGACACCGAAATTAATACAAAACAATAAAAACTGCAAGGAATTTAAAATTAAAAATAGAACAGAAAATGATACTGTTTTGGGCAGTGTTGCCAGTGCTCTATCCTCAAAAGTTACGTAAGAGTAAGACTGTTCAAAAAGTAACGTTTTCACAAAAAGAACGTCTTAAATTTTTGCATTTTAATCTATATATATAAAAATGAATTGCTGTTCGTAAGTCTCACAAAAACTCGAGAACGGCTGGACCGATTTGGCTAATTTTGGTATTGAATTATTTGTGGAAGTCCAGAGAAGGTTTAAAAGGTGAATAAATATGAAAACGCTCGGAATTAAATAAAAAAATAATAATTTTGGTTGACTTCACACACAACCTTCGATTTTTATACATACACTTAAGTATATTTTTTTGCTGTTCGTTAGTCTCGCTAAAACTCGAGAACGGCTGGATCGATTTGGCTAATTTTGGTATTGAATTATTTGTGGAAGTCCAGAGAAGGTTTAAAAGGTGATTAAATATGAAAATGCTAAGAATTACATAAAAAAAATCAAAAAATAAAATATCAGTCAAAAAATCATTGGTTTTAGGGTATGGTAGTGTAGTGTAGGTGTAGTATAGGTAGGGTAGAGTAGTATAAGGTAGGGTAGTGTATGGTAGTGTAGGGCGTAGGGTAGGGTTGGGTAGCGTAGTATAGGGTAGGGTAGGGTAGGGTAGTGTAATCTAGGGTAGGGTAGTGTAGTGTATGTAGGGTAGGGTAGTGTAGGGTAGGGTAGGGTAGTGTAGTGTAGTATACGTAGGGTAGGGTAGGGTAGTGTAGTATAGGGTAGGGTAGTGTAGGGTAGGGTAGGGTTGAGTAGTGTATTGTAGGGTAGAGTAGTGTAGTGTAGGGTAGGGTAGTGTAGTGTAGTGTAAGGTGGAACGAAGTTCGCCGGGACAGCTAGTAAATTCATAATTTTACACAGTCCACGTTCCATGACTCAAAAAAAATATTGATTGATTGAAATCATTTTATTGCACAATATAAGAAAAAAAAGATACAATGATTAATTAAGTTGTACATATAGGCGCTCTTATCGCTAACAAGCAATCAAGCAATGATGACCTTCACTCAAATTTTATTTCAAATTAAAACCCATTTTTCCGAATAACTTTAAGTTACGTTTTCGGCCAGAGTAACGTAAATGTTACACAATGGCATCCAAAAGTAACGTAAAACTTTACAAAAGGAGCAATCTGGCAACGCTGGTTTTGTAACATATTTGCAGTGTTGCCGGCACAGGAAACAATAAAAATTCAAAAGCTAATCGAAAATTACCCGTTTTGTGTAGTACTATTTTTACGCTTCCGTAGTTATTATCATATTCATATTAATTCTAACGACGAATAGATAAACAAGTAACAAGCAATAATAATCTAAAACAATTGTTTACTATAAATAACAATATATCCCTCAAGTACCAAGCACTGTTGCGCCCAAGTAACGCAAGTAGTCTTTGGTGAGCAGAATGTCTGAATTTTCGATAAAAATATATGCAGCCATAGACATAAATTATATTAATAAACGCCTGACTACTTCAAGAATCGAAAACAAAAACGTTACACAGGATTTTGTATCGTATTATATAATTAAAAGGGCTTAAAGTGGCATACTTTTCACTGACCGAAATCGAGCGTTGGGGACTTGAGTGGGTCTTTGATATAACCGACCGAAATCGGGCGTTACGGGCTTTAGAAGTTAAGTTCTTCAAAAATATAAAACAATAAAAATGTTATAACAAGCTTAGAGATTTTAGTATCTCATCTAGCTGTGACCATGATTTACGTAGTAACTAATTAGTAATCTGTGCCATGATATCCACCATTCACTTTTTAGTGCGGAACAAAATTAATGTAAGTAATCGCGTGATGTATTTTTGTTAAGTTTGTTATAACATTTTTATTGTTTTATATTTTTGAAGAACTTTAACTTTTACAGCCCCTAACGCCCGATTTCGGTCGGTTATATCAAAGACCCACTTATTTACCATGTGTCTTGAACTCTTGGTTGGTACGATTCTGGCCCGGCAACGGCAGGCAACACCAAATTAAGTGCAACGAACGCCGCGGATGTGGGAGGTCGTGTACTGCTACACGTGTTTTTAATTATTTTTTTTACTCCAATGCAGAGTAAAATGAACAATACACTGTAGTTTTATATTTAAATATTTTTTTTTAAATTTGTGTTCTTCGCATGCCATTGGGATTATGAACTGGTAAGTGTAATGCTCTTTGGGATCACCACGCGCTCCGAAATCCCTTGCACCTTGGCATTTCGGCCTTAAATTACACGATTTTCTATTGTTTTTTTACTGACTAATACAATTTCAGTGTATTAATTGTGTTGTTATCATCCTACTTGTCCATTGTTATTTATTTTATTGCTAATTGCGGCGTTGACCGTTATTACAGGAAGTATTAACTGCCACAAGGGTTGATCAATGCCCCCTGGCACCTTCATAGGTAGGTACCTACTACTTTGCTTTGGTAAAGTTTGACTATGGTAAGTAAAGTCAAGGGGCTCGTTTTAGTTAGGGGGTCACTTTGGTACAACAGATATAACCATAGCCCTAGAGATGAGAGCCTCAAGTGGAAAAAACTTTGTTTAGTAAGGAAGGATATTTTTAACTCAATTTGATTACTTTAAATCTTCAAAGTGTCATTAAATTTGATTATATTTAATTAAATTAGGTAAATAATATTAATCTTCCTTCACATCTTACATTTAAAGTAGCAAATTATCAATTAATTTTTAATACACAAATCGAAATTGATAGCCTGCTTTTATCATTTACCTGTTATACTATGTATACAAAGTAATGAGATAAATCCCTTATCATTTTATGATTTCTTAACATTTTAATATTTTTAAGTAATAGCATTTATAGTACCAAAGTAATTAAGAAAAAAAAGCAAAAGCTGAATTTTATACTAATGAAATTATGGATATTGTATCTTTGAGATGGGTTCAATGAACTCAAAGTTAGTAAGAATTATTACAAATCTTAATAATAATTGTTCAAGGACAATATTTTCAAATATTTACTGACAAAATTTAAAATTGGAAGTGCTGCATCCATATTTCATTCCTTACAAGTTAAAACTATGGCAGAAACCTTTACCTACAGACAAAGCCTTCCAAACCCCCATAATGGCACTGTTTTCTTTGAGCCCAATTGGGTCCACATTGGCCTCCCATCACCTGTCAGTCAAACGTTAATCTCGGATCTGATGAGGGTTTGATAATATTAAAATTTCACTTCACATCTTTTTGGTCTGATGATGAGATGAGGAGCATTAGTTTTCTAATGTATAAACATTGAAATTCAAAAGGCTTGTCCATATTTATTATTTTATTATTTCATTGTTATGTACTACTTATTGATTTTTATGTAAAGTTGACATGTGTAATATAATGTAATTTAAGTATGTTATGTTTTTAAATGACCTTGATTTCCAATATTGATTTTAAAATACTTACTTTTATTGTTATTGTATATCACTTCTGATTTGTTCTTTTTGTTTTTTAAAACATCTTATTTGTATCACATTTATTGCAATAAAGGAATTTAATTTAATTAAAAATAGACTAAGGTATATTTTGACTTCAACATTTTACTTTGCTTAAGTTAGTACTGATATACACATACAAGATGACTGGAAACTACATCTATTTTTTTTCAACTGACTTAGGAAAAAGGAGGAGTTTCTCAATTCCACTGTATGTTTTTTTATATTATATTATGTTACACAATATCTTCTCAGATTGTGAACCGATTTTCATGATTCTTTTTTCATGTGCTCAAGTTGGTCCCATATAAATTTTATTAAAATAGGTGTAGTACATTATTAGTAATTTAACAACAACCAAAAATAATAATGCAAAATTGTAGTAAGTTGTTGCAATGGAAGTCGGTTTTTAACATGTTTATCATATTCAATTATTTAATTCCAAGATTTATCATGTTTTTCCCATTGACTGACATCTTAGACCAAAAAAGATTCAAATAATTCAAACTTGCTAAGTTTTATAAGTAAATAATGTTTGTCATTAAAAAATGTTGGTTAATTAGTATGGGATTTGAGGCATCTTTTTGTCAACAATCATTGTTTTTAATTCCAACTAATTTTTAACTTTTTACTTTGTTGGATAGCTGATAAAATGAAAGAGTTTTTTCCATATTTTGCATGCCAACTGTAGTATAGTTTTTTTTTAAAAATCATAAAACATTTAAAAAAAAATGTTTTTCTTACAAAATTAAAAAAATAAATGGTCTTTAACTTGAAAATCCGGATCCCCAGTTAATATGTCATTTTTTGTTGCAAATAAGATTTAATTTATCCTCTTGAAAGGATAGATAGATAGATAAATTGTTTATTTCTCATAGACTTACAGTGTACACAGTACATACATAATACGTATATGGTAAACAAAAGAAGTTAAGTAAAGTAAATATAAAAAACAATGCAGAGAATAACAAAAACTAAATAAAAATTGGAAGCAAAATTTTTCAAAACACGGGCGTCGAATTTCCAGTCATCCTGTATGTAGTGCCAATATCACAGAATTGACAAATTTCATAAACTGGTTGACCAGATCATGAAATGGTTGTATTTAATGAAAGAGACAATACCCGCTGCCCACATCATGATAATATGGTCTGGAGAGATCATGGGTGGATCTGAGTTGAGTGAGTGAAGTGAGCAATAATAGGTTTGATGCTGATACTGTCGAGTGGTCGTGCATTTCATGATCTGGCTAAACATGGATTGACATATCATCAACCGTTGATGTTTAAACAATGTGGTCAGTTTTTGTTGACGATTTCTTGAAATACAAACATTGAATGCAATGGTCAAACATATCATAAAATCGACAATTTCATGACATGTCGATGTCGTAGCGACATTTTGATTTAAGTTTGTTTGTTTGTAAACTCTTTATTTATTGACAATATTGAATACAGAACATAAAACAGATATGTACGGTATAAAGGCGGACTTATCCCTTACGGGATCTCTTCCAGTCAACCTAATAATGACATTGGATTAAAAACAAAGAAAAAGTTTGATTTTATTTAATGATTAATTATGCAGTGAGCATCAATACAAAATTCTTGGTATCCACCTCATATAGCATCCATACAATAATATTAGTATCCACCTCTTAAAGCATCCATACAATAATATTAGTATCCACCTCATACAGAATCCATACAATAATCTTAGTATCCACCTCATATAGCTGTTGCGTGGAGAGGTGTGTAGTACAGAACCCTCTGAGCACGAGTCCAACGTGCACTTAACCGTTTTTTACGAGATTAATGTATTGATAGGGCCAGTCCATAGCTTTTATATTGGTTGAAGCATATACATACATATTTACATAGACCTGTACCAATAGCAATTCACGCTCAATGGCATCCTCCCATTATGAGTATGTTCAAAGTTCAGACAAAGGGCTATGAATGATTCATTGGTAGACATTAATAACAACTTTCTTTTTTGTCTGTCTGTCTGATATGCAATATGAATTTGAATGCTGATTTGAAGCTAAGTCTGTGAAGGTACCTATGTGGATTTACAGTACGAATTAATATACTAGGTAACACAATCCTTTCAATACAAAAGCTATGTAGTTATATTGACATGTTATACCTATGTAGTTATTTTTACACGTTATATATTGTAGGTACCTAATTGATCTAAAAGTTTAGTTAGGTACAATTTATGATAAACTAGCTTTTGGCCGCGTGGACATGATTTTAAGGATCTTGTATTTGAAAAAAATAATAAAGTAGCTTTTGCCGGCGGCTTCGCCCGCGTGGACATCGTTTTTATGATTGTCTTTGAGGGTGAGTGGTGCGCGAGCCGCATGGCTCTCGAGCGAGCGTGGACGTGAGTTTTCTCCAGAACCCTCAGGAACTATATCGCGCTCTTCTGATTAGCATATTGTTTCACTTTCCACTCTCTCAACCAATCCTATTAGTGAAATTAAACAAAAAAATATTTTTTTTCAGTTCCCTCAGGAACTGCATCGCGCTATGCTATTTTCACGGGATAAAAAGTAGCCATGTCACAGCCTACCTGCATGTCAAATTTCATAAAGATGGGTCGAGGTGTTGAAGCGTAAAACGGTAACAAACAATCACAAACCAACAAACACATTTTCACATTTATAATATTACTAGTGGGTGCCCGCAGCTTCGCCCGCGCAGATCCCGATTTTTGCGGTTCCCAAAATCCTTTCTTAGCGGATGCCTACGTCATAACATCTACCTGCATGCCAAATTTCAGCCCGATCCGTCCAGTGGTTTGGGTTGTGCGTTGAAAGATCACTATAGCAGTCAGTCAGTCACCTTTGAGTTATATATATTTAGAAGATAGTAAGGATTTAGCTATATACAATTTATAACTAGTTTAACTAGGTACAATTTATAATTACATAGTTTAGTTAGATACAAATTATAATTAGTTTAGTAAGATACAATTTATTATTAGTTTAGTTAGGTACCTACAATTTATTATTTAATTAGCAATTTATTATTAGTTTAGTTAGGTATCAAAGTCAAAGTATATTTATTGCAATTATAGGTACAAAATTAATAAATTTTGTCTTACCTCTATAATATGCCTAACACGGCGTGCAATAATGATAATTCAAACCATCAATCACATAATAATTTACACACAAGATATTCAATATTCGCAACACAACACAATTTAATAGTTCGATGTTAATATTAATATAGACAATAAATGTCATAGAACATGTACAAAATTTCAAACATTTAACACCTTTTTAAATTCTACAATGTTACACTATTAGGATCAAATTTATCTATTTGTATAATTACACACAAGATATTCATTAATCGCAACACAATACAAATTACTAGTTTGAAGTCAGCATTAATATAGAAAATAAATGTCAGAAAATATACCCATTCCAATTTTACAATGTTACACTATCTGGTCTACAATTTATAATTGACCTAGCGTATGTACGAGTAAAGCGTCTCCTAACTTAGGCAAAAATTCTACCGTATGTCCGACGGATACCAAGATGTCCGGCTGTTCTCTACAGGTCGCATTCCAAATAAGGTCAAATTTTGTGAGCAGGTTCGATAATTACCTATTTGGTATTTATTACAAGCTTTTAAATAGTTTCACCTGTCCCGGTGTCTGTAATGAAATCTTGCAAGTTAAATTTGACCCACTTCCAGGTTTTCAATTGAGCTGAAATTCTGCATGCTGTATATCGCGTGACAATGCAATATTAAAAGCTTGTAAGTACCTAAAAGTTTTTAGATATTTCGAAAATTATTTTTGGTCAGTTTTTGGAAATTTTCAAAATGGCGGAGCCACGGAGGGTTGAAAAATATGATACCGATTTCTGTGGTTGAGAACGCAAAAAAAATATATATTTCAGACATTTCGGAAAAACTCGCCAATTCGGAAAATCGCCACGCTTGGCAGGCGGGTTGGCGATCGCAGTGTGCGATGTGTCGGCACAGTACGTGGGCGGCACTGAAAATTTCGGGAATCAAGGAAGTGATACAACATTATTTGTGGAAAAGATATTTATTGTTTTTCGAAGTATTCTACTTGAAACTTGACACATTTTTCCATTCGATGGAACCAATTTAAAGCATTCATTCCATTCTGAAGTTGGGGTATTCAAAATGGCCGTTTTGTAGGCGTCTACAGCTTCTTCAGGTGACGAAAATCGTTGACCACGCAATTTTTTCTTAATTTTGGGAAAAGTATAAAAATCAGGGCTGTACCGCGGATGGTCTAATAATTCAATGTGTTCTTGTTCCAAGAACTCTTTTGTTCTGTGAGCGGTATGAGAGCTCGCATTATCGTGATGGAGGATGATGCGGCGGTTACAGTTGTCATTACGGAGTTCAGAGACGACCTGCGGCAAACAAATGCTAGCATACCATTCTGCATTGACCGTTCTTTGTCCCTCAAGAGGAATAGTCGCAACATGGCAGGTTTTGGAGACAAACGTGGCCACCATTTTTTTTGCTACGCTCCGTGAACGAACAACTTACTTTTATTGGCTTCAACTCATTTTTGAACACCCAAACTCGTGACTGGTTTTTTGTTTCGGGTTCGTATGCGTATATCCAGGATTCGTCACCTGATACAACGCTGTGTAGAACATTTGAAGATCCTCCGTGGAACCTCAAGAGTTCTGACTCACCAAGTAACGCGAGCCGCTTTTTGGTCCTCACAGAGCGAATGCGGGATCCATCGGGAAAACAACTTTTTTACACGTTTTTGTTCATGCAAGTTTATTTGTATTTGACTCATGCCAATGTCTAAAGTTGCCTGAATTTCACGATATGTCACACGTCGATCTTCCTCAATCAGATTACGCACGGCATCAATGTTATCTTAGGTGATTGCAGTTTTTGGGCGACCTTGACGGGGATCGTCACAGAGATTGACACGTCCACGTTGAAATTCCGCAAACCAGCTATAAATTGTAGTCTTAGATGGGGTTTCATCACCAAATGCAGAATGCATCCGATCAACACACACTGTTTTTGTGTTGAACCACTTCGAAAGTCATAATATATATATGGAATCGGATATCTTATTGGTTATTGGAAATGTTGGTATAAATAAAAATAAACACAAAAAACACAATAATAATACAATACAATATTCTTTATTGCATCACAACATAAAAAAAGAAATGAACAATAAATAAATAACAATAATCATTGCTCTTGAATTTTCTCGAGTCAATTCTATTTTCACACCGACTTTACAAGTTTAACAAGACCTTTGTGACAAGACCGCGTTCTTTTTTTAAAAATAAATAAATAGTATTCGATTAATAAAACCAAGGAGTTTTCGATTATAAAGACTATTATGCCAGGAACAGTGGAAATATTCCATTCCCAATATTTTTCAGTGCAGCCTATGTACGCGGAAAGAATGCTGCTGCCCATCCTCCGGTTTGTTCCCTAGGACGCCTCTTACGACACCCTCGGGAAGAGGTGGGGTGGTATTCTCTGACCGCACCATAGGTTAGTTGAATGCATCAATATAAATAATGTAATTAAATTCACTAAATAGCTCCTTCTGTAACTTCAAAAAACCTACTCATTTAGTTTTCCATATCATTTATTTTTGTTTATTTATCCTATAATAAGGACTCCAGGCAATGAAAACTTATGACGCCATAGTTCAATAATTTCAAACATTTTTAAAATAAAATCTCGTGTTTTAAAGTTTATAAAAAGTAAGTCAGATGGCTAGTAAGTCAGATACCCCATCCACCGTTCAGAAATGAGGTGTCGGTAGGAGAACCAAAGTAACCGACTTAGCTCAAATAATCGCTAAACTTAAGTGGCAGTGGGCAGGGTGCATAGCTCGTAGAACAGATGGCCGTTGGGGCAGTAAAGTTCTCGAGTGGTGACCGCGCACCGGGAAACGTAGTGTAGGCAGGCCTCCCACACGGTGGACCGACGACCTGGTGAAGGTCGTGGGAAGCTGTGAATGCGGGCAGCGCAGGATCGGGCTTCGTGGAAATCCTTGAGGAAGGCCTTTTTCTAGCAGTGGACGTCTTTCGGCTGATATGAAATCAGATGAGTAGTTTTGTAAATAAGTTCACATCCACATCAATTCCATTGTTAAAAGATTTATGGCAACAACTGGCAGTAACCCGCAAATGAACCTTAACACAAGCGACGAGAGAACAAAAAGAAATACTACATTTAGAACGCGCTATTAGAATTTCTTCAGCGCTGAGTATATATAGAGATACCAATCATTAACAATTGGTACAAGGCCGGACCCCAGGCATATGATGCATTACCACCTCGCCTGGCGGAGATATCTCCCTATTTGCTCTCGTCAAATAGGAACGCACCGTTCCTAAATTGGTGACCCGACGTTGATACTCCATCATCTCCATCATCAAGCCTCTATCCGGTAAAGCAAACTCACAGGAGCATTTCCTGATCTGCTACTCTTCACCTTCGGGCAGCACCAAGCTGTCGGCAGCCAAGCGGTAACTGCGCGCATCACTTGCTTCCCTTGCCATGACGCCTGATGCCAGCCTTCATCCCGATTCACCTTGGACATATCGACCTGGCACACTGTACATCGACCTGACTCAACGAGGTCGACAACACAACACCCGCGACCTTAGACTGCCAGCTCTAATTGAATCGACTTTCAGTATCGGAGGAGAAGTGATGTGGCGGCAACTGTAACCCGCCATCACTGAACCTTTAACACAAGCGACGAGAGAACAAAAAAATACGAGTGTGCTTTTAGACCACACGACTGAAATAAAACTTCTTTAGCTCCATCTATATGTATGAAAGTAAATACTTAGTCTTCAGAAAATACTCAAATCTTTTTTGTCTTAAGGAGGTATATAGACAGTTTGTGAATAGCATTTTTTATCAACTTATTTTATTTATTTTTTATTTATGCAGTATTTACCAGTACCATATAGTCCTTGGGGCGCGGGATGTTTATGTAATAAATTAACACTAAGAAAGTTTATCATCATCATCATCATCCGCCATCATCAATCGCCATTATATATTTTTTTTGGGGTGTCAGGTTTTATTTTCGTTACGAAATTTCTTGATTCGGTCCCCTCAAAGCCCGCGATAAAAGCTATACAATAGCTTAATAATAGTTCTCTCAACGTCCGTTCGCCTCGCTCGAACACACTTCCGTAACGCTCTCGTCACGCATCCACCAGCTTACTCCCCAAGTCAAGCGTGCGTAAAGAAGTTGTACTTCAAAAAGAAATACGACGTCTAGAACGCGCTATTAGAATTTACATATATACAGGTACCAACCAATCATCAATGATTGGTCTACGGCCGGACCACCTCGGCTGGCAGAGATATCTCGATATCTCCCTTTGCTCTCAAATAGGAACGCACCGTTCCTAAAGATTGAACAAATTGATTGAATCTAAAAATTGACTTGGTCACAGTCGTGGAAGTGCTGGGTCACACCCTGGACACTTCATACAACGGGCCAGAAATGACGTCTCAAAAACGAATGACGAAACAAACAAAATGGCGGTGAAATCCTATACGTTCGACAACCAAACTGTAACCAATCTGTATCAATCTGGGTGGCAAAGGAGGTCGCAATCTAGAGAGCGGCAGGGAGTGTCCATACTATACAGTATGTGTTAGTACTATAATATATGTATATACTTTGGCTGGGTTATGACTTATGATTTATATAAGCCAGTTGCTGATTATTCTGTCCAAACCACAGCGGCAAAAAAATAATCTTATCTGTGGTCCAAACACATTGAACTCCCCGCAGGCACAGATTACTAAATAGTTACTTCCGCAGGATTTCCCTGTGCGAAATATTTTTAACTCGTGATTCTAACATTCTAGCCATTACGTTCCAAAAGTCTTAGTTTTATTTTACAAATTTTGACCCATTAAATCCACTTACAGAATAAAAATCACATATCCGAGAACATAATATATCGGATATAATATTATACAAGATGTAACAAAAGTGGTGTAGGTCCCGTTAACTGCGCTTCTGCTTATCATACTGAACAACTTTTGTTCTACGAATTTGCTGAAATCGCAAAAAAATAATACTCTTCGTACAAATCGATCAGCTGATTGAGCAATTTTGTGCATTTTAGTATGGAGGGACCAAATTTTTTTTAAAAAATGACTGGGTTCCTTGGAGAAAGTTGTTCAGTATGATGAGTAAAACCCCCACTTAACGGGTCCTACACTAATTTTTTTACTTCCTGTTTATCCAATATCGGATATTTAGATATTTCATATAAAGTTCGCGTTTTTTTTAAATATTTTTATTTTTTATTTTATTTTTATTAGGAGAACACAAACGGTAATGTACATTGATACTTAAGAGATGAAATATAAATAGAAAGGTAAGTCTATACATTCCAACAACGAGTTCCACAATTATTTAAAAATATAAGCCTACTCATCAATCTACCGCTATAAACAGTCAAAAAGCTGTCATATTTGTTTTTAAAAAAACTATAAAATAAATTTGGAAAACAACAAAATAGTAGTAAAAAGAATGGATAATTATTAGAGAAAAAAAAAGTAAAACTAAGAATCAAAAAGTGTGTTAAAAGACAATAAAAGTGCTATTCTATGCGCTGTTAAGTATAGAGATAATATTTGTTCTATATCTTGTCAAGGGTGTGCTGAATATATCGAGATCAGAAAACTGTTCGTTATATCTGTTAAGCATTCTATAAATTGGCGATCGCTTTTCTGCATTGGTACGACAAAAGCTTACAGAAAAGAGCCGCTTAGACCTGAGAGACCTCGCAGGCACGCGATAACCAATACTATTGACGAGCTCAGGACAATCAATATAATTGTTGATCAATTTATACATTATAAACCTTCCCGGGAGCGCGCGCGACAACTGTACGAAGTTTCAACGCAATCGGATGAACGATGCGCGAACGCATAAGTAACGAACACACAAGAAGTTTTGTAGGTAAATCTGGAGGCCACACTCTAAATACCTAATTGAAACACAGAAATATTGCCTTGAAGTTTCTCGTTACCACTCCGTCTCTTACAAATTAGAAGGTGTGAACAAGACGTACTGTATAGATAAAGCTTTTTCTCATACCCGCTAATTGAAAAGAGACGGAGCGGTAACGAGACATTTCAAGGCCACACTCGTATTTCTTTTCTTCAATTAAGTATTTAGAGTGTGGCCTCCAGTTTTACCTATAAACTTCTTGCGAACACACAATAGTTTCGCCATGTCCGTCGGATTTTTGCCAACCCTGCTTTATCACTAACTTTACTAGCACACCCTGGAAACTTCATACAACGGGCCATGACATTTCAAAAAAGGAATGACGGAACAAATAAAATGGCATTTCGCCGCCATTTTGTTTGTTCCGTTTTACCTATAAACTTCTTGCGAACACACAATAGTTTCGCCATGTCCGTCGGATTTTTGTCAACCCTGCTTTATCACTAACTTTACTAGCACACCCTGGAAACTTCATACAACGGGCCATGACATTTCAAAAAAGGAATGACGGAACAAATAAAATGGCATTTCGCCGCCATTTTGTTTGTTCCGTTTTACCTATAAACTTCTTGCGAACACACAATAGTTTCGCCATGTCCGTCGGATTTTTGTCAACCCTGCTTTATCACTAACTTTACTAGCACACCCTGGAAACTTCATACAACGGGCCATGACATTTCAAAAAAGGAATGACGGAACAAATAAAATGGCATTTCGCCGCCATTTTGTTTGTTCCGTTTTACCTATAAACTTCTTGCGAACACACAATAGTTTCGCCATGTCCGTCGGATTTTTGTCAACCCTGCTTTATCACTAACTTTACTAGCAAACCCTGGAAACTTCATACAACGGGCCATGACATTTCAAAAAAGGAATGACGGAACAAATAAAATGGCATTTCGCCGCCATTTTGTTTGTTCCGTTTTACCTATAAACTTCTTGCGAACACACAATAGTTTCGCCATGTCCGTCGGATTTTTGCCAACCCTGCTTTAACACTATCTTTACTAGCACACCCTGGAAACTTCATACAACGGGCCATGACATTTCAAAAAAGGAATGACGTAACAAACAAAATGGCGGCGAAATCCTATACGTTCGACAACCAAACTGAAACCAATCTGTATCGATCTGGGTGACGAGGGGGTGAGGTCGCAATCTAGAGAGCGGCAGGGAGTATCCATACTGTATGTCAGTACTAAATTATATACATGTAAGACTCATTTCCTACGTGTAGAACGAGCCCAAAGAGCTATACTAAAAGTAATGTCTTTTAGGCCTATTCGTTTTCCTACTAAAGAACTATACAATTTCTGTAAGGTACTTACTGTTAGGCAAACCTTTATCTTAAACGTTTTACTACGTAAACACCGTTCTCTTCCCTATGATATAAACTTAATTAAAGATAAACGCAGAAAGTACAGTGTCTGTAAGATGGAACCACGGAGATTGTCCTTGGCCAGTCGACACTTTTACTTTCTCAGTCCAATCCTATATAACAACCTCAACAAAATTCTAAATATCTACCCACTATCAATTTCGGAAGTTAAGAACAAATTGACAAATTATTTACTAACCCTTACTTTTAAAGAGACTGAAGACTTGTTAATTATATAAATTTAGAATAGGTCATTGTTTTGTAAATATAATGCTCGCTAAACACACACACTACACACACACACACACACATACACACACTGACACATGCACACACTTCTGAGATTCCACATTAATTGTACTTTTAGGTTTAGGTAGCTAAGTAAATTTTTGTACTGTTCTACTGTACTTCATATCTGTAAGAACTATTTTTAAAGTAAGTAAGTAAGTAAATATACTTTATTGCAAGCCACAAAAACAATACAGGACTTATAATTTGTAATAAAAAACATTAAATTGTCTTTTTGTTTACTCGTTAAGGAACGTCATATTATTCTTTCTTCCGGAGGTGGGCGTTAGTAACTGCGACACAGTCCTCGACTAATGCAGTTGCTATCGTACACATTAAGTTTGTACACTTAGTTTAAGTTCCAAATAAATTTTTTTTTTTTTTTTTAATTTTTTTAATGTACTGTTGCTATTGAAGATACTCGTTATCAGTATCAAAAATGAATGATGGCTACAAATTGCATAAAACAGTCTGATAACTGATAAGAAATCTTAACACACAAGTTTTCGAGGTAACCAAATAAGTATTTAAATCACAGATTTGAATAGAAGGATCCGCCCGTCTCCATATTTGACTCAGATTTTTTTGATACAAGCAAAAAGTAGCGCCATCTAACATAACTCGTACGAACTAGCGTGGGCGAGAGTTGACGTCAGTGCCGCGTTAAAAGAACCTTGGTAGAATTGTCGCTTTAAAATTTGTTTATTTAATTTGTTTACAAGAAAAAATACAATGTAAGGTTACATAACGATGATACAATATCCCATGTTTCTTTTTAGCCTTTCTTTAATTATTTTTACAGCCTCTAACAACACAATAAGGCATTTTTATATGGAATATCTTTCCACCGCACTGTACAATTTCCCGCAGACGACTGAGTCGCGAGTGTGCGAAACTTTCGATTTTCGCACCAATTCGCTGGGACCATTGGTCGCGCGCGTTGGCCGGGTCCTTACGCCAGTAATATATAAGTCACTGATTTAAATAAATACAAGGCATAGCTACGATGCTACGACAAAAAGCGTCGGTGGCTCAACCAGTAACGACTCGGTCCTCCTAACCAGAGGTGCCGGGTTATGGTTATGTATGTATGTACTTACTATACTATTATGTATGTATATGTATTTTATTTTATATCATTAATATTTACTTATATATTTACGTGAATTACGTAGTTTAAGAATGGATATTTATTTATATTTGTATTTTTTCTCTATGAATTTATTTATTGCCCACTACTACCCCACAATAATGATTTCTCATGTATCCTCCACCTAAAGGTTGTCTGTAAGATTTTGAAGCAAAATGTGACACATAGAAATTAAATAAAAAGGAAGAGATATAAATAACAGCAATGCGTTCATCACATTAGCTCATATACGCCCCCACCGAGGGGCTCGAGCCTACCCTGAATGAGAGCATAAAAAAAACGGATTTTGAAGCAAAATGTGACACATAGTAATTGCTATGTGCCAGCGCATGAGAAATTAAATAAAAAGGAAGAGAGATAAATAACAGCAACGCGTTCATTACATCAGCTCATATACGTCCCCACCGAGGGCTCGAGCCTACGCTGAATTAGGGCGATCGGGCCTTAGTTCGACCACGCGGGCCCAGTGCGGGTTGGTCGACTTCACACACATCACACAACCTTCAAGTTTCTTCGCAGGCGTGTGCAGGTTTCCTCACGATGTTTTCCTTCACCGTAAGAGCGTCGGATAAACGTACATATGAAATCTAAATTAGAAATAACATTGGTACGTGGCAGGATTCAAACCACGAACTCCCGGATAGGAGACAGCGGCTCTAGCCGTTACGCCACCGACGCTCATACGCGTTACCGCGTTACAATACGACCGGCCCGTTAAAAAACGGACAGTTAATAAATAACATATTAAGTATTTTGGTTTAGTGTTACTGGAACCAATAAAAGTATCTCTCTCTCTCCGTCTCCCTCCCCCTCTCTCTTTCTCTTTCTTGCTTTTTTTTCTTTCAGTTGAAATTAACTCGCCTGTACGTGTGGACGCAACTTGCTACTTACCGATCTAAATCGATTAAGTTGCAACTCAAGAGCCCGCTGGAGTTCATAAATCCCATTTAAACGTATATTATTTGATTCATTTGTTACTCAAACAACAGATTTTGAAATAATTTTATATCGATATTCGGATGACGTATATCTGTGTCGGTATCGCATTATATTTATTATATTTTGAAAACCGAAACAGGAATCCATTACGAGTATTAACCAATACCGATCGCCCAAATTCAGGGTAGGCTCGAACTCCTCGGTGGGGACGTATATGAGCTGATATGATGACGATTAACCAATAAGCTTGTTTTCCGTAAAGGCTGTTTACAAAAATGATATTAAAGGCTTTTTTTTGGTTTTTGCTCTATCGTCAAAATGGTTAAACGCGTGAAACTTGGTGTGGTTATATCCTAATACTTATTCTAAATGACAAAAAGTTATAAAAACTGGCCTAGTGTGAGTCGTACTCACACACACACACACACATTTTTTTTGTCGCTCGCGTTGATGTCTTTTGTGTATAATGTGGCCTATATTATTCCGATTTCTGTGATAATGTGAGTGAGTAGGTATCATTGTCATAGTTGTGTGAGAGGTGTGGTGGTACGGAACCCTAATCGAACGCGAGTCCGACTCGCACTTGGTCGGTTTTATACCTACGTCATCATCATCATCACATCAGCCGGAAATCGTCCAATGCTGGACAAAGGCCTGCCCCAAGGATGCGGGCAGCGCAGGACCGGTCGTCGTGGAAATCCTTGGGGGAGGCCTTTATACCTACGTATTAATTAGTTATTATTTTGTCTTGTTTTTGAATTTGTGGTTTTAGAGGAAGGTGGCGGAGTGACATTAAAGGCTGGAGTGACAAAGTTAGGGGTGGCTTATCAAAAACAAGACAAAATAATAACTAATTAATACGTAGGTTTAAAGGCTGGAGTGACAAAGTTAGGGGTGGCTTATCAAAAACAAGACAAAATAATAACTAATTAATACGTAGGTATAAAGTTAGGGGTGGCTTACCCTATTTAGTATTTTTTGGCTTTGCCCTCAAAACACTTATCACTATAACTCTTTGTTAACAGATATAATTATCGACAACCATCAGACCAACACACATGCTAGTATCGAGCTTATGATATTGGTGAGCTAGCGAAATGGAGATGTCGCATCACTCGGGAGCGGAGGCCGAGAGCCTTCTGCGGCCGGAACGCGGCGCGGTCGTCAAGCAGGGCAAGCCTATAGGTAAGTCTTAGTAAATTGCTTGCCTGTTTTAGCGCGTAGGAATAGTGAGTTCCTACTCTCGAGAGCAAAGGGAGATATCTCCGCCAGGCGAGTTTGTATGCCTGGGGTCCGACCGTGGATCAACCGTTGATGGTTGGTACTTGTATATATATACTCAGTGCCGAAGAAATGTTAATAGCGCGTTCTAGATATCGTATTTCTTCTGTCTCCCGTCGCTAGTGTTAGGTTCAGTGGCGGGTTACTGCAGTTGCCGCCACAAGCGTTTCCTACCTCTCTAGGTAGGAAACGCAATATAAGTAAGTCCCGTTGGTACTCTCTAGTACCAACGGGACTTACTTATATTGCGTTATGTTACTATTACTTATGAAGCCGGTTGCTCAACCGGTACCGACTCGGTCCTCCTAACCAGAAGTTCCGGGTTTAAATCCGGACGGCCAATGTACAAATGAGTTTTTCGAAAGTTACGTACATATACTTACTGATTTCTTTAACGGTGAAGGAAAACATCGTGAGGAAACCAGCACATCTGATTCCAGATGTGTATGAAGGTCGCGTTGCACTCGTCCGTAGGTTTAAATTAGGGATGCATCCGATACCGATACCGATACCGATATATCGGCGATACTTCGGGTTTGCCGATATATCGGTATCTGCGATATTTTTATGGCAGATTCAACGATACTTTTAAAATTTCGCGCTTTAAAAATGTAATGTAAACGCGCGTGTTGTCCCATCTATTTCGTAGCAAACGAGGCATCTGTCTCATCTGAGAGACTATTTTCCACCGCAGGTCTCATTCAAACAGACTTCTGAAATCGCCTTTGCCCGCAAAACTTAAGAATGCTTTGTTTTTTAAATAAAAATCTTATAAATGTTAATTTTGATTACTAAAACTATTAATTAATTGTGTTTTATTTATTCTACCTTCCTTTTTGAATTCAATAAGCGTATCGGTATCGCCGATATTTTTATAAGAGTATCGGTATCGGTATCGTATCGGCAAAAAGGCGTATCGATGCATCCCTAGTTTAAATCTAAATGCCCTATACCTGACCGCGGGTGATGCTAAGTGTAATACCGGGCAATCGCCGTCTATCCCTTGGATAGCACGGTTAATTATGCCACACGATAAAAGAGAAGAGAGACTTAAATATATATTAGGAAGCCTACATACAGTCACAGAGATGTATCTTTTTAATTGATAGCCAGTGGCCACTTAAAATTTGGTGAAAGTAGCGGAAGCAGCTGCATTGGAGGCACAGGCAGCGCAGGACCTGTCGTTGTGGACATCCTTGGGGTAGGCCTTTGTCCAGCAGTGGACGTCTTTCGACTTAGGCACAGTATTACAATATAGCGGCTTACAGTAGTGCAACGAATGTACTTTCGCAGAGCAACGGAAGGGTACTTGCGGGGCGGCGGGAGGTGGCGCACAGACTAGCAAACTCCGCGAGTTTGCCAGACACGCTACAGGCTAGTACTGCTAGTACCTACTACGCCGTAGCGGTATCGTGCGACATCAAAGGTGTTGCGCTACTGTAAGCCATATCGTAACACTGTGACTTTGATAAATCACATAATGTCATTATTCAGGTTGCCATGTAGAAAATATCGAAAATATCCCAAATATAAAAAATAACATTGAAACTGGTAGAAAGTAATGCGACATGATCGCGAAACAGGTTAAATTTGTTATAAAAACGTGTCATGTAATTCACGAAAAGCCTTTTAAAAAAGTATGCGTGTAGCTCCAACGCCCACCGCCTCATACTACACTGCACTACCCTACCCTACACAGCATGCACTACACTATACTACTTTTGGTAGATAATGCAGGAAAATTTTAGGTCATTTTTTACACATTGGGTGACATTATTTAAGTTTTAGCAAGCATCCCTAATTTAAAAAAAAATTATAATCCGAAAGCTACCGCGGATTAGTGTAGCTTCCCAACGGTTAAAGATTCTTTTAAATCGGTCCAGTAGTTTCTTAGCCTATTCAATGCAAACAAACAAATAATCAAATCTTTATAATATTAGTAATAGAAGAAAGAAACACGTTCAATATTAATGAATTCTAAAGGAGGAAACTTCAAAAAATTAAATTCGTGCCATGACCTTAAGGCCCAGTGGTACTTCAAAATCTCTCTTTGTCTTTTTCTTTACGTGTGAAGGGGGAAGAAAATAACCACACTTTTGCACTTTGTCGATGTTTTCGATTTTATTTTCATCATATTTATCATAAATAAAAATCCAATCGATGTTTTCCCTTCAGTCACCTATGAACTTTATTTTAGTAAATAAATCATATTATCAAATTATACTTATTTTAAGAATAAAACCGAAAATAGACGATAAAATGGCTCGAAAAGAGGTACCTTTGCGAAATTATTCTATCGAGCCAACTTTATTAAATCGTGTTTCCATTCGATGTAATCCCTCCTAACTATTCTCAATAATACCAATATGTTTTCCTAGATTTTAAATTTACACACAACTTCAAAAATGAATTCTAAAAACCTGTTTAAGTGGATTTTTAGGTACCACTGCGCCTTAATGTTCCACTTTATATATATGTTGCCTACAACGGAAATCATCATCATCATCATATCAGCCGAACGAAAGACAACGGAAATATCCATTTGTAATGCCAATACCGTAAAGAAGGACATTTACGAGTACCAATACAATCAGACCTTTAAGGCGATACTAATATTACAGATTTTAGTTATTTTTGTCGTCAATTACTCCGAAATAGAAAACCCAGGGTTGAAAAAAATTACCCTTATTGTTGTTGATGTTTTTTAAAGTCCAAAGCTATTAAAAACACGATTTAGCAGTTTTGGCTCGATAAAAAAAAACCCAATGATGGGGTAGGTCTACACCGTTACTTTCAATTCTAGCTATGACTAATATTTTGAAGTATAAATTTAAAAAAATATACAACAATATTTGTTATGATAATAAAAAGTGAGTAATGTTATTATTTTTTATACTTTCATTGTAGTTTTTGATTGAAACGAAAAACCATTGATAAAGTGCAAAAGTGTGGTTATTTTCTTTACTCTTTACACGTAAAGAAAAAGACAGAGACAACTGTTCACCTCGCCTTAATTTACACTCGTAATATTTCGCCTCGTAATCAAGACAGTACACAACACACAAGTTTTGTAATACAGTGTAAACTCTGTATAACGTCAGTCGATATAACGATTCACTCATTGAAACGTCAAAATTTTCTGGCTTCAGTTAGTTTACTTTAACGCTAATTTTTCTCTGTATAACTAAAACTCTCAATAACGTCACTTAAGGCCCGGTCACTTGAGTTGAGTGTCGCTATATAGAATTTACACTGTACTTGATTCCCAGATCAGTTATCTGTTGAACGTATTAAAACTGTCAGATCGGGCCGGGCCGGGCCGGAAGATTAGATAGCAATCGTTGGCTCACATACTTATCTGGGCTATGTTTCGGATACAGTAGCAACTAGCGAGATAGTTGATGTTCCAATTGTAATGGCACAGTATTACGATATGGCTTACAGTAGCGCAACGCATTTGATGTCGCACGATGCCGCCACGGCATAGGTACTAGCAGTATTGAGTTTGCCAAACACACAAGTTCTGTAATACGAGTACTTGATTCCCAGATCGTACAGTAGCAACTAGCGAGATACTTGATGTTCCAATTGTAATGGCACAGTATTACGATATGGCTTTTTTTGACAAGTTTAACCTGTTTCACGATCCCCTCGCATTACTTTCTACCAGTTTTAATGTAATTTATCTGAAATAAGTTCCTGACTTAGGATATTTTCTACACGGTAACCTGAATATGATAGTATGTAATTTATCATCATCATATACGTAAGCAAAGTTAAAAAAATATTACTTTAAATACTTTAAAAAGTACCTAAGTCACAGTATTACAATATGGCTTACAGTAGCGCAACGCCTTTGATGTCGCACGATGCCGCCACGGCGTTGGTACTAGCAGTACTAGCCTGTAACCTATCTGAAAAACTCGCGGAGTTTGCCAGGCTTTGCACCACCTCCCGCCGCCCCGCAAGTACCCTTCCGTTGCTTTGCGAAAGTACATTCGTTGCACTACTGTAAGCTGCTATATTGTAATAAATAATGTGGTAATGGAGAACCACTCGCAAATGCAAGTTATAGTGAGTTTGTTACCATATTATACATGGTGTAACAAAATTAGTGTAGGTCCCGTTAACTGGGAGTTCTACTCGTCATACTGAACAACTTTCTCCAAGGAACCCATAGTCAATTCTCAAAAAAATGGACCTTCCATACTAAAATGCACAAAATCGCTCGATCAGCTGATCGAATTGTATGAAAAGTAAAAACAAAATACGTTTTCAGCAAAGTCTTTCAGTATGATGAGTAGAAGCCCCAGTTAACGGGACCTACATCAATTTTGTAAACGTTAAATGGTAAACAGGTACACACACCGGAATTTTCGTACGCGATCGAATCGGAACTGAGGAGATCCGCAGGAGAACCAAAATAACCGACACGACATAGCACTCAGAATCGCAAAACTGTAGTGGCAGTAGGCAGGGCACATAACTTTTAGAACAGATGGCCGTTGGGGTACTAAAGTTCTCGAGTGGCGACCGCGCACCGGAAAACTAGCGTAGGCAGGCCTCCCACGCAGTGGACCGACGACCTAGTGAAGATCGTGGGAAGCCGCTGGATGCGGGCAGCGCAGGACCGGTCGGTCTTCGTGGAAATCCTTGGGGGAGGCCTTTGTCTAACCGTGGACGTCTTTCGGCTGATATGGTGATGATGATCATCATGTACACACACGTATCAAGCGAAATTGGGCAGACACTTATTAAAAAGGGTATAAAGCAAAATATGCGTGATCGAATCAGAAACAAGGATATCCCCGTAGGAGAACCCGTGATTTTGTTTGCGCCGTCATTAGTTTTTAGTAATGTCATTTCACGACCGTTGTATGCAGTGTCCGGGGTGTGCATTGGTAAGGATTTTTTTCAATTCGGATTATGTAGTTTCAGTGGACGGGGCACATAGCACGTAGAACAGATGACCGTTGGGGCAGTAAAGTTCTCGAGTGGCGACCGCGCACCGGAAAACGTAGCGTAGGTAGGCCTCCCACTCGGTGAACTGATGACCTGGTGAAGGTCGCGGAAAGCCGCTGGATGCGGGCAGCGCAGAACCAGTCGTCATGGAAATCCTTGGGGGAGGCCTATGTCCACCAGTTGACGTCCGTCGGCTGATATGATGATGATGATGATGTAGTTTCGAAGTATTACCTCCTACATACAAACAGGCGAACTCTACCTCTTTATAATATTATTATAGATGAGCAGTTGCCCGCAGCTTTGCCCGCGTGGATATCGGGGGCTCGTGTATCGAGAGCCGCTCGCGATTTTTTTGCCTATTTGTCTTAATACTGTGCTAAAGGTCTATTCTAAATATTCGTGAGAGATTTTTTTAAAATCGGATGAGTAGTTCCGGAGATTAACCTCCTCCATACAAACTTACAATCTTTACCTGTTTATAATCATCATCATCATATCAGCTCATATACTTCCCACCGAGGGGTTCGAGCCTACCCTGAATTACGGCGATCGGGCCTTAGTCGACCACGCGGGCCCAGTGCGGGTTGATCGACTTTACATACAACCTGCGAGTTTCTCCGCAGGCGTGTGCAGGTTTCCTCACGATGTTTTCCTTCACCGTAAGAGTGTCGGATAAACGTACATATGAAATCTAAATTCGAAATCACATTGGTGCATACGTGGCAGGATTCGAACCACGACCTCCCGGATAGGAGGCGGCGGCCCTAGCCGTTACGCCACCGACGCTCATAATATAATATTAGCCTGTTTATAATATTATTATGAGCTGTCAATCAGTGTGTCAGAAACACTATAGGTAAATGATTTCACGGTTAAGTTTTTGGAGTTACTCAGCTATTTCAAAAATAAATCACCGCGAACAGAATATTTGCATTTTACCTTATTAGCTTCTTTTAAACTGGAGCATAAAACACAGAACAATAATTCTATAGTATACAGTGCGGTCTCTGTGACCAAAGCAAAACTAAACTGCGCGCGCGCGCTTTCATTTATCCTTACTTAATATTATAAATGTGAAAATGTGTTTGTTTGTTACCTTTTCACACTGAAGCAAGAAACACCTTGACCAATCTTGATGAAATTTGCCATGCGGTTAGCATGCGTCACGGGGAAGGACATAGGCTACTTTTTATCCGGTTAAAATACCATAGTCCGATGCAGTTCCTAATGGAACTGCGAAAATACTCTGTATTCAAGCGACTTCCAAAAAGGAGGAGGTTCTCAATTCGACTGTGTTTTTTTTATTTTTTTATGGTTCCTATTGCCGAGTGTGTGATTGAGTTTAACCTTTTTAGACATATTTTTAGAACTTTTGACTGGGTGAACTGATTTTAATGATTCTTTTTTTATTTGAAAGCTAGTGGTTTCCGTGTGGTCTCATATAAATTTTATCAAAATCGGTGTAGTACTTTATTAGTAAATTAACAAAAACAAAAAATAATATTGCAAATTTGTACGAAGTTGTTGTGATAGAAGTCGGTTTTTCAACCGACTTCAAAAAAGAGGAGGTTCTCAATTCGACTGCATGTTTTTTTTGTATGTTTGTTACGCGATATCTGCGCCGATTGTAAACCGATTTTCATAATTCTTTTTTTATTCGAAAGAGTATACTCCCGAGGGGGTCCCATTGTCACCAAGTCAGGATCTGATGATGGGATCCCAGGGAAATGGAGGGCAAACTTCAAATTTTATAGGCACGTTTTACGTGTTTCATGTATTTTCTAAAATTTGTAAAGAATTTGCATCTGGTAGTCATCATCTAATGTTGGAAGTGGAAGGTACAACTCCTTAATGGTTAGGAGTTGGAGGATAATTTTTCAAATATTTTACGTAGATACGTAGGTACGTAATACGTATAGACCGATACTTGTATTCATTCAGATGAGCAGATGATGGAAGATTTATCCCCTTAACTTTGATGCTGTCTAAATGATGATGAAAGCCATATCTGTTAATGAAACACATGCATTATGATTTGATGGTTCCTATTGCCGAGTGTGTAATTGAGTTTAACGTTTTTAGACATATTTTTAGCAATATCACTAAAAATAAAAAAGTGTGTTTTAAGTGATGTTTACTTTCAAGCGTGCGTGTGTTGTTTCTCCATACACTTTGATTCCATTGATATCTAACTTTGTATGGAGAGCCCGAATTTTTTTGCTCCGATTGTATGGGTTTCTTGGGGAAAGCTGTTCAGGTTCATGAGTTGAGTATGTCCTTAAAATTTAGTTCACGATTTACACCAAGAAAACTAGTTCCCCACTGCTGGCACACTTCCCAAGCTCGGGAACTTGCTCGGGACGGTTAAGCATCACTTCACCCACGGGGGCCAAGCCCGGGTTGGTGGACATTTTAGGGCTAGTGGCGCACCCCACTGTCACAAGTTTTTCAAGCCGCCTACAAGGAATATGACACGGCTTAAGGCGACGCATTGGAAACTTTGGTTGCAGGGATATCGATTTTTCTCAGCAATTACAAAACATATGAAAGTGATATTTTGTAACCTGATTCTTCATTTCAATGACTTCATTTTGTCAGGAGCTAAAACACGATCCGTTAACTTTTATAACAGAAAAATATATATCAAAGAAACCTCTTTTTAAAACAGACATTTGCCTTCTACAGGCAAACCAGACCGATTTAGTACCTCTAAATTTTCTTAGTCGATTAGTCAGTTGCCAGTTGGATAAAAAAAAAATGTAGTTATGTTTGAAAAAACATTGAAAAAGTGCAAAAGTGTGGTTATGTTCTTTACTCTTTACACTTAAAGAAAAAGACAGAGACAATTGTTCCAATCAATGCCTCGCCCATCCAGTGGTAGCAACCGACACCAACCTGCTTACCGTGGTTTGCGAAGTACGAAAAATGCTTCTTCTAACAGTCGAGCCCATCCAGGTAATGACCTTGCTTCTGGTCAGTTAAACTGCGTGAGCGACCCTACCACTCAAGTTACCACTGAGCTATGACCGTTAAGGAACGGTGCGTTCCTACTCGAACAGAGCAAAAGGAGATATCTCCGCCAGGCGAGGTGGTATGCCTGGGGTCCGGCCATGGACCAATCGTTGATGATTGGTATCTTTTATATATACTCAGCGCTAAAGAAATTGTAATAGAAAGATGTAGTATTTCTCTTTTCAGTGGCGGGTTACTGCAGTTGCCGCCACAACCGCTTAAAACAGCATACTTAACCTAAAACTAGCTTTAATAGAATCCACGTAAGACATCATTCCAGTGGACACAGGTCACAGACATGTCAATATCTCGTGAACAATAGGACATTCTTGTATGGCGGGCGATACATAAGATGACATCATTATGACATCGTTGTTGTCTTTAGTATACCTACTTACAATGTTAGTGCTCATAATATTGTGTTTTGACCATATTAAAAGCTGTCGGTCGTGGGGTGTCCATTGTTTGTGTTCAAGAAGCATCGATCGGTGGCTCAACCGGTAACGACTAGGTCGGAATCTAGAGAGCGGCAGGGAGTGTCCATACTATATGTTTCGGATCACAATATCACGGCCTATTCTTGTATCTCCGAATTAAACTGATGATTTCTTTTGCTGCGAAGCATTCTGCTACCCAGGGGGGGGGGGGGGCATCGCGAACTTTAGGGTTCCGTAGTCAACAAGGAACCTTTATAGTTTCGCCCTGTATATGTCCATCTGTCCGCGGCTTGTTTCACAGACTATTAGTACTAGAAAGCTGTAATTTGGCATACGACAAAGTACGCACCCAATTGTATGGGGTATCGTTGAATAGGTCTTTCAAAACTACTGAGGGTTTTTTAAACCCATTTTTCAATTCAGGGTTCCGTTTCAGAAATATTAAGCTTTAAAGCAGAGATTTGTATATATAGCATATCTCTGCTTTAAAGTGCTAATTTTTGTTAGAGTCAAGCGTCCCCCCCTTGAAATAAATTGTTTTTGATTTTGATTTATATATATATATATATATATATGTATTTATTTATTTTTTGGAAAGGGTACAGAACCCTACTTTGTGCGAGTCCCACTCGCACTTTGCCGGTTTTTTAAAAACGATTTTAGCTGAGTTATAAAATAATTTACTTCAGTTTCATAAGTCTTCTTCTTCTTATCAGCTCATATACGTCCCCACCGAGGGGCTCGAGCCTACCCTGAACTAGGGCGATCGGGCCATAGTCGACCACGCGGGCCCAGTGCGGGTTGGTCGACTTCACACACAAATTTCGAGTTTCTTCACAGGCGTGTGCAGGTTTCCTCACGATGTTTTCCTTCACCGTAAGAATGTCGGATAAACGTACGTACTACGTAATGAAATCGAAATTAGAAAACACATTGGTACGTGGCAGGAATCGAACGAGGGCCTCCCGGACAGGAGGTAGCGGCCGTAACCGTTACGCCACCGACGCTCTATTATTCATGTTTCTCTTGGTTTCTCTAGATTATTTATAGTTTCATAAGTAATTGCAGTAAATTGCATTAAGCCCTGTGTCCTGTTATGACATAATCAGAGCACGGAAGTATGGACAATCTGGAATTATTCCACACACCTATCCAAGTACTAACCTTGATAGGGGTCGCTTAAATTCCACGATCTATTGAACCTTACCTAATACATCACGCGACACGTGTAGAACAAACCGGGTCTCGTTACGGTCAATGCCTTCTACCGTCTATCTTTGAAAATGGCTGATGATGATTCACTCTCGGTACGCTCGCTCTGGTCACAGTATTACTATATAGCGGCTTACAGTAGTGCAACGAATGTACTTACGCAGAGCAACGGAAGGGTACTTGCGGGGCAGCGGGCGGCGGGGCACAGCCATGCAACCTTACGTAATACATCACGCGACACGTGTAGTACAACCGGGTCTCGTTACGGTCAATGCCTTGCACCGTATCTTTGAAAATGGCTGATGATGATTCACTCTCGGTACGCTCGCTCTGGTCACAGTATTATAATATAGCGGCTTACAGTAGTGCAACGAATGTACTTACTGAAGCGCAAACTTTTCGCATCTTCTTGCTGTTTGCTCCTTCAGTTTAGGATTATATTCACTTTTCCGAATTGTTTTAAAAAATTGAGATGGATTGTCAAATTGCCCCCGTGTGTTTTTTTTTACAAAGGAATCGTCATCGCGACTGTTATATGTATTTTTCTGGAAATCTTCTATAAATTTATCTTTTGTTGCCAGTTTCGCTCAGCAAGATGTTTGCCAGGCTGGCTATAGGCTAGTACTGTTAGTACCTACGCCGTGCGACATCAAAGGCGTTGCGCAACTGTAAGCCATATCGTAATACTGTGCTCTGGTCTTAGGCACTTGCTCCACCGCCGCCGCCACGCCGCCGACGAGAAAGCGACTAAATATCGATTATTTTCTCGTTCAATCCCGTGTCAACAAAAGGGATTACATATATTAAGACGACTCAATCCGACCCGGTCAATCCGTGATGAAATAATAGTATCTGTATGTTTTCTGATTTTTTAGCCGACTAGGCAAAAAGTGGTTATTGATTTTTTTTGGCACGCCCTGTACCCTAAACGGCTTGATGTATTTTAGAGTGCGAGGTATCCTTAGATTCGTCTTAATTCCGTGAATGAAATAGGATACATTTTTACCCGACTAGCCAATAAATAAGAGATAAAGTTGTTAAGCAGTCTGCTTCTTAATTTTTAATTAATTCTTAAAGTTATTAATATTGAAAGTATTACTATTCACTTTATGTTCAACTCAATGCGGGCTTCAATGCGGCAGTTACATTAAGACCGAACGCCCAATAATCAATTTTTACATGGTTTTATTACTTTTCTTCAGTTTTAAATAAGTTAAAAAAAAAAACAATTTAAATGGAAGGTGTTAAATTCGACGATTTTTGTGTGTTGGTTTCATACAGCATAAACTGTTGGTTTTCGAGAAATTTTGCAAATAATGACAAAAACAGGGTCGCCATGATATTTTTTTACATTAAAAGTGGTCATATTTTTATAATTGTATTTAGTTGAACCGATTTTTTATTACTTCAAGAATATTACATGTTTTTTTCACGTAGCTCTACGCAGTCTTTCAATAATTTTAATTGAATATTATGATGTGACCCTTGTTAGGCCCTTAATAGTCAATCGCTGACAGTTCACACTGCCGGCAAGAACTCTGTTTGTCGCAGCGACAAGAGTTATCATATCATTATCAAAGATAATATTCGCTGAGCGATGCTCACTTAGCGGCAGAAACACTATATGAGAGTCCAACCAGAGCAGCGGTCATTTTACAGGAATCCGAGTAATCACCCTTAGCACTAACTAACACACTCGCTTATAGCCCAGCGACAAAACTATACCACAGATTACTAAATAGTTACTTACTATACTCGCTTCTCGCTGCTCGCCAACTCCTATCTACACTGACTCGCAAAAAAAAACGGGTCGGTTATAAAAAAAATCGATATCTTTTAAAATAATTGGCCAACCTTTCAAAATAAAAACTAAATTAAAGTTTATTTCATTATTTTTATTATTTCATAAATGAACCAGTAAAAGCTTTTTATTTCTTTTTGGTGATTGTATTAAAAAACCATAAATAAAAAATAAAGACGATTTTCAAAATGTTTACATCAAATTTGGAACCATTTGTTTTACTTTTGTTTCTGTTCTGTCTTATAAAAAGGGCATATTATTATACAGTGCAGAAATTTATTATTCTGATCAAATTCAGTTAAAAACATGTCATTAACCCCTGAAGAGTGTACCAGAATTCTGACAATGCTTGAAGACGGGCGCAGTCAGTGTTATACAGCGAGAACTGTTGGTGTGTCGCTATCAACCGTTGAAAGTGTGCTTCAGCGATTTGAAGAGACTGGATCCAATATTCGCAGACCAGGAACAGGACGAACAAGGTACACGACAGCGCGGGAGGATCGATATTTGGTGTCAACAATATTAATAAATCGATTTCAAACGGCTGTTCACCACGTGCTGAAGGGAGCAATCCGAGACAGTGAAGCGGCGTCTTGCTGAAGCAAACTTGAAGCCATTTAGACCCATCAATGGTCTAAAACTCGAAAGGCAGCATCGAAATTCAAGGCTAAGTTACGCTAGAGAACACATTGGACTCTCGACGACTGGTCAACAGTTATGTTTTCGGACGAGTCGAGATTCATCGTATACAAGAACGATGGGAGGCAAAGAGTACAGAAGACCAGGAGAGCGCTATAACCAAGCTTACATAGAAGAGAAAGTGTCATACGGCGGAGGCTCCATACACGTGTGGGCTGGATTTTTTTCCGAAAGCCGCAACGAGCTAGTGGTGATCGAAAATGGAAATTTAACTGCAAAGACATACGTGAATGAAATCTTAAATGAGTTTTTGGCCTTTTTTTAGTAAACATAGGCAAGAACGCAATCTTTATGAAAGATAACGCTCGTCCCCATACAGCTCGGATAGTATTCATCTACCTTGATGATGTCGTTATCACACGCATGGAGTGGCCAGTACGCAGCCCAGACTTGCCCCCCATCGAGCATGCCTGGGATGAACTGGGACGATGTTACGCCAGCGAAATTCCCCTGCAATCACGCTTCGTGAACTGAAAGAAGCACTGTAGAGGAGTAGAAGAATTATCCTCTGCATCGGCTCAGAAATTTAATGGAAAACATGCCAAACAGTGTAACAGCTGTTTTAATAGCTCGTGGTGGTAATACAAAATAATAAAATGTGTGAAAATTGCACATTTAACACCTTAGCACATTTTACGAAATCTAGTGAAAAGTTGTCTACTTTTATTCAAAATAAATTTTATAATGTTGATAATTTATGTATGACTTATAATTATTTTAAGCACTATAAAATTGTGGAAATCTAAAATAATCTAAAGCTATAAATATAAAATCGAAAGGTAGTTGCAATATTTTGGAAGTTACTGAGGTTTTTTGTTACCGACCCGTTTTCTTTGCTGTCTAGTGTAGTTCCTAGCTCTACTCGCTACTCGTTCATCGTCGGCGGTGGGACAAGTGCCTTACGAGTTCCCATAGCGAGATTGGAACGTTGGAACGAGCGGCAATTTTTTTTCTTATCTGTGCTTGGAACAAACAAAATTTAGACTTTTGATGTACTGTATGTGAACGAGCTTAATTGACATATGCCCTTTTGTTATATCAATGATTTATTGTATTGACTTTGCGATGCTCTCTGCGTTTGTAAATACATATCTTGTTTGTTGTGTTAATTACAATTAGTGCTACAGATAGTCTCAATTAGGCCGTACTCATGGGAGTCAGGTCAGTGCCATTGAAAGTGTTTAGTGTGATAACATGATTAGGACAATAGTTTTGCCCGCGGCAATTATAGTAACTATTTATGTAATTTTACATGAAAAAAATAAAAAAAAATAATGTAAAATTACATAATTTTTTAGTGTGTGCCAGGGCAGTAGGGACGTTGAAAGGTTTGTTAATGAAGACTAAAGTTGGTTTTATGTGGCCAACAAAAGACAATGGAGAATAGACATTCGATCTCCTTGCTCGTTAACGACTTGATCAGCCAAATCAAACTTCAATTTGATCAAAGATTAGCGACCGACTCTCCTGCACGCATATTTTCACCCGATTGCGCCAGAAATAGGGTTATGTTTTATAAAAGCTTTAATTTTATTAGCAATGTTTGCATGCATGTAAGTTTTCATATATGGTTTTCATTTCTCCTGTTTGGAAATTTTAATTTTCATAGCCGGGTGGAACATTGCTTTTTCATCCCTAGGGTGGAAAATATTTTTTTTTAATCGCCACGGAGTCGAAGTTAATTGAGTTACGTACGTCATAATTATTAAATTAAATTAAAATAAGATACTTTGGAGGTGGAATTAAGGTCCTAGGATCGTCTTTTATTTTCAATAGAATTGTCGGAAATGCTGAGTTTGCCTTTTTAAAAGCTTTTATTTAACTTGCAATGTTTGTATGTATGTATGTATGTTGTTTAGTTCAAATCTTACGATCGATTGCAGAGTGACATCCAGGGGTCCGATTGAGCTGAAACTTCGAACGAAGCCGTTGTGTTCCCGGTGACAATAGATAATTTTGGTATTTTAAAGATGATTTGATGATGAACTTTTATTTTAGTCTTTTATTTTTCAATCTAAACATTTAGACTTTACTGTGCTCACCTTTTTTGGAATGTGAAACCGTACATTTTTTATACTCATTTGAACATTTGGCGTTTTCACCTTAAAACCTTTTTCAAATAAAAGCTTGTATCTAAAAGCTTTTAGGTTTTTAGAAAATTATTTTGAATTTGGAAATGTGTCTTTATATTCACACTAGCTTTTGCCCGCGGCTTCGCCCGCGTGGTCATCGTTTTTATGACTGTCTTTGAGGGTGAGTGGTGCGCGAATAAAAAATGGTTATTGTGGGTTATCTCTAAGAGATAGACATATACCATCGCGGACTTTTTTGTAGACCTTTTTAAGTTGCACAATACTGTAGTACATTATTTTGATCTATCTCGTAGGGTTGATCCAGCGTTGGCAATGTAAGTGCAAAAAATGTATTTATTTACGACATCACATTAGAAACCGCCAAAATTAACAGTGTTTCTCTACTACATTATGCATATATTATACATATAAACCTTCCTCTTGAATCACTCTATCTATTAAAAAAAACCGCATCAAAATCCGTTGCGTAGTTTCAAAGATTTAAGCATACAAAGGGACATAGGGACAGAGAAAGCGACTTTGTTTTATCACTACATTATGTAGTGATAGTGATTTGGCACACTGAGCATGTGGCTTTTTGATCAAATATACCTCAAATAAAAGCTTGTACCTATAAGCTGAAGAGCGTCGGTGGTGTAACGACTAGGGCCGCTGCTTCCAGTCCGGGAGGTCGTGGTTCAAATTCTGCCACGTACCAATGTTTTTTTTGAATTTCGATTTCATATGTACGTTTATCCGACGCTCTTACGGTGAAGGAAAACATCATGAGGAAACCTGCACACGCCTGCGAAGAAACACGACGGTTGTGTGTAAAGTCGACCAACCCGCACTGGGCCCGCGTGGTTGACTAAGGCTCGAGCTCTTTGGTGGGGACGTATATGAGCTGGTATGAATGAATGAATGAAAAAGCTTTTAGGTTTTTCAAAAAATATTTACCCAACTGCCTGAGAAGAAGGTTTATGATTTTTGGGTTGTATGCATGTCTCTTTCTCTAACGACTCGATATACTACACAAAACAAAAGCCATCTAAATTTTCTCAGTACACTTTCATACAGATGTGTGGTCCAAATAGCTACGATTAAAAAAAAATCAAGAGTAATAAGGAAACTACAAGTAAAGTATATATATTAGTACTAACATACTGTATGGACACTCCCCGCCGCTCTCTAGATTGCGACCTCACCCTCTCGTCAAACAGAATTATACAGATTGGTTACAGTTTGGTTGTCGAACGTATAGGATTTCGCCGCCATTTTGTTTGTTCCTTCATTCCTTTTCTGAAATGTCATTTCTGGCCCGTTGTATGAAGTGTCCGGGGTGTACTACAAGTGCAGTCATTAGGTTGGCTACAAATGTGTCGAAGATCACAGCATTCTGCAGAGCCTCGGGAGCTCCCTGGACTGCTGAGTAGAGAGTACACGGTAAATTGGCAAATTTTCCATACAAATATCATCCTCTTAGTTTTGAGCAGTCTACTGTGTTCCCGAGGATCGGCAGAATGTTGTGCTCTTCGCCACATTTGTAGCCAGGGATCTAACCTAATGACTGCACTTCGTAATTTCCTTACTGAGAAAACTTTGGTGGCCCTTATTTTCAACCGACTTCAAAAGGAGGAGGTTCTCAATATTCGACAGTATGTTTTTTTGTAGGTATGTTTGTTACGCGATATCTCGTAACAAACATACAAAAAAAAATCGCCTGGGAACAGTTGAAAAAATTCTCCAATCCCACGTAACTACGTGGTAGCAACCTTTATCATATAAAACACAACTTGTTCATTCCTACTCGGCCATTTTATCCCAATGGGACAAAAAATCCGAAATAGTCCAATTTTTTACAACTGTTCCCAAACGATGACACTGTTATTTTATATTACCTCTGTGTAGCTTTCAATCAACTATTTGATTATATTTCAATATCAAACTTCGACTAAGGCCTAATCGCCCTGATTCAGGGTAGGCTCGAGCCCCTCGGTGGGGACGTATATGAGCTGTAATGATGATCAAACTTACAAACTTTTTCTTTTTTCCCGCTTTACAATTTTTAGGCAAACATTCCAAATTCTACGTATTATGTAGCTGATGATTTTTCCGGTAGATTTACTTTTTTTTAATTTTATTTATGCTACATTATGTAATAATTGTAAAAGAGTAATTATTTGTTAATAAATAGATATTTAATAACTGATAAGAGAGAAGAACTGACACTACTGGCTTCTCAGTTCTTACCAGTACTAATATACATATATGTACTTTGCCATTGCACTGCTGACCGCAGAGATGCCACCCCGCAGCACTAAGCCACAATTTCTTTGTGGTCAGCTTGGAGACAAAGGCTAGAAGTCGCTCTGAGTGCACACAGCAATATACGCTACTGCGCAGTGTTGCCAAACCACTCAGATAAAATACGGTGTTAGGAGGTTCAAATTACGGTTTCCGCCATACAAAATGACTAAAAATTTAAAAGTACCACGTTTCAATAGCGCTGATGCCAATATTACGATGTTTCTATGAAATTGCTCAAAATTCATTATAGTAGACGACACTTAACAACACGTAAAAACGGTATATCTACCGTAATTACGGTGTAGTTGGCAACACTGCTGCTGCACAACATTGTTGCTATGATGTAGATGTAAACAAATTGGTGTAGAAACTGTTTGTTTGTGGATTTCATAATGTTTATTCAAAATAGGTGCATATTACACTTTTCAGATAGTGATAAAATAGCAGGGGCGAAATTATCAAGATAATTAATTTCTTTGATAATTATCATGATTACTATCGGCGTTGATTGTTATTTTTGGATCTTTAAATTTTCACTAAAAGTGAAAATACAAGAATATTGCGTTAAAAAATAACTTTTAATTGTTTAAGGGTAGGTTTAATCACGATTATTAACTAATCAAAAATTTAATTTTTGTAACTTTTTTTCGGAGTTCGAGGTTTGACGCTTTTGGATACGTCACGAAACGTTTAATCGTGTTCGGATAAACACAGCAGGACATAGTGCGAGTCTAGCTTTTTGTCAAAGATAACTATTTTATTTATCATACTAAAATATTTTTTTTGAAATTTATTTTATCATTATCAAGATAATTATCAACGGTATAGTTATCGATAATTATCACATAATAGATAAAGTCATTTGTAAAAAATATTAAAAAGAAATATTCGTGTTTAGTTAGATATTGGTGTCGATTCGAACAAAACACTCGACTTAATTAAACTAAACTAAAATTCTACTAAAATAAGTTTAGTCGTTTTCATGTGCTATTCGGTTTTATGCACGAACTAAATTTGGTTGCCTAGTTTGACAGGATTAAACACGATCAAATTGAATTCACAGACTATGTTATAGGAAGAACGAAAGAATGAACAATATGATCGACGTAACCTGTTTACCGTAAGTGACAGAGAAAACAAGATATAATTTTCTATAGCGCTGTCTCTGTTTTTAATATAATTTTTGCTACGAATATAACCTGTGAAACGTTGAATAAAAACAGCTGATTATTATTTTATGGCTTGGCATCAAGGATTATTGAGTGAAGTATTTAGAAGTTTAAAATTGCCTAAAAGTGCGTCGGGGCATTGTGAATTGTCAGAATATGGAGAAATTTAAGGTCTGATGATGACTAGGTTGGCAATCGATGGCTTCCTAAGACTGCCGAAGTTGAAAGTTGGAAAGGCATAAGACCAGACTTGTATCTTGGTCGAAACGCCAAACTTCTAGCTTTGACTGTTTTATAGAGCTGTCGACCACCAACCTGGTCATCATGAGACCCTCAGGTCAAAGGTGCAGTGTCCTAAAGTACTTATCAAGGTTCATACCATTACTTTACTTAGGTATTCATCACAAAATTTGCACTTTTGTGGTTTTCCAAGACCAATTAAAGTTTAGTCGTCACCAAAATAGGTCGCGATTAAAATTGGTTCAATTTTAGTTTGACACATCTAAAATATGGTCGTTCCGAATAGCAAAATGGCGTTCTAAACTTAATTTAGTTCGATTTTATTTTAGATCTGTCAGATAAGTTAAATTGAGTGTTTCCGAATAGCAAATGTAGTTTTGACACATCTTAACCTAATTTTAGTTTAGTTTAGTTGATTTGTACAAAACCGAATCGACACCATTGTTGATGTTAACTACTTAACTTACATTCAAATTACTAGTAGCCAAAATGGTTCTTCATTTCATCTCGTATACGTCCCCACCAAGGGGTAGGCTCGAACTACCCTTAATTAGGGCTATCGGGCCTTAGTCGACCACGCGGGCCAGTGCGCGTTGGTTGACTTCAAACACAACCTTCGAGTTTCTTCGCAGGCGTGTGCAGGTTTCCTTGCGATGTTTTCCTTCACCGTAGGAGCTTCGGATAAACGTACATAAGAAATGTATAACACGTTGGTACTTGATACGTGGTAGTATTCGAACCAAGACTTGTCAATGGTTGTTTTTACTTAATACAGAACAACTTTCCTTAAGGAACTCATTTCAATTCTTAAAAACAACTTTGGACGTCCCACACCATTTATAAAATTGGTTTATCGAATTGTACGTATACTTAAGACACAGTATTACCATTACGATATGGCTTACAGTAGCGCAACGCCTTTGATGTCGCACGAGGCGCCACCGGCGTAGGTACTAGCCCATACTAACCTGTAGAAGTAGGTAACTATTTAGTAATCTGTGCCTGTAGTCAGCCTGGCAAACTCGCGGAATTTAGGCTGTGCACCGCCGCCCGCTGCCCCGCAAGTACCCTTCCGTTGCTCTGCGTAAGTACATTCGTTGCGCTACTGTAAGCCGCTATATTGTAATACTGTGCTTAAGAGGAGTCTAAAAATATTTTCCCGGGTTGATTTTTTTTGGGTTGATTAATATTAATGGATTCCTTGGAAAAAGTTTTTCAGAATGATGAATATAATTAAGCCCCAGTTTACAAATCTTCTCAACTCCATTTTTAGGGTTCCGTGCACCCAATGGGTGACCAACGGGACCCTTTTACTAAGCCTCTGCTGTCTGTCTGTCTGTTCGTTTGTCTGTCAACGTAAGAGCGTCTGATAAACGTACATATGAAATCGAAATTCGATAACACATTGGTACGTGGCAGGATTTGAACCATGACCTCTCGGACAGGAGGTAGCGGCCCTTGCCATTACGCCACCGACGCTAGGTACGTAGGAAGGTAGGTACAAGTAGGTGCATTATTATAACTTAGGTATAAGTTATTATAAGCTACTTAGCGGCCTGCAGCGAAATTTTGGAGTAGCCTAGGCTTTATTATAAAACAAAACTACTTACAAACATCTAAGTTATGTTATGTGAAGAGGCCAGCACATCAAGCTAGACATTCGTAGTGCGATTTTGATCTATACACATACGGAAGCGTCGGTGGCTCAGCCGGTAACGACTCGGTTCTTCTAACCAGAGGTACCGGGTTCAAATCTGGACGGCCAATGTACCAATGAGTTTTTCAAAACTTACGTACATACTTACCGATTGCTTTAACGGTGAAGGAAAACATCGTGAGGAAACCTGCACACGCCTGCGGAGAAACTCGAAGGTTGTGTGTGAAGTTGACCAACCCGCACTGGGCCCGCGTGGTCGACTAAGGCCTGATCGCCCTAATTCAGGGTAGGCTCGAGCCCCTCGGAGGGGACGTATATGAGCTGATATGATGATGATGACATACGGAATAAGAACGGTACAAAATCCAAAGGTTCTAGCTAATGTGCAGGCGCCTCTGTACTTACAAACATCACTTAGCTACACTATTATCTGCTCTACAGAGATACCAAAATTCCCTCTAATATGGTTGAGGGGAGCGATGGCCGACTCTCGCGTTATACTCGTGACCGTGCTGGCCGTGTGAACAGGCCTACTCTTATCAAACGCATTAATGACATTCAATGATTTTAATGTATAACTTCTCGTGTAATATTGTTTTCATGTTCTAATGACCTAATTTGTTTTATATCGATGATTGTATTATGACTTTATTAACTAATGATAGTTATATTTTTTTTCACAAATGACTTGTACAATTATACATATAATTACTATTTTATGACTATCATAAAAAGTGTAATTTGCACCTATTTTGAATCATCTTATCAGCTCATATATAGGGTGACCTTAAATTAGTTCTTGATAGCAAAGGATATGAATGTACTCGTGATTACAAACAACTTTCCCATAGAAACTATATGTCAAATATGAAAAAAAATATTTGGTCCTTCATACATTTTTGTCGATTTGATAAATTGTTATGTACCGAGGACCTAAAATTTTTTTCTGATTCGACATATAGTTTCTATGGGAAAGTTGTTTGTAATCACGAGTACATTCATATCCTTTGCTATCAAGAACTAATTTAAGGTCACCCTATATACGTCACCACCGAGGGGCTCGAGCCTACCCTGAATTAGGGCGATCAGGCTTTAGTCGACCACGCGGGCCCAGTGTGGGTTGGTGGTCTTCTTCCGACGCTCTTACAGTGAAGGAAAACATCGTGAGGAAACCTGCACACGCCTGCAAAGAAACTCGAAGGTTGTGGGTGAAGTCGACCAATCCTATTTTGAATAAACATCTTGAAATCCGGTGATTTTGGTGTGTTTTAAAATAAATTTGGTGAGTCGTGTACACAAATGGCAAAGTTAATATGTAAGTACTAACATACGGTATGGAAACTCCCCGCCGCTCTCTAGATTGCGACCTCACCCCCTCTTCACCCAGATTGATACAGATTGGTTACAGTTTGGTTGTCGAACGTATAGCATTTCGCCGCCATTTTGTTTGTTCCGTCATTCCTTTTTTGAAATGACATTTCTGACCCGTTGTATGAAGTGTCCAGGGTGGGCTTATGGTCCATGCACATGGACTGCTTTCCTACTACAAATTCGCAATTTGGCTATAATAGGGATGACGAATGCTAGTCATCTGATTTACTTTTTATAATCTGTCAAAAACGACATATTGTTCTAAAAAGTTTGAAATACCTAGGCGTGACGTCATAGATTTGCAGCGTCATTTATGTACTCGTTTTGTGATTTTGGTAAATTAAAAATCTAAGACTTGATGGAAACAAAACGAGTAAGGTTTTCCGAAGTTTAAGTACGAGAGCAATTTAGTGATCAAGAGTTCATAATTTATTTCTGATGCTGTCGTCATCCCTATTAAAGCGCAACTGACTAGGAGAACTACATCCAAGCTGCATCCAAACTGCGAATTTGCAGCTGGCTTGCAGTCGAAATGCAGTCGCGTGTGTCTGGACCCTTGGGTACTGCATTTGGAATTTTGGTTTTTCGTATTTTATTCGGTCGTTGGACTAAAACCATAAAGTGATTTATTGACTTTTGCTCAATAGTCTTTTTTCTTATACTTGAAGCGTTTTCTAGTAATTTTTATGTCTGTTTCTTGAATTTTTGATGTAAATTAAAAAAAAATACCACTGACATGTTTGAAAATCATTATCAGCAATTTTAGACCTACGGTCTTCATAAAATTTTTGGTTTGATTCGTGATATACAATCGAAATAACAAAAAAAAAAACTATATCTCCGAAGATTTTTTAATTTTTTAAAACGTAATTTTTATTTTCTCTAAAATTGAGATCACGGTTCCTAAAAGCGTTTTTCTCTATCTCTTATAGTTTATAATTTCCCCATACTGACCCTTAAAAAAACTCAGTCTGTATATTCATTAAAACCTGACTAAAGAAAAACCGGCCAAGTGCGAGCCGAACTCGCGCTCCGAGGGTTCCGTACCACCACACCTCTCTACGCAACCATGATAATGATGCGTATTACAAACTAAAAACATCAACGCGAACGACAGAAAAATTCTTTGGACTCCTTAGCGCGATTTCGACTTACACTTAGCTGGTTTTTATTATTATTGTTTATTAGTAGGTACTATAATCATCACAGTACTATAATCACACCAATTTTTAACGCTTGTATGTATTTTTTTTACGAATACATATGGAACACGTTTTTTTTGTATAGGTTTTTTAGTTTCTCTTTCTACTTTATGTCATTTTTATTACTTATTGTCATAGCGGCACTAAAAATACACACTGTGAAAATTTCAACTGACTCCCTAAGGTTCATGAAATACAACCCACTGACAGACGGACGGACAGCGAAGGCTTAGTAATAGGGTCCCGTTGGTCACCCTTTGAGTTTACGATACCCTAAAAATCAGTATATTAATTATTATTCTTGTTATAAACTAAAAGAAGGCTTTTCGTCTTTTATTTTCGCTCTAAGTATTAACTGCGTAGTATAACGTAGTATAACTTCGTACTAACTTCGTAGGCGATATTAAACCTTATTTATAGGTAGTTTAATAGAAATAATTAAACGAACCCCAGCCCCGCGCCTAGCTAAAGTGTGGGAGCTTGCTACATTTATGCAAACAAAACTAGACTTGCGTAAATGGTATGCAAAGAGCTAACGATTGTTATCAGTAGCCTGATAAGTGATCACCAACTGAATGTCACAAATGTGCGAATTGATAAGACAGTTCACAAAGGACATTAATGGGATATTATCTAAATGTAAATTCAACAACAGATTTCCGTCACAGATGAGATACTAGTTACTTCGTAAGTTCTGCTCTATGCGACTGCTATGTCATTTACTTACAATTCTTACAAACATCTTGCACAATTAATTAACTCTGTCTTTTACTAGGTAGCGAAATGATAAGACAGTTCACACAGGACATAATTGGGATTATTACCTAAATGTACAGTCAACAACAGAATTCCGATCTATGCTAATGTTATTTTATTTTCTTACAATTCTTACAAACATCTTGCACAATTAATTATCTCTGTATTTTAGTTGGTAGCGAAATGATAAGATAGTTCACACAGGATATTATTGGGATATTACCTAAATGTACAGTCAACGACAAAGTTCCGCTCTATGCTACTGCAATTTCATTTACTTACAATTCTTACAAACATCTTGCACAATTTATTAACTCTATCTTTTACTAGGTAGCGAAGTGATAAGTCAGTTCACACAGGACATTATTGGGATGTTACCTAAATGTACAGTCAACGACAAAGTTCCGCTCTATGCTACTGCAATTTCATTTACTTACAATTCTTACAAACATCTTGCACAATTTATTAACTCTATCTTTTACTAGGTAGCGAAGTGATAAGTCAGTTCACACAGGACATTATTGGGATGTTACCTAAATGTACAGTCAACGACAAAGTTCCGCTCAATGCTACTGCTATTTCATTTATTTGCAATTCTTACAAACATGTCCATTAACTCGTCTTTTACTAGGTATACGGTATATCTACTTACTTTAGGGAAAAATAATATTTTTTAGATAAGCATTACAAACTTTGACTTCCTACACAATGGTACCTACCTACAATAATTACCACTGATTGGATTGGTCATAGATAAATAAAGTAATGAGCATTAATGATTCGTGGAATAGAGGGTGTAACAAAATCACGGGTGTTTAATAAGTTACGCTGTATACAGGGTCTTAACAAAGGTATGCACTTTTTTTAACTGGAGCATGTACTAATGAAACTGAAAAACTTTGCCCAAGAAACCCATGGTCAATTCGCATTTGTTTTTTTTTTAAATAAAAATATGAAATTGCGTGGAATACGCCAGAACATGTACCATTGCGGGCCGGCGCGGTCATTGAACTTGGCCTTTGACTGTCAAGTTCGTAAACCTGGGGGTTTGATAATTTAAATAAAAAATAATAATTGCGAATTGACCATGGGTTTCTTGGGAAAAGTTGTTCAGTTTCATGAGTACAAGCTCTAGTTAAAAAAAGTGCATACCTTTGTTAAGATCCTGTATAGTAGAACACAGGAGAAATATATAATTGGAAACGCTTAACATGTTAAAAAAACCGTCCGGTTTTTGTCAATTTTTCTAAAAAAAGTACTACATCGATTATGATAACATTTATATGGGACCAACCTGGCAGCATATCCTATAGAATAATAAAAGAATCATAAAAATCGGGTCAGAATCTGCGAAGATATCGCGAAACAAACATACAAAAAAAGCCCGGCCAAGTGCGAGTCAGAACCGCGCACAAATCATACTAGATGGCGCTAGTTTCTTCAGTTCACGTTTTTTGTATGGAGACTTAACTTTTTCTTACTTTTAGTATTTGTTGATAACAACATAAAAGCAAAAAGCGGCAACAGAAATACATCATCCTCAACTATTTCAACTGTCTAGCTATCACGGTTTATGAAATACAGCCTGGTGAAAGACGGACGGACGGACAGCGGTGACTTAGTAATAGGGTCCTGTTTTTACCCTTTGGGTACGGAACCCCAAAAACCGACCAGTTTGTTAATCTTCTAAAAAGTATTACACCGATTGTGATAACCATAATATGGGACCAACCTGACAGCATATCCTATAGAATCACAAAAGAATCATGAAAATCGGTTCAGAATCTGCGAAGATATCGCGAAACAAACAATAAACATACAAAAATAAAATTTAATTGAATTGAGAACCTCCTCCTTTTTGGAAGTCGGCTGATAACCTACGGTATTGGGCGAATGATCTTGCAGTGCGCTATCTACCTATCGATTTTGTCTTGGTAATTTCTCAATTTGTATGGGGATATTTTTTTTTCTGTGTATTGTTTTCTAACCCCTAAAATAACCGCCTGTATATTTAGCATCTTCGTAATCTATCTATCTAACAGAGAGCTTACACGTTAATACGGAAATACTCCACATAACTTAACGGACCTGGGAGTTGCTTATAGTAGGAATTCCAACTTTGAGCTGGTAACACTAGCTTATGTATTTGATGTGATGCAAGCAAAATTATTTTAACAATGTAGAGTTGGTACGCTGTTGATGATAACGTCTATAATGTCTACATTATCGAGCGATTGTATCAAACTTAGGGACAACGCACAGTGTAAGCAAACGTACAGTAGTCCAACGCCTTAAAGGTTGCATCAAAGCCGCCATCACTTCTCACGTACCTGGTCACGTCCTCGTCCTTCTTTGCCTCCTGGAAATAGTGGTCCCTAACAGCTGTGCGATGGTGGCTATGGCAGTTTGGGCTCGACCCCCCCCCCCCCTCACGATTTCCCTGTCTAAGTGTTTCCGTTGGACGAAACATCTGACAAGGTAATCTGAAGTGCGACCATACCATCAGTGCCATAAAAAATCCAGAATAAATTATTCAGATTTTTGTGTATGGCACTCATGGTATGGTCGGAGTAATTTATTCATATTTTTGGGACATATGGTATTGTCGGAATAATTTATTCCTATTTCTGTGTATGGCACTCATGGTGCGGTCGAAATATTTTATTTCTATTTCTGTGTATGGCACTCATGGTATGGTCGGAATAATTTATTCATATATTTGTGTAAGGGACATAATATGGTATTGTCGGAATAATTTATTCATATTTCTGTGTATGGCACTCATTGTACGGTCGAAATAATTTATTCGCATTTCTGTGTATGGCACTCATTGTACGGTCGGAATTATTTATTATTATTATATATTATTTATGGGACATCGTGGACTATTTCGTCAACTAGAAAAGTAGTTAAATTTATTATATAGACTACTTTCATGAATTTTTTCAATTTCCAAGTTGATAGGGGGGGGGGACACTCGACTCCAACAAAATTTAGCACTTTCAAGCCTATTTTTTCGAAAACAGAACCATAATTATAAAATGGTCTTAGAAGACTCACAACTATTATTAAGCTCTTACCAACTATACCCACACGACTGGGTTTGACAAGAAAAAAAATATCATCCCCACATTACTTGTGCGGATGTACCTTTAAAAAGTATTGTTTTTCCAAATTTTTTTTCAACATTTCTCCCCGCGTTATTATTATGCCAATCTTAGCCAAATTTCAGCTCTTAACTACTAATTGTCTAGGAGCTAGGCCGCGGACAGACAGACATGAATGAACCCTAAAAAGGTGTCCTTTTTAGCTCCTTAGCGCGTTTTCGACACCAACTTGGGACGTTTTTATCAATTTGTCCTAAATTCCTTATAATAAGAGAGAGATGGTTACCTAATGTGTACGTGTACAGATTCTCTCTATCTTCCTTCATGTTACAGCCACATGTTGAGAAATATCCGGTGTGTTGATGTTCAGCTGTTTTAAAGTGTGACACATCGTGTGATGCGCTTGCGCACATAGTGATATTGTAGGACGATCTTGAAATGTTTATGTTAGCGTCAGTAGCTGTCGTGTTGATGTAATGCTATTGATTCATTATGCTAATTTAGTGGTTTATGTGTTGATGATGAGCGTCGGTGGCGCTGTCCGGAAGGTCGTGGTTCGAGTCCTGCCACGTACCAATGTGTTTTCGAATTTCGATCTCATATGTACGTTTATCCGAAGCTCTTACGGTGAAGGAAAACATCGTGAGGAAACCTGCACACATCCGCGAAGAAACATGAAGGTTGTGTGTGAAGTTGACCAACTCGCACTGCGCCCGCGTGGTCGACTAAGGTCCGATCGCCCTCATTCAGGGTAGGCTCGAGCCCCTCGGTGGGGACGTATATATGAGCTGATGTAATGTGATGATGTGTTATGTAAGAATCACATTTTTACCTGTGAGTGACGAAGGAGGTCCGAAAAACCGACTACGAGGTTTTGATGGAAAATGGAAATGCACAATTTAGTATGGCAAGTTAAATAATTTACGAAATACTTAAAACCTTTTATCTATACTTACTTTATTTGAAAAGAGTTTTTATGCTCAAAAAGCCAAATGTTCAAATTATTTTAAATACACATTTGAGAATTCAACCGCGAGCACAGTGTTTCCAACGATTCTATTGAAAATAAAAGACGATCCTGAGACCTTGATCCCACCTCTAAATTTCATCATCAGATCAATTTCAAAATACCTACCAAAAGGATCTATTGTCACCGGGAATACGACTTCATACCAAATATCAGCTCAATCGGACTCCGTAAAGTCGTTCTGAAATCGATCGCAAGGTTTGAGCCTACCTAAACAAACTAAGAGCGTCAGTGGCGTAACGGTTAGGGCCGCCGCCTCCGGTCCGGGAGGTCGTGGTTCTAATCCTGCCACGTACCAATGTGATTTCGAATTTAGATTTCATCTGTAAGGTTTATCCGACGCTCTTACGGTAAAGGAAACATCGTGAGGAAACCTGCACACGCCTGCGAAGAAACTCGCAGGTTGTGTGTGAAATCGACAACCCGCACTGGGCCCGCGTGGTCGACTAAGGATCGATCGCCCTAATTCAGAGTAGGCTCGAGCCCCTCGGTGGGGACGTATATGAGCTGATATGATGAAACAAACTAACATACAAACATTGCAAGTTAAATAAAATCTTTTAAAAAGAAATGCGGATTGAGAATAGGTCCTTTGTTTTTTTTTACGAGCTGAAGAGCCACCCTTTTATTTTTTTTAAGGATTTCAGAAGAACCTCAAAAAAACTTGACCTAGTTACTTACAATGACCTTAATACACGCTGTAGAAGTCTTACAAAGTCAATAGGTTATTCATACAAACGTGTTCTATCGAGTAGGTAATTGCCGACTGGCGGCAAGTCGGCAACGACCAGTGAACGGATCGGTTACGTTCCGCAAGGCCGGCCGTCTATCTTAGTGTTGCTATATCACGGTAAATTATCCCGTCTGTTTCTTAACATGTAAAGAGTAAAGAAAAATAAAAAACCGGCCAAGTGCGAGTCAGAACCGCACTCATAGGGTTCCGTACCATCATACTAGATGGCGCTAATATCTTCACGTTTTAAAAAAAACACATTTTTCACTTTTTTATATTTGAGTTGATTGAATGAAAGGTAAATTGCGGTTTACGATTTATGACGTATTAAATAAAACTACTTACTAGATCTCGTTCAAATAAATTTTCGGTGGAAGTTTGCATGGTAATGTATACATGATATATTTTTTTTAGTTTTACATTCTCTTATTTTAGAAGTCTCAAGGGGGTGGACACACATTTTACCACTTTGGAAGTGTCTCTCGCACAAACTATTCAGTTTAGAAATAATGATAATAGAAACCTCAATGTCATTTTTGAAGAACTATCCAAGATACTCCACACGTATGGGTTTGAGGAAAAAACATTTTTGAGTTTCAGTTCTAAGCATGGGGAACCCCCAAAATTTATTGGTTTTTTTTTCCTATTTTTGTGTGAAAATCTTAATGGGGTTCACAGAATACATCTACTTACCAAGTTTCAACAGTATAGTTCTTATAGTTTCGGAAAAAAGTGGCTGTGACATACGGACGGAAAGACAGACAGACATGACGAATCCATAAGGGTTCCGTTTTTTGCCATTTGGCCCTAAAACACACACTTTAGCAATTTTTAAACCTGCCCGAGCTTTGGATTAGTGAGACCCGTGCCCCGGCAGAGGCATTGGTAAAACAGGTTGTCTCGGTATTTTAGGGTTCCGTATTCAAAGGGTTACTTCTTCACGCAAAAACTACTGAACGGATCTGGCTGAAATTTGGTTGACAGACAGATTGGGACCTGGATTAACACATAGGCTACTATTTTTCACGCACTGCACTCCCTCGAAAAGTCATAGAAACGTTCCACGCGGGTGAAGCTGCGGGAAACAGTGAGCGTCCCCTGCGCCAAGGTGCCTATAACGCTCGCAGCGTTGTTGCCGCGTTGTATGGCTATAGACAGCCTTTGCACTAGGAAGGCCGCGGAGTGGGGGTCAAATCCTTTGTCCCTTTGTTGCCCAATGTCGTGCACAAAACCCTTAGCTTCGGTTCCCAATGGGCCAGCCGTTTCGACGGAAAATGGACCAAACATGTCGGTTTGTTCCAATGCAGCATGTTTTGAGTGCTTCGACCGAGCGGCTGCCTCAGCAGCGGAACCTGCTGCCCTTGATGTATGCGCTAGGCGAAAGGGTGTGAAGGTGCTGGAACAGGTAACATCCCAAAGAAGACTCCTCCCCTTCTGCCATGGCACCAGCGTTAGGGCGTGAGGACGCTTCCCGTCGCTACGACTAAGTCCTGGCGGCTCCAGTACTCATGGAATTGTAGCCGATACAAGAGCACGCCGTAAGATATCGTTAAAGTGCGTAATTTTCCTTACGTGTAAAGAGTAAAGAAAAAAAAACACACTTTTGCACTTTTCAAACCTGCCCGAGCTTCGGACGAGTGAGACCCGTGCCCCGCAGAGGCTTTGGTAAAACAGGTTGTCTCTGTCTTTTTCTTCACTTGTAAAGAGTAAAGAAAAAAAACACAACTTCTGCACTTTTTAAATATTTTTTAAGCTATTGCATAGCTTCTATCGCGGGCCTTGAGCGCGGGGACCGAATCCAGAAATTCCGTAACGAAAAAAACCTCACGCTCGTGGTTGCCATGGCAACAATATCGGTTGTCAAAACAAACATATAAGAATGGTTGCAATGGCAACAATATCGGTTGTCAAAACAAACATATAAGAAGATTTGATCATTTTCGGAGAATAATAAAACTCTTTTCATAAACTGTATATACCTCCATATGACAAAAAAGATTTGATTATTTTCTGAAGACTAAGTATTTACTTTCAAACATATATTGATGGAGCTAAAGAAGTTTTACTTCAGTCGTGTGGTCTAAAGCACACTCGTATTTTAAGCTATTGTAAGTATAGCTTTTATCGCGGGCTTTGAGGGGACTGAAAAAACCAGACACCCCCAGAAAAAAAATATATTGAGTTCTAAAAAACTTACAGTGCCATCTATCTATCCATCATGATGATGGTGATGGTGGTGGTGATGGTGGTTGCGATGGTGGTCGCGATGGTGGTCGCGATGGTGGTCGCGATGGTGGTCGTGATGGTGGTCGCGATGGTGGTCGCAATGATGGTCGCGATGGTGATCGCAATGGTGCTCGTGATGGTGGTCGCGATGGTGGTCGCGATGGTACAAAATTATAATTGCATAAGTTAATAAAAAATGCTATGTAATAGCTTTACCGCGGCAGTCCCCGAGTGCCACACAACTTTTTTTTTTGTTTTTATTTAAAAACTACAATTAATTTTCAAAAATCCAACTGGCATATTGAAGTGTGTGTTTAGTTAGACCAATCGACTAAGAATATATCTGTCTGGTTTGCCTGTAGAATCCAAATCTCTGTTTAAAAAAACAGAGGTCTCTTTTATATTTTTTTTTCTGTTATTAAAATTCGTGTTTATTAAAGATCCTGTTTCTGTAACTGACAAAATGATGTCATTGTAATGAAGAATCAAGTTTTTTTTTACAAAAAAATTAAATGCGTTTGACTACATCTCACCTGATGGTAAGTGACGATAAGGTTATAGAATATCACTTTCATATGTGTTGTTAATACCTGAAAAATATCGTGAACCCTGCGACCAAAGTTTCCAATGCGTCGCCTTACTTAAATGCATGCTACATTGCTGAATAACGCACCTGGCAACACTTTTATTAATATGCACTTTATACGGACATATGAACGCATCGTTAGTCGTTTGCTAAGTCTAATCTCTACAATAAATATTTCCTTCATTTCTGTTCTAATGTGAAAAATTAAAATGGTATACGGCACATTCAGCGACACGAGAGAGAACGGCATACGTAAGTTTTTATTGAATTGCAAATTTTAATAAATCCATTTGAAATCGGGAAATAGATCTCAAAAAATGATCATGAAATCTATTACACGCGCATTATTTATATGATCTTAATCCGTTACGTGCGATTCACACTTGACTGATTCTTTCTACTAATAATTAGAGTCCTAGTTACGTTTTTTTCAGGAGGGTTTTAGTTTTTTTGGAGTGTATGTATGTGTATCTGTTTCTTTGACTGAGCTTGTAGCGTAAACTGCTTGATGGATTTGGAGTGCGCGGTGTCGTTCCATTCGTCTTGATCCTCCGAGTGACATAGGATACATTTTTATCGGACTACTCAGAAGAGGGGCTATGTTTTATACAACTGTATTCTTTATTTTTTATTCAATTAGGTTATTCAGTTCTTTATTTTTATTTTATTTACACAAAAATCAATTCCTTAAAGCTAGTTCCTAGGGATAGAGCATATGATGTACAGTAGGCGGTCTTATTTCTAAGAGCAATCTCTTCCAGAAAACTTTTCTTATAGGAAAACACGAAATACTTATTTTACAATAAGGGCAGAGAAAGAATGACTAAAAGAATACTTATATTATGCTAATATTATAGTTATTGACTTAACTCATCATAATGTGTATGACACAACGATTTTTTACATAAACTTAGTGCAACTTTACTTTAAAAACTCCTCAGTACGATTTAACTGCATGGAATAAAAACTTCACTTCTATCAAGGAAGTAACCGTTATTGGCTTCTACGAGTATATTTGAAGAAAAACTTACACGAATGGCAAAGAAACTGGTTTCATTCACACAAGTTCAACTGGTTCGTGGTTCGGTGCACAGATTTGGAATCTCTAAGTTTGTTGGATGGATACGCGTGGGTGTGTGTAAACGTTCGTTACGCTAGAAGTACCGTTATATTATAATAACAACTTACTATGCTTATGAAATGTTATGCCAACAACATTAGATAATTATATGTAACTATACCCGTTCCTATCAGAACCACAGGCAATACAAAATGTTTTATCTCAATTAATGTTTTGTCCACAAACAGACATTTAAATGTTAATATTGTTTGTTATACATCATGGTGACTGGATGCAAAACTCTTAACTGCTGATTTTACTTATAAAACTGATCAATTTTTACCCGACTTCGCTAGGAGCAGGGTGCAACCTAACCGGCTTGATGGATTTTGGAGTGCGAGTTGTTAGATTCCTTCTGAGTGACTTAAGATTCATTTTTACCCGACTGCGCTAGGAGCAGGGTGCAACCTAACCGGCTTGATGGATTTTGGAGTGCGAGTCGTTAGATTCCTTCTGAGTGACTTAAGATTCATTTTTACCCGACTGCGCTAGGAGCAGGGTGCAACCTAACCGGCTTGATGGATTTTGGAGTGCGAGTTGTTAGATTCCGTCTGAGTGACTTAAGATTCATTTTTATCCGACTGCGCTAGGAGCAGGGTGCAACCTAACCGGCTTGATGGATTTTGGAGTGCGAGTCGTTAGATTCCTTCTGAGTGACTTAAGATTCATTTTTACCCGACTGCGCTAGGAGCAGGGTGCAACCTAACCGGCTTGATGGATTTTGGAGTGCGAGTTGTCGTTAGATTCGTCTTGAGTGACTTAAGATTCATTTTTACCCGACTGCGCTAGGAGCAGGGTGCAACCTAACCGGCTTGATGGATTTTGGAGTGCGAGTTGTCGTTAGATTCGTCTTGTGTGACTTAAGATTAGTTTTTACCCGACTGCGCTAGGAGCAGGGTGCAACCTAACCGGCTTGATGGATTTTGGAGTGCGAGTTGTCGTTAGATTCGTCTTGAGTGACTTAAGATTAGTTTTTACCCGACTGCGCTAGGAGCAGGGTGCAACCTAACCGGCTCGATGGATTTTGGAGTGCGAGTTGTCGTTAGATTCGTCTTGAGTGACTTAAGATTCATTTTTACCCGACTGCGCTAGGAGTAGGGTGCAACCTAACCGGCTTGATGGATTTTGGAGTGCGAGTTGTCGTTAGATTCGTCTTGAGTGACTTAAGATTCATTTTTACCCGACTGCGCTAGGAGTAGGGTGCAACCAAACCGGCTTGATGGATTTTGGAGTGCGAGTTGTCGTTAGATTCCTTCTGAGTGACTTAAGATTCATTTTTACCCGACTGCGCTAGGAGCAGGGTGCAACCTAACCGGCTTGATGGATTTTGGAGTGCGAGTTGTCGTTAGATTCGTCTTGAGTGACTTAAGATTCATTTTTACCCGACTGCGCTAGGAGTAGGGTGCAACCTAACCGGCTTGATGGATTTTGGAGTGCGAGTTGTCGTTAGATTCGTCTTGAGTGACTTAAGATTCATTTTTACCCGACTGCGCTAGGAGTAGGGTGCAACCTAACCGGCTTGATGCATTTTGGAGTGCGAGTTGTCGTTAGATTCGTCTTGAGTGACTTAAGATTCATTTTTACCCGACTGCGCTAGGAGTAGGGTGCAACCTAACCGGCTTGATGGATTTTCCGGCTTGATGGATTTTGGAGTGCGAGTTGTCGTTAGATTCGTCTTGAGTGACTTAAGATTCATTTTTACCCGACTGCGCTAGGAGCAGGGTGCAACCTAACCGGCTTGATGGATTTTGGAGTGCGAGTTGTCGTCAGATTCGTCTTGAGTGACTTAAGATTCATTTTTATCCGACTGGCCAAAAAGGGGGGGTTAAATCTCTATGCATTTAGTTAAAGAGCGTCAATTAATTATTTAGTTAAAGAGCTCCGTTGACGTAACAGTTAGGGCCGCTATCTCTTGTCCGGGAGCTCGTGGTTCGCATCCTGCCACGTACCAGTCTGTTTTCGAATTTCGATTTTATAAGTATGTTTGTCCGACGCTCTTACGATGAAGGGAAACATCGTGAGTAAACCTGCAATACATATTGGTTACAGTTTGGTTGTCGAACGTATAGGATTTCGCCGCCATTTTGTATGTTCCGTATTTTTTTTTGAAATATCATTTCTGGCCCGTTGTATGAAGTGTCCAGGGTGTGGCTATGTACTACCGCACCTCCTAGTCAACCTACCCTGAATTAGTGCGATCGGGCCTTAGTCGACCTCGCGGGCCCAGTGCGTGTTGGTCGACTTCACACACAAACTGCGAGTTTCTTCGCAGGCGTGTGCAGGTTTCCTTACGATATTTTTCCTTCACCGTAATAAGAGCGTCGGATAAACGTACATATGAAATCTAAATTCGAAATCACATTGGTACGTGGCAGGATTCGAACCACGACCTCCCGGACAGGAGGCGGCGGCCCTAGGCGTTACACCACCGACGCTCTTCCTTTTTTTCTTCTACGCGTACATATTTGAACTAGGAGGTGCGATAGTACATAGCCATCACACCCTGGACACTTCATACAACGGGCCAGAAATGACATTTCAAAAAAAAAATTAGGAACATACAAAATGGCGGCGAAATCCTACGTTCGACAACCAAACTGTAACCAATATGTATCAATCTGGGAGACGAGGGGGTGAGGTCGAAATCTAGAGAGCGGCAGGGAATGTCCATACTGTATGTTAGTAGTACTAATATATATACTTTGACATAGTATAGTACATTTCGATAGTCCGTTTTATTATGAAACAAGAAAGTACGCTACTGTACGCAACCAATTTGTGAAAGATGTAAAACTTTTATAGTTTATTGCCAATGCAATAGTATTCGATAAATGAATCTATTGTTGGCCAAAAGAAATCGCGAGATTGGACGGCAGGCAAGCCTTTTGATTGAGTTGCGAAAAAAGAAACATTTCATTTACAGTGGACGAAAAGTTGTGATTGCGAGAGTGGTCCCTGACACCGCCGCCGCCCGCGCCGGTGGCCCAGTGCTGTTGTTGGAACACATTGCTTGGGTTAGAGCGGTCTTAATCCTTACTAATATTATAAACGATTTGTTTCCCGCGGCTGGGTCGGGTCGTTCCTTTCCCTCTAATATGCTTGAGAGGAGCGATGGCTGACTCTCGCGTTATACTCGTGACCGGACGCTCGCGCTGTCCGTGTGAACTGGCCTACACTTGTCGAAGGCATTCTTGATATTCAATGATTTTAATGTAGGTATAACTTCTTCTGTCTTATTGTTTTCATGTTCTAATGATGTTTGTTTTTTTAATATCAAGAATTTGATTTTGACGTTATTAACTTATGATATTGTTTATGTCTTGATTTTTTACAAATGAAATAATTTATTATGTAATCACTATTTTATGTCTATCAGAAAGAGTGTAATTTCCATCTATTTCGAATAAATATCTTGAATCTTTACCCGCGTGGACAACGTTTCTATGACTTTTCGAGGAAGCGCAGATGATGCAGCCGCTTGCGGCTCGCGAGCTTGGAAAATAGTAGCCTATGTGTTAATCCAGGTCCTAATCTGTCTACCTACCAAATTTCAGCCAGATCCGTTCAGTAGTTTTTGCGTGAACAAACATACATTCTTACAAACTTTCGCGTTTATAATTTTAGTAGGATGTGAAAATGTGTTTATTACGTTTTCACGCTTCAACACCTTAACCAATTTTGACGAAATTTAGCCATGCAGGTAGCCTGTGTCACGGGAGAGAAGATAGGCTACTTTGTATCCCGTGAAAATAGCATATTCGGATATAGGTTGTGTATTATATACTTTGTTTTGTTGATTTCTCTAACATCGCAATTCGCAACGTAGCAACGGATTGTTCTGATTTTTTGTACAGAGATGGTTTACGGGATAGGAAATAACATTACTATACTACTAATTAGAATAGCTTGAGATAGTTCTGGAAAGATCTGTGGAAAACTCATTTCCAGGCTAGTTTCTTCATGTTTCCCCCCCTTACTTTTTCACTCTTTCTAATTTTTAGTATTTGTTGTTATAGCAACAGCAAAAATACATCATGTGTGAAAATTTTAACTGTCTAGCTATCACGGTTAATGAAATACAGCCTGGTGACAGACGGACTGACAGACAGACGGACTATCAAACAGACAGACGGACAGACAGAAGGACAGCGAAATCTTAGTTATATGGTCCCGTTTTTACCCTTTGGGTACGGAACACCAACAATATGGTTTGAATGTTTAATCCATACCTCTCCTGCCTCCTAACTCCTGTAAAATCTTAATACTGATAAAATGTGGAATGAAAATTTTATACAAAATAAAATACTTATGGTTATAGTAATGTACAGCCGAAATTGTGTGTGTATGAGCGTTAGAATATATAACAACTTACCGATTGAACTAATAAAGCTAGAATCTAAAACCTTCAAGACAAAATTGTTTAAAAGGGTTAGTGACAAAAGTTATAACAGTGTTGTTGAATATCTCTCTGAGAAAAACAAACTTGTTGACATTTGTTTTTTTTAAGATTTGCGTGATATTATAATTATAATTTTAATATATTGTTAAACATTTGCATGCCTTGCACAGGCGAAACATGATTACACTGTAAAATTATATTAAACATCCTACTATGTATCATGTTTGATGCAAATAAATTATCATTTCATTTCTTTTCAAGATTGATTAGGGTAATGAATGATATGATAAGGTGTAAAACTACAAATGATTATACTTATGTAGGGGAGACCGGGGCTGGTTGTTACAGGGGTAGGTAGTTACAGCGGCAATAGTGGCCGAACGGAAAGAGATTAACGCTAGAAAGAATAGAATAAGAATAGAATAGAATAAGTTAGAATAGAGAAAGAGACAAAAGATCACGCCCCTTTCGGCCCCCACGCCGCGCGACCCACAGTGGCCCTGATGTTCGTGTGTAAGGAGTACGTGCACGTAGTTGTAAACAACGCAGGTTTGTAACTTTTTTGTTTTTTAGTAATATTGGTCCAAAATCTGTTAACTGTAGAAGGTGATATGTGTTTTATGTGAAATTTATGCCCTAATGCTTTATCTTTGCAATGAATCAACTTTCATACACTTACATTCGTTATTGTATTTACTGCGTAACCTTGAAAGGTTAGTTTTGGTGTTGGGGCTTAAAGTTACATTTGCTCGGGGTAGGTTGTGGCATGTAACAACCAGCCCCGTAATATCCACCACATTCTCCATTTGCGCCTCCGCCGCATTTTTCTATTGAGAGCACTACACCTCCTATTTTAGAGATTACCGAAGATGTTTCAGGAGGTATAGATGCTGTAAGAGAATGTGAGAGCTCCATTTATACTAATCCAGTTGCTGGATCTAGCAGAGATTTTATTCACAATGAATCTACTTTTTCTCCCGATGCTATTCGGCTCTATTCAAAAGCTGCTGCTAGAACTAACAAAATAACAAGGAGAACTCGCAAATCGGCTATTTTAACAGATACGCAAGTGAAAAATGAATTTGCGCTGGAACAAAGTAAGAAAAAGGTTAATATATCTAAAAAAGGAAAGGTGACCAAGAATAATGGGAATAAAAGACAAAAAATCAAAAAAGATTTCTGTAAAGAGCAAGGTGTTACAGGACTCTGATGAAGAAAGTGTGGAAAATGACTATTTTTGTCTGATGTGTTAAACCATTTGACCAGAGTCGAGCTGGTGAGGAATGGGTACAATGTATCGATTGTAAGAAATGGTCACATGTGAAATGTGCTAAAGGAAATGTTCTGTCCTATACTTAGTTGAATTGCGAGAGTGATTGTTCAGACTTTAGTAACTGAACGACATTATTGAGTTCTTAAGAGTCTGATTGTTTCTGATTTTTAGTTTAAGCGCAAAGATGCTATGCTGATTGTTTTTTGTTTTTGTTTAAGAGAAGTTTGATTTTTATTGTAAACGCAAAGATGCAAAGCTAATTATTTTTTTAATTTTGTGTAAGAGACGTAATAATTATTAAATGATACTGTGATTAATGTGCTTGTTTATTAATGTAACTTTTTACCCCTTGTGCTGTAACATTTAGCCCCTGACGTGGGGTTGAAAGTTACATGCCTATTTTCTTAGAATTCTTGCAATGATTCCAATTCTAGTAGTCTTTTATGTAAAATTATGTTTAAATTTAAATCTTGAATAGTTACTTAATCAAAAGAACCTATAATTGAGTAATAGAAGCACTAACATAAAAAGTTGTGCCATTTTAGAAAAAAAATGTCACCACCAGCCCCGGTATATCCCCTAATTATTTTTTAAATCTTTATATTATTACTTTAAACGAGCAATTCTTGTATGTGCACCTAACATTACCCAGCCAGTGTTGGGTAGACCTAGTTGTGTACGGGGAAACGCCGTGTACAAATTAATATTCGGACACTACCCAAAAAGCTTGGTTAATCCTAAGTAAAACCAGGTAAACGTAGGTTTACTCTATCTTCTAGCATTACACGTAACATATACATATATGGTTTCTCGGTAACCGTTTTAACGATTTGCTTGAAAATTGGTATATATGGGGATTTTTAGGGCCGAAAAATAGATCTAGCTAGGTCTCATCTCTGGGAAAATGCTTATTTCTATGCAAAGCTCGGTCGCCCAAGTAAATAATCCTTATTCTTTGGCCCATATACATTACCTAAATTTAGCTGTTACTAATATATACTACTCAAAACAAAATACGGGCCATCTAAGTTTTCACAGTACATTTTCATACACAGAGGTGGTTCAAACAGACACAATATTTTTTTTAATGAAGAAAAGTATGGAATCTATAAAGTCCAGTCATTAGGTTAGATCCCTGGCTACAAATGTGTCGAAGAGCACAACATTCTGCTGATCCTTGGGAACTCCGTAGACCGCTCAGAAGAGAGCACCCGGTAAATGAGCATATTTTCCATATAAAAAACCTAACTGAATGAAAACTTTTTATAGTTTTATAAGTTTTGACCCTTCGAGAGCTCCTGACGAACAACTATAGTTTGACTATACTTGTTGACTATAGGTTGACAAAGTTTTGACCCTCTGAGTGTTCCTGGTACAGTGTCGGTAACGTTACGTTACAGTGTCGGGATTTCAATGGTTTTTCCCATCTCTAAAATGCCCACGCGCCTAAAGTTTTTTTTAATTAATAATTTAAGTGCGTTTGACTGCAACTCACCTGACGGTAAGTGACGATGCAGTCGAGGATGGTACACGCAATTTCAAATAATGCCTATTCACTCTTGCCTTGAAGATCCCTAAATTATAGGAATCGGGAAACACTGACGCAGGCAAAAAAAATTCACTTTAAAAAATCACGCTGCTTGTTTTGAGCAGTCTACCAAGCTCCCGAGGATCGGCAAGATATTGAGATCGACACATTTGTAGCCAGGGATCTAAACTAATGACTGCACTTCCTTACATTTCTTGATTGAAAAAAAAACGAGTGTGCTTCAGACCACACGACTGAAGTAAAACTTCTTTAGCTCCATCTATATGTATGAAAGTAAATATACTTAGTCTTCAGAAAATAATCTAATCTTTTTTGTCATATGGAGGTGTAGACAGTTTATGAAAAAAGTTTAATTATCCTCTGGAAATGATCAAATCTTTTTTATGTTATATGTTTGTTTTGATTGTTTTGACAACCGATATTGTTGCCTTGGCAACCGATTTTGTTGGTAAACAAAAATAAATAGTACGAGTATCTCTCTTTCTATCTTCACTAATTTATATATCCCTCTCAACTTCCGTTCGCCTCGCCCGCACACACTTCCGTAACGCTCTCGTCACGCATCCACCAGCTCTTACTCCCCAAGTCAAGCGTGCGTAAAGAAGTTTTACTTCCAAAAATAATCGTGGCTGTTTGGGCCACCTCTCTGTATGAAAATGTACTGAGAAAACTTAGGTGGCCCTTATTTTGTTTTGAGAAGTAGATATTATGTATTTTAATGTGGTGTTACTGGAACCAATAAGCGTAGTTCTTTTCATTCTTCTTACAAGCTTCGCTTGATTAATTCAAATGAGATTTTGTATCGTATGTATATAATAGATTAGATTTATTCATCACACGACACAACATACATGTCAAATTATAAAATATGTCAATGGTGAGGTGATCGTCAAAAAATAAATTTACAAATTCACAAAAAACAAAATGTCAAATTACAAAAATTAAAATGTCAAAAACTGAACAATGAGTAAATAAACATAAATTAATGCATTGAAGTATGTCAATACTTATTTCATTTTTAAAAATTCGTCAATTGAATAATATTCGTAATCAAATCAAACATGAAGTTTTTCAAATGGCGCCTAAATGTTTTGTCATCTGATATTTCCCGAGATGAGGCGGGTAGCCGTTCATAAAATGTTGGCCCAATTACGCGCGGATTGTTCATTGCTAGTGTAGTGCGGCGGGGCCTAGGCGGGGCACAGCTTGCCACCTGCCAGTATTCTTTATGATATATAATTTAGTGAAAACACATCGAGTGTATGTTGATTGTGCGACCCAGATTGCTAGGTCAGCCGCTGATAAAGGCGTTACGTTAATATTGGATCAGCGTAATTACGTTTTGTGGTTTATGTACGAGTATACTTACTCACATGCTAGAGGGGGCATGTATCGACAAATACAGTGACACATCTACTCTATATAATATTATATCATTTTATCGTTTTCGCTTAATCACTTACATTTGGACATCGAGCATGTTCCTACAAGCATTGTGTTTTAGTTCATTTAAGACTTAAGAGCGTCGGTGGCGTAACGGCTAGGGCCGCCGCCTCCTGTCCGGAAGGTCGTGGTTCGAATCCCGCCACGTAGTTACCAATGTGTTGTAATTTCATATGTACTTTTATCCGACGCTGTCACGGTGAAGGAAAACATCGTGAGGAAACCTGCACACGCCTGCGGAGAAACTCACAGGTTGTGTGCGAATTCGGCCAACCCGCACTGGGGTCGCACGGTCGATTAAGACCCGATTGCCCAATTACAGGGTAGGCTCGAGCGCCTCGTGGGGACGAATATGAGCTAATATTATGAAAACTTGAAAACCAATTGAAACTACTTTATTTTTAAGAAAAAATTTCACGTTTTGTTTACAAGTGTTGCCATTTCCAGACCAATAGATTTTATGTGTTCAAAATACCTTCGAGTTTCTTCGCAGGCTTGTGCAGGTTTTCCCCTCTTACGGTGAAGGAAAACATCGTGAAGAAAGAAGATACCCGTAGAAAACAATTCAAAACTACATGTGCCACATTTTGTCAAAATCGGTCCAACAGTTTCCTCGCATAACAGGTGGACGGAAATACATGCATACACACACATATATTTTTTTCTCAGCCACATAGAGTACATATTTTTTTCATCAAAATCTCAAAGTCGGGTTTTTGGACGATCACATAACCTTCTATTTACTCATTTCGTTGCTCGAAGGTTGAAAAAACTTCTTTGGTTCGGTTGGTAAATTATCATTATTGTAAAAAACAACATGGTTAGAGTTAGAACAACAAATAACTTAACTATTTGTAGAAAATTTATCGCATTTTATCTAAAACAAATACCTTTACTATTTTTAGAAAAGCTTATAGCATTTTATCTTATACAAATACATTTACTATTTTTAGAAAAGCTTATCGCATTTTGTCTAAATCAAATACCTTTACTATTTTTAGAATAGCTTATCCCATTTTATCTAAAACAAATACATTTACTATTTTTAGAATAGCTTATCGCATTTTATCTAAAACAAATACCTTTACTATTTTTAGAAAAGCTTATCGCATTTTATCTAAAACAAATACCTTTACTATTTATAGAAAAGCTTATCGCATTTTATGTAAAACAAATACCTTTACTATTTTTAGAAAAACTTATCGCATTTTACCTTAAACAAATACCTTTACTATTTTTAGAAAAGCTTATCGCATTTTGTCTAAAACCAATACCTTTACTATTTTTAGAAAAGCTTATCGCATTTTATCTAAAACAAATACCTTTACAATTTTTAGAAAAGCTTATCGCATTTTATCTAAAACAAATACCTTTGTTATTTTTAGAATAGCTTATCGCATTTTGTCTTAAAAAAAATACATTTACTATTTTTAGAATAGTTTATCGCATTTTATCAAAAACAAATACCTTTACCATTTTTAGAATAGCTTATCGCATTTTATTTAAAACAAATACATTTACTATTTTTAGAATAGCTTATCGCATTCTATCTATAACAAATACTTTTACTATTTTTAGAAAATCTTATCACATTTTATCTAAATAAATACCTTTACTATTTTTAGAATTGCTTATAGCATTTAATCTAAAACAAATACATTTACTATTTTTAGAATAGTTTAACGCATTTTATCTAAAACAAATTCATTTACTATTTTTAGATTAGCTTATCGCATTTTATCTAAATAAATACCTTTACTATTTTTAGAATAGCTTATCGCATTTAATCTAAAACAAATACATTTACTATATTTAGAAAAGCTTATCGCATTTAATATAAAACAATTACATTTACTTTTTATCACGCTTTTATTAGCTTCACCTGTACGAGTATGTATGTATATTTGTATGTATGTTTGTATATATATTTGTTTGTTTGTAACTGACTCCTTTGCACTCGATTTTGACCAACTATAAACGGACAGATTTAAATCAAACTTGTCAAGAATCAGTGACAATACAATAATTTCATAAGTTTATCTCATTATCCTAAACTAAAAATTGAAAAATAAATATAGTTAAAAAAAACTAAAAAACACGCTTTTAAAGCACATCAAACTAAAAAGTAAAAAATAATTCTTAGTATAAGATAGAAACAATAATGAACGAAAAATACTAGTATTATTGGCAAAAAAGCGTGGGGCGCTTTGTGCCATATTTTTCATATATCGAGCAACCTACGCTTTTTTCACAATATTCCCGGAAAAGCGGTTAATGACATAGGTACCTACTAAAAATATTGTTTTGTGGACCTTTTGGCCTTTTGCCTTTAACCATTTTGGCATGCAGTACAGACATATATTATTATTATTTATAAAATACAGCTTTCAGAAACTTCCAATGCAGTGTATTCTAAGTTAAGATTAATTTTAACACTATTATATACTAGCTTTTGCTAGCGGTTTCGCTCGCGTGAACATAGTTTTCAACTGACTTCAAAAAGGAGGAGGTTCTCAATTCGACAGTATTTTTTTTTATGTTTGTTACGCGATATCTCCGCCGATTGTGAACTAATTTTCAAAATTATTTTTTTATTTGAAAGAGTATACTCCCGAGGGGGTCCCATTGTCACCAAGTCAGGATCTGATGATGGGATCCCAGGGAAATCGAGAACAACCCTCAAATTTTATAGGCACATTTTACGTGTTTCATGTATTTCCTAAAACAATTCAAGTTTTGGCGACTGGTAATCATCATCTCATCATCATCAGATGAGCTGATGAAGGAAGGTGCAAATCCTTAACGGTTAGGAGTTAGAGGATAATTTCTTTAAAAATTTTACGTAGACCGATAGTTGTATTCTTTCAGGTTATTCAAATGAGCTGATGATGGAAGATTAACTCCTTAACTTTCATGCTGTTGAGATGATGATGGAAGCCACAGGAATCTGTATCTGTTAATGAAACACAGGCATTATGAATTATGATTTGATGGTTCCTATTGGCGAGTGGGTGATTGGGTATAACAATGTATGATATGTAGATAGCATTATCACTAAAAATTAATAAAATAAAAATAAAAGTTTAAAAAACTTAAAAACGGACTTCAAAATGAATTTCACTCAAAAGTATGAAATAATATTGTTATACTTAGATACCCGACATTAAGCAACAATAACGAAATCAAAGGTGGGTAGGAATTAAATTAGGAGCCTAAATTTTTTTTTGAGGTCTGTGTCAGCAATGCCATCGAATCTAAAACATTTGATACGTAAGTAGCTGTATGCTGATACCGACCTTAAAAATATATTTATGCCCCTAATTTAATTCCTACCCACCTTTGATTTCGTTATTGTTGGTTAATGTCGTGTATCTAAGTATAACAATATTATTTCATACTTTTGAGTGAAATTCATTCTGAAGTCGGTTTTTAAGTTTTTTAAACTTTTATTTTTTATGACTGTCTACGAAGGGGTGCGCAGTGCAAAGCGTTGAAATAAGTTACTTATAATGTTAAGAGCGTCGCTGGCGTAATGGCTAGGGCCGCCGCCTCCTGTCCAAGAGGTCGTGGTTCGAACCTGCCACGTACCAATGTGATTTCGAATTTAGAATTCATATGTACATTTATCCGACGCTCTTACAGTGAAGGAAAACATCGTGAGGAAACCTGCACACGCCTGCAAAGAAACTCGCAGGTTGTGTATGAAGTCGACCAACCCGCACTGGGCCCGCGTGGTCGACTAAGGCCCGATCGCCCTAATTCAGGGTAGGCTCGATCCCCTCGGTGGGGACGTATATGAGCTGATATGAATGAAAAAAAAAATGTTAGTCCAGATCCTAATCTGTCTTTTTTTTTTATTCACTATTGGTAAGCCCTTGGCACCTACCTACCAAATTTCATCCAGATCAGAGAAGCGGTTCAGGCGTGAAAGAGTAACAAACATCTATACATCCATAGATACAAACTTTCACATTTATAATATTAGTAGGAATTATTTATTATTTTATATCGCGTTAATCAGAAGTGAACTTCTGAGTCACGTCTACAAACTGTTTTCGAGAGTCATTACGAATCGTCTCACACACAGGTTTGAAGACTTCCAGCCTCCCGAACAAGCCGGTTTCCGAAAGGGATTTAGTACCATAGACCACATACATACGCTGCGGCAGATTATACAGAAGACCGAAGAGTACAATCAGCCACTATGCTTGGCGTTCGTGGACTATGAGAAAGCCTTCGATTGGGTCGAAACTTGGGCTGTGTTACAGTCTCTCCAGCGGTGCCAAATTGACTATCGATATATCGAAGTGCTGAAGTGTTTGTATGAAAACGCCACCATGTCGGTTCGCCTCCAGGATCAAAACTCGGAACCTATCCAGCTGCAGCGAGGGGTGAGACATGGAGACGTTATATCTCCGAAACTGTTTACCGCCGCCCTAGAAGATGTTTTTAAGCTTTTGGACTGGGGTGGATTCGGCATCAATATCAACGGCGAGTACATCACCCACCTTCGATTCGCTGATGATATCGTGGTCATGGCTGAGACTTTGGACGACTAAGGCACAATGCTCCATGGCCTCAGTAGAGCCTCTCAACAAGTGGGTCTTGGAATGAACATGGACAAGACGAAAATTATGTCAAACGTCCGTGTCATACCTACTCCTCTGAAGGTTGGAGGCTCTACACTCGAAGTTGTTACCGAATATGTATACCTGGGACAAACAGTCCATTTAGGTAGGTTCAACTTCGAGAAAAAAAATCAATCGTCGAATCCAACTCGGCTGGGCAGCGTTCGGGAAGCTTCGCAATATCTTTACGTCCCAGATACCGCAGTGTCTTAAGACGAAGGTCTTCGACCAGTGTATGTTGCCAGTGATGACATACGGAACTGAGACATGGACCATGGTCGCTTACTATGGGTCTCATAAGAAGGCTCAAGGTCACCCAAAGGGCAATGGAGCGTGCTATGCTCGGAGTTTCTCTACGTGATCGAATCAGAAACGAGGAGATCCATAGGAGAACCAAAGTAACCGACATAGCTCTTAGAATTGCTAAACTTAAGTGGCAGTGGGCGGGGCACATTGCTCGTAGAACAGATGGCCGTTGGGCAGTAAAGTTCTCGAGTGGCGACCACGCACCGGAAAGCGTAGTGTTGGCAGGCCTCCCACTCGGTGGACCGATGACCTGTGAAGGTCGCGGGAAGCCGCTGGATGCGGGCAACGCAGAACCGGTCGTCGTGGAGATCCTTGGGGGAGGCCTATGTCCAGCAGTGGACGTCCTTCGGCTGATATGATGATGATGATGATCGCGTTGATCAGTTGATGTTATGATCGTTAAAGTGAGACATTTATCAGAATAGTTGTCTTTGTTATTTTCTTTGCGTGTAAAGAGTAAAGAAAATAACCACACATTTGCACTATTTAATGATTTTTTCGTTTCAATTGAATTTTTTTTTAAATCCAACTGGCATATTCAAGTGTGTGTGTTTATACTAATCGACTAAGAAAGTTTAGAGGTACTAAATCGGTCTGGTTTGCCTGTAGAATGAAAATCTCTTTTAAAAAGCGGTTTCTTAGATATATTTTTTCTGTAATAAAATGTTTTGCTTTATCTTTCTGTCGTCTGTCCGTCTGTCCGCGGCTTGGCTCAGATACTTTTAGTACTAGAAAGCCGTAATTTGGCATGGTGTAAATATTAATCACGCCGGCAGAGTGGTACAATAAAAAGTATACAAAGTTTCAATAAGAAATTCACTCAAAAGTATGAAATAAAAGTGTCATATAACAATTTATAAAATAAAAGTTATTATGAATTAGTTCGGCTTGTCATTAAAGCTTGTTTTTTTAGTTTTTAAACTGTATTTTTTTAAATATTTGTTTTATATAAAACCGGCGATCTAGTTTTTAATATGTGATCTAATACTTGCACAGTATAAAATCTGTAGGTCACCTTTAGGCGGCGGCGCGGCGCCATACGGACGGTGCCACCGAGGCACGAGGTGTGTATTGACACAGTATTACAATATAGCGGCTAACAGTAGTGCAACGAATGTACTTACGCAGAGCAACGGAAGGGTACTTGCGGGGTAGCGGGCGGCGCGGCACCGCCTGGCAAACTCGTTGTCAAGCAGGCTAGTACTGCTAGTACCTACGCCGTGACGGCATGGTGCGACATCAAAGGCGTTGCGCTACTGTAAGCCATATCGGAATACTGTGGTATTGATGGGTCGACCCGTGAACAGCGCCCGCCGCCGGGTCGAGGGGGTGCTAATTAGATATCCCTACACGCACGGGTTGTTTACTACATGGTTAGGATAACACAGTAAACAAACGAATTCACGCTCTATTTGTTTTGACAAGAATGGAACATTAGATCTGTGTATTCGTCATGTTATGCCTATGTCGCAGGCATGCAGTAACTGTATAATTTGTCATTACTCATTATACCTTCATACGGTCAGGCAAATCATATAGAGGCTCTTTGACATTTAAATTGTCGCACGGCAGGTAAGTAGGTAGGTAGGTAGGTGGCTGGGTAGGTAGGGAGTAGTTCTTTTCAAAATGCCGATGCGTGCTACAGGTAATTGGAGTTTATTGAACAAAAATAAGAGTAAAAGACCCTAAATGTGTCTTTTTGGAAGTAACAGTAATTAAAAAAATATAAATTAAAAATTTGTGATGGTTAGGATGAACGATGATCGAATTTTCGTTTTTTATTTCAAACGTCACATAGATTGACAGCGCATGCGTGGAAAATAAATAGGTGAAATGAAAAGAAGATCGGATGAGAGAAGAATGAATAACAGCGCACCGCGCTACAAAATCAATCAAACCTGTTACCTGACCGAACCTAACATCGCTCTATTTCGCTAGCTCATTTACAATCTGCCGTACGGTATTTATTTTGTCAATTTGCCTGACTCGGCATTGACCGTTTATATACGGACGAATTATTACAATTTGCCTGGCTCGGCATCTTACAATCTGCTTACAGAATTTTACATTTTACATACAGACGAATTATTACAAATAAGTGGCAGTGGGCAGGGCACATAACTCGTAGAACGGATGGCCGATGGGGCAGTAAAGTTCTCGAGTGGCGATCGCGCACCGGAAAACGTAGCGTAGGCAGGCCGCCTACGCGGTGGACCGATGACCTGGTGAAGATCGCGGGAGGCCGATGGATGCGGGCAGCGCAGGACCGGTCGTCGTGGAAATCCTTGGGGGAGGCCTTTGTCCAGCAGTGGTCGATTTTCGGCTGATATTATGATGATGATGATTACAAATTGCCTGAATCGGCGTACAGCATTTTACATTTTGCCTGACCGTTTACATAGGGACGAATAATACAATTTGCCTGACCGTATGTAAAATGAATAATCATACAATTTGCCTGCCGCACCTGTAACAGACGGCTTATACACTCGGCGACGAAAAATCGCAACTCTTGTTCACATCAGAGTTGTTTTTAAGAAATATACATTTTATTATAACATTACGAAATCAAAGAATATACTCGTATATTAGTACTAACATACAGTATGGACACTACCTGCCGCTCTCTAGATTGCGTTTGACTTCACCCTCTCGTCACCCAGATTGATACAGATTGGTTATAGTTTGGTTCTCGAAAGTATGGGATTTCGCCGTCATTTTGTTAGTTCCGTCATTAGTTTTCAGAAATATCGTCTCTGGCCCGTTGTATGAAGTGTCCAGGGTGTGACGGAATCCTACTTTGCGTGTAGTTTACCATGCACTTGGCTTCTTTCCTTGTTTTTTTAAACTACACTCGGCGTCAAAAAAATACCACCTCCTATTTTTTCTCAGTACATTTTCTTACAAAACGGTGCTCTAAACAAGGACGATTAACGGTGCTCTAAATAAGGACGATTACTTTCTTTAAGGCGGTAATATTACAGTTTTTCGTTATTTTTGACTTCAATTACTCCTTAACGACAGAAAACCCAAGGTTAAAAAATATAACCTTATTGTTGATTATGTTCCTTAAAGCACAGTATAATAAAGAGTACTACGTACAGTATGGTCACTCCCTGCCTCCCGTTGAAAGTGCCGCCCACCCCCGCTCAGATATCTATCTCCCAGCAATCCTAGCACGTCTTATTTCACTCACTCAAGCATGGTATGCGTTCACCTACACGAGCTTAGACTGTGTGCGTAGGAACGCGTTTGTTTTATACATTTGATCGCCAGTGACCGAGGTGTGAAGTTAAAAGGTATTAGAAACACGATTGAGCAGTTTTGGCTCGATAGAAAAAAATCCCAAAGATAGGTCTACACCGTTACTTTCAACTATAGATATGACTTATATTTTAAAGTATAAATTAAAAAAAAAATACAACAATATTTGTTACGATAATACAAAGTGAGTAATGTTATTATGTTTTATACTTTCATTGTAGTTTTTGTATGAACCGAAAAACAATTGAAAAAGTAGGGTTATTTTCTTTACTCTTTACACGTACTCGTAAAAAAGACAGAGACAACTGATTGTGAAGCTGCGACTTTTCATACAAAGGGCGGCAACGAGTTTCACCTCTTAAATGTTAACCGATTTGGACCAATTTTTGATAAGTTGTCAGTCAGAAAAGACAAAAGCTAGGCGTGTACGTTTTTGTTTTTTAGATAAATTCAATAAGTTCAATTTTACTGTCGTTCTCGTGTTTTCATACAAAACGAATTTCGGCCATTTTTTAAATTTATAATCAGTAATTTAAAAAACGAAACGTAATAAGCCTAGCTTTTGTTCTGAATGACAACCTATCAAAAATTGGTCCAAATCGGTTAATATTTAAGAGGTGAAAATCGATATCGCCCTTTGTACGAAAAGTCGAGTTTTCGCCGTGGGTTTACAGTCGTCTTAAGTTTGGAGAACAGCGCATGATTAGCTAGGTATCAAATGAAAGGGTTTGCTAAGAAAAATACGAAATTTTCGTATAAAAGTTTGTACTTAATAGTTTTCAGGTATTTCGATACTAGGGATGACGAATGCTAGTCATCTGAGTTACTTTTTATCATCTGTCTAAAACGATATTTTGTTCTAAACATGTTAGAAATACATAGGCGTGACTTTATAGTTTAGCAGCGTCATATATTGGTGATTTAAAAATCGAAGACTTGATGGAAAACAAAACGAGTAAGGTTTTCCGAAGTTAAAGTAGGAGGGCAATTCAGTGATCAGGAGTTCATAATTTATTTCTGAAGCTGTCGTCATCCCTATTATTTATGTATTAAGTATGTATACTATTTTTAAACGACTTCAAAAAAAGGAGGAGGTTTCTCAATTCGACCGTATATATATATTTTTATGTTTGTTCGTGGATAACTTCGTCGTTTATGAACCGATTTCGATGATTCTTTTTTTGTTGGAAAGGAGATATCCCAAGGGTGGTACCATGATAAGTAAACCAGGATCTGATGATGGCATCCCGAGAAATCGAGAATAACCTTAAAAATCGTAGTGGCAAAGTGACAAGTGCGTTTGAAGTCGGTTTTTTTTGTTTAAAATTATTGTTATTTCATAATGATTTGTCCACAGGATGGGATACGGACGGCGAGAAGGCGCCATTCCTTCGCAACGAGCCGGTGAAGCTGACGCCTGCCTGGGAGGGCTCCAACCTGCCCAACGACACGCTCAACCTGAAGGGTAAGTTCATGAGCCTATTATTATTATAATTATGTTTATCTCGGATTTTTCAAACTCGGCTTTTTAAAAGGCCGATCATTTGGAAGGCGTACGTGGAGATACAGATCCAACACGCAGAGGGCCCTTTGAGATATTACAATGTGTTGTGATGTGTACACCTAGCGGGTGCCGTCTCTACCTGTACCATAGAGATTCACCCAAAGACAGCACCCGCCAGGTGCAAGGTCTATCACAGAAAACATGGAAACTTTTAATTTTTATTTTTTTATTCACAATTGGTAAGCCCTTGCCATCATCTCACCGGATGGTAAGTGATGATGGAAGCGGGCTTACCAAGATTCCCCAACGACATGGAGAACTGGCTATCTTATCTTTAAGCCGGAACACATCAATGTTGTTAACACTGATGTTTATCGGCAAGACTTAGATAAGATGGTGGTAGCTAGCCAGACGGGCTTAGAAAGTGCCCTACCACCAACCAAACCGAGTCTTACAAGTTGACCCCACGGGGAATCGAACCCGCGACCTCCTGGTGTGAAGCGAATGGACTAACCATTACGCCACGGCAACCAAACCAAGTCTTACAAGTTGACCCCACCGGGAATCGAACCCGCGACCTCCTGGTGTGAAGCGAATGGACTAACCATTACGCCACGGAGGCGGGTATGGGTAGGTAATAGCTGGATCGGTTGCTGGGATATTGATGAGACTACGGGACGCCTGCCATATCAATTGTTTCATTTTGAAATCATAGCAGGCGGTGACTTGCCGCTCACTAAATTATTTGTATTAAGATAATGATTATGTGACGCCACTAACTGCTGAGTTCTCTGGCAGTGTCGCCACAGCACCTATTGGTTTGTTTTTTACTTTTTGTAAAAATTTTAGGGTTCCGTACCTAAAAAGGAAAAACGAAACCGTTATAGGATCACTCGTGCGTTTGTCTGTCCGTCTGTCACAGCCAATTTGCTCAGAAACTACTGATTGAGTTGAAATTTGGTACACATAATATGTAAGTTGGTGACACGAAGACGGACATGTAACGTTGATAAATTAATTTTAAACTAAGGGCCACTTTTAGAAACTTAGAAAATATTAAAAAAAAGTTTTGCAAACTATATCGTGTGACCAGAGATATGCTATATAAGGGGAGGTAGATAGGTTACGTGCATCAAAAAAGTGAAGCAAAAAAAAAGATGCCAATTGGCATCTCTTTTCTTAGTAGCATCGGTGCAACAGAAGCGAACTGCTTGTAATGTTGTGTGTGTAAATGGCTTCCATTTTCAAATGTTGTTTGTTAGTGCATAACCCATCTATGGTAACAAAACTCTGCGTGTGACATATAAAATGAAAGGGCTTGTTGTGAGAATATTAAATACACTTTTTTATAATTTGTAGATAAATATTTTTGAAGTTATTTAAGAAAATAGGCGAAAATTGACCTCATCTCAAAAGAACTGGGCCTAAAATTTTGAAAAAGTTACCGTATATGAGGTTGAATGTTATAGATTACAGAAAAATCTATGAGAAAATCTATTTCTTTCGTTATTACAGAAAAATAAAAGTTAGAGTGTTTAAAAACTAGAGACGCCTAGTGGGATCCAGTTGTATACCTTCTACAAAGTTAATTTACGTAGTAATACGACAACAGCAATTATTCCCCTTTTACCTATATCTATAGATGGCGCTGTAGATGAAAATCAGTTTTTGGTACGGAACCCTTAGTGCGCGAGTTTGAATCGCACTTGGCCGGTTTTTTTCTGTTCATATAAAAAAAAACAACAGGATTGAGAACCTCGTCATTTTTTTGAAGTCGCTTAAAAATTTAAATTACTTAAATGATTTTTTGTAGAAGCTGGCTTTGAAAAAGGCTTATTAATTACTATTAATTAAGACGTATGAGTTTTTCAAAAACTTACGTACATATACTTACCGATTGCTTTAACGGTGAAGGAAAAACATCGTGAGGAAACCTGCACACGCCTGCGAAGAAACTCGAAGGTTGTGCGTGAAGTCGACCAACCCGCACTGGGCCCGCGTGGTCGACTAAGGCCTAATCGCCCTGATTCAGGGTAGGCTCGAGCCCCTCGGTGGGGACGTATATGAGCTGTTATAATAAATTATAATAATTAAGACGTAAAAAAACTCCTTCGCTTCTCTGTGTAATCAAATCAAATCACAGAGCAACCTCATAGGTGGTCATTCTACTGATGAAACTGAACAACTTTCTACTAATATCACAAAAAAGGTGAATTTTTCATACAAACTTATTTTTCTGTATGTATAAAGTCCAATAATATATGAGCTTTTACAAAAGTTACAGAACAAAAGTTGTTTAGTTCAGTTAAGTTGTTATGTATTGTGTTTAGTTATATTATCCATGCTAAGTACTCTAGGCAGCGCCATCTATGATGTTTTAGGGGAAGCTGGCTCGGGTAGAAGCTCAATCGAGTTGGTGTAAACTCTTTATATAGATCAACAAAATAAGTTCTAAGTAATAAGTTTTCATTAAAGCATAGATGGAAAACTTTGACGATCGACATTATACTGAGTGATTGCCACTCACGTCTTGTCTTGATGACATTTCGGGGCGCGAATTCCTTATAAGTGTTTTCAGATCATGCTTGTTGCTTTGATATTATTCAGGAGAAGATCGAGGTGATTAATATGATAAGGTTCATTCAAAATCTGTAGAAACCACAAGAGATGTTATGAACAATTATTGTTCCGTCTTCGCTTGTGAAATTGATTGAGGTTTAAAGAGTCACGAGATGAGCCATGGAAGTACATATGGAAAAAGAGGAAGACGGAGATATACAAGTACAACCAAGTAATGTAACTTTATTAATTACTAGCTGTCCCGGCGAACTTCGTACCGCCTTATTCTACAATGCACTGCACTGCACTACACTACACTACACTACACACCGCACACCACACACTACACTACTTTTCGTAGATAATGCGAATTTTTTTAGGTCATTTTTCTCACCTTGGGTTACATTATTTATTAGTGTTTTAGTAAGGATCCATTCCCCTGGCTCCATTCCACCGTCGGTCAACGGGACCCATGGAGGGGTTGCTGTTCCACCTTTTCGCACGAATCGTTACGCTTCGTCCTTTATTATGCGTACAGCGCAGGAGTGGAACTTCTTGCCTGCGTCAGTGTTTCCCGATTCCTGTAATTTGGGGATCTTCAAGGCAAGAGTGAATAGGCATGATTTGAGTTTGAGTGTACCATCATCGACTGCATCATCATTCATCACTTACCATCAGGTGAGTTGCAGTCAAACACACTCAAATTTTTAATAAAAAAAAGATCCCTAATTTTATATAATATAGCCTATAGCAACTGCGGATAGTGTAGCTTCCCAACGGTGAAATAATTTTTCAAATCGGTCCAGTAGTTTCTTAGCCTATTCAATGTAAAGAAACAAACAATCAAATCTTTGCTCTTTATAATATTAGTATAGACTACCAACCCGTATTTCCCAACAATCGACTGCAGGAGCGCAGATTTCTCATACGGTTCTGACTTTTTTAAATTAAAAATTTAAGTGCGTTTGGCTACACCTCACCTGATGGTAAGTGCCGATGCAGCCGAGGATGTAACACGCAAGCTCATATAGTGCTTATTAAATCTCGTCTTGAAGATTGCCAAATTATACGAATCGAGGAATACAGACGCCGGCACGGAATTCCACTCCGTGGTCGTTGGCATGATGAACGAAGAAGTAAAATGCTTCGTTCGTAAAGGTGGAACATTAACGACAAAGGGGTGGAATCGCCCACCACGCCTGGTGGTCTGATTATGAAATGGAGAGGGGGGAATGAGGTCGTGAAGCTCCAGGGCATACTCTCCGAAATGAATCCTGAGAACACCGATAGACAGGCGACTTTGCAGCGATGCTCGAGGCTTTGGAGCCTGTTTGATACAACTTCCTCGTCGCCAATGAGTCTCATCCTCACGCTTTTTCAAGCGACTTCCAAAAAGGAGGTTCTCAATTCGTCTGTGTTACCTCAGAACTTTTGACTGGGTGAACTGATTTTCATGATTATTTTTAAATTTGAAAGCTAGTGCTCCCCGTGTGGTCCCATAAACTTTTATCAAAATCGGTGTAGTACTATAATAGAAAATAAAAAAAAAACTAAAATAATGCAAAAATGTACTTAGTTGTTGCGATGGAAGTCGGTTTTTTAACGTGTTTAGCGTTTTCAATTATTTTCTCCCTAATTGATATTGGTCCAACATTCGCCTAGCTAGTTAGTTATTTAGTCCATTCACTTTACACCAGGAGGTCGCGGGTTCGATTCCCAGTGGGGTCAACTTGTAAGACGCGGTTTGGTTGGTGGTAGGACATTTTCTAAGCCCGCCTGGCTAGCTAACACCATCTTATCTAACTCTTGCCGCCAAGCATCAGTGTTAACAACATCGATGTGTTCCGGCTTGAAAATATGGTAAGCCCGCTTCCATCTTTGGCATCATCATCACTTACCATCAAGTGAGATGATGCCAAGGGCATACCAATTGTGAATGAAAAAAAGTTATACGTACATGTCGGCGGCAGATTCGTAAGAATCCGGCAGATCGCGATCTGCCTAGACATTCACAGGCTGATCGTGAAAAGCCCAGGCATTTCATCGCGGGGCTTCGAAAAATATTAAGTCGACGGAGCTCCCCTTTGCTGGGCTCCTTTTTCGGTAGCACCAGACATGCTAAACGAACCTAACCTCTAGTATTTTTAGGAGCCCCGCGATAAAATGAATGGGCTTGTCACGTTCTACCTGGGAATATCTGGGCAGATCGCGATCTGTCGAATTGAAATTATTAACCAGGCTGTATTTCATGAACCGTGATAGCTATACAGTTGAAATTTTCATACATGATCTATTTCTGTTGCAGCCATAATAACAAATACTAAAAACTAGGAAAAGTGACAAAATAAGGGGGTCTCCATACAAAGAACGTGTTTTTTTATAGGTCTTTAGAAGTATTTTAGATTTAGCTGTATCGTAAAAACGGTAATACATACAAGCGTGAAACTTGGTGTGATTATAGTACTAATACTGAAGTAAAACAACAAATAATAAAAACTGCGCAAGTGTGAGTCGTGCTTGCGCTAAAGAGTCCGAACTGAATTACTAAAAAAAGCATATTTTTAGCGCTCGGGTTGATGTCTTTTGTTTGTAATGTGAATAAGTGTCATAGTCATTATACTATGTAGTTGTGTGGAGAGGTGTGGTGATACGGAACTCTCGGAGTGCTAGTCCGACTCGCACTTGGCCGGTTTTTTCTGTTTTTGTTACTCGCGTACTATACTTCGAGTATTGTAAAAAGAACGCTGGGCGCGGTGGTGGGGAGAGGGTTGTTGCATCTTAAAGCGTTGTACATTAGAGTTAAAATTGATTGCGCGCGTCTAACGGTCAGCGTTCTTTTTACGTTACGCGCGGTGTACCTGTCTCCTTGTTTTTCTTCGGAGCACTGGGTTGTCTGGTGGAAAGTCTGGCTCTCAGCGATAAGACCGTCCAATTTGTAGGTCTCTTAGAGTTGTTACTTTTGTTTTGTACATATATTTGTCTGTCTGGATGTAAAATAATAGTTATTTATGATACAAGGGTGGTAAAAGGGTCAATAACAAACTAGTGACATTTTTAAGCCCGAGCCGCAGCCGAGGGTTTACCATCGTCACGAGCATAAAGTAACTTATACATACTAGATATGAGATTGAATTGTAAGCGACATCTCGTGTCAAGCGACTGAACTATAGAGAAAAAGTAAAAAAACGAATTTAAAAATTTAACTGGATTTGACCCGCACCAACCCGACCCTTATGAGATGATTAAACGTATGCTCTAACCATTAGAGCCCATGAGATTGAATGCAAAATTACCAATCATAATGCGCGGGCAATGCCAACTTGCGTGGAATCAATTTATATTAAAATATTTAAAATCACAAGTTACAAATTGTATGAAAAATAAAAAAAAAACTATTTTTTATATTTATGTATTAATGAAAAGCGTCGGTGGCTCAACCGGTAACGACTCGGTTCTTCTAACCAGAGGTACCGGGTTCAAATCTGGACGGCCAATGTACCAATGAGTTTTTCAAAACTTACGTGCATACTTACCGATTGCTTTAACGGTGAAGGAAAACATCGTGAGGAAACCTGCACACGCCTGCGATGAAACTCGAAGGTTGTGTGTGAAGTTGACCAACCCGCACTGGGCCCGCGTGGTCGACTAAGGCCTGATCGCCCTAGTTCAGGGTAGGCTCGAGCCCCTCGGTGGAGACGTATATGAGCTGATATGATGATAATGATTAATGAAAATCGCAATGTCTTGTTGCGCCATCTATCGAGGAATGACAAAACTAAAGACCTTGACATCTGCTCATACAAAAGTAAAATGTTCTTAGTGTTAATACCCTGGTCACGAGTTTGTTATTTTCTTTGAAACCCATTTATTAGACAACGTTTTTCAATACAGTTGTGAGAAAACAGGTAAAATAAAAAAAACGACCGTGACAGAAAAACAAAATACATGGGTACATAACTACATACTTATCAAGGTTTCGGCAACTAAAATTTATTTTACGCGACTTGTGGCACATTTTAAATATAATCTTACTAATGTGTATTTTTATTCCACATATATTAACTATTCATAATTTTCAACTAAAACATCTCAATTAAGTTTTACGAAAATTGCGCCATATTGTAAACTAGCACACGTACGCATGCGAAAGATTTTTTAATATCATAAATAGACTACAATAAGATGATAATATAAAAAAAAACTGCTACCTGCAATATGGCGCAATTTTCGTAAAACTGCAGCGTTAAAACCTCCTTGGAAAAGATGACCTATTCCTTGGTGTAACCTATGCGCTTCATTCATATTTATTCTCTTTTTAATCTAATCAGCTAGCGTTATGTATCTCTTTTAAAATTCTCGTATCAAAAGTCGTAAAGAAGATTTCGTATCTTTGGTTATTGTATTTTTTATTTGCTAGAAATGTCTTGTTACTCCGAGCTAGATATAAAAAAAAATTATAAAGTGAAAGCACTTGCGCGGTAAAATCAACTTTGCGCACACTTGACTGGCATATAAAAGATCACTTTTCGAGCAACTGTATTGAAAAAGTAATTTGAATTAGTATTTTGAATTAAAACTAAAGCTTAAAGATGGCTTAAGTTGTTGTTGCAAAACTGAGAAACTCAGTCTACCTCAAGGGATCTTTGAATAAGATAAATTAAACATCAAAGGTGTTAAAACTTTTTCAAAACTTTTTATGAACGTCTAGGGTGTACTTCAACCTGTACAGTCGCCATCAGATATATCGTAGCGGGCGAGGTGTCAAATTTTTCTGATTAGTGTTGAATTCCAATAAAATATGTACACTAGAAGTTAATAAAGGATGTTTTTTTAGAGGTTTGGTTTTTACACTGTCAAGATTATTTTTACAGACTGCCAATTTGACAGTTGATAGTTCATTTATAGTCAGTACGTTTTGCCATTTTACCATGAATAGACTGACGCCAGAAAACGCTTGCAAATTTATTTTCAAAATCATGGTTCGGGTCGCCAAGCTTATCGTGCACTACGCCCATTTTACGGTCGATATAATCATCCATCCTAACAAATTATTCGAACACCATAGATCGTTTTCGCACCACTCACACTGTAGTGGATAATACGCATCCACACAGACGACAAACTTTGCACATAGAAGAAGTAATTGCTGCTGGTGGAGCGTAGTGTTGAGGAGAACTTGAATGAGTGGATTCGCCATCGTGCACAGCAATTGGAGCTGCACCCATCCACTTTGCGGAAGATTCTGCGGAAAGATCTTGGCTTAAAAACTTACAAGATCCAGCTTGCGCCTCAGTTGAATAGCATTGATGTGACAGCGGGTGCCACCATCAATTTATTGCGGAAAACATTTGCTCAGCGTATAATTTCGCGTAACGGACCTTTGAACTGGCCTCCACGATCATGTGATCTCACGCCTTTAGATTACTTTGTTTGGGGGTATGTGAAGTCACTAGTGTATGTTGATAAACCAGAGACATTGGACCATTTGGAAGTCAACATTTCCCGTGTTATTGTCAAGTACCTTATGTCATTGTGTGTGAAGAACATATTAAAAAATATGCTGCTCAAAAGTTTATGACAACTTAGTTATTCAGATATTAATATTAACTTCTAGTGTACATAATTTATTGGAATTTAACTCTACTCAAAAAAATTGAACACCTCGCCCGCTACGATATATCTGATGGCGACTGTACGGCGGTTTGGATGGATAAATTCAAATAATAAATAAAAAATAACCTAACCACTCCGAAAGTGCCAACAGAAGTGATTTTTTTACAGTTTTATAAGTTTTGACCCTGCGAGTGTTCCTGGTAAGGGGTCGGTAACGCAACGGGTGTCTATAGTTTTTCCCATCTCAAAAATGCCCAACGCGCCTAAAGTAGTTTTCACTTCAAATACGTTTATAAATTGAACGTCATACCTAGGTCGGTAACGCAACGGGTGTCTATAGTTTTTCCCATCTCAAAAATGCCCAACGCGCCTAAAGTAGTTTTCACTTCAAATACGTTTATAAATTGAACGTCATACCTAGGTTACTAGATAAGTTTTTCAATACACAAATATGAAACAAAGAGGTGGCATATCATATATATATTTTAAAACTATATTTCCATAGACAAAGTTTGGCGGGAAAAAGTTTTTTTTTATTATTTTTTTATTAAAAAAATAGATTTAATATTTAAAGATGTCGGCGTGGTCTAGAGACGACTTACGAGTTGTAATTCGTTAAAACTTTGAGAGGGGTCTGTCGTTAGATGACTGTCTCAAGGAAATGCAATCTCTATTCAAACAAAACTGCCATCATCGTACGACTGTTTACCGTTGGTATTGTGAGATTAAAAGTGGAAATTTCGAAGTTTCTGATGCACCAAGATCGGGACGACCCAGTGACGTGTGTACTCTAGATAACGTTGCCAAAATAGAAGAAATGTTAAGAGTTGATCGTCGAATGACCTATAGGCAAATATAAGAAGCCCTGGGCATCAGTGCACCAAGTGTTCACAAAATTTTGCACGAAATTCTTGGAGTAAAAAAAGCTTGCACTCTATGGGTACCTCACGACCTAAAGGAGGAGCAAGAGGAATGTCGTGTATTATTGTGTAAAAAAATGTTAAAAAATTTGAAAACCGGTTCAGTGCTTATGTTAACAGCGTCGTCACTGGTGATGATACTTGGCTATATTATTATGAGGTGCCATCTAAAAGTAAAAATAAAGTTTGGCTCTTTGAAAATGAGCCTACGCCAACACAACCCCGCAAATCAAAATCTGTTAAAAAGATGATAGCTGTATTTTTTACTAGCCGTGGTATAATCGATCGAGTAGTTCTGGACAGTCAGCGTTCTGTAACAGCTAACTGGTACACTAATGAATGTTTACCTCAGGTGCTTGATAAACTTAAGGAAATGCGTCCCAACTCCAGACTCGGTACTTGGCATTTTCACCATTTAACCATTTAACGCAGCGGCACATCGAGCGGCTCCCACAGAGAATTTTTTGATAACTGCTAGGATAAAAATGGTTGAGCATTCACCATACAGCCCCGACCTAGCCCCTTGTGACTTTGCTTTATTTCCTATTATCAAAGATAAGCTGAAAGGGCGGAAATTTAACAGCGACGAGGAACTTTTGAGAGCTTGGGATCATGAGTGTGCTGTACTTCCAGAAAACAATTGGATAGATATTTTTGACGATTGGTTTTTACGCATGATTAAATGTATTAACTGTAACGGAAATTACTTTGAGCGATTGTATAAAATAAAGTCGTTTTGCAAAACTTATCTAGTAACCTATGTACATAACGGAGGACATCACTTTATCGCGGGAGCTTCTGACAAAGTTCAATTAGTATGGGAGTTTTGGACCGACGACCTGGTGAAGGTCGCGGGAAGCCGCTGGATACATACTCTTATTTTTTTTTAAATAAAATAACTTAAAAAGGCAAATATAATTTAAAACCGGCTAAGTGCAAGTCGGACTCGCGCACCAAGGGTTCCGTACCATTATCTATAAAAATCACGTTTGTTGTATGGAAGCCGCCCCTTAAATACGAATTATATTTTAACTTAATTATTTATTTTTAAAGTGAATATCTAACTAAATATTCTGTGAACATTTCAAGCGTCTATCTGTTGCCGTTATCAATATCGAGCAAAAACGAGCAAAAAAATCACGTTTTGTTGTATGGGGAGCCCTCTTAAATATTTGTTTTATTATAATTTAATTATTTATTTTTAAAGTGAATATAATTTCTTATTAGAAATACGTAATACCTATTGTATAATTTTATTTTCTGCCTGGTAATCTTTTTTGTACACAATAAACTATTTAATTAATAAATATATAAATAAATATAACTAAATATTCTGTGAATATTTCAAGCGTCTACCTGTTGCCCTCGGAGGAAGAAATTAAAACGTCCTTGCTGTTGCCGTTATTAATATCGATCAAAAAAGAGCAAAAAGTCGCGTTTGTTGTATGGGAGCCCCATAAATATTTATTTTATTCTGATTTTTAGTATTTGTTGTTATAGCGGCAACACAAATAAGTATATCATCTGAAAATTTCAACTGTCTAGCTATCACGGTTCATGAAATACAGCCTGGTGACAGACGGACAGACAGACGGACAGCGAAGGTATAGTAATAGGGTCCTGTTTTTACCCTTTGGGTACGGAACCCTAAAAACTACATGTGCAAAATTTCATTAAACCCGGTGTCACAGTTTCCCTAAAAAATCTATCACGGTTCATGAAATACAGTCTGGTGACAGACGGACGGACAGACAGACTGACAGCGAAATCTCAGTAATGGGGTCCTGTTTTTACCCTTTGGGTACGGAACCCTAAAAACTACATGTGCAAAATTTCATTAAACCCGGTGTCACAGTTTCCCTAAAAAATCTATCACGGTTCATGAAATACAGTCTGGTGACAGACGGACGGACAGACAGACTGACAGCGGAGTCTCAGTAATGGGGTCCTGTTTTTACCCTTTGGGTACGGAACCCTAAAAACTACATGTGCAAAATTTCATTAAACCCGGTGTCACAGTTTCCCTAAAAAATCTATCACGGTTCATGAAATACAGTCTGGTGACAGACGGACGGACAGACAGACTGACAGCGAAGTCTCAGTAATGGGGTCCTGTTTTTACCCTTTGGGTACGGAACCCTAAAAACTACATGTGCAAAATTTCATTAAAACCCGGTGTCACAGTTTCCCTAAAAAATCTATCACGGTTCATGAAATACAGTCTGGTGACAGACGGACGGACAGACAGACTGACAGCGAAGTCTCAGTAATGGGGTCCTGTTTTTACCCTTTGGGTACGGAACCCTAAAAACTACATGTGCAAAATTTCATTAAAACCCGGTGTCACAGTTTCCCTAAAAAATCTATCACGGTTCATGAAATACAGTCTGGTGACAGACGGACGGACAGACAGACTGACAGCGAAGTCTCAGTAATGGGGTCCTGTTTTTACCCTTTGGGTACGGAACCCTAAAAACTACATGTGCAAAATTTCATTAAACCCGGTGTCACAGTTTCCCTAAAAAATCTATCACGGTTCATGAAATACAGTCTGGTGACAGACGGACGGACAGACAGACTGACAGCGAAATCTCAGTAATGGGGTCCTGTTTTTACCCTTTGGGTACGGAACCCTAAAAACTACATGTGCAAAATTTCATTAAACCCGGTGTCACAGTTTCCCTAAAAAATCTATCACGGTTCATGAAATACAGTCTGGTGACAGACGGACGGACAGACAGACTGACAGCGGAGTCTCAGTAATGGGGTCCTGTTTTTACCCTTTGGGTACGGAACCCTAAAAACTACATGTGCAAAATTTCATTAAAACCCGGTGTCACAGTTTCCCTAAAAAATCTGTTGGATGGACTTACAGCCATAGCCATACATAGACACAATACACATCTTTTCTCAACCACTTTTTTGGTCATCAAAATCTCATTCGAATCCTCGGACGATTACATTAACTCTTTCTATTTACTCCTTCGTCGCTCGAAAGTAAAAGTAATATATTAATAACCTCATATAATACCTAACCCATACCTAGCATTGTTAAATTACATGCCAACTTCTACGATCGCTTCTAGTTGCATGAAAATCACGGTAGATGGCGCTGTTTAGTAGTCGAACGAATGTATGCAAACATTTCGTCAGTGAGTTTACTCGCTCTGTGGCTCGTTGGTCGAGCTTGGCCAGTGCTTTTCTTAGTCACAGGTTCGAATCCAAGACACCGTAATATTTTAAACTTAGGATTAATTTGTAGTTTTCCCACTTTCCAACGCAGTGTCTCAATTGATTAATCAACTGAAGTCACCTCATAATATCAGTGGGTAAATTGATGCTTGACTTAAAACACACGCAGGTTTAATCGATAAATTTGTGTGCACCTATGTTCTGCGACATGCTTTACACTTTTTCGTTTGTATTTTTTAGGTTAGGTTAGGTGACCTTGTGTATTTTGTTTCTGACTTGTATTCCTTTTTATACTAATTTTTATACGAATTATATACAGTATGGGTGGGTCTGGTTTAGTTTTGTCACATGTGGAAAATTAAGGCTTTAAGATGCCTCAATCCGAGCAGGTTGATATGGTTGAAACCGTACGCCAAATTCTCGATTTTTACATGTTTATATTACTTTTCAATACTTTTAAATAAGTTTAAAAAAGTGTGTTCAATTAAAATAAAAGGTCTTATAGTCACCGATTTTTGTGTGTTGGATTAATTTAGCATTAACTATTTGTTTTCGAGAAATTTTGCAATTAATTGCAAAAACAGTGTCTACGTTATATTTTTTTATCTCCTAATCTTGAATCTGCCCTGAATCGTTTGATAGTACGATAAATAAATCTCAGTGGAATTTTCAAATTTTTCAGCAGTTTCAAAATTTAATGGGAAGTAAAATTTTTTTTGCGAATTGTGTATTGGGGAAGTTGTTACTGTTCCTAAGCTGAAACACTACTACGGGATTTGCAGTTATAACCAGTCTCCCTGTATAAGTTGGGTTTGTTTTAAAATAACAAATACAATTTTTTTATGCAATAATTTTGAACAAAAAAACCTACTTCAAACAGGGAACTAAGGTTCCTCACGATTTCTCTGGGATGCCATCATCAGATCCTGGTTTCCTTATCATGGTACCACCCTTGGGATATCTCCTTTCCAACAAAAAAAAAACCATCAAAATCGGTTTATAAACGACGAAGTTATCCGCAAATACACAAAAATAAATAAATAAAATATACGGTCGAATTGAGAAACCTCCTCCTTTTTTGAAGTCGGTTAAAGACGTCGTGTAGAGCGTAGCGTAAAATAAAACACCATTTATCATTGTTTATATATAGTTTATGTTTAAATAACTGTGTTTGTAAATTAAATAACAAATTAAATAACATCTGAAATTCTTGTAGTCAGTCTGAATTAGAGATCCACGCCGCAGCCAAAAAACCCAGCGGCGGCGCGCTGGGTTTTAAACCCGGCGCGGCGTGGCGTCGCCGGCGTGAGGACTTTTTTTTAGGAGGAATAATTAAAAAACATAACTATGCTAGGAATAAACATTTATTTCTTATCTCCAATCACTGACTAAAAATTGATTACAGTACAGCTACAGTGGCTGTAATTATCGTGAATAAAAATTATTTTGTTCACCTTTGCCGGATTTAATCGCGATCGCTTAGCAGTTAAAACTACAGAAAACACCCTTTCACTGGGTGTACTTGTAGCTGGAATGCTTAAAAGTGACCGCGTCAACCCTGCAAGCCAAGTAAATATTTTTTTTTTGCCTCCGAATACCTCAGAACATCATTATCTAAGTTTTCCATATCGGATGGACTAGCAGTGGCTAGGTATTTCCAGCAATCCTGTGAAACTTCTTCATTATCGTCAAAAAATCTGCTGGAATGCTTTTTTGCCAACTTTTGGAGGAGATTTTCTTGCGATTGCGAAGAAGGACCTGGTTCAGGCAATTCTATGTCAGCATTTTTTACAAATTTTCCCGCAAAGTCTGTTAAAAATCAGTAGTGATGCATGCAGCGACCAGTCGCTAGCGCACAGAATGGCAACAGCGCATTGTTTGTTTTGGTCGGTTTGAATAAATAGGTTAAATATTTATTCGAATTTCGAGGTCGGCGCGAAATTTTGAACGACCCGGCGGCGACGGCGGCGCGCTGAGGTAGCTCGGCGGCGGCACGCCGGCGCGGCGTGGACCTCTAGTCTGAATACAATACATGTGCGATCGCTCCACACGTAATTTTTATTATAAACAGTATTCTGTTAAATACAAATCAATTGTTTTAAATAGTGCGTTTGTTTGGCTGTGTATTTGTCCATTCTTCACGTCGTTGTAACGGAGCAATGAAACAGTTTTTTTTTGCATGGAGATATTTGAAAAGACTAGTGAGTTTTTTGTATGTAAAAAATATTGAAGAAGTGGATTTTTTGAGGGGTGGTTTTTAACGGAGTTTATAGTTTAGTCCAGCGCCAAAAGGGGGGGTTATGTTTTTCGAGTGTGTGTATGAGTGTACGTATGTATATATGAACTAGCTTTTGCCCGCGGCTTCGCCCGCGCGTGGACATCGTTTTTATGACAGTCATTGCGGCTCGCGAGCGTGGACATGAGTTTTCTTCAGGTCCCTCAGGAACTATACCAGGCTATTCTGAATAGCAGTCTATGTCACTTCCTACCCTCTCAACCAATTCTATACAAAAAATCGCTTCAGTCCGTTGTTCTGTTGCGACGCCCGACGTGCGCGAGCGTGGAAATGAGTTTTCCCCAGTTCCCTCGGTAACAATTAGTAAATTATGTCATTTACCACCTCCTCAACCATCCCTGTGCAAAAAAATACAACAACCCCTAGATCCATAGCGATGTTAAAGACATTAACCAAAAAAAGAGTTTTTTTTTCAGTTGCCTCAGGAACTGCAACGGACTATGCTATTTTATAAAAAGTAGCTTTTTTTTTTTGGTTAGATGGACCGAGTCGTTACCGGTTGAGCCACCGACGCTTTACCGACGACCCGGTACATCTGGTTAGATGGACCGAGTCGTTACAGGTTGAGCCACCGACGGTCGTCGGTAAAGTTAACCAGATGTACCGGGTTCAAATCTGGACAGCCAATGTACCAATGAGTTTTTCAAAAACTTACGTACATACTTACCGATTGCTTTAACGGTGAAGGAAAACATCGTGAGGAAACCTGCACACGCCTGCGAAGAAACTCGAAGGTTGTGTGTGAAGTCGACCAACCCGCACAGGGCCCGCGTGGTCGACTAAGGCCTAATCGCCCTGATTCAGGGTAGGCTCGAGCCCCTCGGTGGGGACGTATATGAGCTGTTATGATGATGAAAAAGTAGCATATTTCTTTGTCAGTGACACAGGCTATCTGCATACCAAATTTCGTCAATATTGGTCGAGGTGTTGAAGAGTGAAAACCTTTTCAACGAACAAACAAACACACTTTCACATTTATAATATTTATAAGTAAGGATGTACGAGTATGTTTTTTTTTTTGGCACGCTCTGTTGTCTGAACGACTTAATTTATTTTGGAGTGCGAGGTGTCGTTAGATTCGTCTTGATCCTCTGAGTGTCATAGGATACATTTTCAACCGACTTCCAAAAAGTAGGAGTTTCTCAATTGGACTGTATTTTTTATATATTTTTCACCTCAAAACTTTTTTTTATTCACAATTGGTAAACCCTTGACCACATCTCACCTGGTGGTAAGTGACGATGTTGCCGAAGATGGAAGCGGGCTTACCAAGATTCCCCAACGCAATGGGGAACTGGCTATCTTATCTTTGTGGCGACATCTGCAGTACCCGCCACATACAACTACATAACCTCAACTCAAGACTGAACCATCGATCATACTATATGGAATTACATCTTCATCTCGATAGATGGCATCTAGAACGCGCTATTAGAATTTCTTCAGCGCTAAGCATATATACAAGCACCAACCATACACGGTTGGTCCACGGCCGGACCCCAGGCACAACACCTCGCCTGGCGGAGATATCTCCCTTTGTTCTCGTCATGTAGGAACACACCGTTCCCACATAATTGGTGACCCCGACGCTGAACATTGAAGCACCTTCGGCAACAACTCCTCAACAGACCTCCAGCCGGTAAAGCAAGCCAACAGCAGCATAGCAGTCCAATGCGAAGTACCAGGACCATCGCAGCCGTCATATCGAGCTTCCTGGCCCTGCACTTCACCCCGAAGCCTCATCAGGTTCGCAGCCGTCGACGCAGCATCAAGGACCTGCAGCTTCACTCTTCAGGCAGCAAGTTGTCGGCAGCTCACGCTGTAGAGCACGCGCTCCACGTAACCTGCTTCCCTTGCACCGTACGCCTGAACCACCTCCTCGTCCCGACTCACCGTGGACTCGAGTAGAGCAACATTGGCCTGGCGTCTCGACTCACCGCAGACGCCGCATCGCGACGCGTATCGTCGCTCCGCCGCACCGCAACATTGGACAGCCAACTCAATATGGATATCGACCTCCGGTCTCGGAGGGGGAGTAATGTGGCGACATCTGCAGTACCCGCCACATACAACTACATAACCTCAACTCAAGACTGAACCATCGATCATACTATATGGAATTACATCTTCATCTCGATAGATGGCATCTAGAACGCGCTATTAGAATTTCTTCAGCGCTAAGCATATATACAAGCACCAACCATACACGGTTGGTCCACGGCCGGACCCCAGGCACACCACCTCGCCTGGCGGAGATATCTAATAGACAATAGACAATAGACAGATTTTTATTTGACACAAACACACACCGATTACACAACATAGAAAAGAAGTAAAACACATAGAAACAGAAAAAAACAAAAAAGTTAAGTATCTCCCTTTGTTCTCGAGTGTAGGAGCACATCCCTCCCTACATCTTCATGCCGAAACACACCAATGATATCAACTTAGATCAGACTTAGATAAGATGGTGGTAGCTAGCCAGGCGGGCAAAAACTTTTGACTTGGTGAACCGATTTTGATGATTCTTTTTTTTTATTTGAAAGCTAGTGCTTTCCGTGTAGTCCCATAAAAAAATTATCAAAATCGCTGTAGAACTTTATTAGAAAATTAATAAAAACCAAAAATAATAATGCAAAATTTTACTAAGTTGTTGGGATGGAAGTCGGTTTCATAACTTGTTTAGCGTTTTAATTACATATTATCCAACTGGTCTTAAAAGTGTAAACTTGTCATGCAGCCAAGTTTGAAATTTTTAATTAATTGGTTTAGTTATTAACAGTTAAAAATAACAGTCATCATATCAGCTATATACGTCCACACCGAGGGGCTCGAGCCTACCCTGAATTAGGGCGATCGGGCCTTAGTCGACCACGCGAGCCCAGTGCGGGTTGGAGCAGTGCAAAATAACAGTGCCGAGTTTTTAATTTTTATTTTAATAACACATAACATTTATTTAAATTGGACTGTAACTCACCTGATGGGAAGTGACAGTGCAGTCGAGGATGGTACCCACAAACTCAAATAATACCTATTCACTCTCGCCATGAAGGTCCCCAAATTGTAATTATGTTCTATTTTTTTCAGGTATAGCAATGGATTTAGCTCCGCCAAAAGACAGATGGAACCTCATCTATCTCACTCTAACCCTGCACGGGCTTGGCACCCTCACTGCGTGGAACATGTTCATCACGGCGAAAGACTACTTCGTCAAGTACAAGCTGGACGGAGCTCCGTACTACGCCGGGAAGTACTTAGTCTACGTGGGATACGCTTCCCAACTGCCAAATTTCCTTTTTAGTTGGTTCAACGTTTTTGTTACTCTTGGGTGAGTTTTTATATTTTTACACACTGTTTGAATCATCGTATCAGCTCATATATTATGTCTCCACCGAAGGGCTCGAGCCTACCCTGATTTAGGGCGATCGGGCCTTAGTTGACCACGTGGGCCCCCATTGCGGGTCGGTTGATTTCACGCACAACCTTCGAGTTTCTTTGCAGACCTGTGCAGGTTTCCTCACGATGTTTTCCATCACCGTAAGAGCACCGGGTAAACGTACATAATCATCACCATGATCCGAAAGATGTCCACTATACTGGAGATAGGCCTCCCCCAAGGATTTCCACGATGACCGGTCCTGCGCTGCCCGCATCCAGCGGCATCCCGCGACCTCCGCCAGGTCGGCGGTCCATCGCCTTCCACCTACGCTAAGTCTTCCTGTGCGCGGTGTCGCCACTCGAGAACTTTACTGCCCCAACGACCATCTGTTCTACGAGCTATGTGCCCTGCCCACTTCTTTCAGTTAGCTTTGTCGTTTACTTTTGTTCTCCTACGGATCTCCTCATTTGGGAATCGATCGCGTAGGAAAATTCTGAGCATAGCTCACTCCATTGCCCTTTGGGTAACCTTGAGTCTTCTTATGAGGACCATAGTAAGCGACCATGTCTCAGTCCCGTATGTCATCACTGGCAACTGGGAGGCCTTTGTCCAGCAGTGGACGTCTTTCAGAGTTGTTTAGATGAAGTTGTTTTTTTTTATTTCACGATATCTTCTGAACGGCTCCATGGATTTTAGGATCCGAGGTATCGTTATATTCGTATTTACCTCGTCAGTGACATAGGATGCATTTGACTTCCCAAAAAAGAGAAGTACTGTTTTATGCAACCGTGTTTTTATTGTAAATTTTTAATTTTCAGTTATATTTATTACTAGCTGTTTCCCGCGGCTTTACCCGCGTAGATATCGTTTTTATGACTGTTTTTGGGGGTGAGTCCCACCCCCCTCAACCATCTCTTAGCAAAAAACCACAACAATCTATTGTTCCGTTGCGATGTTAAAGAAATGAACCAAAAAAGAGTGTTTTTTCGGTTCCCTCAGGAATTGCATCAGGCTTTGCCATTTTCACGGGATAAAAATAACACAGGCTACCTGCATGCCAAATTTCATCAAAATTAGTCAACGTGTTGAAGCGTGAAAAGGTAACAAACACATTTTCACATTTATAATATTATTAAGGAATATTAGGGATTAAAGATTAAAATTTGCTTGCGGCTCTTGCACCACTCACCCTCAAAGACAGACAGTCATAAAAACGATGCCCACGCGAACAAGGCCGCGGGCAAAAGCTATAGTTGTGGATAAAACAACATGTTTATTTCCCCTTGCCAGTGGGAACCTAAAAACGCGCATCGTGTGGTCACTATGCATCGAGGTGTTGATCTTCGTGGTCACCATCGTGCTGGCGATGATGGACAGCTCCACGTGGCCGGTAGGGTTCCTGTGGATCACCCTCGTGACTGTCTTCATACTCAACGGTGAGTTCTTGTTACTTATTTAAGAAACCCTCTAATTGAAATTATGGCGGATCTTTTTTTGTTAAATTGTAGTGGAATAAGGAAGCGTCGGTGGCTCAACCGGTAACGACTCGGTCCATCTAACCAGAGGTACCGGGTTCGAATCTGGACGGCCAATGTACCAATGAGTTTTTCAAAAACTTACGTACATACTTACCGATTGCTTTAACGGTGAAGGAAAAACATCGTGAGGAAACCTGCACACGCCTGCGAGGAAACTCGAAGGTTGTGTGTGAAGTCGACCAACCCGCACTGGGCCCGCGTGGTCGACTAAGGCCTAATCGCCCTGATTCAGGGTAGGCTCGAGCCCCTCAGTGGGGACGTATATGAGCTGTAATGATGAAGGATGACGACAGCATCAGAAATAAATTATGAACTCTTGATCACTAAATTGCCCCCCTTCTTACGTCGCAAAACTATGACGTCACGCCTGGGTATTTCAAAAATTTTTAGAACAAAATGTCGTTTTTGACAGATGATAAAAAGTAAAATCAGATGACTAAAATGCGTCATCCCTATTACTGGGCCTTCATTTTTACACGACAAAAAAAGAAAAGGAACTGCCCACAAAAAAGGAGTGTATTGTTTTCAGATCTAATGTATGTATGTATGTTTCATTATTTCACGTTATCTCCGAAACGGCTTGATGGATTATAGAGTGCGAGGTATCGTTAGATTCGTCTTGATCGCGTGAGTGTGTACTTTTTACCCGATTTTCCAAAAAAACGGGGTAGTGTCTTCAGGCAGTCGTGTTTTTATTAAAGTTTTAATTTAAAATTTTCACATTATTCATCATGCTCTTCCACCAACCAAACCGAGTCATACAAAGTTAGACTCCGCCGGGAATCGAACCCGCGACCTGCTGATGTGAAGCTAATGGTCATTACCATTACGCCGCGGAGTCGGTTGATATGATGATAATGATGATGAAATTATTTTATGTTATATAAACACACCTGTGGTTTAAAAAAAATAACTTATGTGTAACTTAAGAAGTCCCCAGGAGGCTCGAGTTTCCATACAAACGTAGTTCCACTATAATACAAAAACTACATGCCGGATTGAATCCAAACCTTGCAAATATATAGAGTAGACACATATCGATGTTTGTGATTAGCTTTCATCGTTGTAAATTGAAACATAACTAAACAAAGATTTAAATTAGTTTCGTACTAAAAGTTTCAAACTGCTCTTTTTTTCCGTTTTACATTAGTACATCGAAAACTAATTACAAACATCGATATGTGTCTACTCAATACATTCGCAAGGTTTGGATTCAATCCGGCATGTAGTTTTTGTTTTATAGCGGAACTACGTTTGTATGGAAACTTGAGCCTCCTGGGGGACCCTTAATAAATTATTTTTAGACAACGCCCACTTCCCAACGCAGTGGCCTCACTTCCATAGTGTTGCTACATTAAAAACAGTGGGCAAAGCAACGCTCTACTAAAACACATGCAGGTTTCCTCAGTAAACTTGTGTGCACCTAAGTTTTGCGACATATTCCTTGAATTACTTATATATTTGTTTAACAACGATAATTCATTTTTAACCGATTTCAAAAAAGGGGGAGGTTTCTATATATATATATATATATATATATATATATAAATCCCAGTATCATTTCTGCGTCTTTCCAGAAATCCGCTAAATCTGCGTCCACCTGTTTTTTTGTCAATCCCGCTTGTAGTTTTTGTGAATACTTTCTTAATAATTACATAGATGGCGAAAGTAGCACTTACTTAATCGTAACATGCGAAATGTACTATACATTTTTCATTTCACTCTCCATACTAATTCCTCCTATTCTGCGGCGAATGTCGATTCCGTTCGAGGTCAAATCTTTTATTTTAATTACAAAATGAATACCAAACAATTTAGGAGTATATTATTATTATTGTGTTAGATGGTTTCGTTGCATGTTGTGTGCGCTCAAAGCAGTCGACATTTCTTTATTAGGATTGTCTACCTATAGTTTCTTGCTACAATTTAAACTTAGAGTGGAACATAAATATTTGAACGATGAGTAAAAAGTCCGGGGGATAGTTATACATAATACTGACGTTTAAAGTTTCATTGTAGGTTCAGACAAGAACAGCTTAATGAAGCAAAATAATACACACACTCGCAGTGCTCCATACCTACTTACACATGGTGCGCCCTGTGAGTGTGTGTTTTAATAAAAAAATCAATGCAATTTCGATAACTACTTACTCTAGTAACATCAATATTGAGAAGAAAAAAATCTACTTACCATACTATATTCGTGAAAATAATAGTACTAATCACATCTTTATTATTGATTAATATAGAATTGATAAAAATAGGTACTATTATTATTATTAGTGTGCTATTTTTATTTTTAGAAATACAGTAGGTAAGTAGTAAGAAATAACAGCACCGAGCTGTTATCATGAGAAATCTTAATGGAAATTCAAATTTTCAAATCCTTCAATGTTTGCAGGCACACCATTAGGGTCCTTTAAATAAATTCAGCCCAACTGGACAAATTTAACATCCACAATATGTTCAGTATATTATGAAACGCCCAGTAACAGAGTACTGCACAACATCCAAATCTTGTTTAGCATATTTTTGCGGTGGTTGCTCCAAAGCAGAATCTCCAGCGCAGCGTTTGCGTGATCGCAAGTAACACCTATATAATCTCGTGTTTTCATTAGTCATGTCTTCTCTCCTCCTAAGATCCTGCTCACTGAATTTTTTATTTGTACTGTCTTTGCTGTTTCGGGTAGATTTCGATTTGAAACATTTTCTGATCTTGAAACATTTTTCGCAGTAGCTGTAGTATACAGGGTTACTGTTGTCTTTTCCACAAAGAGCGCACTTTAGAAAATAGTGATAATCTATTTCGGAGTCACTACTGTCCGAATACGTCTGCTCAGAATCCGCCAAATTAAATGAGTCGTTGATTGCTGTAGAAATCATCTGGTCAAATGTCGATGTGACATCGCTGTGACTGATATCACTAAATGATGATTCACTATCGGTGGTGTCCCGTGCTAAACATGTTTCTTTTGATTGCACACTCCACACACTCTCGACGGAAGAACTGCGATTCCTGGATCCCCCGGACTTTTTACTCATCGTTCAAATAATTATGTTCCACTCTAAGTTTAAATTGTAGCAAGAAACTATAGGTAGACAATCCTAATAAAGAAAGTTCCGTAACTGAAGGGGTAAAATGGGATAGGTACCTATTATACAGGGTGGCCAGACAATTTACTTCCAAAGAAAAAATTGGCCCTTGTGTCGTCCATTTATGTTCCGCGATTTTTGATAGTTTTCAAGTTTTGATTTTTTCATGATTTTTGGAAAATTTCTGCCGGGCCAACAAAAAAAAAACTAGGAAACTTTTCCAAGACTTTTTGCTTGAAATTAAATTCTCATAACTTTTACTATTATGCATAAAACAACCAACTTCGTAACTTTAGTGGAAGCTATGAAAATTTGGTTTAAATTGAAAAAAAAACGGTTTGGTTAATTACGACTAAAATCATCATCATCATTTCCTTGCCCTTTCCCAATTACTCGGGGTCGTCTCAGCATATTTTCCTCTTACGACTAAAGTAATCTTTAAATTAAAAATATAACAAATTAAAACAGGTGACATGCCCACTTTTAAGAATTTTCTACCTCGTTGCCTTTACAGGCCGATTCTAACCAAAGTAGCTCTTTGAGAGCTACTTTTTGACTTTGATATTGAAGCTGAAGAGATGACATATTCTTCAGGGCTACTTAGAAACCATGAAGTCACTTGTTTAGATTTTTAATTTCAAGATGAAAATTTTAGTCCTAAAAAGTTGACCTTATGAGAATTCAATTACAAGCAAAAAATCTTGGAAAAGTTTCCTAGTTTTTAGGGTTCCGTAATACAACAAGGAACCCTTATAGTTTCGTCATGTCTGTCTGTCCGTCTGTCTGTCTGTCTGTCCGCGGCCTAGCTCCTAGACTATTAGTAGTTGCTATGGTTGCACAAAAGATCTGAGGGGCCTCTGATTATGTCCGTCTCATGTTATTGGAAATAAGTCAAAAAGTCAAAATCATCTACATGTGTTTCTGGAAAATCTTATAAAAGCCAAAGAAATGCGTTGTATTTCAGTCACTAACAGTTTCTCTCAAGTAAGTAGATTTTTGTTTATTTTTTATGTAGAGAAATTATAAATGTGTGTTACAATAATAGCTGTATATTTTCAGGTGGATATTTTATATGCACCGTATGGTTCCCGGATAAGAATAGGACCATCCCATCTCTTCCAATGGGTGTCGTAAGAGGCGACTAAGGGACTTAAAACCGGAGGATGGGCAGCAGCGTCTTTCCGTGCATTGAAACACACCTGCAATCAAACTGCGATCGCCAACCCGCCTGCCAAGCGTGGCGATTACGGCAAAACCCCCCCAATGAATTTCACACCCAGAAAACGGCCCCTAGTCCCGGCAGCCCCGCTATTCCTGGCTCCGGTAGCAGTCATGGTAACGGCGGGGTAGGGTGTGCGAAGAATCCCCGGCAGATGCCAGGCTACCAAACCCAACGACCTTTGGCCTTGGCAACTTACAACACGCGCACACTGCGGACTGACGAGAAACTTGCAGAACTCGAAGAAGTATTGAGCAGGTTACGGTGGGATATCGTAGGTTTATGTGAAGTCCGAAGAGAGGGAGAGGACACCATGATCCTTAAATCCGGAAACCTGCTCTATTTCCGGGAGGGCGACCAACAGTCCCAGGGTGGTGTCGGGTTTCTCGTCCACAAGTCCCTCATTAACAATGTGGTCCAAATTGTGAGCGTTTCGACAAGGGTAGCATATAGGGGATGCAGTACCGGTTCCGCCTCAAGTACCGGGACTGGATTTTCGGTACTGTACTTGGAACCGGGACTTACCGGGAAATTCGGTACTTTCGGTACTTGCTTAAATGTTGATATTAATTTATTGTGTAAAGGGTACGAGTGCATAAAGTGAGCATATAATTAAGTAAACTGTAGAAAATGGTCTCATTAGAAATGGGTTGGTGTTTTATTTTTTTTCAATTCTGTGTCTTTTATTGACATTAATCATTAAAACACAATCAGTATCATTAAACATACAAGTTTTGAGATCAAAACAGTAACAAATAATCAAATAGAACTAAATTCGAGTTACATTTTGAACTAGAATAGTCTTTGTTCCTATAAACTATAATCTCACTAAACATATTGAGCAAAGCAAAATTGAAACGCTTCTTCGAGATCAAAATATTAGATAATATTAAAAATCATCAAAATTAGAGGTACCTACACACGGTGGCATCTCAAGCTATACAAAACCAGTATACACGGGCCTCACGTATTTTGAAACGCACAGGCATTGCGGCCAGTTTATACTGGTTTTATTATATAGCTTGATGTGGCGCCGTGTGTATATTTCCAAGTTACAAATAATAATATAATTACAAACGTTATCTTATAAAAATAAAAAGTTTAAAAAACTAAAAATCGACTGAGGTCGAAATTCACCCAAAAGTATGAAAAATTATTATTAAACTTAAATACACGATATTAACCAACAATAACGAAATCAAAGGTAAGTACGAATTAAATGAGGGTCTTAAATATTTTTTTTGTGGTCTTTGCCAGCACTTACTTACTTACTTACGTTCCAAATGTTTTAGATGGTTTGCTGACACTGATCTCAAAAAAAAATTTTGGCCCCTAATTTAATTCTTACCCACCTTTATTTCGTTATTGTTGGTTAATATCGTGTATTTAAGTTTAATAATAGTATTTCATACTTTTGAGTGCATTTCGTTGTGAAGTCGATTTTTAGTTTTATAAACTTTTATTTTTATTTTCTTTATTTTAAGTAATATTGCTATCTATCTAACAACGTTAAACCCAATCACCTACTCGCCAATAGTAATAATAGTCATAATGCATGTTTCATTAAAATATACACAGACTCCTATCATCATCTCAGCAGCATGAAAGTTAAGGAGTTAAATCTTTCATCATCAGCTCATCTGAATAACCTGAAACAATACAACTATCGGTCTATGCGTACCTACGTATAATATTTCAAGAATTATCTTCCAACTCCAAACCATTAGGGAGTTGTACCATCCGTAATCACCTCATTAACATAAGATTATGACTGAAAGACGCTAATACTTTAATAGCTTTAGAAAACATATGAATCACGTAATACGTGCCTATAAAATTTGAGGGTTTTCCCTTGATTTCCCTGGGATCCCATCATCAGATCCCAACTTGGTGACAATAGGACCCCCTCGGAAGTATACTCTTTCGAATAAAAAAAGAATTTTGAAAATAGTTTCACATCCTGCGGAGATATCGCGTAACAAACATACAAAAAAAACATACAGTCGAATTGAGAACCTCCTCCTTTTTGGAGTCGGTTGAAAAGCACTTGCAGTAAATACAATTTAAAACTCAACTTTTGGAATAACTGATAAATAAACTCATCATTTACATTTAAGAATGGCTGAAATATCTCGGTAATAAGTTCTAAGGAAACTTATAGCATTAACGCTTCTGTCACTCAACGATGTTCTGAGCTTATTACAAATTATACATTATTAATTAAAAATGATACTTAATTTTTTTAATAAATGTTGGTGTGACTGTAAATGATGCAAGTAAAATTGTGTAACTTTATAACATTGTATAAAAAGTAGGTTTTTTTTATTTGATTTTATAGTATATTGAAAGACAGATAGTGAGAAAATGATATGCACGTTTAAAGTACCGAAAGTATCGAAAGAACCGGGATTCGTTCGCTGAAGACCCGGTACCGGGTTGTTTAAAAAATCTCGGGATTTCCCGGTATTTTCGAGACCGAGATTTCCCGGGAGCATGCCCTAGTAGCATACCTTATACTCAGAATCACCAAACGGTATTCGATGAAGGTCATACAGGTATACGCGCCGACTACGGAACACTCCGACGACGAGGTAGAGACTATGTATGAGGACATCTCTACAGCCTTACATAGCACCAGGACCCATTATATCGTTGTTATGGGGGACTTTAACGCGAAACTGGGCAAACGAAGCGATGGTGAGCTGAGAGTGGGGCAATTTGGATATGGAGTAAGAAATGCACGTGGCCAGATGCTGGCCGACTTTATGGAGAAGGAGAGCCTCTTTATGATGAACTCCTTCTTTAAAAAGTCAAAACAGCGGAAATGGACATGGTTGCATCCCAATGGCGTAACAAAATACGAGATAGACTTCATCTTGTCGACAAGGAGGCAAATATTCAATGATGTCTCCGTGATCAATTCAGTCAAAACAGGAAGCGATCACCGGATGGTCAGAGGCACATTGAATCTAAAGACCAAGCTAGAAAGATGTCGACTGATGAAGTCTACGCTCCGACCAGCGCCCATCCAGCTCCAAAACCCCGAGAGCTTTCAGCTCGAGTTGCACAATCGTTTCGAATGCCTAGGAGACTGCGAGAATGTGGACGATTATAATGACAGGTTCGTGGAAATTGTTCAAACGGTTGGGTCTAAGTTTTTTAAAACTCGCCGTTCAAACAGAACCAAAAAAATCTCCGACTTCACCAGCAACCTCATGGAACAAAGACGCAGATTGGTTTTGCAGTCCTCTGAAGACGCTACTCAGTATCGGCAACTAAACAGGCAGATCTCTAAGTCCCTAACTCGCAATTTACGCCAATATAATACAAATTGTATTAAAGAGGCGATTGAGCACAACAAAGGCTCAAAAGTGTTCGCGAGAGATCTGTCTGTTGGACAAAGCCAACTGACCAAGCTGAAGACTGAGGACGGCAGGACCATATCGTCTAAGACTGAGTTGCTGGAAGAAGTTGAGAAGTTCTATGGACAATTGTACAAGACCACACGTTTGTCTGTCAGGGATCTGGCTGAAGACCCAAGAGCCAGACTAACCCGACACTATACCGAAGATATCCCGGACGTCAGCCTGTATGAGATTAGAATGGCTCTCAAACAGCTCAAGAACAATAAGGCACCAAGTGATGATGGAATTACGGCAGAACTTCTGAAAGCAGGTGGATCACCGGTACTAAAAGCTCTTCAGAAGTTATTTAATTCCGTTATACTCGAGGGACAAACGCCTAAGGCATGGCAAAGAAGTGTGGTCGTGCTCTTCTTCAAAAAGGGCGACAACACCCTGCTGAAGAACTACAGACCCATCTCACTTCTGTGCCATGTCTACAAGCTGTTTTCGAGAGTCATTACGAATCGTCTCGCACGCAGGTTTGACGACTTCCAGCCTCCCGAACAAGCCGGTTTCCGAAAAGGCTTTAGTACCATAGACCACATACATACGCTGCGGCAGATTATACAGAAGACCGAAGAGTACAATCAGCCACTTTGCTTGGCGTTTGTGGACTATGAGAAGGCCTTTGATTCAGTCGAAACCTGGGCTGTGCTACAGTCTCTCCAGTGGTGCCAAATTGACCATCGATACATCGAGGTGTTGAAGTGTCTGTATGAAAACGCCACCATGTCGGTTCGCCTCCAGGACCGGAACTCGAAACCTATCCAGTTGCAGCGAGGGGTGAGACAGGGAGACGTTATATCTCCGAAACTGTTCACCGCCGCCCTGGAAGATGTTTTTAAGCTTCTGGACTGGGGTGGACTCGGCATCAATATCAACGGCGAGTACATATCCCACCTCCGATTCGCTGACGATATCGTGGTCATGGCTGAGACTATGGAAGACCTAAGCACAATGCTCGATGGCCTCAGTAAGGTCTCTCAACAAGTGGGTCTTAAAATGAACATGGACAAGACGAAAATAATGTTAAATGTCCGTGTCGCACCCACTCCTCTAAAGGTTGGAGACTCTACACTGGAAGTTGTTGACGAATATGTATACCTGGGACAAACAGTCCAGCTAGGTAGTTCCAACTTCAAGAAAGAGATCAATCGACGAATCCAACTCGGCTGGGCAGCGTTCGGGAAGCTTCGCAATATCTTCACGTCCCAAATACCGCAGTGTCTCAAGACTAAGGTCTTTGACCGGTGTGTGTTGCCAGTGATGACTTATGGAACTGAGACATGGTCGCTTACTATGGGCCTCATAAGAAGGCTCAAGGTCACCCAAAGGGCAATGGAGCGTGCTATGCTCGGAGTTTCTCTGCGTGATCGAATCAGAAGCGAGGAGATCCGCAGGAGAACTAAAGTAACCGACATAGCTCACAGAATCGCTAAACTGAAGTGGCAGTGGGCAGGGCACATAGCTCGTAGAACAGATGGCCGATGGGGCAGTAAAGTTCTCGAGTGGCGACCGCGCACCGGAAAACGTAGCGTAGGCAGGCCTCCCACGCGGTGGACCGATGACCTGGTGAAGGTCGCGGGAAGCCGATGGATGCGGGCAGCGCAGGACCGGTCGTCGTGGAAATCCTTGGGGGAGGCCTTTGTCCAGCAGTGGACGATTTGTGGCTGATATGATGATGATGATGATGATTTTATATGAATTTGTAGATGAAGAAGACCAACAAACCACAAGCATTCACAAACTATGTATTTTCAAGCTTGATGGGAAAGTTAGACTCTCCGCAATCATTTCATGAAATATTTATCAAAGCAAATGACGACTGATAACATTTATATGATTTTTTCAACCACCAAAATGATCATCAAAATGATTTTCCATTGTGGTTTGAGTTGAGGTGAGTAGTGAAGCTTCAAGTTTAATACACATCACAAAAAAAGCATAAATAAGAAATGTGTAAAAAAAAAATTTGGACAAGCAAACTCATTATCATACCCATATAGCGTAAACTTGATTCGAAAATTTATTATAAGCAACAGATTTTTATTTTTTCTATTTTTACAGATACGGAAGAATTACAGGCTCAACTATTTATGAAGCAGCTCACTGTAGAACTATCTCATCTGAACAAAATTATGGGAGAACATTCAAAATTTACTTCCATTGCGATGGATAGAGGAAAAAAAACTAGAAAAAGTAGTTCTCAACATAGTGAATAAAAAAGAAAAGGTAACTAATAGTTTTTCTGTTGTTTCAATATTTTGAATAAAACTATTTATAATGTTTAATTCAAGGCTTCTGTAATAATAAATATCATTGTTTCTGCATTTCAGATAAAAATTGAAGAAACTGGACTTTTTCTTAATGCCGAGTATCCTATTTTTGTTGCAACACGTAACGGGCTTACTGAAAATTACACAATAGAGATTAAATGACCTTCAACAGAAGCTCTTATATAATTTTATATCTAAAAGATAATAAAATGGCACCAAAATGTTGGACACAAGTACTACTTCAAATGTTTTTCAGCAAAAGGAAAATAGCACTTTTCTGTGTAGCACACCAAAATTTAAAAAAATCAAAAGAAGTTGATATTTATAATCATGTGCCATATGATAACAGCAGTGTATCTGTTAAGTATACTTACTGCAAAAAATTTTTTGGATAGATGCCAAAATTACAAGATCTATAAGCATATTTTTAATAAAACTATCTTGTAAATTTATAAATTAAACTCGTATGCTTTTTAAATACTATTTTTTATTTTTTCTTATCGTGTTTGTGTAGTCATACCTGACTAACCCTGGTGTCAGAGTTTTCAAATCGCCTAAAGGCCTCTGGGCTCTGACGTGGTTTGTATAACGACCGCCACCAATGATAACGACCGGGACCGACGGCTTAACGTGCTCTCTGAAGCACGGAATCATCTTACTTTCGGACAATCAGAGTCGTGTTTTATAAAACTACAAGTTACAAGTTTACAAGTGTAATTCGATGTTCATTGCATAGCCGGTTTGCTCTCTGAAGTCTTGACCTGACTCTGTAATGCAACGTACACTGAATTACACTTGAAATCTTGTGACTTGTAGTTTTATAAAACGGAGCCCTGGTCATTCAGCCTGCATTGTCCTAACCAAACTGGGAAAAACTTACAAAGTGATTTCTGAGAATGTCCCCAACGGGAATCAAAACTAGGACCTCCGGATCGTGAGCCTGACGCACTAACCACTAGACGATGGAGCAGTTTTTTTTGTTTAATTTTAAATAAAGGTTAAGCCCACACAACAAATGGATAGGTAGTCCATTTAAAATTTTTACAAAAAAAAATCTTAAGTGGAGAAACTAGGCAAAAGTATGAATGCCAGGGACGAACAAGTACAACCAGTCAGACAGGAATGACGTCATCAGAACTATAGGTCCGTTTTGGCGCGAAAATTTAAACTGTTAATTTAAAACCGCATTTTTTCTAATAAATTACGGTGTTTTAATTTTTTAATACATTTGTGGCCTATTCTACATTGAATTCTTTAAAATGAAAACAAAAATATAAATATTGCATGTTCCCTATTCTCTTTTAGTTATGTTTGTACTAGGTACGAAGTTCGCCGGGACAGCTAGTGCAATATATAAAATGGCGTTAAGACTGACATATACTTATGAAATCAATGACTTAAGCAATATAGCAAGGTAATAATGATGTAGTTAGGTATAAGTAGGAAAATAGTACCTAGCTAATCTTAAAGAAGTTATTATTACATGGAATGTACCTACTATTTCCTATACCAAATCTATTTTGATACCGACTGAAACTACTTAGCTAATAAGGTACTATTATTATTTAGAAACAAACAGAAGAACAGTTGTACCTACAAGCCTCACCTCAAAACTTGCTAAAATTATGATGTACCTACTATAGAAAACAATAAAACGTTACCTACTATTAACAGTTTAGTTTAGTAAATAAATATCGGAAACATTTACAGAGTTACAGTTACCAGTAACAGAGCATTCAACAAGCAACTTCCTTTTTTTTAATTCTTCAATCTTTTTTCTATTCCTAGTTAAATACATTTTCAATCAATTTACCACCCAAATAACACAGGTATATACACAAGTACAGCACAACCTATTTACTGCGTACTCACTATTGTGCGTCCGGCGGCAAAATGAGTCCGCACCGCACCGCAATAGGCAGTACAGAAGAGGGTAATGGGTGAGAACCAGTTTGTGCCGAAGGGCGCAAAACAGTTGTTAGGATGGTTTAAAATATACATTTAAGGGGTAAAGCGCGCGGGGGGAAAGGTATACGTCGCCGCGTGCAGCGCCCCAGTGACGTGCGGCGGAGTTGGGAATTAAAATTTCACATTCGGAACAAAATTACGTCCGAACAAAAACTTCTTAAATAATTGCCTAGATGGCAGAACTGTCGCTGAAGTAAAAATAACGGCGATTGCAATCTGGCGTCCGTATACGGACGCAATAGCGCGGTGGACGCAGGATTAAATGAGAATTTGGCAATGGGAGGACGCAAGAGTGTTTGTGGTATATATATATATATATATATATATATATATATATATATATATATATATGTGAGTGTGTGTGTGTGTGTGTGTTAGCGCATAACTTCGTCGTTTATGAACCGATTTTGATGATTCTTTTTTGGTTGGTTTGGTAGTACCATGATAAGAAAACCAGGATCTGATGATGGCATCCCAGAGAAATCGAGGGGAACCTTCAAAAATCGTAGTGGCGACTAGTGCGTTTGAAGTCGGTTTTTTTTGTTTAAAATTATCCTGTTACTCAATGCTGGTGAATGTTACGGTCGAAAAGTGCCTTGTTTGTGTATTCATAAAACAAGTGCGAGTCGGACGAGCACTACGAGGTAGGGCTTACAATCCCGCATTGCATTGCGGGATCTCGGTATCGGCGGGATCCAAAATTTTCAAAATTCTTGATAAGAGTAGTCAAAAATAACAAGTCAACGAAGAAACTAGAGCGCCGACCCATGCATGCGCAGAACTCGATTTCTGTGTAAATTGTATGAGGGTAAACATGCGCGACGCATTCGTTCAGGGTTCAAGAATCGTTGGTCAAGGAAGGTATAGTATAACATAGCATAATAGCATTTATTCGAACATAAGTCAAAGAGAAACATGACTGGTATCATAGTTTTATATAATAAGTACACTCAGAACAGAATTAAAGAAATACAAAAATATGGAATCACTTTTCATTTTGAAAGTGTTTTGGAAGGAAACACAAGATCCCCAATATATCGTCAGCCAAATTACTTCGTATCTTACTGGCAAGATAACCGGCAGAAGAGAACGCCCGCTCAGCACCGCTCCGTTAGGTAGGTCAGTCAGTACCCGAGCGACAGCGCTCGCGAAAAGACGTCCCTGTATTGCTTATCAATCCCGCAAAATCCCGCGGATCCCGCACTTCCAATCCCGCAGTTAGCGGGACAGAAAAATCATGCGGGATCTCGGTATTTCGGGATCTCGGTATACCGAGATTAGAAGCCCTACTCCGAGGGTTCAGTACCACCGCACCTCTCCACACAACTACATAGTATATTATCAATGATACCTATTCACATTTTCAACAAAATCATCAACGCGAGCGACAAAAGTATGCTTCTTTTGTCATTCAGTTGTGACTCCTTAGCGCGAGTACGACTCACACTTGGCCAAATTTTATTACTTGTTGTTTTATTTCAGTATTAGTACTATAATCACACCAAGTTTCACGTTTGTATGTATTACCGTTTTTACGATAGAGCTAAATAAAAAAACTTCTAAAGACCTACAAAATAACACTTTTGTATGGAGACCCCCCTTATTTTTAACCTTTTCTAATTTTTAAAAAATCTACTGTCTACCTTTTACGGTTTATAAAATACAGCCCGTTGACGGACGGACAGACAGCGGAGGCGTAGTAATAGCGAAGTAACATACAGTATGCATGGACACTCCCTGCCGATCTCTAGATTCCGACCTCACCCCGTCGTCACCCAGATTGATACAGATTGGTTATAGTTTGGTTGTCGAACGTATGGGATTTTACCATGATTTTGTTTGCTGCGTCATTTGTTTTTAGAAATGTCATTTAACGACCGTTGTATGTAGTGTCCGGGGTGTGGTAATAGGGTCCCGTTGAGTGTACGTAACCCTAAAAACTTAATATAAAGGTACCTTAGCGAAGTTAGAAGAATATGGATTTAGTAGAAGTTAGGAGAACAGTCGATCGCAAGATTGGAAGCAAATATATTGTGACGAAGTGATACTTATTGGTTTCGACTATGTTCTGTTAGACGCAAGTAGGGTTTGAACCTGTAAATGCGGCGGTCTTCTGCAGACAGAGGCGGACGAGCAGTCTTGGCCGCTCAAGGCCGTGAAGTACCAGCCCGCAACCTTCTCATCGCATCACGATATTTTTTTGCCACGATTAATCATATCAGCTCATATACGTCCCCACCGAGGGGTTCGAGCCTACCCTGAATTAGGGCGAACCGGCCTTAGTCGACCACGCGGTGTCGACTTCACACACAACTTGCGAGTTTATTCGCAGGCGTGTGCAGGTTTCCTCACGATGTTTTCCTTCACCGTAAGAGCGTCGGTTAAACGTACATATGAAATCTAAATTCAAAATCACATTGGTACGTGGCAGGATTCGAACCACGACCTCCTGGACAGGAGGCGGCGGCCCTAGCCGCTATGCCACCGACGCTCTTGCCACGATTAGCCGCCCTTAATATTAGGTACGTATTTACCTATGAAGTTGCCGATTGTATTAAAAGTTTAAAGGTGAAAATTAATATTAAGAACAATAGTTATTTAAACAAAATTTATTCTCAAAATAGCATTAGACTATTAGAAATTAAATGGAGGTAAACATATGCCTATTGTTTAGATATTTTGAGAGTACGGTGGTTTTAACCCCTTGAAGTCGGGTTTTTTCCACCTGAAAAAGTCGCCTTTATTAAGAAAAAAATTATACATTTATAATTTTACAGCTCTACAGTTATCGCAGCAGTTTCTTCGTTACTAATATCATATTTGGGAATACCCCGCATAAGATTTCGTCACTTTTAGAAAAATTTAAGAAAATTAACTAGTCTAAAAAATTGTCCACGCCTTTGTTTCATTCAATGGTACATAGCTCAGGGGATTGGAACATGAAAGACATGCCACTAGTTACTAATAAAAGACCATAAGTAGTGTCACGATAACAATAATAAAAAACAATAACTTTTTTAATTTCAATAAAAACTGGCATTGAACTTCAAAAACTGAATCGGCAATTTCACAGGTAGAGACTTATTATCTGTCTGTGTGAGCGTTGGCGGCGTAACGGTTAGGGCAACTACCTCCTGTACAGGAGGCCGTGGTTCGAATCCTACCTCGTACCAATGTGTTTTTGAATTTCGATTTTATATGTACGTTTATCCTACGCTCTTACGGTGAAGGAAAACATCGAGAGGAAACCTGCACACGCCTGCGAAGAAACCCGCAGGTTGTGTGTGAAGTCGACGACTCAGGGGAGGCTCGATAGGTTGAGATGTATATGCGCTGATATGATGAAGTAATATACATTACTGCAAAGGCCGGAATGTAAGCGATGGCTGGAATAATGGAGTTTAAAAACCGAACCGCAGGCCAGACCAAACTTCCAAAAAGTAGGAGGTTCTCAATTCGACTGTATTTACGCGATATCTTCTCAGATTGTGAACCGATTTTCATGATTCTTTTTCTATTCGATAGGCTATGCTCCCGAGTTGCTCCCATATAAATTTCATTATAATAGTTTTAGTACTTTTTTGCAACGGAAGTCGGTTTTTTTAATCGTGTATAGCTTTTCCAATTATTGAACCCAGCAATAGACCTTTCGGCCGAGGTGTTTTAGTGCTTTACTTAAACAAGGCAAGGTAATTAAAACAGCAATTCATTTAATAGGCAATAATAAATTTAAAAAAGTAATTAATATAATTTATTTAATAGGCAATAATAAAAAAAGTACTTAGGTTACAATTTGAATTACTTTGGTTTTATCAAATCGCCCAAATTCAGGGTAGGCTCGAGCCCCACGGTGGTGACGTATATGAGCTGATATGATGATTAGATGTCGCTTGGCTGTATGAGATTCATGTTCTTTGCCACTCTGATCGATCGATTTGTATGAGAGGTCCAAGGAATTTTCTGCGAATTGAAGTGTGTTAAAAGAGTTTAAAAAAAAACCTACTCTACAGTCGGTTAAAAAATTGACGTTCCTGATATCACGTATCTCCTATCTTCTTTTTTCGAATGTAAGACCAATAGTTCATAGCGTGTAAGAGTAATTAATGTAAGGCGAATAGTTCATAGTGTGTTTAAGTAAGTAATGTAAGACGAATAGTTCATAGCGTGTTTGAGTAATTAATGTAAGGCGAATAGTTAATTAAAAAAAAAAATATTGTGCGTTTGACTGCAACTCACCTGATGGTAAGTGATGTGATGCAGTCGAGGATGGTACACGCAAACTCAATAATGCCTAATAATAATAATATCACGTATCTCCTGTCTTCTTTTTCGAATGTAAGGCGAATAGTTCATAGCGTGTTTGAGTAACTAATATAAGGCGAATAGTTCATAGCGTGTTTGTGTAATTAATGTAAGGCGAATAGTTCATAGCGTGTTTGAGTAAATAAATATTCTTTCCAGCCTGCAACGCCGTCTTCCAGAACTCAGTGTTCGGTGTGGCAGCGCGGTTGCCCTCAAAGTACACTGGCGCTGTGATCCTCGGGTCCAACATCTGCGGAACCATGGTCGTCTTCCTGGGATGGTTGTCAGAATTAGCTGGAGGCGGCTTGCGGACCTCAGCCATATACTATTTCATAGGGGGGATGTTCGTGCTCCTCATATGTTTCGATACGTACTTTGCGCTACCTTTAAACGTGAGTAGAATATTGGTTTATATTTTATTAATTTCAATTTAATTTATTAAGAGGGGTTAGATAGCAAATTAGTTTTTCTAAATTATGCTTAGTTTATAAATTACTTTAAAAAAAACCAATGTTGTCTGTAAAGTCGGATTACGGACGATAATTTTACGTGATAACGTGTCACAAGCCGAACGCTTGTGTGCTTTAGACCACTCGATTGAAGTAAAACTTCTTCAGCTCCATTTTTAAGGAGATGTAAAATACAGCCCATAGTCGGGTGAGTTAACTCCTTGGCACTAATGTGATCCTGGTACTTTTTACAACTATCATATCTCACAACCTCTTGTAAGCTCCTGGAAGAGTATTACTTATAATCCATTGACACACTGATGTTAGGTATAAGAAACGCCTCTTCTTAGTATGACAGTTTTCCTCACAGAGAATGCGGTCGGAATTGGAACACCTCTTGTAAGCTCCTGGAAGCCTAGTACTTTTAATCTATTGGCACACTTGTTTGACGGTTCGTCCGTCCGTCCAAGTCCAAGTACAAGTTCAACTCTCGCTTGCACACTCGGCTCAAGCGTAACGTGACAATGACGTCACACTGGCGTAACGCGACAATGACGTCACACTTGCGAAACGTAATAATGACATCACACTTTTTCGTGAATGGAGCCCGTGTCATCAATTTATAAGACGTAATCACGTCAAAAACTTTATAAGATCATAGACTATCTGACTGAGGTCTGACTCAAGACAAAACCCCAATTGCTCAGAAATTGTTAAAAAATAATTTTCGAAAAGCCTTAAAACTTTAAGGTACAATCCTGTATTTGGAAATTTAATTATTTCGTATTCTTCTCAGCAAACCCTTACATTCGATACCCCTACCATTGGGGTGCATAAAACATAACTGACCCGCCCTCGTTAGGAGTCCACTCTATACTGAACTTAGAATGACGTCACTTAGTTAACCATGCGTTTTTTATTAAACACTAGCTGTTTCCCGCGGCTTCACCTGCGTTGACGTTTCTATGACTTTTCGAAAAAAGTAGCCTATGTGTTAATCCAAGTCCTAATCTGTCTAGTTGTCTACGTACTAAATTTTAGCCAGATCCGTTCAGAAGTTTTTGCGTGAAAAAGTAACAAACATACGTCCATACATTCTTACAAACTTTCGCGTTTATAATATTAGTAGGATTTCAGTGCGTTTGGATGCACCTCACCTGGTTGTAAGTGACGATGCAGACGAAGATGTAACATGCAACATGCAAGCTCAAATAGTGCCTATTCAGTATTCACTTTCGTCTTGAAGATGCCTTAATTATACGAATCGGGATATACAGACGCCGACAGGGAGTTCTTTGACCGTTCGCATAATGAACGATGAAGCAAAACGCTTCGTGCGTATAGGTGGAAGATTAACGACAGAAGGGTGGAATCGCCCGCCGCGCCCGGTCGTCCGATGATAAAAAGGAGAAGGGGGAATGAGGTCGTGAAGCTCCGAATGAAATCCTGTAGAACACCGTTAGACAGGCGACTTTGCGGATATGCTGGAGGCTTTTGAGCTTGTTTGATACAAGTTCCTCGTCGCCAATGAGTCTCTTGGCGCGTCGGTCGATAGAATCCAAGGCATCTAGCTGGTAACGAGCCGATCCGTCCCATAAGTGTCATCCAGACTAAACTTGAATTGCAAAATTTCAGCTTAATCGGAAACTGGGAAGTAGTTCTAATTTAGCTTCCAAGATTTGACTCGAAATATGTAACACGTCAAGTTAAATAAAAGCTTTTAATAAAAACCGCGGTTATCTCTAATATATACACTAATTTCAATTTTGTACACTCATATACTTAACAAATTGTGTACACTCATATACTTAACAAATTGTTTACACTCATATGCTTAACAACTCATATACTTAAATTAAATAACTTTAAGAGGAAAAGCGGTCTAAAGAATAGGTATTTGAATAAAATGTTGCTGTCTCCCTCCCCCAAACCTCTCCGTATACAGCAAGAAAGGGAGAACTGCAGCTCAGACCGATAATAAGCACTTAAAAATTGACCAAAACAGCATTTCGTAGTCCCCTATTTTCTCCTCCAAAACTTGAGCTATAATAGTATTTTTTTTCAAAAAATAATAATAAAACAAAACGCTTTACCTATGCCTCTATGTTTTAATTTATTGTTAATATGCGTATTATTTACTTGGTGAGTGTCTGAAAATGTCATTTTAATTGGGCAATTTTCTCTGTTTTTAAAGGCTTAGAATATTGTAAAAAACAAAACATAGGAGCATGGCCATGGTAGATATAGGTATGATGGGAAAAAACCTTTTAGCTCTATTGGCATTGCCAGGGAGGAAAAAGGGGACTACGATTGTATGGAAAAAATCCTGTTAAAGGTGACCGAGGAACTTTGGGATACTATCTATCACTACTCCACCAAGCGAACTGTGAACTCGGGTAGAATGCGGATTCCCCGGATTTTAGTATGGTTCGCAGCATCATCAGTTCGCATGTGTTACGCTAATATTTTCTGTACTTAAAAACTCAAAACCAGTCTGAAAGAGAGATTGAGAGATTAACTTTAACAGCTGGTGCCTAGTTGGCTTGGTGGATAGGGAATTTATCACTTCTTCTTCTTATCGTGTCACACAATTAACCGTGCTATCCAAGGGATAGACGGCGGTTGCCTGGTGTTGCACTTAGCATCACCCGCGGTCACATGTAGGGCATTTAGATTTACACCTACGGACGTGTACAACGCGATCATACACATCTGAAATTAGATGTGCAGGTTTCCTCACGATGTTTTCCTTCACCGTTAAAGCAGACGGTAAGCATATGTACGTAATTTTCTAAAAACTCATTGGTTCATTGGCCGTCCGGATTTGAGCCCAGGACCTTTTTATGAGGACCGAGTCGTTACCGTTTGAGCCACCGACGCTTTTTATCACTTACAAACAATAGGTAGGTATATAGGTAAACCCTTAGGTGGTGACCCCAAATTATAGAGCATGTTCTTTTGACCGTATTAATTTATTTTGAAGCAAGCAGACGGGACTCGCCGCGCAGGGCTAAACTCCTGTCCGTAATCGTCAGGTACATACAAAATGTGTGTGTATAGCCACAGATTACTAAATAGTTGCTTCGTTAGTACTGCAAATAGGTTGGTAGCTAGGACCCTACATTATGCAAGGCACCTACAGTACCTACCATTTTATGTTATTTTTGAATTATTTAATAAAATCTCCTTTTTGCGACTGCGGTTGTGTTTTCTAAGCGGGATGGCAAGTTAGAACCGTGGGAGATAGCGGAGGACTAACATTTTGCTTTATACGACGCCCTCTTTACATAAATCTACAGATTTTTTCTCTATGTTTAGCATCAATAACTCCAAAATACTTATGCAGAACTTAACAGAAAAAGTCTATTCTTGATTTCTAGTAATCCAACCTCTAGCCCTACCTTCCCTCAAAGCCATCCGAATCGGCACTACTTCTTTACATAGGCTCAAGCGCCCGGCCATCCGAATCGGCACGATTTTTTTACTTAGGCTCAAGTGCGCGGCCATCCAAATCGGCACGATTTCTTTACAAAGGCTCATGTGCGCGTCCATCCGAATCGTTTTGCGAATTTACTTTAAAAAGTGTAACGAAATATATGAAGTAATAAGTGCACTTATACTGTTCTGATCTATGTCAAATTATACTATAACTAGCTGTTTCCCGCTGCTTCACCCGCGTGGACAACGTTTTTATGACGTTTCGAGGGTGCGCAGTGCGCGAGACGCAGCGGCTCGCGAGCATGGAAAACAGTAGTCTATGTGTTAATCCAGGTCCTAATCTGACTTCCTACCAAATTTAACCCAGATTCGTTTAGTAGTTTTTGCGTGAAAGAGTAACAAACATACATCCATACATTCTTACAAACTTTCGCGTTTATAATATTAAGTAGGATACTGTGGAGGGACTGATACATCAATATGTTTCGTTTATTTGAGTCATTCCATAGATTTTTTTCCAGGGCGAAGGTTTATAAACTCTATCGGTGTCAAGACTGTCAGGTTTCATAGAAACATTGAAACCTGACACAGCTGTTTGCAAAAAAAATGCAAAAAAACACAAGGAATTGAATCTTGTTTAAATTGACATGTATAGGTAGACGATTTCCATAAGTAACTAGATAAGTAATTAGTTTTTGCAGGTTTTATACAAAAATACCGAACCGCGCAGGCGCGGCGAAGTTACCCCCCGCGCGCTTGTTTGTTTGTCTGTTCTTTTTTTTCGCGCGCTGGAAGATAACTATATCAATGCGAGCAAAGGCTAGTGTCTTTAAAAACAACTTGTATTTTCCAGAGATTCTACCGCTACCATGACAGCTTACAACAGCGCACGTTCCGCGTCAATCCAGCGCTAGCGGCCACCAATCAGCAGCAGCCTACCAAACCGCCCGGCTTCCAACAGTACACCACCATACTGAGCCACTGCTGGGTGCAGCTTTACAACGTGTTCATAACTTTCTTCGTGACGCTTGCCGTCTTTCCGTCTGTTCATTCAGGTTTGTTCCAAAAAGTGCCAATATTTAGCAAATAGTGCCAAATTACCTCAAATAGTGTCATCAACCAGCCAGACCGCCCGGCTTTAAATAGAACACCACCATACTAAACCACTGCTGGGTGCAGCTTTACAACGTGTTCATAACTTTCTTCGTGACGCTTGCCGTCTTGTTCATTCAGGTTTGTTCCAAAATGTGCCAATATTTAGCAAATAGTGCCAAAATACCTCAAAATAGTGTCAGCAAATAGTGTCACCAACCAGCATCAACCAGCCAGACCGCCCGGCTTTAAATAGAACACCACCATACTGAACCACTGCTGGGTGCAGCTTTACAACGTGTTCATAACTTTATTCGTGAAGCTTGCCGTCTGTTCATTCAGATTTGTTCCAGAAAGTGCCAATATTTAGCAAATAGTGCCAAAATATATCAAAATAGTGTTAGAAAATAGTGTCACCAATCAGCATCAACCAGCCAGACCGCCCGGCTTTAAATAGAACACCACCAAACTGAACCACTGCTGGGGGTGCAGCTTCACAACGTGTTCATAACTTTCTTTGTGTCGCTTGCCGTATTCCCGTCTGTTCATTCAGGTTCTTTCCAAATAAGTGCCAATATTAAGCAAATAGTGCCAATAGTCAGCGAATAGTGCCAAAAAATATCAAGCAAATAGTCCGAGAAAGTAAGTGATTGCTGGATAATTAGAGTTTTTAATAATATTAATCCAGCAATAGGGTATATGAACGATTTTTTTATCGCATTTTTTAAAAAAATATGAAAATTCCATAAAAACAATGTCAAAAAATGAAATCAAAAATTAAATCGGCCAAGAAATACGGAAGATATAAGCCTTTTTAAACTACTACTTAGACAGAGAGATCCGATATGTAAATGTGACGATTTAAAACACATAGTCCATGTAAACTCTATGCTACATTATGTTTTGCTAGAAAGAGATAGAGATAAATCTTTAATGGGTTATATCTTGGTTATTTTTATAGTTATTCAAAAATATTTTTGTATACCGTTTCCTATATGAATGAGCTTTTATTAAAGCAAAAAAATAATAAAAATGCATATTCCCCTTTGCTGTTCCGGCCGAGTCTTGCACGAGTAGATTGCTTTACTCTAACAAAGCAAGGATATTAAAAAAATATTTTTTTTTTTTTTTTTTTTTTTATTAAAAATTTGAGTACGTTTGGCTGCACCTCACCTGATGGTAAGTGCCGATGCAGCCGAGGATGTGACACGCAAGCTCAAATAGTGCCTATTCACTCTCGACTTGAAGATTCCTAAATTGTACGAATCGGGGAATACAGACGCCGGAAGGGAATTCCACTCCTTGGCCGTTCGCATGATGAACGAAGACGCAAAACGCTTCGTGCGTAAAGGTGGAACATTGACGACAAAGGGATGGAACCGCCCTCCGCGCCTGGTCGTCCGATGATGAAATGGAGAGGGGGGAATGAGGTTGTGAAGCTCCAGGGCACACTCTCCGAAATGAATCCTGTAGAACACCGATAAACAGGCGACTTTGCGGCGATGCTCGAGGCTTTGGAGCGTGTTTGATACAAGTTATATATAACTGTAAAGTACATTTGATATTTAAAACTGTGACTAAAGAGTAGGGAATGCAGTGACGCACACTTTTCGGTTATCTGCCGACTTACTTTTTTTTAATCAAAGCACCGCCGTCGCCGCGCCGCCGCCGGTCCGTTCAAAATTTAAAAAGCAGCCAAATCTCAGACCAAGGAGTTTGTATTTATGTTCTGTGCCTATCAGTGGTTATAAGATTGTTGCAATCAAAAAATAATACTCGTCAGTAATAACGAGACGGGAAGTAGTTTTTTTGCGTACCTATTTCCTGTCTTCTTTTTAACCGACTTCAAAAACGGAGGAGGTTTCTCAATTCGACCGTATATATTATTTTTTTATGTGTGTTCGCGGATAAGTTAGTCGTTTATGAAACGATTTTGACGATTCTTTTTTTGTTGGAAAGGAGATATCCCAAGGGCGGTACCATGATAAGGAAACAAGGAGCTGATGATGGAATCCCAGAGAAATCGAGGGGAACCTTAGTTTCCTGCTTGAATTCGGTTTTTTTGTTCAAATTTATTAAGAATATAAAGCGAATATTACATAGCGTCGACTAAGGCCCGATCGCCCTAATTCAGGGTAGGCTCGAGTCCCTCGGTGGGGAAGTATATGACGATTACATAGCGTGTTTGAGTAAAATTTATTTTCATTTATTTTTGCCAGACATCAGGCCGATGACACCGGACTTCCTCGGCAATAACTTCGTGCGGCTGACGTGTTTCCTCACTTTCAACGTGACAGCCATGCTGGGCAACGTCACCGCTAGTCTGTGGCGGTTTGTAAGTATTTTTCATTCATGCCACTTTAGCCCACTTGCTATACACCGCGAGGTCGCTGGTTCGATTCCCGGCAGGTCTGACTTTGTAAAGCTTTAACCACTAATACGGTATAAGTTAGTTTTGTTTTAAAACCGCCTCCGTGGCCTTATGCTTCAATCCATTAGCTTCACATCAGGAGGTCGCGGGTTCGATTCCCGGCTGAGTCTTTACTTTGTAAGACTCGGTTAGGTTGGAGGTAGGGCATTTTTTAAGCCCGCCTGGCTTAGATACCACCATCTTATCTAAGTCTTACCGCCAAACACAAATGTTAACCCCATTTATGTGTTCCGACATGAAGATAAGCTAGCCAGAGTTCCCGTTGCATTGGGGTTCATCTTCGGCATCATCGTCACTTATCATCTGATATTATGCCAAGGGCTTTCCACTAAAATCACTCCCAGGTGCTTGAAACTGGGATCGAACAATTCATGGGTGTGAAAAATCACTACCAGGTCCTTGAAACCGGGATCGACCAATACAAGGTTGTGAAAATCACTCCCAGGTACTTGAAACTGGGATCAAACAATTCATGGATGTGAATATTACTTCCAGGTACTTGAAACTGGGATCGAACAATACAAGGTTGTGAAAATCACTCCCAGGTACTTGAAACTGGGATCGGACTATACAAGCAAAGTACATATATATATTAGTACTAACACACAGTATGGACACTCCCTGCCGCTCTCTAGATTGCGACCTCACCCTCTCGTCACCCAGATTGATACAGATTGGTTACAGTTTGGATGTCGAACGTATAGGATTTCGCCGCCATTTTGTTTGTTCCGTCATTCCTTTTTTGAAATGTCATTTCTGGCCCGTCGTATGAAGTGTCCAGGTCGATGGACACTCCCTGCCGCTCTCTAGATTGCGACCTCACCCCCTCGTCACCCAGATTGATACAGATTGGTTACAGTTTGGATTTCGAACGTATAGGATTTCGCCGCCATTTTGTTTGTTCCGTCATTCCTTTTTTGAAATGTCATTTCTGGTCCGTCGTATGAAGTGTCCAGGTTGTGATACAAGGTTGTGAAAATCACTCCCGCAGGTACTTGAAACTGGGATCTAACAATTCAAGGGTGTGAAAATCACTCCCAGGTACTTGAAACTGGGATCGAACAATTCATGGGTATTAATATTACTCCCGGGTACTTGAAACTGGGATCGGACAATACAAGGTTGTGAAAATCATTCCCGCAGATACTTGAAACTGGGATCGAACAATTCAAGGGTGTGGAAATCACTCCCGCAGGTACTTGAAACTGGGATCGAACAATTCAAGGGTGTGAAAATCACAAAGCAAGTTGAATTTATACCTGGATTAAATCAGTCTGAAATTAGCATCGACGCGGAACAGTTTCATTTACCTTCCCTGGTGCTTCAGTACTCACAATTAAAGATTACAAATCAATTAAAAATCAATCGCATCAACTAATATTAAATGTAGACTTACACCCTACATATATAGTCTGGAATATGCGCGATTTATAGTTTTTGACTAATTAAAACAATTTTAATTTTCACTGTTTTCTTCGCAGCCTTCCCGTCGCTGGCTAGCTGTATTTACGACCATCCGGATCCTCTTCATCCCATTATTTCTGCTCTGCAACTACCATCCGAAAGACGCAATAAGGACACTACCGGTGCTGGTGACCAACGACTGGGCGTACTGGACGCTGGCCGTGCTGCTGGGCTGGAGCTCCGGCCACGCCAGCTCGCTCGCCATGATGTATGTCTCTGGGTGAGTGTCACTGTCACAAATATCTGCCGCAAGGCAACGCGCACACTACCAGTGCTGGTGACTAGCGACTGGGCGTACTGGACGCTGGCCGTGCTGGTGGGCTGGAGCAACGGGACCTCACTCGCCATTATTTATGTGTCCGGTTGAGGGTTAGTGTTACTGTCACAACTACCAGCCGCAAGACATAAGACGCACACAACTGGTGCTGGTGACCACATGTACACCTGGGAACAAAAGTCAAATTATGTAGGTCCAACTCAGAGAAAGACATCCATCGTCGAGACATGTACGCAGCGCGGCATACCTCCACATTTGAGCAAGTTTACAGAAAAAAACTTGTAGTTTCATCGCATTTTTACGTAAAGTGTGGTACGGAACTGAGACATGGTCGCTTACTGTGGGCCTCATAAGAAGGCTTAAGAGAACTGTGAACCCATAGCGAAAACTGGACTTTTCATACAAACAGCTTTAACGATTTTCACCTCTTAACTGATTTGGACCAATTTTTGATAGGTTGTCAGTCAGAACAAAAGCTAGGTTTATACTTTGATTAATTTTATTTTATTAATTTAGGAAACAAACAGTCTTATATATAGTATTACATATAAATTTTAAATTTAAATAAATTTAAATTAAAACCGATCTGGAGTTCCACTTAATAAAAATAAAACATGAAATATACGGGCCCTGAGACAATATTAATTCTACAACTATTATATACGTTTTGTTTTTTAAATTACTGATTATAAATAAAATCCTTTCAAATTAAGAAATTTACAAGTTATGTGAAAGGCAGTTCATAATAATTGTTATAATAATTATAATTTAAATTTTTACTAACCATTTAAATCGATGTGTTCTGTGCGGTGTGAGCGACAAACACCTACATACAATTTAACTAAGCCTTCTTCTCATGTAAGTGACATTGTCTTTTATGAAAATAAAGTATCTTTAAACCTAAATAAACAAAAAATGTCCTAAATTAGTTTTGTATGAAAACACGTAAACGTCAATAAAATTAAACTTATTAACTTTATCGAAAAAACAAAAACGTTTAAGCTGTTGTTGTGACTGACAACCTATCAAAAATTGGTCCAAATCGGTTAACATTTAAGAGGTGAAAATCGTTAACGCCGTTTGTATGAAAAGTCGCAGCTTCAAAATACTCTTAAGGTCACTCTAAGGTCACCCAAAGGTCAATGTAGCGTGCTATTCATCGAGTTTCCCCTGCGTGATCGAATCAGAAACGAGGAGATTCGTAGGAGAACCAAAGTAACCGACATAGCTTACAGATTCGCTAAATTTAAGTGGCTGTGAGTGGGGCAAATAGCTGGTTGAAAAGATGGCGTTCTCGAATGGTGACCGCGCACCGGAAAACTTAGCGTAGGCAGGCTTCCCACTCGGTGGACCGATGATACGGGCAGCGCAGAACCGGTCGTCATGGAAATCCTTGGGGGAAGCCTTTGTCCAGATAGTTGATCCTCAATTTAAGATAAAAACAATAACACTTGTAATTCTTCATCAGGAACGTGGCACCAGAGCACGCGGCCAAGGCGGGCATGATTGGCGGCGCGATGCTAATCACCGGCATCTTATTCGGAATTGCGTTCTCCGGCGTGGGTCCCGCCATAGTCTCTGCGGCGTTTTGGCGCGACATTTAGCGGCGCGACCTGCCGCGCCTGCACGCCTACTGGCGCCTGCTGACTGGCCCGGCCCGGTGAACTCGCCGGAGACTGACTGCACAGGGTGTGGCAAAACTTTCAGACATAAATTACCAACCAGCTTATTAGTTAGATACACCCTGTAGAACAGTGTTACTAAGAAATTAAGTGACAATGAAGTGATTTGGTACGTTGTAATCGGAAATGTAATAGTGAAAGAAAGATAGTGTGCTGCGCCTGCAAAAGAAGTGTGCGACTAAAAGTGTGTTAAGTGTGTCAGTGAATGAATAGAGGACAATAGGGGTGACGACAGCATCAGAAATAAATTATGAACTCTTGATCACTAAATTGTCCTCCTACTTAAACTTCGGAAAACCTTACTCGTTTTGTATTCCATCAAGTTTTCGATTTTAAATTCACCAAAATCACAGAATGAGTACGTCAATGACGCTGCAAAACTATGACGTCACGCCTAGGTTTTTTAAAACATTTTTAGAACAAAATGTCGTTTTTGACAGATGATAAAAAGTAAATCAGATGACTAGCATTCGTCATCCTTATTGTCTGTGAAATGTTGGTGTAGTGCATTGTATAACCTCACCGTTCAAAAATACAACACGGACTGATTATATTTTTTTATTTTGATTGACATTAAGTAATCGAAACACGTGTTCATTACTTTTATAATATTAAAGTGAATTAATATCTAACTCCTTACACTTAAATAGTTGTGGAGTGGCTTTTTGAAATTCAAAACCAACAGAGGGCAGAAATGAAACTAAGTTTTTTACCAATGAGTAGTAAAATAAATGAGTCATTTGGAAATAATCAATATACTTGTATATTGTAAAAGTAAGTGTGCGATGTGCGTGCCGCTAAATCTCAGAAATGAGTCCCCATACGGAGGGAGTTTAAGGTGTGGGAGACCTCTATCCCCCATCCATGAAGAAGGTTCCCGTTTTTACTTGAAGGGCGCGCTTGTGAAGATTCACCCTCTAGAATTTTTTAGAACAGTCCAGAACATTTAAGAGTATTCTAGAGCATTCCACAATAACATCCCAGATCATTGTGGAACATTCCAGAACACTCGAATGTTGTGAAATGTAGAACATTGTGGACGTTTCGAAGCCTTTTTTGTATGGATGGGGCTACCTATTGGTTGGAGTATATAAAGCAAGATCCGTCGTGGAATTAAAAGTATCATATTAACTCCCTGAGCGAAGCCGGGTACCCCAGCTAGTTTAAAAAAAATAACAATTCTTTAAACATGTTTAAAGCTACTCTTAGTGAGGTTGCTTACAATTTTAATTGAGATATGGATGTATGTTTATAAGATAAAATACAGCATATTAAAAGGGACTGGGGGGGGGGGGGGGGGCTTACTACTCGTAAAACTACAACCCTGTTCTACACATTGGCTGAAATAACAAAAAATAGACTTCCCATACAATATTGAATAGCTGCTTTGTATGATAAATGCATTTTTTTTAAAGATTTTAGCAGAGTTGTAGAACGAAAAGTATTTCAGATTCACTCCCCCCCCCCCCCCCCCCCCTCCACTCAAAAATATGCTGTATTTTATCTAACACTATATATAGGTATATGACCTCTTTGCTTGTGCTTGAAATGATTAAGCAAGATATACATTTATAGAAAAGCATCGACGATTGATGACTATGCTTGTAGACTGTATCAGTAACCAAATATAGTATAATCTATGCCAGATTCTGTTGGCCAGGTGGCCGTTGGGGTAGTAAAGTTCTCGAGTGTCGACCGCGCACCTAAAAGCGTAGCGTAGGCAGGCCTCCCACTCGGTGGACCGATGACCTGGTGAAGGTCGCGGGAAGCCGCTGAATGCGGGCAGCGCAGAACCGGTCGTCGTAGAAATCCTTGGAGGAGGCCTATGTCCAGAAGTGGACATCCTTCGGCTGATATGATGATGCTAAACTAATAAAAATGATAAACTAATAAAAATTGTTTCACTCATACATAATAAAATTTTGAATTTATTTGAACTTTTGAATATTAAATCAAAAGTAAATATTAAAATTTAAAAAAATAAAATGTTTTAGTTTATCAGCCTGCTTTGGCTAAGTAGATAGTGATCATCATCATTACATCAGCCAAAAGATGTCCACTGCTGGACGTAGGCCTCCCTCAAAGTAAAATGTAATGTTAAGATAATGTGAAGCTATACTTTATTCATATTTGTTAAAGTTTGTAAAGTTCGTTTGCTGAATTGGCTGCTCGCCGCTACCGGCTCGCATCGAACACTCCGTCAAAAGGGCAGCCCTGTTTTGAATCGCAGCGCCGACAACGTCGGCGGCACGGCGGGCGGCGTAATTGAACTCAGGGCGGCCCCTTTGACGGAGTGTTTGCCGCGAGCCATCAAAGGTGCAACTCATTGAGCAAACAAACTGTAAGTGCATTAAATTTTTAATTGTAGTTAGTACAAACAGTTGAATTAAGAACATGACGAGTCAATGTGGTATGCATTTGTGTTGTTTAAGACGTTTTAAATTATGATATTTATGACTTTGTTGGTTTCTAATTAATTACGACTTTTATAATTACTAATCCAAAGTTACTCTTTATATGAGGATATATACAATTATACATATTGATTAAATTTTAAGTTGAATTGACATTAAATAATTATTGATTATTGTATTTAGTTAGAGCACACTTAGTTTTATTTGTTGGTTGTAATCATGTTTATAGATGAAACTTTGGGGTGTCCGCTAAGTAAAGGGGGATCCTGAAATTCGGGCTTGTTACTCGTGGCATAGTTAAAAAAAGATAATAAGTTATCTTCACACGATGGTACATCTCGCGGTTTGTATGCGTGCGCGTCAGTAGGTACGCACGCACACAGCAATAATAAGAAGAACTTCTTTAGTAAAAGGAAAGAAGTCGTTCTTATTATTGTAGTGTGTAACGACTTCTTTAGTAAAAGGAAAGAAGTCGTTTTTTTTTTATTCACATTTGGTAAGCCCTTGGCATCATCTCACCAAATTGTAAGTGACGATGATGCCGAAGATGGAAGCGGGCTTATCAAGATTATTGATTTATTTATTGTAACGTGCGTGCGTGCCTACTGACGCGCACACATAAAAACAGTGCGATGTACTATTGTATGAAGGTAACTTATTATCTTTCTTTTTACTATGCTCGTGGTTTCTTGAAGAGTCCACGAGGATTTAAAATACCCGTGGTCCCTTCAAGGGACTACAAGTGGGACCAGGGGTAACAAGCCGAATGATATGGGTATCAAATGAAAGGGTTTGCTGAGAAGAATACGAAAAAAATAAGATTATTTTTAAATTAAAGCTTGTGCCTAAAAGCTTTTAGGCTTTTATAAATTTATCTGTATTAAGATACAGATATAGGTGAGTTGCAGTCAAACGCACTCAAATTTTTAATAAAAAAAAAAAAAAAAAAAAAAAGATGGCCCGATTCAGGCAGCGGAGCTCTATCATTTTTAGATCCAGCTCCACTTAGCGGAGATCCTTGTTCATGTTTAGCTATTATTTTATTGTAATTTTTAGACTAATTCAACTATTTAGCGTTGCACAGTTAAGTAAAGAGTCAAGACTAACATTTAGTCAAGTTTTTGTGACAGACTGAAAGACTAACATTTTTCTAATGTTAAGTTAGTGTATGTTAATCCACGTCTGGTGTTAAGTGTGTCCCTTTCGCACATAATATGTTTAGAACTTGTTTAAGACAGAGAGACCAAATATTACCGTCAAGGTAAATAGAAACATGAACAAAATCAGGTCTTGCTTCCTTTATCCTTGCACTTTTTTTACTTTTGTCAGTAAATGTTTTTTTATTCCATTTTTATTGTTTTTTTTCTTTTAATTATTATACTCTTTCCTTTAATATGACTTCCTGGTATTAAAAAAATTTTTTTTTTTGTTTAGTACAACGTATTTATGAAGATTTCAAACACCGCCTGCCCTAGCCCTTAATCAAGGTGTACTAAGATTGTCTTTCAAAGCCCTTTGGTCGACGCTTTTAAATTGTATTTCAAATTGCACTTCGGTTTTAAGTCACCCTATGGATAAAAAAAACGGGTGGGGCTGTGTCGGGGCACACGGCCGTTGGTTTTAACGTGAATACGTCTCGTAACGGGTAATATGTAGTTTCTATATAAAATATTATTATTATTAATATTATTATCTGCGTAATTTCAACCGTCCCAGCTGCAGATGTACTGGCACCGTCGTTGATCCGCTCAGCCGCATTCATTACTTTACGTTGCCGGCACTGCTTGACTCGATCATATGGTGTTTTATTGGTACCATTCGATTGCTGTTGAGATGCCCTTTCCAACCGTATACGATCTCTGTATTTCGATTTGGCTTGTCGACGCGTATAGGCCGACATTATATATTTTTTGATATTATTTTTTTATTTAAACACCTTATTATAATCACAGTTACAATTTTACACTAATGTTTTATATATAATCGATAGATTTTGACGAGAGCTGACGATTGAAACTTGAATGAACGTCGTAGCTTCACCGAGTCGAAAGTTGTACTAAATGGAAATCTCGATACGCAGCAAAATGACCTTCAAAATGGCGGGCTGCCCCCTCCCCCGCGCGCGATGTGTTACAGTCCTTACTTAGCGTAATAAATTCTTTGATTCTTTAGCTATCAAGTGGTGTAAACGAAATTTGGATGGAGATGATAGATATGTAGCTACAACACTAAACTGTATCCCCCGATTTTGTTATCATTCGTTTTTTTGGATTGCATCCCTATGGAGGTAATTTTAAAGACTTATTCACGTCAAAATCAGATCTGGCAACACTGCCTACACGCCTTTCAAAAAGCGCTATTGAAATTTTGTTTTTCGTTAGAAGTTTTTCGCATTTGACTTTTTGGCGCCCCTTGCTACCTGGCACCTACCGGACCGTTCCTCTCACTCTACCCATAGGGAAGAATAGGAAACCTACACATCTGATTCCAAGATGTGTATGAAGGTCTCGTTGCACACGTTGCACAACCTACACGTGACTGCGGGTGATGCTAATCTCAACACCAGGCAACTGCCGTTTGTCCCTTGGATAGCATGATTAATTGAGCCAAAAAGAAGACAGACCCATAGGGCAGGCGCTGATTTCCAATAAAAGTTGGCTCCTTAAACCTACAATTATTAATTTCGTCTATCGACGTATTCTTTTTTAACGAGGAATTTTGTGTCGTAAATATCCTGTGCCTTATTCATGTTACATTCATTTCCATGCTAGACTTATAATTATATACTATAATAAGAAATAGCAATTTTTTTTTAAACTCAGATTATGCTGAGGACCGATTGGTTCTGATCAGACTTAACACTACCCTGAACTTATTGACAATAACAAAGATTACGTAAACAAAATAAATACATAGTTAGGTGATTGCCATAATATATTAATAGAAAAGTAGAATGAAGTGTGTATCAAAATTGGACATTTTGAAAATTTTATATATACTTGCATATTTGCCAATCACTTGCATATTTTTTATAGTGTAAAATTTGACTGGTTTAGGACATTTTCCAGTGATAACGAAAATAAGTCATAAATAAAATATTCACTAAATAGCCAGTCCTTCAATAATGACTGGTAATCTTCTTGATTTAACATTTTGGTTTTTAGGGTTCCGTGCCCAAAGGGTAAACACAGGACCCTATTGCTAAGACTTCACTGTCCGTCTGTCACCAGGCTGTATTTCATGAATCTTGTTACGTATCTAGACAGTTGAAATTTTCACAGATAATGTATTTCTGTTGTCGCTATAACGACAAATACTAAAAATTAGTAAAAGTGAAAAATTAACAGTGTCTCCAAACAAAAAATAATAATATTTAAACGTGTAGAAACTAGCGCCATCTAGTATGATGGTACTGAACCCTTAGTGTGCGGTTCTGACTCGCACTTGGCCGGTTTTTTTATTTTATAATTATTAAAATCACAAAATTAGTTGTTCGGCAAAAGTGTTAAGCATGTATGGCTGTAGGTACGTATATAAAAATTCATAATGACGTCATACATGTGTGTAAAAAGCGTTTTTGACAGAATATGATAAGAAAACTTCTTACAGAAGGTAATAAGTTTTATCTAAGATCTATATCTTTTGTAAAATTTCTTATTTACATACACCTAACACTTTAATTGTGGATAAAAAGAAAAAAAAATGAAAAATTTGTAACAGAAAAAAGAAAGAAAACGCGTTCCGAAAATCCTGCTACAAATTTTTCAGTTAAAAAAAAGAATCCACAATAATTGATATGCCCTTGGCATCATCTCACATGATGGTAAGTAAAGATGATGCCGAAGATCGAAGCGGGTTTACCAAGATTCCCCAACGCAATGGGGAACCCGAACACATCAATGCTATGGCGAGGCTTAGAAAAGATGATGGTAGCTAGCCGAGCGGGCTTAAAAATGCCCTTTCATCAACCAAGTGGAGTCTTAGTTCTTACAATTTGCGACTCCGCTGGGAATCGAACGCGCGACCCCCTCATGTGAAGCTAATGGACTTACCACTACGCTACTCAGGCGGACATGAACGATAAACCGAACATTCTCTGTTAATTTGCTAATGAAGTATGCAAGTGATTGGTGGTTTTCACGTACATACAAGTATATATACAGAATTTCACGTACATACAAGTATAGATACAGATTTTCACGTACATACAAGTATAGATACAGATTTTCCAACATATATTTACTAAATACATGATAACATTAACATTTATCCAGCTAACGATTCAACAAATAAACTATATCTTAATTCAATGTAGGTGAAATGTTTTTGTTGTTCGATCTTTTATTACCGAGGGGTGTAGATGCAAAAGCGCTTCTATCCACTTTATTAAGTTTCTTATAATACCTTAAAAACTTATTTATTGTTCTATACCAAGCTTGTCCAACATACGGCCCGCGGGCCACCATCCGGCCCGCCCCTTTATCTGGGCCGTGAACTAGATAAATTTTAAGCCGTCTAATGTATAGTTATTGCGCGGCACATCAGTTGGACAAAGATATAGACAATAGATGCATTGTGCAAACAGAACGGGCGTAGTTTATGGCATTAGGTAGGTTTTTAAAAGTGACTCTTCCTCCTAACATAAGTAATTAAAAATTACTGTTTTGTTTTATTAAAAATATTCAATTTAATTGGACATTTCCTTTGGCCCGCTGCTGCTATAAAAATCCAAAACCACCCCACCAAATTAAGTTGGTCACCCCTGTTAAACCGCTATATTTCAATACTGTGCCTCTGTTGTATACCACAGTATTACAATATAGCAGTTTGCAGTAGCGCAACGAATGTACTTACGCAGAGCAACGGAAGGGTAATTGGGGGACAGCGGGCGGCGGGGCACAGCCTGCCAAACAGCCTTACCAGGCTGGCTACAGGCTATAGTATGGGCTAGTACCTACGCCGGTGGCGCATCGTGCCACATCAAAGCGTAGCACTACTACAGTACAAGCCATATCGCAATACTGTGTCTGTACATAAGCTACATCCCTTAGTAGTTGAATAGTATGTCATGGAAAATCATATTCTTTTCTATACATAAGATTAACTTAGTGTTGTTTACAATGTAAAAATTATAAAAAAACATTGAAATCCGGATAGAGGCCATTGTGCACCTAATCAGTAAATAGAGGCGGTTTTGTGACTAAAGGCGGTTTCGGTCCAACCGCGATAGTGGCGTTTTTGTGTTTTTGTCACTTAAGGCTTTAAGACGACTCAATCCGAGCAGGTTGATACCTGTAAAAATAATATCGAAAGTAACGTAAGTCTATTCATTTTAAGATCAGATCAATGCGGGCTTCGACGCGGCTGTTACGTTGAAACCGAACGCCCAATTCTCGATATTTACTTATTTTTATTACTTCACTTTCAAAAAAGTTTTAAAAAATGTTTTCATTTAAAATGAAAGGTGTTAAAGTCAACGATTTTTTTGTGTTGGTTTCATACAACATTAACTATTTTGTTTTCGAGAAATTTTGTAATTAATGTCAAAAACAGTATAGTGAATTTTTTACATCAAAAGTGGCAATATTTTTGAAATTTTATTTAATTAAATCGATTTTTATTACTATATGTAGATTATATATTTTTTCCATAAAGCTAGCTTCACAGAGTCTTTCAATAATTTCAATTGAATATTGTCATTTGATCCATCTTAAGGCCTTAAGTTTTGAGCAGAGACGGTGCTGCACCTTACTTTGCAGTTTCCCGTATTTTTGTACAGGATAGACACGATTTTGTACGTATTTTATTGAATGAAACTAAAGACAAGGAGCATTTGGGTTGCCATACTAAAAAAAAGATAGAGAAAAGATTGAAAGTAGATAGAAGTGCTTTTGTATCTATACCCTTTTTAACGTTAGAATAAAACTTTTTCTGATATTTTTTGTTTGTTGAATCGGTTTTTCTTATCTTCATAATACTACTGTAATAATTGAATCGCATATACAAGTATAACAATTATTATAATATATATATAACAGATCTAACTTGTTCACTCACATCTATTACAATAAATTCACAAATCGCTATAAAAGTACCTATTGCATTCCGTTAGGATCGAGGGCTGTGAATTATAGCTTTAACCTTTAGACACCATGCTTCAGTATTTCCCCCACTTTACCTACCCTAAAAAAATAAGAATCTGGTCAAATGCAAAATTAGAAAAAAAAGCTGGCAGTGAGGATGCTGTGGAATAAATCTTTTGCCTTTCCTGTAATCCTACTTAATATTATAAATGTGAAAGTTTGTATGTATGGATGTTTGTTACTCTTTCACGCTTCAAGCAGTGGACGGATCGGGATGAAACTTGGCACACTTATAGGTTAGGTCCTGGAAAAGGTCTTATTCCCGCGGGAATATCGAAAACAACGCGGGTGCAGCCGCGGGCGGACGGCTATCCGATAAAAACAATAGAACTATGGGAGTTTGTGCTTTATTACTGTCGGTAGAAGGGCTAAATGAGTAAAAGGCGGAAATACAATAACTATTTAAGGCGAGGCATTGATTGGAACAGTTGTCTCTGTCTTTTTCTTTACGGGTAACGAGTAAACAAAATAGCACACTTGCACTGTTTCAATGTTTTTTTTGTTTCAATTAAAAACTAAAATTAAGGTTTAAAAATCCAACTGGCATATTGACAAAGAAAATTTTGAGATACTAAATCGGTCTGGTTTGCAAATCTGTTTTAAAAGAGGTTTCTTTGATGTGTTTTTTTCTGTTGTAAAAGTTAACGAATCGTGTTGTTGCAACTGACAAAATGAAGTCATTGAAATGAAGAATCAGGTTACAAAATATCACGTTCATGTTTTTTAATTGCTGAGTAAAATCGAGATCCCTGCGACCAAAGTTTCCAATGCGTCGCCTTATAGACCCATCGATATGACATATATAGACAGATACACCAGAATATGGTATGGAAAATCGGGACAGTGCTGTCGAAAGGGACCTTATATTATATTGTGATACAGCAGAGACAGCTTTAAGAATTAGGGTGCCAGTTTATACAGGCCTCGCGTAAGGTAAATCACGCATAATGCGGCCAGGCCAGCTTATGGTGGTGCAGTCTAAGCCGATGTGGTTTCTTAATTGTACTTATACGTGTATGTAATGTATATACAGGGTGTAAAAAAATTGGTGTAGATCCCGTTAACTGGGGCTTCTACTCATCATACTGAACAACTTTTGTTCTACGACTTTGCTGAAATCGCAAAAAAAAATTACTCTTCATACTAATCGATCAGCTGATCGACCATTTTTGTGCAATTTAGTATGGAGGATCCACATTTTTTTTGAGAATTGACTATTGGTTCCTTGGGAAAAGTTGTTCGGTATGATGAGTTAAACCCCCAGTTAACGGGTCCTACACCAATTTTTTTACACCCTGTATAGTGTGCCCTTACCTTTCTGGTAATGTTGTATTTGAATTTACATGAGAGCGTATTCACAGAATCGTTTCCCATACAAACTTAAAATAACTACTTCCTAAAAATAGATGGACATATTGTAATAAAAGTTTATCAAACACATTAGCAGTTAACGAAATATTTAGTTTGTGGATAGATTACATTTTCAAAAAAAATGTGTTCTCACTAAATAAATTAAGGTTTTCATGGTAATAATAAAATTCGCTAATCAAATTAAGCTCTTTGGAATGTTATCTATCCACAAACTAGAATTTCGTGACTTGCTTATATGTGTACGAAGTTACATTAGAATCGGCCCATCCATTTTCAAAAAGTAGGTAGTAGTTTTGGGTTAGTATGGGAAACGATTTTGTGAATATATTGATGAAATTTTGCATTTGAACGGCTTTTGTAATAACAACCTCATCCAATTGCGTAATTTAAATCTCGCCTTCTAGTACAAATTTATTTGGAATATCTCTAGTAATGATAAGACATTGTATAATTCTACCTTTCCTAGAAGGTACTATCATAGTATAAAGAAAGAATAAAAGGTTATCTTCATAAAATGGTACAGCGCGCGGTTTGTATATGTTCGCGTCAGTAGGCACGCACTCACACTACAATAATATGGAAATAATCCGTTGTTATTATTGTAGTGTGTAACGACTTCTTTAGTTAAAAGAAAGAAGTCGTTCTTATTATGGTAGTGTGTAACGACTTCTTTAGTTATAAGAAAGAAGTCGTTCTTACTATTGAAGTGTACGTGTGTGCCTACTGACGCGCACACATAAAACCGCGCTATGTACCATTGTATGAAGATAACCTACTATTCTTTCTTTTTACTATGTTACTATTGTAGGATCCTTGTAAATAGTTTATTGTACTGTATTTATACATATCCGTGTTAATCTATACATTTGTAGCTTACTCTTGCAATTTATATCTTGACATTTTCATACAATTTCCTAGATTTTCATCAAAATACTACCGATTTCCTATTTGAAAAAAAATAACATGCGATAATAAAATCATTCAAGATTCAAGACAATAATTGAAACCTTATGAAAACACCATAATATTTGTATTGTATTTTTTCACTTTTCCACCAGTAAAATAAGCATACGTCAAGCTCAATAAGTAACCGATTTCGCTCACTGAGCGAAATTGAAAATGCGGAATAGGGATAATGACTGCTAGTATGTACATTTGAGTTATTTTAAGGCGTGGTTATTGGTTGGAACAGTTGTCTCTCTCTTATTCTTTACGTATAAAGGGTAAAGAAAATAACCACACTTTTACACATATTAATGGTTTTTCGTTTCAATCAAAAACTACAATGAAAGTATAAAAAATAATAACATTACTCACTTTGTATTATCATAACAAATATTTTTGTATATTTAAAAAATATATATACTTCAAAATACAAAATATAAGAAAAAGCGTCGGTGGCTCAACCGGTAACGACTCGGTCCATCTAACCAGAGGTACCGGGTTCAAATCTGGACGGCCAATGTACCAATGAGTTTTTCAAAAACTTACGTACATACTTACCGATTGCTTTAACGGTGAAGGAAAACATCGTGAGGAAACCTGCACACGCCTGCGAAGAAACTCGAAGGTTGTGTGTGAAGTCGACCAACCCGCACTGGGCCCGCGTGGTTGACTAAGGCCTAGTCGCCCTGATTCAGGGTAGGCTCGAGCCCCTCGGTGGGGACGTATATGAGCTGTAATGATGATGATGATATACTTCAAAATATTAGTCAAAACTAGAGTTGAAAGTAACGGTGTAGACCTATCTTTGGGATTTATGTTTATCGAGACAAAACAGCTCAATCGTGTTTCTAATAGCTTTTGACTTTAAGGAACATCATCAACAATAAGGTTTTTTTTTTCAACCTTGGGTTTTATATCGTTTAGGAGTAATTGACATCAAAAATAAGGAAAATCTGTAATATTACCGCCTTAATTCATTTGTCAAAATGGACGTGACTTCATAATTTTACAACGTCATATATGTACTCAGTTTAGGATTTTGATAGATTAAAAATTGAAAACTTGAAAGATAACACGAGTCAGGTTTTTTTTAAATTTTCAGTGTGAAGGAAATTTAGTGATCAATAGTCTATTGGCGTATTTACTCATTCCTGTTGGGCAGGGAAGTGGGCTGGGCAGCGCGAGTATGTAAATAGGTCACTGCTCAAGTGCTCATGCCGCTGCCATTGCCACGATTGTTGGTTTTCGTGCAAAAGTCAATGGAATCGATGCGATGCACTAGCGTCGATGCTGCCGCAAAAGTATTTAGGGCAATATTTCCGGCAGTGGCAGGGGCTGAGCGTAAATCGCGGGTATAATTTATTTTTGGTGCAGTCATCATCCCAATTGCCGAAAAAAATGTTTACGCCGACTTCTACAAAGTGCCTCTGAAATACTTAAACAAAATTTAAGTGTGTATTCGGCTCATGAAACTAATCATCTTTTTCATAGGAATATGAACTCAATTCTCAATTTTTTTTGACCTTATAATTATAAGTTACGAAGAAACTAGTATCTCATCTGTGTTATAATATATAAGTCCAATTTAGGATACTAAATGGATCAGCTGATAGCGAAGTTTGGGTGGCAAGTCCAATTTTGTATGGCAAGTCAATATTTGTGTTGCGAATTCAGTGTAGGTGTCTTAGGGAAAGTTGTTCAGTTTTAGGAGCTGGACCCCCTCCTTAAATTATTTTCAGGTATAACAATAGGACCCTATAATATTATTTTGTGCACAAGGTAGTTTGAACTAACCTTATATTATATTTTCCAATTTCGTATATCTAAGGGAAATATTTTAACTGTCTTCGTGGCGTAATGGTTAGTCCATTCGCTTCACACCAGGAAGCCGCGAGTTCGATCCCGGCGGGGTCATCTTTGTAAGACTCGGTTCGGTTGGTGGTAAGGCATTTTCATAGCCCGCCATCTTATCAAGTCTTGCCGCCAAACGTCAGTGTTAACAGCATTGATTTGTTGCGGCTTGAAGATAAGATAGCCAGATCCCCATTGCTTTGGGGAATCTTGGTAAGCCCGCTTCCATCTTCGGCATCATCTTTACTTACCATCAGGTGACATGATGCCAAAGACTTATCAATTATGGATAAAATAAAAATAGGCAGAATAAAATGGTTGGGCCGTTACTAAGACACGACGAGTTCATAACAGTGATTATGGAAGGGAAAATAGAAGGAAAGAGGGGCTGGAAAAGACCTAGGAAAAGCTATTGCCACCAACTGAAAGAGAATGTTAAATTGACGACTTATTGGGCGTTAAAGGACATGACCCAAAGAAGAAATGACTTACGGTCATTACACCGACAAGAGCTTGGCTCTTATAAAAAAGGCGAAATATGTAGTTAGCTAGTCCAGTTGTTACATAGATAGGTGAGTTCAGTTTGCCTTGGGCGACAACATAATAGGGATGACGACAACATCAGAAATAATTTAAAAACTCTTGATCACTAAATTGCTCGGAAAACGTTCCGTTTTCGTTTTGTTTTCCATCAAGTCTTTAATTCACCAAAATCACAAAATGATTACATAAATGACGCTGAAAAACTATGACGTCACGCCTTAGGTATTTCAAACATTTTGAGAACAAAATTTCGTTTTTGACAGATGATAAAAAGTAAATCAGATGACTAGCATTCGTCATTCCTATTGAAGGAGCAGGGCTCTGTCAATTTTTTTTTGCCTTTTGTTCGGATCCGGTCACTTGGGGCCACTTTCCTCGCACGGCCACATTGTTCCTTTTATTTTCTATTCGTTAATTGAGCAAAATCGGTGTTTGAGCCTAACAGTTATCACTATTAAAAGGGTTTTATATGTACTCCGACTTATATAAATGAAAATATTATACCAAGTGAATGAACAGAATGATAGTTTAATTTAATTCCAACTTTATTTTGAACACCTCAGATCAATTGTTGAACACTTATTCATTAGTTCCCTCTTGACCTTTGCGTTTTTTTTTAAATAAATCTTACTGACTCGCATACTTACTGAGCGTCGGTGGCGTTATGGCAAGGGCCGCTACCTCCTGTCCGGGAGGTCGTGGTTCGAATGTGTTTTCGAATTTCGATTTCATATGTAGGTGATACGTTTATCCGACGCTCTTACGGTGAAGGAAAACATCAGACGCGTGCGAGAAAACTCGAAGGCAGAAAACCCGCACTAGGTCAGCGTGGTCGACTAAGGCCCGATCGCCCTAAAACAGGGTAGGATCCAGCCCCTCGGTGGGGACGTATATGAGCTGATATTATGATTGACTCACTAAAGTACAAGTATCTTATGAGGATTGTGAACTTTTCATCAAAAAAAGTGAAAGTTAACCGATTTTGAATAATTTTTGATGGGTTGTCAGTCAGATCAAAAGCTAGGTTTATGGGTTTTTTTCAATACAACTTTTGAGGTTAATTTTATTTGTCGTTCAGTGTTTTCATACAAAACGAATTTCGGCCATTATTTGGTTATTTTAAATCAATCATTTAAAAAAACGATACCTATAAACCTAGCTTTTGTCTGACTGACAGCCTATCAAACATTGATCAAAATCGGTGAACTTTTTCTGAGGTGAAAATCGTTGTCGCCGTTTGTATGAAAAGTTGATTCGCAATCCTCTTAAGTGTTTAAGTTTAACTGCCTCCGTGGCGTAATGGTTAAGTCCATTAGATACATATCCAGGAGGTCGCGGGTTCGATTCCCGGCGGAGTCTAACTTTGTAAGACTCGGTTTAGTTAGTGGAAAGGCATTTTCTAAGCCCACCTGGCTAGCTCCCACCATCTCATCTAAGTCTTGCCGCCAAATATTAATGTTAACAGCATTGATGTATTCCGGCTTGAAGATAAGATATCCAGTTCCCCATTGCGTTGGGGAATCTTGGTAAGCTCGGTTCCATCTTTGGCATCATTGTCACTTACCATCAGATGAGATGATGCCAAGGGCTTACCAATTGTTTATAAAAAAATGGCATTTAGGGGATTCCAATGATTAACAAAATCAGAGCCAACATGTAATCTTGTTTATTGTTTTTAATAAATACTAAATAAATATCGTTCAATAAATAATTAACCGTAAACTCTAACCGATTCGTTCGTGTGTGCTTTTATATTTACAAAACTTTCCGTGCTTCATTGCCTTATTACTATAGGGGAGGTAGTTTAGAAGGAGGGTGATGACGATGATGATGAGGAGATTTGTGATGAGATTGAAGCCACGCTAGAGTAGCTCGGAGATTGGTTTGAGGCGGCACTAGAGGTGGCATCTCTAGAGCTTGCATCCCCGGGGTAGTATGAGCTGTAGGCGAGCTGGGCGGGGTCCCAAACTCGTGAGTAGGGGCCTGGCCCCTCCCATTGAGGGCTGTAGGAATCCTGGGGCGCCGCTGGAGTAGAGGCTGGGGGACCGTATTGAGATGAGGGGGGACCGTATTGAGGTGCAGGCATGTCTGTTGGAGTCATCATTGGCATTGCTGGAACAAACAGGTAAAATTAGTAGAAGTCTCGATATGTTATTGTTCAAAGAAATTTGAAATTGAACTAACCTCCTTTCTTCATCAGCAGATTGTAAATAAGAAAACCGACGACTAATGTGATGGCCAGCTTGCTGAGTATGAGAGCTTTCACTGCCTTGATACCGACGATAGTCAGCAGTAGTGGCATCAGAGCCTTCATCTTCAACTTCAGGAGCAGAAGAACTGGCAACAGCAGCTTCTTCTTCAAGAGGCCACGAGCTGGAAGGAAAAGGCTCATTAAAGAGACGAAGGAGTGTAGGTAAGTTAATTTTTAGTGAAAAAATTCTAAAAGGTACCTTCACCGTTTTCAACCTCGTTCTCGGGAAAGTCGACGTCAAAACCTTTGTCAGCTCTGTACGACACTGCAGCGTTCTGGAAGATGAACTCAGGCAGTTGAAACCTGAATTCGTTTGCGTTTAATATCCTGCTCACACGATCGAATATCACTTTGTCGATGTTCTTCTCGTCGAACGCCCTCGCTGACTCAGCTTTCACACCCAGCTTCGTATCCAGGAAAGACAGGACTTTCACTTTGAGGCACGCCATTGGCGCTTCTGCTTCGAAACAATCACTAATCACACTGTTTATCAGATCATCACTGGTCCCGATCCTTGCCGTTTCGATTTCATTGTCTGTGATAGCGTAGCCGTGCACTAGGGCCGCGGTAGCCAGCAGGATCAAGCACTTCATTTTAATATATTTTTTTCACTCAGTCATTAGTTTAATTACACGTGCAGCCCGGACAGTTAATGGAGTAACAATGATTTAAATTTTGAATGGGCTTGGTTTTTATATGTGATCCTTTGGGCGGGCGCGGACGCGGCGCCGACGCGTGCGCAGCATAGGAATGCGCCAGCACTTGGCGAGGTATTTTCGTTTAAGAAAGTCCTGTAGGTGAGAGTGAGGGCACGTTGAAGCTAAACGGTTGGATCGTTATTATTGTTTTAATTAAATTGCTCATAAGTATGAGTTAAAAGTCTTCATTATCTACCATAAGAAGAAGTAATGATATCTACACTCAATCGTAAAATTAATCATATCATAAACGCCTCCATGGCGTTGTTATAGTCCATTCGCTTCGAAACAGGAGGTCGCGGGTTAGATTCCCAGCGGAGGCTGACTTTGTAAGACTCGGTTTGGTTGAGGGTAGGGCATTATTTTAGCCCACCTGGCTAACTACGACCATCTTATCTAAGTCTTGTCACCAAAATTTATGCTTCCGATATGAAGATAAGATAGCCAATTTAATTATTTGGGGAATCTTGGTAAGCCATTCCATTTTCGGCATCATCGTTACTTACTATCAGGTGCAATGATACCAATTTGTGCTTATCAATTGTGGACAAAAAAGTGGCCACATGCCTTTTGAACCACGCGCAAAGTGGGGTCCCGCAGCAGTCCTTTCAATGAATAAATGTATATTTTAAAACCAAAGTTATTTATACAGTTGATATAGAACATTTTATATGAAATTGTGAACTTTGTATATTAACTCCAACTGCACATCTAAAGTTGGTCGACTATTACTCCTAAACCAAAGTATACATTGTTATTACTGACATACAGTATGGACACTCCCTGCCGCTCTCAGCGACCTTGGATTGCGACCTCACCCCCTCGTCACGCAGATTGATACAGATTGTTACAAGTTTGGTTCTCGAACGTATAGGATTTCGCCGTGATTTCATTTGTTTCGTCATTTGTTTTTAGAAATGTCATTTCTCGCCCGTTGTATAAAGTGTCCGAGGTGTGCCTTAACTAAGAAAGCCTACTTGGCCGTGATAATTTTTTCTTTTAAATTGATTAAATGGGAATAGTAGGATACTTTAAAATTTCCTGAACTAGCGGTTTAGCTGGAGGGAATGGGTAGAGGCATGCTACTGTAACGAAAATGCCAATTTATTACTTAATATAATATATAGTTAAGGAATAACTCATCGGAAAATGATCTTAGCAAACCCTCAGTAGTTTTCAAAGATCTATTCAACGATACCCCACACGACAAAGGAAGTAACCAAAAAAAATCACCCCCACTTTACATATAGGGGAGGTACCCTAAAAATATTTTTTACAGATTTTATTCTATAATTTTATAGGTGTCATAGATTTGTTTAACCATACCAAATATCAGCTTTAATAGTCTTTGAGAAAAACGGCTGTGACATACCGACGGACAGACAGACAGACGGACATGTCGAAACTAAAAGGGTTCCTAGTTTGACTTCGGAACCCTTAAAATATTTTTTATATAAACAAAAATCTTTGGACAATTTAAATAAAACTCGATTCTTTATCACATAGGTACCTACAGCAGATACAAAAATAAATTTTCTAAGAACTTGATTTTCTGCTCTGCTATGCAAGCATTGGAAAAAAATGTGTTGAAAGTTCCGCCTTAACACAATTTTTTATATAAACAAAAATCTTTGGACAATTTAATTTAAACTCGATTCTTTATCACATACCTACAGCAGAAAACAAAAATAAATTTTCTAAGAACTAGATTTTCTGCTCTGCTATGTAAGCATTTCCGTCTATCACAGAAATTCTTCCAAAGTCTCTCTTTGCCGAAGTCACCACCATCCATCAATAAATCATCAAACCGGTTCGGTTGGACATTAGTATGCACGATTCCGCCGCTCTCACCACATCCTTGCTCATACTAAACAGCCTGAGTTTTCAGGAATAATGAATAATGATCTAACGAAAGGACATTATTACTTAAGGGTTCGGTGGCTCAACCGGTAACGACTCGGTCCTCCTAACCAGAAGTCCCGGGTTCAAATCCGGACGGCCAATGTATCAATGAGTTTTTCGAAACTTACGTACATACCTACCGACTGCTTTGATGGTGAAGGAAACCATTCACGATTCACGTTTGAAAATTCGCAAATCTTGACTACTGTTTCTGCTGTGACTGTCAATATATCCACTTATTTCTAAGAATTTGATGATACTCTACATTTGTTTGTCATCATCATCATATTAGCCGAAAGATGTCAATTACTAAACAAAGGCCTCCACCAAGGATTTCCATGACGACCGGTCCTGCGGTGGCCGCATCTTCCCGCGACCTTGGTGCAGGTCCTTGTAAGACTCGGTTTGGTTGGTGGTAGGGCATTCTCTAAGCCCGCCTGGCTAGCTACCACTATCTTATCTACGTCTTGCCGAAAAACATCAGTGTTAACAACATTGATGTGATCCGGCTTCAAGATAAGATAGCCAGTTCTCCATTGCGTTAGGGAATCTTGGTAAGCCCGCTTTCATCTTCGGCATCATCGTCACTTACCATCAGGTGAGATGATGCCAAGGGCTAAACAATTGTAAATAAAAAAAAACATTATTACTTAAGGGTTGAGCGTCGGTGGCTCAACCGGTAACGAACGACTCATGACGACATCTGATTCGAGATGTGTATGATGGTCGCGTTGCACACTTCCGTAGATGTTAATCTAAATGTCCTACACGTGACCGCGGGTGATGCTAAGTGCAACACCAGGCAACCGCCGTCTATCCTTTGGATAGCACGGTTAACTGTGCCACACGATAAGAGAGAGACTTAAGGGTTTAAAAATTCGCAAATCTTGGCTACTGTTTCTGTTGTGACTGTCAATATATCCACTTATTTCTAAGAAGTAACAGGAAGGATTAGGTCATCTTTTCCAAGGAGGTTTTAATGCTTACATTAATATTATTCCATGCCTTATGTCAATATATTTATGGCAATATCATAAAGTAACGATGTAGTGTCATGTATCCTGACCTTCGTAAAAGACATGTCTCAAGATTTAGTGTTCGAACGCTGTGGTGTAGAGCTCCCTCAACTGAAATGCATTTTAATTTGCCTCTATGGAACACCAACCATGTAAAATTATTTCTTTCTAATCTAGAGTTGCTTATGAACAAACTGAAGAGGAAAAACTAGGCATAAAATAATCATCATAGGTGACTTCAACATAGACACACGAACGAATGCTTGTTCTGAACTTAAAAGAGTCGTAAGTTCCAATAACTATGAAATTCATATAACAGAACCAACTCGTAAAAAGGCATGTATAGACCTCATATTGAGCAACATACGGAACGTTTATGGAAAAATCTTAAGTCTAGGCCTGTCAGATCATAACACAGGCCAATCCATTACATTTTCGATCCCTACGAAAATATTGCCTCCAAAACATTGGTATATCAAAAAAAGAAATTACAGTCAAGAAAATGTAGATAAATTTTCTCAATGCATTGGAAGTCTATCGTGGAATAATGTGCTCCTTGAAGGTGACACTAATAAAGCATTTAACGTGTTTGATGAAACCGTGAAACTTTTTTATGTATTGTGTTTCCCTCTGACACGAATCAAAATTAATCTATTTACCAGGCGACCAAGGTGGGTTACTTCTGGAATAAAAACATCAACCGTAAGAAAACGAAAACTATGTTTTGAATATTATAGATCACCAAATGCGCACAGTAGAGAAAAATTACGAAGTTACACTAAGTTGCTAAAAAGATGCATAAATAAAGCTCAAAAGATGACAAATGATAAATTTCTTTTAAATTCTAAAAAATTCATGAAAGGCTACCTGGAAAATCATAAATAACACAACACTTCTGACACAAAACCAAATTACTAACATTAGTAAAATAAAATATAATAATCTATTACTCACTGACCCCGCTGACATAGCGAATGCTTTTAATGGCCATTACATAAAATTTACCAACTCTAATATCAGTCTACAAAATAGTTTCACAAAAACAGCAACGACCACGAAAAGTAGTAAATTCGACTTTATTCCTAGCGCCCACAACAGATCCAGCTGAAATCAGGAAAATCATAAGTAATTTAAATAACACGAACTCAGCCGGTTATGATGAGGTCCAGACTAAAGTAATAAAATCATGTTAAAACGAAATTTCAGGTATACTCTGTCATCTTATTAACCAATCATTTATTAATGGTACATTTCCAGAGGCTATGAAGGTATCGGTAGTGAAGCCTATCTATAAAAAGGGCAAGAAAGATTTAATAGATAATTATCGGCCTATATCTTTATTACTAGCTATCTCAATTTTTTTTGAAAAAGCCATGCACACGCGTCTATCAAAATTTCTAACCAAATTTAATGTTAAGCCTGAACAACATGGATTTCAAGCAAGAAAATCCACTACATTAGCCATGTTTTCCCTAGTGAAGAAAATAACAGAAAACACCGATAAGCGTATACCAATAACCTCAGTTTTCTTCGATATGAGCAAAGCTTTCGACTTTGTTTCACACAAGAAGCTCTTACAAAAATGCGAGTTCTGCGGTATCGCAACTTATCTTAACGATAGAAAACAGTACATACAGATCGAAAAACTGAATGACACTAATGAATTGACTATATATAAATCGGACATTAAATTCAACACAGTGGGCGTTCCACAAGGAAGTATATTAGGCCCTATTCTCTTTCTATCATACATCAACGACCTACCTGATGAAATTGACTACGACTGCACTCTTTTTGCGGATGACGTATCGGTACTTATACCATGTAAAGATCCAGCAACGTATAATGAACAGATAAATAAAGCTGTAAACTCAGTTGTTACATGGTTCATCATTACAGCTCATATACGTCCCCACCGAGGGGCTCGAGCCTACCCTGAATCAGGGCGATTAGGTCTTAGTCGACCACGCGGGCCCAGTGCGGGTTGGTCGACTTCACACACAACCTTCGAGTTTCTTCGCAGGCGTGTGTAGGTTTCCTCACGATGTTTTCCTTCACCGTTAAAGCAATCGGTAAGTATGTACGTAAGTTTTTGAAAAACTCATTGGTACATTGGCCGTCCAGATTTGAACCCGGTACCTCTGGTTAGAAGGACCGAGTCGTTACCGGTTGAGCCACCGACGCCTTTGTTACATGGTTAAGAAATAATAATTTAAAAGTAAATATACCAAAGACTACCTTCATTCAATTTATAAATAAAAATGGCAATAAATCCAACATCAATGTTAAATTTGAAGATAATGTTATAAATGAGGACACAAACGTAACTTTTCTAGGTGTAGTGTTGGATGACAAATGCACATGGGAAGGTCACGTTGACAAGGTTTGCAAAAAGATCTATCCATTTTCTTATGCATTATGGCGCCTTGCTAAGATCAGCAGTGAGAAAACCGCTTTGCAAGCCTACCACGGATACGTAGGGTTCATTATTAGATACGGTATTCTCATCTTGGGTAACTGCTACCATATAAATAGAGTACTGATTGCCCAAAAGCAATGCGTTCGGGCCATCTGACATGATAGCATGACAAGTTGTAGACCACTTTTCAAAGAATTAAAAATCATGACGGTTCCTTCTTTGTACATTTTTGATATGTGTATTTTTGTCAAGACTCACTCAGACCTTTTCCAAAAGCTGGGAGATCATTGTTACCATAATATTAGGTTCCCGGAAAAGTAGATCTTGCCTACTGTGAAAACAGCTCTATGTAGCAAAAGCAGCTACTCAATGGCAGTTAAACTTTAAAATAAATTGCCACATGACTCAGAATTTATTCGGATCCAAAAGTAAGGACTTAACTAAACTCGACGAGATTTTCTGTGAGTGCGCATCAAAAGATTAGAAGAAAACAACTAGAAAATTCTTATAAAAAATTTAACCATGCGCACTGTTTATAATTGTACAGGGAGCGTTAAATGAAACACAGATGTTATCCGAAATGATTTATTATGGCTGAGTAATGGCATTTTCGTAAACAAGACATCACATCAGGTTCATAACATATATTCAGTGGATTTTGATATTCTAAAACATGTAGGCGCTAAAGAATGACCATTTATTGTGTTGAATGGCTATCGTTCTATGCTGAATCATAATGGTTGATAAATAGTGAATTTTATGGTATCTGAGAGCTTACAAATCTGTGACTAGTTCGCAAATTTTGTAGCTTTTTAGAGAATGAACGAAAATACACATCAAATGTCACAAAGGAAGTCTATACACTCTATAAAAACTTAATGAAGATAATGTCTAATTACACATATAAAGTTTCAGAAAGAAAGACATCCTTTTACAACTCGAGATAATAAATAATAACATAAAAACATTGGCAGTTTTCACTAGCAAACAAAGAAGAAACCTAAATTACTCTATAATTATATCTATGACCTATTTCTTCTTAAGTAAAACATTAATTACGAAACAGTAGCTCTATGCATATCTTTATACACGATCCTGAACTATATAAACTTATCTACGGTATTAATGTCGCATATTTTAAATTTGCATAACTTTTATGTATTTTTTTTTACATTTTCATTTCCTAAGACCCTTAAAATTAACCCTTACCTCTAAATTAGAAAGAAAAAGACTATTTTACTTATATTATTTGACCACGAGGTGGTGTCATGCAATTGCCAGAAACCAATAGCAGTACCGTACTTCCGTCGGAATTTCCCTACTCTCAAAATAATACTTTGTCCTGTTAGATAACGACTGCAACATACATATTATTAATATAAAAAGCACCCTAGGTCAGTCGGGCCAATGGAGAAAGAAAAGATAAGAGAGAGAGAGGACCTACTTGGAATCTGAAGATTGTCTGAAAATTTCATCGAAATCGGTCCAGCCGTTTTGGAGTCTATAAGGAACATTTTTTTTTCCTTCACATAGCACAGAGATAGACTGGATTCAAGTGCTAATAACTACAGCCTCCCTGATATAATAAAAGGATTTGAATGTAAATCACATGTTAAACGCTCATAAGAATTAGAAATGATTTGAACGATTAAAAATTATTCAAAATGATTACAAATCAAATCATTTTTAATCCTTTTTAATGATTTTGTTTAATCAGGGCTGTGATTAAAATAATTAAAAAAGAGATTATAAGGTTTTCTTATTTGTTTACTTAGCTTAAGTAATAAAAATATGTATCGTTTATTTAAGTAAATAAACTTTAAACAAAAAAAAATGTTCTGAGGACAGGTTATAGCGGTGAATACTTATAACCTGTTTTGTCCGTTAAATTTGGAACCATATTAAAATAAATAAACTCATGTGAGTCCAACTATGTAACTTAATTAATTAATTCATTAACTTTAATTATCTTAACGTTAGTTAAAAAACACTATAATATTAAGAAATTATAAAGTCACATGAACAATGCGTTCATAAATCTTATTATTGGTCAACTGACAGCCAAAACCGTGTGCTAACACTGGTCTTATGTACAGTTGGTAATATTACAAATTATACAGTCAGTCATTCAAATCACCTACCCAGATAACCAGGGTTGTCAATTTTGAACTACATAAATATAATCATAAAGTTTAAAAGACACTTACAATTACAAATTTTGAAATTACATGAATACAAACGCAAATTTAAATTTCCAACTAATTAACCAAGAAAGTGTAACAACGGTACTTTTTAAAGATTATTTTAATTTAATTAAATCATGGTAGATCTTATCTATGGTTTCTGTATCTTTCCTTTTATTAATTAAATCTTGATGCCTCTCCATTTACATAGATTCCATAATCAGACGCTTTTTATAATTATGTTCTGTATTTAAAATTTTTAATATTTTAAGATTTTAGCCTGCTTACCCTCGAGTAGGCTTTATCATTACAAAATACAAAAGCTTTAGCTCAACCTTTTTTTTTAAAATAAAGACAAAAATAATATAAAACTCATGGCATTTAAAAAAACAGAAACAAAACGATTTACAAAAAGTATTGTATCATATAACACTTGACAGCCCTACCAGCACATCACACACCAGAAACTATGCACTCGCGACTTAGCTTGCTCAATAGCAAGTAAGTGGTTGTAGCATCGTCTTGAATTCATCCAGGGAAGCAGCAGTTGAAACAGCAGGTGGCACAAAGTTCCAGAAAGCAACTCCAAGGACAAGAAAAGAGCTCTTGTACATTGATGTACCCGGAATCGGCGATAACAGCGTATAGTCCGGTTGTTCTCAGATCATTGCAGAGTCGGATCGATAATAGCTTCCAGGTTCTTGAGAATACTAACTTACTCAATATCTTTACCAGCTAACGACAGCACTGGCTTCTCACTGCTATCTATGAGGATAGTACGTTTAGACAAACACCAAAAAAAATGTTAGACACGAAATTCATGATGTGTGAACGGAAGATTAACACTTATTTTTTTTTTTTTTCTTCTCCTCGATAAATTTATTTATTCCGCAGTCTCTGCACCACCTCCAAAATGGGCTGAAATCGTACACTCTGCCACAATTGATACATGTTTTTTTTTGGGACTCCATTTGACCGGAATGGTTGCAACAATATGAATCATTTCGACCCTCCGTCTCCGTTTAAATAGCAATGCTTATCAAAACTAGGGCTACCACTTTCTCATAACATTTTTTTTTGTTTAAAGTTTATTTACTTAAATAAACGATACATATTTTTATTACTTAAGCTAAGTAAACAAATAAGAAAACCTTATAATCTCTTTTTTAGTTATTTTAATCACAGCCCTGATTAAACAAAATCATTAAAAAGGATTAAAAATGATTTGATTTGTAATCATTTTGAATAATTTTTAATCGTTCAAATCATTTCTAATTCTTATGAGCGTTTAACATGTGATTTACATTCAAATCCTTTTATTATATCAGGGAGGCTGTAGTTATTAGCACTTGAATCCAGTCTATCTCTGTGCTATGTGAAGGAAAAAAAAATGTTCCTTATAGACTCCAAAACGGCTGGACCGATTTCGATGAAATTTTCAGACAATCTTCAGATTCCAAGTAGGTCCTCTCTCTCGCTTATCTTTTCTTTCTCCATTGGCCCGACTGACCTAGGGTCCTTTTTACTTTTAAATTGCATATTTTTAAAACCGTTTTTCAAACAACTATCAAATGTCCACGTAAGCTATTTATCTCTTGTTATTGAAGTGTGGTTTTCCTTAATAAATGCGATGTACCTATGCCGACCACTCTTATCTAAAAAGTTTTATGTTTACATATTTTTAGTTCGGGAATTCACATGACTAATATAATGTGTGTGTTACAGTCGTTATCTGACAGAAAAACATATTGTTTTGAGAGTAGGGAAAATCCCAAAGTTCTGTCATCCACGGATTGTAAGTACAGTCACCATCAACCAACTGATCTATCTCAACCAGTTCACGTATTTTGGGTACCAAGAAGCTAGAAGCTAAGAAGCTAGTGGGTGTTTGATAGACATAAAATTAGCATATGATTTGACTAGGTTAGGGATCATCTATTTTGAATGGAAATTATTTATTTAAAAAAATGGTCAGATTTCAGACAAGTTTTGTCATCAAATAAATCCTATGTGATATTAAAATGTTAAACTGCACACAGTTTAGGTCTAAATTAACAAAAAAACTTCTGGAGGGCTGCTTCTACTCTACAAATGAGTATTTTAAGTTTAAGTTTTGACATTGTCTTTGCTTAACACATTATTAATTTGACAAAGCTCTGAAACAATAATTTCGACACTTTAACTGAAATTTAATTACTGTTTATATTATTCTGATTTTTATTGTGTACTTTAATATCGATTATTTTGTAATTTAATATGAACTCATTGACATGTTACCTTTTATTTTCGTTGTCTCCAACTTTGTTCTTCGTTTTTAAATATGTATAAACTTAAATTCATATGTTACGTATACTTATAAAAGTTTCTATGTTTCACTACTAATTTGCATGCCAGTGGCTGGTGAAATGTAAAGAGACTACTTACTTATATTATATAAACATCCAAAATGTACTACATTTCAAGCAAATAAATATTCTATTATATTCTAATAAAATTATAAATAGTGAATAAAATAAGTATACGTGTAGTAAAAAATATACTTAAGTATGTGTATGTATAGGAAAAAAACAAAGTGAGATTACTCGCCGGACATTTAAAATGAGCCACAAATCGCGTAAAATGAACTTTAATTGCCGAAAACTTGATAGTTATGCACTCATGTATTTTGTTTTTCTGTCACGTTCGTTTTTAATTTTACCGATTTCTCACAACGATATTCATCGTATGATACATGAGTGTAAAAGGAAATAATGGTAAACCCTCGCCTGCGGCTCGGGCTCACAAATGTCACTCGTTTGTTATTTACCTTTTTATCACCCTTGTACGTCATCATATCAGCTCATATACGTTCCCACCGAGGGGCTCGAGCCTACCCTGAATTAGGGCGATCGGGCCTTAGTCGACCACGCGGGCCCAATGCGGGTTGGTCGACTTCACACACCACCCTGCGCGTTTCTACGCATCAGGCGTGTGCAGGTTTCCTCACGATGTTTTCCTTCACCGTAAGAGCGTCGGATACGTCGGTGAGGTCCTGTGTGGTTACCTATTTACTGTTTTCAACCGAATTTCAAAAAAAGAGGAGGTTCTCAATTCGACTGTATGTTGTTTTTTTTTGTATGTTTGTTACGCGATATATTCGCAGATAGTGAACCGATTTTCATGATTCTTTTCTTATTCAATAGGGTATGCTCCCGAGTTAGTCCCGTATAAATTTTATCAAAATCGGTTTATTGCTTTATTAGAAAATTTACAGAAAACCAAAAAATAATGATGCAAAATTTTACTAAGTTGTAGCGATGGATGGAAGTCGGTTTTTTAACGTGTTCAGCGTTTTCAATTATCATTGTTTACCTTGTAGCACTTTGATATCTTGCGACAGTTACGTAAAGTGTTCGTTTACTCTCGAAAGCAGTACGTGCGTTTGTTCGGCAAAAAGCTTGTATCTACGAGTGTCTTACCCAATGTACGTTATGCAATGAGGGTGGCTTGCAGGCCGCTTATTCGTATTCAGGTGTCGTTTGTGTATTTGCATTTGCTACCCATGTCCGGATTGTGAAATTGCTGTTTCACTTCCGTTCGACAACAGATGCTCTATCTCTGCCATCATTCGCTTCGTCCTTTTCTAAAGCTTTACATACAAACAAGACATAATGCAAAAGTATTATAAATGATAAACTAACCGAATGAATCCTTACTAATATTATAAAAAGAAAAAAAGGATATAAAGGAGTGGAATTCACTTCAGGCGTCTGTATTCCCCGATTTGTATAATTTAGGAATCTTCAAGACGAAAGTGAATAGGCACTATTTGAGCTTGCGTGTTACATCCTCGGCTGCATCGGCACTTACCATCAGGTGAAGTGCAGCCAAACGCACTTAAATTTTTAATTAAAAAAAAAAGTGAAAATATGTTTGTTTGTTTATTTGTTACCTTTTCACGCTTCAACACCTCAACCAATCTTGACGAAATTTGGCATGGAAGTAGACTGTGTCACGGGGAAGGACTTAGGCTACTTTTTATCCTGTGGAAATAGCATAGTCGGATGCAGTTCCTGAGGGAACTACAAAACAAGATTTTTTTTGGTTGATTTTTAACATCGCAATGGAGCAACGGTTAGTTGTGATTTTTTGCTCAAAGATGGTTAAGGGGGTGGGAAATGACATAATTTAATAATAAGCATATCCTGACAAGGTTATCGAAGGGATCTGGGGAAAACTAATTTCCACGCTCGCGCACGTCGGCGTCGCAACGGAGTAACGGATTTAAGTGTTTTTTTTTTTAACAGAATTGGTTGAGGGGGTGGGAAGTGACATATACAGCTAATCAGAATAGCACGATATAGTTCCTGAGAATTTGGAGGAAGCTCATGTCCACGCTCGCGAGCCGCTTGCGGCTTGCACACCACTCCTCAAGGACACTCATAAAAACGATGTCCACGCGGGCGAAGCCACGAGCAAAAGCTAGTTATTTTTTTTTTTTAAATATAAAAATTTTGAATGCGTTTGACTACATCTCACCTGATGGTAAGTGACAATGTAGTCCAGGCTGGTACACAAAATTTAATTGTTGGTATTAAAAACTAGAAATCCTTGAAATGTATTCTATGTCACTCTAGCGACACCTCACACTCCAAAATCCGTCATATCAAGCCGTTTAAGCCACCTACTCAGCCAAATGAATCGACAAACATATACCTAAACACCCCAATTAGCTAAGAGGGCAAAAAATAATGTTGAAAAATATTGTTATATTATTCTTCTTATCAGCTCATATACGTGCCCATCGAGGAGCTTGTGCCTACCCTGAATTAGGGCGACCGGCCTTAATTGACCACGCGGGCTCAGTGCTGGTTGGTAGACTTTACACACAACCTTTGAGTTTCTTCGCAAGCGTGTGCAGGTTTCCTCACGATGCTTTCCTTCACCGTAAGAGCGTCGGATAAACGTATATGAAATCGAAATTCGAAAACACATTGGTACGTGGCAGGATTCGAACCACGACCTCCCGGACAGGAGGTAGCGGTCGTAACCGTTACGCCACCGACGCTGTAAAAATATTATTCATGTATATAAAATTAATTGACTAACAGACGAACTGTACTCTCTGTTTTATATAAACACAGTCTTCATTTTCATTAGGCTTACACAAAAACAAATTGTGCTGTGAATTTTTGTTTTATTACGTAACACTTACTCAATAGATTTCACAGTTCCTGTACACATTCAGATTACGTAACGATCATTAAAAAACTGGCCAAGTGCGAGTCGAACTCGCACACGAAGGATTCCGTACCATCGTAAAAGATTTAATTTTCACGTCTAAAAATAATTTTTAATTTAATTTTTATTATCTGTTGTTATAGCGGCAATGGAAATATGAATAAATGAAATAATGTTGGATTCTCATTTTCAACCGTCTTCCAAAAAGGAGGAGGTTCTCAATTCGACTGTTTTTTTGTATGTTCGTTACGCGATATTGTCGCAGATTGTAAACCGATTTTCATGATTCTTTTTTGTTCGATAGGTGCTTCCGAGTTGGTCCCATATAAATTTTATCAAAATCGGTGTAGTTATTTATTATAAAATTAACAAAAACCGAAAAAAATATGCAAAATTGTACTAATTTGTAGCGATGGAAGTAAGTTTTTTAACGTGTTCAGCGTTTTCAATAATCTCAAAGAAGATTAATAATAATGAAAATAAAATAAATTATTATAATTAATTATTATTAATGTAATTAATTTATGTTTTATATTTTTCTAAGTTTGTAAATATATTTTGTGTTTTATATTTTTCTAAGTTTGTAAAATAGTCCTGCGTCTAAGCTATGTGCAGTGTTGCCTGATGAATAAATGACTATAAATACACGTTTCAACTGTCTACCTATTACGGTTCATTACATACAGCCCGCTGACAGACATACGGACGAACGGAGTGCAGAGATTCATTAATATACGGAAGCCTAATTATTATCCATCTACTTTTATGTCTAAATATGAATTTCAATGTATGAATAATTTGTAAACTCAGTAAACAGGTAAACAAACGTATTAAATAAACATGTAAGTAGGTTATTAAAAAACAATTATCTACGTAAGTTTTTAATTTGAAATCTGTGAAATATTTTTTTTATCCACAATTGATAAGCCCTTGGCATCATCGCACCTGATGGTAAGTGACGATGATGCTGAAAATGGAAGTGGGCTTACCAAGATTCCCCAACGCAATGGGGATCTGGCTATCTTATCTTCAAGTCGGAACACATCAATGCTGTTAACACTGATGTTTGGCGGCAAGACTTAGATAAGATGGTGGTAGCTAGCCAGGCGGGCTATGAAAACCACTAACCAAATCGAGTCTTACAAAGTTGACTCCGCCGGGAATCGAACCCGCGACCTCCTAGTGTGAAGCAAATGGACTAACCATTACGCCACGGAGGCGGTATAACTAAATAGTTTAATCGAAAGCATACGAGTGACACTTTCATACAATAGGCTCTATAACTGAGTGCTATAATCGGTCGTTATGGGTGTCAATCCGTGATAAAGCGACACAAGTGGGTCAGCAGGGTAAGGAAGGCATGCCGCCGCCACCGCCGCCGCTCGCGCATCCTGAGTTACTATCTTGAATTCCAATTAGGTGTACCGCAGGGCTCGTTAATGGGTCTCTTTGTTTATTTATTACTACATGGATTTAGCGAGGTACTCGTAACGGTACAGAGGATGTTCTGACGATTAGCTTTGACACTTAATTTATTTAAAAAAAAAATATTCACAATTGGTAAGCCCTTGGCATCATTTCACCTGGTGGTAAGTAACGAACATGCCGAAGATGAAAACGGGATTACCAAGATTTCCCAACGCAATGGGGAGTTGGCTATCATACCTACAAGCCGGAATACACCAATGCTGTTAACATTGATGTATGGCGGTAAGACTTAGTTGAGATGGCGAGCGTAGAAAATGCCCTTCCACCAACCAATCCCAGTCTTACAAGTTTAGACTCCACCGGGAATCGAACCCGCGACCTCATGATGTGAAGCTAATGGACTTAACCACTACGCACGATTTAACTTTACATTTTTTACCTACTTACAGCGTTACTTTGAAAGAAAAAAACCAAAAAGTTATCTTTATCAAAAGTTATAGTCAACGATGAAGTTATCAAGACTACAATTGCAAATAGATTAATCAATTAATTTAATAAGTTTTGAAACCGACTGTCTAAAAATATTACCCTCTTTTTTGGGGAACTCGGGTAAAAATGTTATCTGTGTCACTCAGGGGGTCAAGACGAATCTAACGACACCTTGAAACCCAAAATCCAGGCTACAGACTCAGCCGAAGAAACAGACAAACAACACGAACAACTTTACCACTTTACCCTCCTATTTGAGCAGTTGGGTAAAAACTAGTTATAAAACCGGTGGCTGTGTGAAATGTAGGACTCGCGAGTTTTTCTTATTGGTTGAAATATGATATTTTTGTACGCTTTTCAAAAATTGACAAAAATTTCTAAAAACTGAAAAAGAAAAAAACTCCATTCAATTATCGAAACTGCTTACCAAATTTTACGAGAATCGGTTGGGAAATACGACCTGTAGAGGAGAACAGCCGGCCATCTTCTGGACTCCGAAAGCATTTTTGCCAAAGCTGAAAGGAAGACGCTTCGCTCGTGCATCCCTCGTGCTTCGCTCGCGCTTCGCTCGTGCTTCGCGCTCGCTCGGTCAATAATAATATTCAGGGACACATTGCACACGGTCACCTGGCCCCAAACTAGTAAGTTAAGTAAGTAAATATACTTTATTGCACGCCAAAAAATAATACAGGACTTATAATTTGTAATATACATAGAGTGCAAAGGCGGCCTTATCGCTTTAAGCGATTTCTACCAGGCAACCTTAAGTTAGGGAATGAAAGACAGGTAAACTAGTACAGGATGGCTGCAAATTCAACTTTTTAACGATCTAACTAATTATTATAACTAAAAGAAGTGCTATAACCAAAAAAATAACAAGTATAATATAAACCTATTTGAATACTAAATATATATAAACAATATAATATACTAACATACAACTAGGTACTATGGGAACCAGAGACTGATATACACGTACATACACTTATATACCTACTTTTAAATTTGATATTTAACACCCAGTCCGACGACCTGGTGAAGGTCGCGAGAAGCCGCTGGTTGCGGGCAGCGCAGGGCCGGTCGTCGTGAAGATGAAGGGAAAAATAAAGACTATGATTTCAGGCGGGAAACTCTTGTTTCATACTTTTCCGTAGTCGGGTTTTAGTTTTTTTTTTTAACCTTTATTTTATTTCCATATTTTTTGTGCTCAGAGTATAACGCCACCCCACCTCGCTACCCGCGGCCGCGTGTCGTGTCGCTTGAATGTAGCGCGCGTACATTGAGCCGCCTCATAATATCGCTTGTGACATTTGCTGAGAAATTAAAAATATTTGTATATAAGTGCGTGTATTGGATAGGGTTACGGATATTTTATGGCATTTTATTTTAAATGTGGTGTATTACACGCCTTTAAAATATCGGTAACCCTATCCGATACACACTGTATATGCTCGTCAAGACCTCTCTTTTGATACCAAACATGATATGAATATCTAAAAAAATTTTTTTGGGCTGACTAATTCACTTATAAAACCGCCATGTTGATTTTTAAAGTCTTATAAGTATATCCTATGACACGCGGAGTGATGGCACGAATCCAAAGACACCACATTTGTCAAGATCGGTAAATTAGTTAATTTGTATTTCGTGTTAGTTTTTACCCGACTGCGCCAGAAGGAGGGTTATGTTTTTCGAGTGTATGTATGTATGTATGTTTATTTCTTTGGCACGCCCTGTAGCCTAAACGGCTTGATGGATTTCGGAGTGCGAGGTGTCGTTAGATTTGTGTTTATCCCGTGAGTGACATAGGATATATTTTTACCTGACTAGCCACAAAAGAGGTTATTAGGTTCCGTACAAAAAAAAACAAAACGGAACCTTATAGGATCACTCGTGCGTCTGTCTGCCTGTCCGTCCGTCTGTCCAAGCCCATTTGCTCCGAATCTACTGGACCAAATCAGGTGAAATTTAGTAGGATGGTGTAATCCTATGACCCAAACACAGATGTGCAAAGTAAATAAATATTTTTTTAAAATAAGGGTTATTTTCGGGGGATAAATTAGGAAATAAAAAAAAGTTTTCGAAGCCTTATTGTGTCATATACCAAATGAAAGGGCTCGTTATCAGTATCTTAAATATATTTTTGTTTATATTTTAAAATAAATAGTTTTGACTTTATTCATGAAAGAAGACGAAAATTGACTATTCCCCCCCCCCCCCCCCCCCTGTTCTCCGAAACTAATAAGCCTAAAATAAAAATAAAATACAAAATACAGTTCATTGCTTGTAGATTACAGGAAAACCTATAAGAATTCTGTCAATTTAAAAAAAAAAGTGGTAAACTCAATAACAGAAAAAAGTCTATCGGTGTTCTACAGGATTAATTTTAGAAAGTGTGTCCTGGAGCTTCACGACCTCATTCCCCCTCTTCATTTCATCATCGAACGATCAAGTGCGGAGAGAGATTCCACCCCTTTGTCGTTGATGTTCCACCTTCACGCACGAAGCGTTTTGCTTCTTCGTTCATTATGCGAACGGCCAAGGGGTGGAATTCCCTTTCGGCGTCTGTATTCCCCGATTCGTAAAATTTAGGAATTTTCAAGACGAGAGTGGATAGGCACTTTTAAGCTTGCGTGTTACTTCCCCAGCTGCATCGGCACTTATCATCAGGTGAGGTGCAGCCAAACGCACTAAATTTTTTATTTAAAAAAGAGAAGTTCACTAAAACACCACTAGATTGTGCTAATAGTAGTTAACTCTATGGTGTACTGCTCTCACTTGTGGCACGGATCGGCTCGTTACCAGCTATATGCCTTGTATTCTATCGACCGACGCGCTAGGAGACTCATTTTTGACGAGGAACTTGTATCAAACAGGCTCCAAAGCCTCGAGCATCTCCACAAAGTCGCCTGTCTATCGGTGTTCTACAGGATTCATTTCGGAGAGTGTGTCCTGGAGCTTCCCGACCTCATACCCCCTCTCAATTTCATCATCGGACGACCAGGTGCGGAGAGCGGTTCCACCCTTTTGTCGTCAATGTTCCACCTCTTTGCACGAAGCGTTTTGCTTCTTCGTTCATCATGCGAACGGCCAAGGGGTGGAATTCCCTTCCGGCGTCTGTATTCCCCGATTCGTAAAATTTAGGAATCTACAAGATGAGAGTGAATAGGCACTTTTTGAGCTTGCGTGTTACATCCTCGGCTGCATTGGCACTTACCATCAGGTAAGGTGCAGCCCAACACACTTAAATTTTAAATAATAAAAAAAATAACTCGCATCTTAGTGTGAGGATTTTAAATGTGATATTTTGTATTTGACTTTGGCATTTTACGGAACCCTCTCCACGCGAGTTCAACTCGCACTTGGCCGGTTTTATTTATTTCTTTGGATTGCTCTGTAGCCTAAGCGGCTAGATGAATTTTGGAGTGCGAGGTGTTGTTAGATTTATCTTGATCCCGTGAGTGACATAAGGATACGTTTTTACCCGAAAAGCCAAAAACGAGATTATCTATTTCTTTGGAATGCTCTGTAGCCTAAACTGTTTAATGGATTTTGGAGTAAGAGGTGTTGTTAGATTCGTCTTTATCCCGTGAGTGACATAGGATACATTTTCACCCGGCTGGTCAAAAAATAGGGGTTAATTTAAGTCGGGTTTCAAATTTTTAATTAATTCCTAAAATTATTATGAGAATAGGGGCGACGACACCATCAGAAATAAATTATGAACTCTTGATCACTAAATTGCCCTCCTACCTAAACTTCGGAAAACCTTACTCGTTTTGTTCTCCATCAAGTCTTCGATTTTTAATTTACCAAAATCACAAAATAAGTACCTTAATGACGCTGCTAAACTATGACGTCACGCCTAGGTATTTCAAGCATTTTTAGAACAAAATTTCATTTTTGACATGATAAAAAGTAACTCAGATGACTAGCATTCGTCATCCCTGTTCTAAAGGCATTATAACGTAAATAACAAAATACTGCAATCGATGATCTGATCAAGTACCCTGCGCCAATTTTTCTTCGTCTTTTAGTATTATTTTATTCTATACTGTTATAAATATCTTGAATTTTACTTTATTGCCTTATTTTTGTGTACCTAAAGTCCTGTCTAAAGTGTTATGTCTATAGCAAACAAAGTAAGCTCCTCTTTTATTCTTGCATAGGCATTTTATTGGAGTTTCACGTATGACGTGATGTGACTCATAACTACACAGTATCTACAATGTAGGAACTTACATCCTTACTAATATTATAAATGTGAATGTATGGATGTTTGTTTGTTTGGACGCTTCAACCACTGGACGGATCGGGATGAAACTTGGTACACATATAGGTTAGGTCCTGGAATAGAGCATAGGTTACTTTTAACTTTTAAAACGTCTTATTCCCACGGGAAAATCTAAAACAACGCGGGCGTAGCCGCGGGCGAATGTGATAGATAATGTGTTTGCTACCTTTTCACGCTTCAACACCTTGACTAATCTTGATGAATTTCGGCATGCAGGTAACCTGTGTCACGGGGAAGGACATAGGTTACTTTTTATCTCGTGAAAATAGCATACTCCAATGCAGTTCCTAAGGGAGCTGAAAAAATAGTCTTTTTGGTTTATTTCTTTAACACTGCAACGGAACAATGGATTGTTGTGATTTTTTGCACAGAGATGGTTGAGGGAGTGGGAAATGACATAGACTAATTAGAATAGCCTGATCTAGGATAGGGATCTGGAGAAAACTAACGTCCACGCTCACGAGCCGTTTGCGTCTCGTGCACCACTCACCCTCAAAGACAGTCATAAAAACGATGTCCACTCGGGCGAAGTCGCGGGCAAAAGCTGGTATTGAAATAAGTAGTTTATGTGTTATAGATAAGTTTATCTAGTGTACTTTCACCATTTTCTTCGTAGCATGCCAAATGTGTTTAACAGTGTCAGATATCTAATAAATAATTAATATCCACAGCACATGCATTATTGTGAAGCGATATGTAGAGAAACTTTCTTCTTGTGCTATATAGGGGATTCCTCGTCATCATTACGCCAGTTTCCACAGTTGGAAATTATTTTCACTAACATTAAAAACATTATTAATTATATCCTAATTAAAGCCGAAAGATTTCCACTGCTGAACATAGGCCTCCCCAAATATGTACGTTTTTCCGACGCTCTTACGGTGAAGGAAAACATCGTGAGGAAACCTGCACACGTCTGCGAATAAATTCGAAGGTTGTGTGTGAAGTCGACCAACCCGCACTGGGCCCGCGTGGTCGACTAAGGCCCGATCGCCCTAATTCAGGGTAGGCTCGAGCCCCTCGGTGGGGACGAATATTATGAGCTAATATGATGATGTTTTTTGATAATTTAATATTATCTGTGAATGTAAAACGTCTGAAATATAGTAAATAATTATTATATGTTTATCTTATTTTCACCTTTTTTTTTCACAAATTTATCATGTATTTTGACTTCAAATCAGTTTACCTAGGTACTATTCTATACGCTAACTGCTAAAAATTATTCAGAACATGAATTTATTTATCACCTGCCGTATGATTAATAATTGTGGGGATTTTTGCAATAAATATGTATATGTTTAGGATAGGATTGGGTGGGTAGTTTTTATTATTTAGAACATGAATAGGTGCAAAATAGAAATGACTCATTTAAATCAATTACTTATATTTCAACATAACTAATAAATAATTAACAGTCATACATCACAATCACACAAATCTCACGAGCACATTTTATTTAAATAAATAAGTTGTCTATTGCTTACATAGTATTTACACGGTAGTAGTTTCAACGAAACCATTTTGGTATTTGGATTTTTCGTTCGCATTTCAAATTTCTAATTTGAATTTCGAACTGAGCGTTTGTTTTTTTTTTGTTTTTTCGAGCATATTCGTAGGGGTTGTTGTCTTTTCAGCCTGGTTGTTGAGGTTTTAGTGGTAAGCGTTGTAAGCCAACTCCTGTGCAGCCTCTTGGGGCTCGGCGTTCCGACGGCGGCGCGTGGCGGCGTAAGCGGCGTCCCAGGGCCCATGCGCCGCAATCTGCGGGTGCGAGTTGTCCGCCGCAATCTGGGTAAACTATAACGTTAGGATAATGGGTTGGTTGGAAGAATTGTTAGTTTAGTTTTATCCTAATAAAAAAAGCAAGAAATCATTATTGAAATGGAGGAAGTGTCAAAGATTGTGCTGAGCATTCATTTAATAATTTTAAACAAAAAAAAAACGACTTCAATCAGGAAACTAAGGTTCCCCTCGATTTCTCTGGCATACTATCATCAGATCCTGGTTTTCTTATCATGGTACCACCCTTAGGATATCTTTTTACCAACAAAAAAAGAATCATCAAAATCGGTTCATAAATGACGAAGTTATCCGCGAACACACATAAAAAAAAATATACGGTCGAGTTGAGAAACCTCCTCCTTTTTTGAAGTCGTTTAAAAAGAAAGGATGTGCCCAAAGTGAGGGACCGACGGTTGACGTGTGGCTAAAACAGGCTACGGCTACCGCAATGGTTCCGATGACGAATTAACGCATTGTTAGCCCCGTCCTTCCTTACATAGTCAATGGTGTTTAAAAACTTTGTGCTTGTGCATTGGGTGCTTCATATTAATAAAAGTCAACTGACCTTCTTGCAAAGCTGGAAGATGGCCAGCGCAACGGAGACAACGAAAGAGAAGAATGACAGCTGCAGCGCATTCCAGGCTTTCAGACCTAGCACCCCGATAGCCAGGGGAATGAGAGTCATAGCCTTCAATAGTACGAACACCAGAATGGGCACGATGATCTTCTTAAGCTTAGCTTTGCGCGCCTCTCCTACGGACCTGGCTCCTTCTTTGTTAAACTTGATGTTCACACTGAGCTCATCGTTCTCCAGGTTTCTGGGGCTCACGGTGACCTTAGTGTCGGCGATGGGCAGCTGGAAGGTGACGTCATGGGATTGGATGTAGTTCTGGACGGTGTCGAAGAAGTCGCCAGTGGAACGGCCAGTGACCTCATTGTCAGCTCCGTTCTTTGTCACTTCCACAGCTTCCGAGATCTGTTGATAGAAGACGATTCCATTATTGACTGTCCCACAAAACTTCACTAATTTTCACTGTCAAGTTTTTGAGTGACTTTTGATAGTTGTTTAATTAAATCCTCATGCAAATTACCTGAAAGGTGTCCTTCTTAAAAATGGAGTCCAGTAGAGACATGACCTTGTATTTTATACAGGCTGTGGGGTCAGATCCTTCGGCGCAGCCTGACCTCATTTCCTCCACCATCCCGTCCATGGGTGTTCCCTTCCAGAAAGCGTCTTTTGCAGGCTGCGCCATCGCTGCCCCGACTACGGCTACTACGAGACACATAACTTTACTGGACACCATTCTGCTGGTCTTCACCGGTCTAAGGTTGATAACTTTGTGATAGTTTCGACAAGGACCATACGGTTTTTATACAGCTATTTCAAATTCAGCGCGGGGTGCATAGTTCCGGTGTGTATTGTCTTTCTCCTTTTGGCCTAAAGTGCTACTTGCGTCCTTTCGCCATCAGCAAGACTCAAGTGTAAGGGAAAGCTATTTGATACGGATCCTCTTCAACGTGTCCGGGCCAAAACGTTTTAGTTTCGAACAGTTTCCTTTGCGCTTAAGTCGTTTTGATGCAGGTATGGTAGGTGGAAGCACCTTTTCTGTTGTTAGTGACACCGTACCCTGATTTGTAGACACATGGTCCAATTCCTCTTTCCCTCTCAGTCGTCTAGTCTCCTCGTAAGTCAGAACAGGACGGCTATTAAGGTGTTTATTATGGGCGAGTATGCGCTGCGCACTCGCACCTTGAATACGAAATGGCTTTAATTTTATCATTGAACTTGGACTCGGAGATAACATCATCCAAATACCAGAACACTGCGTTTGTCTGGTCCAGGATAAGCCAAGGGAAGTGAATAAAGAATTTAGGGGTTTCAGCGCTGGTGGATATGGTAAGCTTGTAGCACGTCATCGTAAGTACGGTGTAGGTAGTGTAGGTAGGGCGTGGGTTTTAAAAAACCTGCGTGCTTACAGACGAATAATAATATAACCATTTAACTATGAAGTAAAAGACTCGTAATGGGTCTTTTAAAGAGTATCATGTATTCAAAAATTACTTTATAAACAACTAGCTGTTTCCCGCGGCTTCACCCGCGTGGACAACGTTTCTATGACTTTTCGAGGGCGCGAGACGCAAGCGGCTCGCGAGTGTAGAAAAAAGTAGCCTATGAGTTAATCCAGGTCGTAATCTGTCTACCTACCAAATTTCAGCCAGATTCGTTTAGTAGTTTTTTCGTGAAAGAGTAACAAACATACATCCATACATTCATACAAACTTTCGCGTTTATAATAGTAAATATGTATTGAAAGATAGCAAATAGAATGAATTTTGAATCACATGTGTCATACTTTGTTTTCAAAAATACATCTACGTTCCTTCCTCCGACATCTACAGGTTGTTATCAATACATCTACGTTCCTTCCTCCGACATCTACAGGTTATTATCAATACATCTACGTTCCTTCCTCCGACATCTACAGGTTGTTATCAATACATCTACGTTCCTTCCTCCGACATCTACAGGTTGTTATCAATACATCTACGTTCCTTCCTCCGACATCTACAGGTTGTTATCAATACATCTACGTTCCTTCCTCCGACATCTACAGGTTGTTATCAATACATCTACGTTCCTTCCTCCGACATCTACAGGTTGTTATCAATACATCTACGTTCCTTCCTCCGACATCTACAGGTTGTTATTAATACATCTACGTTCCTTCCTCCGACATCTACAGGTTGTTATCAATACATCTACGTTCCTTACTCCGACATCTACAGGTTGTTATCAATACATCTACGTTCCTTCCTCCGACATCTACAGGTTGTTATCAATACATCTACGTTCCTTCCTCTGACATTTACAGGTGTTTTCAACCGACTTCAAAAATGGAAGAGGTTCTCAATTTAACTAGGTTTTTTGTATGTATGTTGCTCGATTTTTCGCCAATTTTAAACCGATTTTTGTGAGGAAGTATTTTTTTTTTGTATTTTATGTTGTTTTCTTTATAATTTATTTTAGTTATGTGTTTTTTTTTTAAATTTACTGATTTTTTGTCGCTGTCTTCATTTCACTTTTTCTGTCTGTTTGTTGTTATTTATATTTTTGGCTCTATCGACATTTTTTATTTTTAATATATCGATTTGGTGGTAACAGTTTTATTGATTTAGACCATGGTCTCCTTACCCTCCAACACCTTCTGAATTACTTGTGCGAACTTAGACGCTGTCGGAGGGCGCGTCGCGGCCGCATTTTAATGTTTTTTTTTATTGATAGGTTATACTTACTTCTAGGTTAGTCCCATATAAATTGTAGCAAAATCGGCTATTCGACTGAGTAACAGAAACAAAAAAACCGGACAAGTGCGAGTCGGACTCGCCCACCGAGGGTTCCGTGCAAATTTGTAGGTACATATTACACCTACATCACACCCTGGACACTTCATACAACGGGCCAGAAATAACATTTCAAAAAAGGAATGACGGTAGAAACAAAATGGCGGCGAAATCCTATAAGTTTGACAACCAAACTATGACCAATCTGTATTAATCTGGGTGAAGAGGAGGTGAGGTCGCAATCTAGAGAGTGGCAGGGAGTGTCCATACTGTATGTTAGTACTAATATTTATATACTTTGCCTAAATCATAACAACGCAAACAGTTAGGTACTACATACACCAAAATTATACATATAAAAAAGAGAGAAGATTTTCTTTATTCTTCGTCATAAATCGAAAACTATAGATCGAAAAATCAGTTTAAGCTTGTGCCAATGGAGCCCTTTCATACGATACCCCACATGACTCGATCAACGCAATTCAAAATTTGGACTGCCGCCGTTTCTTGTATAATTGATTACGTACTTTAAATAAATACTATATTTTTTAATGTTTTAATTACAAATGTATAGTTTTACGATTTTTCCCTATACATATGTATTATGTAGTATACGACTGTATTACTAGCCAAATTTCACAGTTCTAGGTCAAACACATCAATGTTGTTAGTAATGTTTGGCGGCAAGACTTAGATAAGATGGTGGTAGGCAGCCAGGCGGGCTTAGAAAATGCCCTTCCACTAACCAAACCGATTCGAGTTTTACAAATTTAGACTCTGCCGAGAATCGAACCCGTGACCTCCTGATCTGAAGCTAATGGACTTAACCATTACGCCACGATTCAATTTGTTGTGTTTTCTTAATTGTTTCAACGGTCTATTCTTAATGATAATTATCTACAGATAAATTGAATTAGAGCCATAAAATGAATATTGGCGGCAATGCTTTTAGGGTTTCGTAACCAAATGGTAAAATTACTAAGACTTCGCTCTCCGTCCGTCTATCTGTCCGTTTGTATTTCAAGAACCGTGATAGCTAGACATTTGAAATTTTCAAAGATGCTACATCTGTTGCCACTATAACAATAAATACAAAAAATTAGGAATGTGAAAAATAAGGGGGTCTCCATACAAAAAACGTGTTTATTTAAACGTGAAGAAACTAGCGCCATCTAGTATGATGGTACGGAACCCTGTGTGTGCGGTTCTGACTCGCACTTGGCCGGTTTTTTTAACGTGTTGAGCGTTGTCAATTATTATTTGTTAAATTTATAGTGGAGTTCATAGTAATTTATTTTTAGTATGGTGGAGATAGTTAGCCCAGTCAATATTTGAAACTCAGTTCTTCTAAGAGGGCTTTTGCCCTAATACTCGTACAATGTTCAATTAATATCCAAGATTTACTTTAACGTAATGTACCTTCTTTTTTTTCCTTTTTTTTATTTAAAATTTGAGTACGTTTGGCTTCACTTCACCTGATGGTAAGTATAGGTATGTATTATGTATATTATTAAATTATTTACTATAGGTATGTATTATTTATGTGGGTAGATCAGGTTAGTTTACATTATATTATATTAGTATTTTATTTAGTATAATTTTAGGTACACATAGGTTTGCCCCCCGTCCTTTGAATTCTCATAACACCCGGTAAGGTTGGCTGGAAGAGATCTCTTATAGAGATAAGTCCACCTTTGTATATGTCCTTTCTAATTGTTTTTCATGTAAATATCTGTGTGCAATAAAGAATATATATATATAAGTGCCGGTGCAGCCGAGGATGTAACACGCAACCTAAATAGTGCCTTTTCTCTCTCGTCTTGAAGATTCCTAAAGTATACGAATCGGGGAATACAGTCGCCGGAAGGGAATTCCACTCATTGGCCGTTCGCATGATGAACAAAGAAGCAAAACCTTCTCGCAATTAGATTTCTTTTCCGAAACGCTATTTAAGTTTTGGGAAAATTACGAATGCTTTTATGTTTGTATGTACTTACCCATGACACATTTTCAACAGGTGCGTAATTAGAAGAACGATAACAGTCATTAACATTAACAATATTGCAAACAAATTAAGAGTATTGTGACAGAATTACAATATAGGCAATATCGTAATACTGTGGTTTTGTGAAGCTGCGTTAACGATTTTCACCTCTTAAATGTTGACCGATTTGGACCAATTTTTGATAGGTTGTCAGTCATAACAAAAGCTACGGTTATACTTTTTTGTTTCTAAGATAAAGTTAATAACTTTAATTTTATTGTCGTTCACGTGTTTTCATACAACACTGTTTTCAGCCATTTTTTATTTTTTTTATAATCAGTAATTTAAAAAACGTATAAGCGTGGTTTTTGTTCTGACGACAACCTATCAAAAATTGGTCCCAATCGGTCAACATTTAAGAGGTAAAAACGTTAACGCCGTTTTTGTATGAAAAGTCGCAGCTTTACAATCCTCTTAATATGACGAACTGCAGGTTAGTTTGTTTTTTCGATAAAGTTAATAAGTTTAATTTTATTGTCGTGCACGTGTTTTATACAAAACTAATTTCAGCCATTTTTTGTTTATTTATAATCAGTAATTTAAAAAAAAAAACGTATAAGCCTAGGTTTTGTTCTGACTGACAACCTATCAAAAATTGGTCAAAATCGATTAAAATTTAAGAGTTAAAATTCGCAGCTTCACAATCCTCTTAATATGACGAACTGCAGGTTAGTACCACACCTACTATCAACAAATCTTCTGAAAATTATAGGTAAATGTATTAATTGAATCATTTTCTGTTTCTGACTAATACTATACTTGATCTGATAAATCTTAGTTCACCTATTTATACAGGCGCTACAAAATTAGTCAAGGACCCGTATTCGTCTATCATCATCATCATATCAGCCGAATAACGTCCACTGCTGGACAAAGGCAAGGTTTTCCATGATGACCGGTCCAGCGCTGCCCGCATCCAGTGGCTTCCAGCGATCTTCACCAGGTCATCGGTCCACCGAGTGGGAGGCCTTCCTATGCTACGTTTTACGGTGTGCGGTCGCCACTAGAGAACTTTACTGCCCCAACGGCCATCTGTTCTACGAGCTATGTGCCCTGCCCACTGCCACTTCAGTTTAGCTATTCTGTGAGCTATGTCGGTTACTTCGGTTCTCCTGCGGATCTCCTCATATCTAATTCGATTCGATACTAATCTAAAATTATAGTCGAATTTTTTTGAGAATTTACAATAGGATTTGTAACATTTTTTTTAATCTGCAGCCACCTGCATTTAGCCTTTTACCTACCAACTCCTACCGGTTACCTTAAGGTTACCTGGAAGAAATCGCTAAAAGCGATAAGGCCGCCTTTGCACTGTACATATTTAAATTAAGTTTCTGTAATGCTTTTTCGTCGGTGGCTCAACCGGTAACGACTCGGTCCATCTAACCAGAGGTGCCGGGTTCAAATCTGGACGGCCAATGTACCAATGAGTTTTTCAAAAACTTACGTACATACTTACCGATTGCTTTAACGGTGAAGGAAAACATCGTGAGGAAACCTGCACACGCCTGCGAAGAAACTCGAAGGTTGTGTGTGAAGTCGACCAACCCGCACTGGGCCCGCGTGGTCGACTAAGGCCTAATCGCCCTGATTCAGGGTAGGCTCGAGCCCCTCGGTGGGGACGTATATGAGCTGTAATAATAATAATAATAATAAATGCTTTTTTGGTATGCAATAAAGGATTCTTAGAAAAAGTTGTTCAGTATGGGAGTTTCTTGTTCATCGAGTTTTTGCTACACACTGTACAATAAAATTTTTAGCTTTAGTTAACCGACCTGTATGGACCACTGAACGGTTCGGCCGTTCTTGTAAATGAAGTGGTAAACAGGCAGCCGCCGCACTGTCCCTTGGAATCTCACGGCACACCCTGGACATTCATACAACGGGCCAGAAAAGACATTTCAAAAAACGAATGACAGAACAAACAAAATGACGGCGAAATCCTATATGTTCGACAACCAAACTGTAACCAATCTATATCAATCTGGGTGACGAGTGGGTGAGGTGTCGCAATCTAAAGAGCGGCAGGGAGTGTCCTACTGTATGTTAGTACTAATATATATACTTTACTCCCGGCTAATAATACCTCACGATGAGGAGAAAGGGTTTATTTAGAACGATCGGTAGGCCCCTTGGCATCATCTTAACTGATAATAAATGATGATACCGAAGATGACAGCGAGTTTATCAGAAACCCAAATCCCAATGCAATAAAAAGTCTTTTCTCACATGCCCGAATACATAAATAATTGTGTTAAAAGTGTTCGGTCGCAATGCTTTGCTAACATGGTGGTAGCTAGGCAGGCGGGTTAGCGAATGACCCACAAACCTACCCTAACCTAACCTAACCGAGTTATATAATGTTGGACCTCACCGAGAGTCCAACTTGCGACCTCTTTTTACTTGCGTTGTAAAGACAGACAACCGCCTCCGGGGCATATAGTGGTTACTCCACTAGCTTCACACCAAGAGGTCGCGGGTCCAATTCCCAGCGGGCTCAAACTTTGTAAGACTCAGTTTTGTTGGTGGTAGGGTATATTCTAAAACCTACCTGGCTGGCTTCCACCATCTTATCTAATTCTTCTCACCAAAACAACATTGACGTGTTACGGCTTGAAAATAAGAAAGCAAGTTCCCCAATGTGTTGGGGAATCTTGGTAAGCCCGCTCTCATCTTCGGCATCGTCGCCATTTACCATTAGGTGAGATAGTTTCCAGGGCTTACCAATTGTGATTGGAATCAGATGTGCAGGTTTCCGCATATGTTTTCCATGCATTGTTCATGCGAAATTTTAGCTCAATCGAAAATCGGGACGTGGATCTTAATTTAGCTTCCAAGATTTTTCCCAAACTAACTAACTAACTAATACGACAAGTTAAAGCGAGGTATTAATTGGAACAGTACGTGTAAAGAGTAAAGATAATAACCACACTTTTTAACTTTTTCATTGTTTTTTCGTTTTATTCAAAAACTACAATGAAAGTATAAAACATAATAAATAACATTACTCAATTTTTTATCATAACAAGTTTTGTATATTTTTAAAAATTAAAACTTCAAAATATTAGTCTTAACTAGAGTTGAAAGTAACTGTGTAGACCTATGTTTGGGATTTTTTCTATCGAGCCAAAACAGCTCAATCGTGTTTCTAATAGCTTTTGACTTTAAGGAACATCATCAACAATAAGTGTGTTTTTTTAACCTTGGGTTTTTTATTGTTAAGGAGAAATTGACTTCATAAATAACGAAAATCTGTAATATTACCGCCTTAACATAAAGCTTGTAAAAATAGCCACTGCGTCGCGGAGGTAGGTTTCCTGGTCACGCCCCTGACCATTACTTCTAATTCCGATTAGCCGAAGTGACTATTTAGTAATCTGTGGATTAGCTGCCAAACCGATGGTTTGGTATCCTATTATTATTGATCCGGCGAGTCAACCACACACTGAATACGCAACAAGGCTCATTCCTCACAGTTCCGCCATTAGGAGAAAGTGTTCCAGTACGTCGTCGTTGTCTCTGAACTAATTATTAATTAGTATGTTATTCAATGCATTATATTGTGAAAGCAAACGTTTCGGAACCAAGACTTTAAGTATATATATTAGCGCAAACAAGGAGCGTCGGTGGCGTAATGGCAAGGACCGCGTGGTTCGAATCCTGCCACGTACCAATGTGTTTTCGCATTTCGATTTCATATGTACGTTTGTCCGACGCTCTTACGGTGAACTAAAAAATCTTGAGGAAACCTGCACACGCCTGCGAGGAAACTCGAGGGTTGTATGTGAAGTCGATCAACGCACATTGGGCCCGCGTGATCGACTAAGGCCCGTTCGCCCTAATTCAGGGTAGACTCGAGCGCCTCGGTGCGGACGTATATGAGCTGATATGATTATGAGGGCAAAAACGCATTAGCTGGGTAATCAGTTAATTTTTTACCCGACTGTCTAAAAAGGGGGTAATGTTTCTAGGGTGTATGTATGTACGCAAGTATGTAACGTCTGTTTCTTTGGCTGAGCCTGTGGCCTTAACGGCTTGATGGATTTTGGAGTGCGAGGTTTCGTTAGATAGATTCGTCTTGGCCTCTGAGTGACTTAGGATACAATTATATTGAGCAGTCTCGATAATTTTTTTTAAATGTGTTTGTTAGGTTTTTATTTGTTGTTGTTTTTTATATTGACAATTGGTTAGACTTTGGCATCATCTCACCTGATGGTAAGTGACGATAATACCAAAGATGGAATCGGGCTTACAATGGCTATCTTATCTTCAAGCCGATACACATCAATGTAGTAAGCATTGATTTTTGGCGGCAAGACTCACATAAGATGGTGGTAGGTAGCCAGGAGGGTTTATAGAAAAAGCCCTTCCACTACATAATCAAACCGAGTTTTACAAAGTTAGACTGTACCGAGAATCGAACCCGCGACCTCCTGATCTGAAGCTAATGGACTTAACCATTACGCCACGATGCTATTTGTAGTGTTTTCGTAATTGCTTCAACGTTTTATTCTTATTAATAATCGTCTAGAGGTAAACTAAATTGGAGCCATAAGATGGGGGGTTACCAAATGGTCTTCCACAAACCTAACTAGGTCATATACTCGAAATGTTCAAACTCACCGAGAGTCGAACTTGCGGAATTTCTTTGCTTCCATTGTAGACAACTAAAATAATTAAAATTACTAAGCTAAGATAGTAATAATTAACCTTAGATTCACAGCATTTACGAAACTACATTAGTTGTATTGGGCGGTATCATATCAGCTCATATACGTTCCCACCGAGTGGCTCGAGTCTACCCTGAATTAGGGCGATCGGGCCTTAGTCGACCACGCAGGCCCAGTGCGCGTTGGTCGACTTCACACAAAACCTTCGAGTTTCATCGCAGACGTGTGCAGGTTTACTGTCTGTCGTGTCTTCCATCACCGTAGGAGCGTCAGATTTAAATACATATGAAATCGAAATTCTTGAACAAATCGGTACGTGGCAGGGTTCGAACCACGACCACTTGGACAGGAGGTAGCGACCCTAGCCGTTACGCTACCGATGCTCTTGGCGGTAATAATAGCCAACATGGATCGAGGTCGTGGTTCGAACCTGCCACGTACCAATGTCAAAATGTTAAAAACATTACTTTTGTAACTTCTTACGAGTACAAACCTTATGTTAAATAAATGAAAACGATAATATCTGATAGTAAAAGATAAAATCTGATGTTTATTCATATTTTTAAACCAAATACTGACGTCCTAACTAACAGAAAATATAAAACAAATTTCTCACAGAGTGACCTATCTGTTTCAATTGAGTAGAAATAAATAAATATATACTTTATAGCTTTAATTCAACTACTGACAAAAAGGGTAAGCTAAATCCTATAGTAAAACGTAATCAATTCAATAATAAAGTCAAAGCTAACTTAAGTACAGTAACATGATTGTAGCGCCAAACCGAAAAACGGTTGTCCTGGAAAAGTATCAATTGCTAGTTAGGACAGTTAGCGGGGAGGGTGACGATATAAGGGGGTCTCCATAGAAAAAACGTGTTTTTTTTAAACGTCAAGAAACTAGTGATATCTAGTATGATGGTACGGAACCCTATGTGTGCGGTTCTGACTTGCACTTGGAAGGTTTTTGTACTTGTTTTTGTACTTCGCGCTTGCTCGTTATTTTTGCGGTTTCACCCATCTTGTAAAACTTTTACTTATCAAACTTGTAATTCACAATCAGCCTTGGGAAGGACGGTTGCTATGGATACCTACCTTATTGTTCTGTATTTAAAAAAATATCGAACACCTTAAAACTTTTAGGTACAAGCTCTTAATATTGTATTGTCACGCGATATACATATGCATGAAAAATTTCAGCTCAATCGAAAACCGGGAAGTGGGTCAAATTTCACTTGCAAGATTTCATTACAGACACCGGGACAGGTGAAACTAAATAAAGGCTTGTAGAAGACTCGACAGTTTGCTAAGTAGTAGCCCCATACAACGGGAGTTACATTAATTTTGTTACGTCCTGTATGTATCTTAGACAAGTCATGTACATTACATCCTAAAAATAATGTAAGTAATAAATACGGACTATTACTAAGGTAGGCACGGTCGGCCAAAAATGTGGTCTGCCATCCTATTGGTAATAAAGGTCAAAATAACATCTTTTACGCATGAATTCACATGTCAGGCATTTCTAATAACAGACAATAATATACGTCATAATTGTGCATCTCTTTTCTTGTTAATAAGTGTTAAAAGGGGAAACTTTAGAGATATTTAGATTGCGTGGAAAGACTACTAAAAAAACTAATAAACCACTTCCTTGGCCGACAAGGCTGTTTGTGAATCACAAAACTATACCCAGGTATGTTGTCACTACATCAACACAGATGATAAATTGTATTGTCCAATTAATGGCATCAATGAGACTTGCGCTTGCGAGCTGCATTCATCGAACCCACGCATACCGCTACGCTACTCCGACGGTGCTGAGTACCTACACCATAATAAATTCAGTACCATGCCTAGGAAGTTTTCGCGCCAAAACTAAGGAGCGAAGCCCACACTTGGTGCGCGTGAGGCGACGACCATTCAATATTAAATATTAGACGCACATTAGTTCTAACGTCGGCAGCGGTCTGACTGGACATCATAATCTAGTAAAATTTTAAAAAAACGTTTCAGTGACACAATTCCAACGCGACAACTCATAAATACAGTCAATGCTGCTATGTCGAAATTAACAGTAACAAACTTTGCCAATCGAGCTGGAAGTCCGTTCAAGAAGAATGACTCGCAAGAAATAAAGGTGGTCCATGAAGAAATTGTTCGAAAATCACCGAATGAGGCGCAAAAAGTGAAGCAAAATGAACTGTTGCATAAAGTTAACAAGAAAACAGCTGAATACCAGTCAAACAAACCTAGTTCTGGAGTGTTTACTGAAGTCGTTACACACGGTGCATTCACAACTAAAAATGCAGTGAAAGATCAATCAGTGAAAAGTGAAATTATGGGTACACCAGGCAAAAGTAATGGCACTAATGGCAAATCTCTTTTAGGATATCCTTCGTCAGCAAACGATTTGGCTTTAGACGCGAAAACAGATTTGGAATCAGACCCAAACATCTCTAAAGAAGTTAAAGAGAAAGTGATTGATAAAATTTTTACTCTTGTTTCCATGGTGCAGCACGTGTATGAGTCTAAAGTCCGTGTTATGACAGAATTCGACAGATTTAAAGAAACTCATTTAAAGAACGAGTCGAGAAGAGAGAAAGAACATTCCGAACAGTTGTATAAACTGAACATGAATTTCCAAAATGAGGTGGTGCAAGCAATACAGAGATTAAAAAGCGAATTGGATATTTATAGGAATGTAAGTCAAACTGTAAACGAGGATTTAGGTTTGAAGAACAGTGCTGTTGACTTTAATACATCAGATGATGTACATGACACAGATTCTATTGATGTAAGTGACGTAATCCATGATGTCAGCTCGGATCAGGTGCAAGGTGAAGTTCAAAGTTAACCCGATTATGAAAGATTTACGTAGGTTTTAAGATTGTATTATATTTTCTAATCTTCTATTTGTATAATAAATAATGTTGGAAATGAACTGCACTTATTTACAAATCATAAACTGACTTGTTGTAGATAGATTTGATATGATTCGTATAGAACCTGTTTACTCGTCGGCGAAGTTCGTACCACCTTACACTATCCTACCCTATCCTACCCTATTCTACCCTACCCTACCCTACACTATACTACACTACACCACACTACACTACACTACCCTACCCTACATACTTCTCTTAGCGAAATCGATCCAGCCGTTCTCAAGTTAAAGCGTGACACGAAGAAATAGGGATTCATTTTTATTTTTACATATATATATATATATAGATAGATAGATAGATAGATAGATTATAAAACATTGTTATCATTCCCCACATATCTCCATTTAGCGGGATCCTCATCGATCCACTTGTTAAAAGACTTATTTCCAGTAGTTTGGATTTTTGATACGGGCGTAAAATACCCCGGTAGAATAAATTTTACGATTTTTGTACGGAACCCTATGTGTGCGGTTCTGACTCGCACTTGGCCGGTTTTTTTTATTTTACATGATGTCCACTTCAAGGTCTGACTTAAGTGCAAAATTAATATTGAACTTGAACGGAATCGATCGGTTGTTTTGTGAAATATAAACATCGACAAACCAATTCCAGAATTGTAGATTATCTTAAAAGTAAAATAATATACCTTATTTATTTATATTTAACTCGTTGTTTCCCGCGGCTTCACCCGCGTGGACAACGTTTCTATGACTTTTCGAGGATACACATTGCGCGAGCCCCAAGCGGCTAGCGAGCGTGAAAAAAAGAAGTCTATGTGTTACTATACAGGTCCTAATCTGTCTGCCTACTAAGTTTCAGCCAGATCCGTTCAGTAGTTTTTGCGTGAAGAAGTAACAAACATACACACTCACAAACTTTCGCCTTTATAATATTAGTGTGAAGTGTGATTCAACATAAAAAGAAAATATAAGGAGAAAATGGGGTCATATGGGAAATCAAATTAATGGGTTCCATCTACAGATTATGAAAAAATTTTTTTTATTATAGACACCGTAGTTTTTAGGGTTCCGTACCCAAAGGGTAAAAACGGGACCCTATTACTAAGATTCCGCTGTCTGTCCGTCTGTCACCAGGCTGTATTTCATGAACCGTGATAGCTAGATTAGTTGAAATTTTCACAGATGATATATTTCTGTTGCCGCTATAAGAACAAATACTAAAAATTAGAAAAAATGAAAGTCTCCATACAAAAACTTGTTTTTTTTTTTCAAAAAGAAACTAACGCCATCTAGTATGATGGTACGAAACCCCTTTGTGAGCGGTTCTGACTTGCACTTTAATTTTGCGGTTTTTGAATTTTGACCAAAAAACAAAAATAGTAATACGGTGTAAACTCTGTATAACGTCACTCGATGTAACGATTCTCTCTTTAAAACGTCAAAATTTTCTGGCTCCAGTTGGTTTATTTTGACACTAATTTCTCTCTGTATAACGAAAACTCTCAATAACGTCACAAAAAAAACCCGGTCCCTTGAGTGACGCTATAAAGACTTTACACTGTAATTATTTTTTTAACCCTTTTGCTAGATTAATTTTTTGGGTAATTGCTACTAAATATCGGTCTTCCAAAAAATATTGGACATACTTGAGGATACTGTCTGTGGAATGTGCTAATATGTTACACGATAGTGTGTACTTTACTCGATCATAAAAAATCCCAAAAACAGGTCTAAAACATTTAAAAAAAAGTCTAAAACGAATTGTTTATTAATAAAATTTCTAAATTTGCACAGTTTTTATATGGAGATATTTCTTTTTAAGTACTACAGAGAACCTGCTACTTTTTAGTTTTTAAATTAAAGTCATAAGAGAAAAAACAACGTAAAACATTGAAAAAGGGCAAAAGTGTGGTTATTGTCTTGACTCTTTACACGTAAAGGAAAAAACAGAGACAACTGTTTTGCAAATGCCTCGCCTTAAGAAACTCGTGCATGTCCAGTAGCGCCTCATCTTCATATCAGCTGAAAGACGTCTTACTACTGAACAGAGGCCTCCTCCAAGGGCTTCCACAACGACCGGTCTTGCGCTGCCGGCTGCCGGCATCCAGTGGCTTCCCGCTACCTTCACCAAGTCTCCTGTCCACACAGTGTGAGGCCAGCCTACGCTACGTCTTCCGGTGCGTGGTCAACACTCGGGAACTTTACTACCCCAACGGTCATCTGTTCTTCGATATATGAACCCCGCCTACTGCCACTTAAGTATAGCGATTCTGAATGATGTTAAATATGAATTTGTGTAATGATAGGATCTATAAATTGTATAACAGCACTGCAGAGACTTTTCCCCCACTCGGTGGACCGATGACCTGGTGAAGGTCGCGGGAAGCCACTGGATGCGGGTAGCGCAGAACCGGTCGTCGTGGAAATCCTTGGGGGAGGCCTATGTCCAGCAGTGGATATCTTTCGGCTAATATTATGATGACATACTTTCTCGAGAAAACATACAATCAACAACACATCAATCCCACAAAAATTAACAGTAATTTTCTTGTATAGTTCCTTAGAACAGTCAAGCAACAATAAAAAGCGGATTGATAACAAAAATTGGCCGTTGTATGGGAGGAGGGGAGGGTTATGTAGGGCTACCTGATATTAAAAAAGACATGGTTAGTCTTTATTCAAAATTTAACAAATTTTGCCAGAATAACCAATACTGACATTGATAGCACATATATTTCGCAATTATTAATTGCAAAGTTTCATCAAAACAGTCAGAGGCATTTTAGAGATTTTTGCATTTTTCATTAAGGCATGGCAGCTAGCTACCCCTAGATGGCTACCCAGCCCAAAAACGCCCAGAATCCATCGACAATCGGAGCATTGTTTAAGCCGGTACGAAAAGCATGACGGACGGACAGACGGATGTTTTTGGCAAATGTGTTTTTATATTATTATACTAGTGATCATATTTATATTAGCCGAGCCGAAGGACGTTCACTGCTGGACAAGGGCTTCCCCCAAAAGATTTCCGAGACGACGATTTCTGCGCTGCGGCTTCCCGCTTTCTTCACCAAGTTATCGGTCCACCGAAGGGAGGCCTGCTAATGCTATGTTTTCCGATGCGTAGTTGGCACTCGAGAACTTTGCTGACCCAACATGTGTGTGCCCCGCGCACTGCCACTTAAGTTACTTCGGTTACTTTGGTTCTCCTACGGATCTCCTCGTTTCTGATTCGATCACGCAGACAAACTCCGAGCATAGCACGCTCCATTGCCCTTTGGGTGACCTTGAGCCTTCTTATGAGGCCTACAATGAACTAGGGCGATCGGACCTTTAGTCTACCACGCTGGCCCAGTGCGGGTTGGTCGACTTCACACACAACCTTCGAGTTTCTTCGCAGGTGTGATTATGATAATATAAATCTCATTAATTTATTTGTTGGCCAAGGTTGGCTCTATCAGTAAAATAACAAGTATCCAGTTATGTCATAGAGTAGGCGTTCGTGGGAGGCATAGTCTTGGCCGAGGAATGTGATTAAGGGTCCCCGGGAGACTCGAGTTTCCATACAAACGTAGTTCGGCTTTAATACAAAAACTACATGCCGGATTGAATCCAAACTTTGCGAACATATTGAGTAGACACTTATCGATGTTCGTAATTAGTTTTCATCGTTGTAAATTGAAACATAACTAAACGAAGCTTAAATTATACTGAAAGTTTGAAACTTCTTTTATTTTTTTTCGTTTTATATTAGTACATCTAAGACTAATTAAAAACATCGATATATTCGCAAAGTTTGGATTCATTCCGGCATGTACTTTTTTGTATGAAAACTCGAGCCAAACCAATATTGAAACGTTGTTGGTTCTAATCCTTACCTATTTCAAAGTATATATATTAGTACTAACATACAGTATGGACACTCCCTGCCGCTCTCTAGATTGCGACCTCACCCCCTCGTCACCTAGATTGATACAGATTGGTTGTAGTTTGGTTCTCGAATGTATGGGATTTCGCCGTGATTTTGTTTGCTCCGTCATTTGTTTTTAGAAATGTCATTTCACGACCGTTGTATGCAGTGTCCGGGGTGTGCCTATATTGTGTCGTTAGATTTGTCTTGATCCCGTAAGTGACATAGATACATTTTTACCCGACTAGCCAAAAAATAGGTTATTTTTTTCTTTGCCACGCTCTGTAGCCTAAACGGCTTGATTGATTTCGGAATGCGAGGTGTCGTTCGATTTTCCTTGATCCCGTGAGTGACATAGAATACGTTTTTACCCGACTAGCAAAAAAGAGGTTATTTATTCTTTGGCACGCTCTGTAGTCTAAACGGATTGATGGAGTTTGTATCGCGAGGTGTCGTTAGTTTTGTCTTGATCCCGTAGTATACATTTTTACCCGACTAGCCAAAAAGAGGTTATTTTTAGGGTACTTAAAAAGTGAAAAAAAAATTGAACCTTTATAAGATCACTTTTTTCTTTTGCACGCCTGTAGTCTAAACGGCTTGGTATAGATTTCGGAAGGCGAGGTGTCGTTAGATTCGTTTTAATCCCTTGAAAGACATAAGAAACATTTTAAACCGACTGCATAAAAATTTAGTTTTTTTACAATCGGGTTTTTAAATTTTAATTGATTCCTAAAGTTACATCCTGTACATATTTACCTACCTACCCAAATACTCACTCATACCAAACGTAAAATCGTAAACGCTTCAGTAAAATACAATAAATAAATAAACTATTTAAAACCACAACCAGTTCAGAGATAAGTAGCAACCTCCTTGTAAAGGCAGGTACGCAAATAGTGAACCGGCTAACCGAACGCACGCATACCAGTTACACAGTATTACAATATAGCGGCTTACAGTAGTGCAACGAATGTACTTACGCAGAGCAACGGAAGGGTAATTGCAAGGCGGGCGAGCGAAACTCCGCGAGTTTGCCAGGCTGGCTACAGGATAGTACTGCTAGTACCTTGTAGCGCGGTGCGCTGTTATTCATTCTTCTTTCATCCGATCTTCTTTTCATTCCATCTATTTCTTTTTCACGCCATCTGACAATTTCATTAAAAAAAAACTAAAAACTCGATCATCAGCTCTCATTACAATAAATTCAGTAAATTCATACTTTAATATCTTCCAAAAGACCCATTACGGGTAAAATTAATTTATGTTTTTATACGTTTGTGATTTATTTTTAAAATTTTAGTGTTCTAACGTTTTTCTAATTTGTATGTTATTTTCAGGTATTTTTCTTTACTCTTACTACTAATAAAATTATCCGAGTACACACGGCACTGCTATCTATATACCTACCTACCTGTCGTGCGACAACGTACGCCGTGGCGGCATCGTGCGACACCAAAGGCGTTGCGCTACTGTAAGCCATATCGTAATACTGCGCCTGTAACGAACATCAAGTAGGCACAGACAGGCACAAAGAATCAGTCGCGTTTCGCTACGTACAGTGCGTGTTGTCAAATAAACGAAATAAATAAACATATTGTGGCAAAAATTCGCACTCATCATTATGGCAATATACTTACTAATATCAAAATACTGTTAGGCCCAGTTACATTGTTGCAGTTTCGTTTACGAAGTAACTAGTATCTCATCTGTGGTTTCGTGAAGAATAAAATAAGTGGATAGACATCCGAGTTAATATTAGATATCAAGGTGAAGTGACTTATAAGGTGAGTGCAGACCTAATACATATGTCGGGTTCGACGCATAATGACGAATACGCAAAACGACACACACGCATAATGACACAATTAGTACCTTAGAAAGTTACGAAATAACTTTAAAAATTAACAAACCGGACTGCGTAAAAACATAGCCCCTCTTTTTGCCAGTCGGGTAAAAATGTATCCTATGTCACTTACGGGATCAAGACGAATCCCACAATACCTCGTAAGTTAAAATCCTTCAAGCCGTTCAGGCTGTAACAAGGAACATAGAAAATATAGAATATACAAACATACACTCGAAAAACATAACCCTCCTCCTAAAACAGTCGGGTAAAAAGAAGAGTGGATACCTTGTATAAACGGTCACAAATAATTAGTCAGGTACATAAGAAGTGGCGTACCGAGAAAATATAATTATGTATTACAAAATGTCTATAACAAATAAGTTCCCACATAGAAAAAAACCGGCCAAATGCGAGTTGGACTCGCTCACTGAGCGTTTCGTACCACGAAAACTGTGGATAAGGACCCTTAATAATAATAAATCGAAAACTATACGTGAAAAATAATTAAAAATCTGTTTAAGCTTGTGCCAATGAAGCCTTTTCATACGATACCCCACATAACACAGTTAACTCAATTCAAAATTTGGACCGCCGCCGCCGATTACGTAATCTAAATAAAGACTATATTTTTTATAATTTAATTACAAATGTATAGTTTTCCGACTTTTCCCTATACTTGTAGTATAACACGGTATTTTTACCCTAATTTCATAGTTCTAGGTCAACGGAAAAAAACACCTATAAATTTTGATTTCCTAGATGGCCGTATCTTTTTTTTACGTTAACTTAGAAGTTTGATTTTTTCACAGCTTCAAGGTGCTGTAGACTGGAGTACCTATATGCTTTTAATTTCAACTTGATATCTCCACGCGTTCCCGAGATAAAGGGTCTTGTCAGACAGATGGACGGACAACAAAGTGATCCAGTTTTTTTTCAGTTTTTATTAATAATCTGTTTAAGCTTGTGCCAATGAAGCCTTTTCATACGATACCCCACATAACACAGTTAACTCAATTCAAAATTTGGACCGCCGCCGCCGATTACGTAATCTAAATAAAGACTATATTTTTTATAATTTAATTACAAATGTATAGTTTTCCGACTTTTCCCTATACTTGTAGTATAACACGGTATTTTTACCCTAATTTCATAGTTCTAGATCAACGGAAAAAAACACCTATAAATTTTGATTTCCTTGATGGCCGTATCTTTTTTTTACGTTAACTTAGAAGTTTGATTTTTTCACAGCTTCAAGGTGCTGTAGACTGGAGTACCTATATGCTTTTAATTTCAACTTGATATCTCCACGCGTTCCCGAGATAAAGGGTCTTGTCAGACAGATGGACGGACAACAAAGTGATCCAGGTTTTTTTCAGTTTTAATAAGGGTTCCGTATTTTTCACCTTAAAAACATGAACGAGCGATTGTATCATTGCCTGTAAAAGATATTAACGAGAACTACAACTGTTACAATAAGTTTTTATTTAGTTTCACCTGTACCGGTGTCTATAATAAAATCTTGTAAGTTAAATTTTAACCACTTTCCGGTTACCGATTGAGCTGAAATTTTGCGTGCATATGTATATTGCGTGACAATGCAATATTAAAAGCTTGTACCTAAAAATGTTTTTAGGTTTTTTGTTTTTTTTTTGTTTGCGGTGTAAATAAGCATTTGATACAAACTTATATTTTCTTTTATTATTTTGCCATATCCCTTGGCACCCTGTTACAAAAAAATAAAATTTATTAATAAGTACTATGGTCCTTATGATCACTCAATATAGATACAATTAGATCAATTAAATTTAAAATTTACATTTAAAACGACACGCGGCTACAAAAGTTGCAAAGGGAGGTGCGATGTATAAATGTAGAAATATACGATCTCTACCGTTACCAAAGAATAAAGACTATTTACTACGTAAAAGAAGGTTAACTCTGCAAAATCATTTGAATGAATGGCGACTCTTGCTACGACACAATAAAGTGAAAATTCAGGTCGCACAGCGCCAATTTCCTACAGTTATATTCACCTACATGTTGCCTCTCTTTCTATCGCGTAAGTCTTATCTCTTCTGACTGCTAAATTTGCCCCATTTGCGCGGCGTAGAGCGTGGCGTAGGTACATTTTCATGCCTACAGCGCGGAAGGCGACAGGCCGATTCTATTAATATAGGTAATTATAAAGAACCAGGTAATTCTTTGCTTGCCCCATCGCCCTGTGTAACGCAGGATAGCACCTAGGTTATAGGGTACATTAACTTTTGCTAATAAAATATAATAACAAATTGAAAATGACTAACACTTACAGAGACATGGTCGCTTACTATAGGTCTCTTAAGAAGGATCAAGGTCACCGAAAGGGCAATGGAGCGTGCTATGCTCGGAATTTCTCTACGTGATCGAATTAGAGACGAGGAGATCCGTAGGAGAACCAAAGTAACCTAATAGCTCACAGAATCGCTAAAATGAAGTGCACATATCTCGTAGAACAGATGGCCGTTGGAGCAATAAAGTCCTCGAGTGGTAACCGCACAACGGAAGACGTAGCTTAAGCAGTGAACCTAAAATCTAGTGAAGGTCGCGGGAAGCCGCTGGATGCAGGCAGCGCAGGACCAGTCGTCATGAAAATCCTTGGGGGAGGCCTTTTTCCAGCAGTGGATGTCTTTCGGCTGATATGATGATGATGATGATAATGAACACTTAAAGAGTTTCTATAACATTATGTCTCATGAGATTTTCAACAACGTATAATTAAATTTTAAAATTACACTGTGTATGTAAAGTCGTATTTGTAACTTTTGCTTTTACCTTTTTGTTGTTTTGGTAAGTAAAATACTTGGGATTTGTGGTGGACAGAGGACTCACGTGGTCACCGCACGTGGACGCGCTCTGCGCAAGACTTGCATCTGCATGCTACTCGCTTGGAAGACTCCGCCCATGCCTTAACCCAAACAGTGTTAAAAAAAGCCTATTATGGCTATTTTCACTCCATCTTAACTTACGGTCTCGTCCCCAAAGTACAGCAGCTGAGAGTGAGAGAGCTTTCAGATTGCAAAAACGCGCAGTCAGAATAATTGACACCGCAAGAGATGACCAGCCCGCTCGTGAGCTGTTTATAAAACACAAAATTCTAACATTACCATCTCTTTACATACTGGAAAACGTCTACGTCAGGAAAAACCTCCAACAATTCTCCACGCATGGTAGTCAACATAGCTTTAACTCCAGAAACCGCCACGAGCTCCAGCTGCCATTGCGGCGTTTAGCTAAGTCGCATAGGTGTCTGGATTTCATAGGCCCTAAAATATATAATAAAATAGCTCCCGATATCCGGGATTTACCCAGCTATATTATAGAAAGTCTGTGCTAATACTTAGAATTCTTTCAGAAATGGCCACAGTCATATCATCAGGACTTCTCATCGCATCCGTCATACCCATGCTTTTACTGACGGCTGCAGCCCAGAAATTTGAGCCACAGTGCGAATTCTATAGCGGAACCAGACTCCGATGCTCACCAAGCGACAAAGACTTCAACCTTCGAAGAGGCTTAGTTTCTGACAACAACAGAACCACCAGTATCACTCTCAGAGGCTGTCGCATCTCGGCTATTGGGTTAGAGGCATTTAACGGACTGTCAGGACTGAAGTCTCTTGATTTATCGGTGAACAAGATACAACGCATCAGACTTGGTGCCTTAGACGGGGCTCGACAATTAACGCACCTAAACCTGTCACATAATATGTTAAGCGAACTACCACTGGGTCTGTTTGATCAGAAGCTTAATCTGGAGGTTCTGGATTTAAAGAATAATAAAATAAATTCGTTAAAGTTGGGAATATTCGATCCCCTTTCGAAGCTAATACATCTGGACCTTTCGAGTAATCCACTTTTAGGAAAGGATATCAATGCTTACGTCTTCGATCGCAGCAAACGAATTCAGTTTATTGACTTTTCAAGAAATGATATGAGAGATTCCCCTGATCTTCTATTGCATGCATTCGAACAGCTAGATTTTATTAATTTAGATCGATGTTCATTGACTGAAGTGCCGAAGTTTGTAACTAAGCCCAATTTGAAAACTATGAAACATTTGATGTTATCTACAAACCAGATAGCAGTAATAGATGATCCAAATACTTTTGCTAATTTACAAGACTTAGAAATAATAAACTTTGTTGATAATCTTATCGAAACAATCGATGAGAATGTATTTAAACCATTAAAGAAATTGAAAATGCTTCTTTTAAGAACCAATAAATTGAAATATCTTCCTGACACACTATTCCAAAATTTACTTAAGTTAAATAAAATAGATTTATCTCATAATTTAATAGAATTTGTTCCTGTTAATGCTTTTAGAGGAAGTGGGTTGAAAAATTTGAATTTATCGGCTAACCGATTTACGTACTTAACTGATAATTTCTGTTTAGAGTTAAGGAATTCTGGGACAAGATTAAACAAATTTTATTTTAATCAAAACCCATGGCAGTGTGCATGTCTTAAAGATATAGTAAATGAAGTAAAATCATTAGTAATAGGGTACAATACTAATAAATATGACGGAACTGTGCCTGTGTGTGTTACTACAAGTGAATTTAATTGTAAAAGACATCAAAACTTCAACCAAATGTATGTAGAAATGTACTATAAAAGAGAGGAAAATATAAATTTAGATATTTATATTGCAGATATCAGATCTGAGTGAAAATATAAATTTTGATATCTATACTGTAGATATCAGATCTGAGTAAAATATATTTTTTTTTGATATCTACACTGTAGATATCACGTCTGAGTAAAAAAATAAAAATTTAGATATCTACACTGTAGATATCAGGTCTAAGTAAAAAATATAAATTTAGATATCTACACTGTAGATATCAGATCTAAGTAAAAAAAATATAAATTTAGATATCTGTACTGTAGATATCAGGTCTGAGTAAAAAAAAATTTATATATCTACACTGTAGATATCAGGTCTGAGTAAAAAATATAAATTTAGATATCGACACTGTAGATATTAGGTCTGAGTAAAAAAAATTAGATATCTACACTGTAGATATCAAATTGGAGTAAAAAATAATAATTTAGATATCTAGACTGTAGATATCAGGTCTGAGTAAAAAAAATATTTAGATATCTACACTGTAGATATCAGGTCTGAGTAAAAAAAATAATTAGATATCTACACTGTATATATCAGGTCTAAGTAAAAATTTAATTTTAGATATCTACACTGTAGATATCAGGTCGAAGTAAAAAATATAAATTTAGATATCTACACTGTAGATATCAGATCTAAGTAAAAAATAAAAATTTAGATATCTATACTGTAGATATTAGGTTCGAGTAAAAAAAAATTAGATATCTACACTGTAGATATCAGGTCTGAGTAAAAATTTAATTTTAGATATCTACACTGTAGATATCAGATCTGAATAAAAAATATAAATTTAGTTATCTACACTGTAGTGTAGATATCAGAATTAAATAAAAAATCAAGACTATGTTTTTTGACCAATGGCACAAAAGCATTTTTTGTGTTTTTTTAGTTTATGTTCAGCAAATATTTTTTTTGTGACTTTTTATGCCGAAAAGATTCATAATTTTCCGTCTTTCTATATTAAATTTTAGACTTATTACGGACACGTAATTAAAACTAAAATACATAAATATGTCAAATTTAATATTAATGGATTTGACATATTGATGTATTTTAGTTATTTGGAATTAGTATTACCTAGGCGCATGACAAGTCTCAAAACGAAAGCATATCAGATAGAGCCTTAAATGACTTTGACGGGGTTTGGACCAAATGCTACTCAGAACTGAAAGTACCTCCAGTGATGTCCTGCATTTATTTATAGGTATTTAAAAAACAAATCGGTCCGAGAGGATATATATAAGTTTTGTTTTAAGTCTTTCTGGGAGCTGTTAATAATATTTTTTTATTATTAATATTTTGAGATTACGCACGAAAATATAAAAATCCACATCTGACGGATCCATTATGTCATTTTCGTAATAGACTTGTTGAATAATATCGATGTATCGATGTTATGTTATATTTCTTATTCAATATATCGATATTTTCTTAAAAGTGCTTTTTTATCATGATTCCTTCGATAGATTTTGAAGCGATTTGGTTTACAGACTAGTGTTAGTCTAATGTGTTCATTCTGGGAAACCCTTGGTCCATCTTCCATACATAGACTGTCAATGTCCTTTAAATAAACATGAAAACATATAACATTGTTATTTGCAAAAGACATTATTTTTTTTTATTTAAAAAAGTGTGTAAATCTGTACCTAATTTTTTTTTTTCAATTTGAGTTTTTTCAACCCTAAGAAAGTTTGGTTTGCTGAATAAAAATTAGAGAGCAATTGGCTGCACGTCACCTGATGGTAAGTGCCGATGCAGATGATGTGATGATGTGACACGACAACTCAGATAAAATTGTCTATACACTACTCGCTTTCAAGTAACTTGTTTTTGCATGTGTAACATTTATAGCATTTCTTTGTTTTGAATACAATTGTGAGATAAATATGTCAAAAGGTCAGTAAAAACTTTTAGATAAAATTAATTGGTCCGAGGAGTTTGTACCTAGTGTTCTTCTTTTATCTAGGTTGTGTTACAAATCAGTTAAATATAAACTGACAGTTACCCGACAGCGTTCCAAAACCAGCCGAGTGAATCAGAGGGTAAGAAGTTTTTGTGTTCGTAAAAGAGAAATAAAGCCGGTTGTCTGTGAAGTTGATTTACGGACGATAATTTTACGTGATAATAAGTACCCGTCCAAGTCTCCATCCAAGTACCCGTCTGAGTACCCGTCTGAGCCCGGTTTGAGTCCCCATCCAAGTCCCCGTACAAGTCACCGTCCAAGTCCCCTTTTGTGTTTCCTCACAGAGAATCGACCGCATTGGAACACCTCTTGTATGCTCCTTTAAGCATAGTACTTTTAATCCATTGACACACTTGTTTGACGGTTCGTCCGTCCGTGAATTGCAAGTACTATAATTAAAATTAAAGTACAACTGCAACATAGATATGGTTATTTTTTTTTACTGTGAGATCACAGTTGGAACATCTGTACTAGCCTGAACAAGCCTAGTACATTTAATCCATTGACAGGCTGATGTTATATATAAGAAACGCCTCGTTTTAGTTTGACGGTTTTCCTCACAGAGAATCGACCGCATTGGAACACCTCTTGTAAGCTTCTGGAATAATCCATTGACACTTGACGGTTCGTCCATCCGTCCGTCCAAGTCAAAGTCCAAGTACAAGTATAAGTACAAGTACATCTAGAAGAACTCTCGCTTGAACGCTCGGTTCAGGCGTAACGTTACAATGACGTCACACTGACGTAACGTGACAATGACGTCACACTGGCGTAACGTGACGATGTCGTCAAACTTTTTCGTGTATGCAGCCCGTGTCATCAATTTATAAGACGTTATCACGTCAAAAAAAACATTGTTTCTATTCGATTATGAACATACATAGGCTATCTTTTATTCCTATTTCTGATGTGATTCCCGTGAGATAGCTGTGTATGTGTATGTCTCTTTTATGTTTTATTTTTCACATCGTAATCGTAAACGCAATGGAGCAACGGACTGACGTGAAATTTTGCTCAGTTATGGTTGCGGGAGGAGGAAGTCATATAAACTACTGTTAAGCATAGCTTGACATAGTTCCCGAAGGATCGAGAGAAATCTCATTTCCAATCTGGTTAGCGCACCACGCACCCTCACAAACAGTCATAAAAACTATGTCGACGCAGGTGAACCGCGGGCAAAAGCTTAGCTGTTAAATGAGCAGGCAAGCCGTAGGCACAATTTACTGTGCTTCCAGCAGGGTTGCCAATTAAAGAAAACATCCCGTTTATGGAACCCTAGAAGCGACGTCTCGCTCAGGGTGTGTGCGGGACGCTAAATATTCCGCTTTTTTAAACCCAAATTTTCAATATAAATAAACACTCCCAGAAAAAAAAAAAAAAAATTTTATTTCTCGAAGTAATTTATGTAGAACTAGCTGCAAAACCCGGCGTTTCTCGGGTTAAAATACATCGCATGTTTAATGGTATTAAAAATATTTGAGGATGCCTTTTTTAACGTAGATAATATATATTTCTATCTTAGATATTGAAAGACTTAGTCGACCATTAAATATGCGGTGTATAGAAAGTATATTTAATTAATCTGTTCACTCTTGGCTTCAATTGATCTTTTTGCGACTGTAAACACGGTTCAACTGACAAAAAGTCACTGATTTTCGGTTTATATACCGTTGGAAATCGAAATTTCTAGTATCAGAAAACTCTAGAACATTCCGATGTACTTAATTACGATCTGGATCGTCCGGATTAATTTCAATAGTTGCACACATTCCGGAACTTTCTAGAAGCTTCTAGATTATTCCAGTCATTTCTAGAACTATCTAGAGCATTCCATATCGATTTTTACACTTGCACACAATTTTCAATCTTTCTAGATCTTTCCAAACATTTCTGGAACTTTCTAGACCATTCCATACCGATTTTAGCAGTCGCACACAATTTTGGAACTTTCTAGATCATTCCAAAAATTTATTTAGGAACTTTCTAGATCATTCCAGAAATATTTAGAACTTTCTGGAACATTCCATACCGATTTTAACAGTCACATATAATTTTGGATCTTTCTAGATCATTCCAGAAATTTTTAGAACTTTCTGGAACATTCCATACCGATTTTGGCAGTCACACACAATTTTGGAACTTTCTAGATCATTCCAGAAATTTTTAGAACCTTCTCGAACCTTCTAGATAATTTTTAGAACTTTCTAGAACATTCCATACCGATTTTAGCAGTCACACACAATTTTGGAACTTTCTAGATCATTCTAGAAATTTTTAGAACTTTCTGGAACATTCCATACCGATTTTAGCAGTCACACACAATTTAGGAACTTTCTAGATCATTCCAGAAATTTTTAGAACTTTTTGGAACATTCCATACCGATTTTAGCAGTCACACACAATTTTGGAACTTTCTAAATCATTCCAGAAATTTTTAGAACTTTCTGGAACATTCCATACCGATTTTAGCAATCGCACACAATTTTGGAACTTTCTAGATCATTCCAGAAATTTTTAGAACTTTCTGTAACATTCCATACCGATTTTAGCAGTCACACACAATTTTGGAACTTTCTAGATCATTGCAGAAATTTTTAGAACTTTCTGGAACATTCTAGATCAATTGTTACACTTGTACACATTCTGGAGTTTTTTAGATTATTCCAGAAATTCCATAAATTTTTAGAACTTTCTAAAAGTTCCCATGAGTTAGAAAAGGACAGATATATATTTTTTCACATTTTCGCCACCCACAACCACCCACTTCCACCCACCGCGACCAAACTCCCTTACTCCCACCTGGAGACCAAGGGGTATTTACCACCCCAACGGGAAGTTGATTGGAATTGGTGGTGATAGAGAAAACCCTGGCTTTACGTACTAACATAAGCATTTTATATATATATATAGATTTCTTCCATATTATTGAGCACTTAAACTTTAAGTAAGGTGATATTTTTTTTAACAAATGTTGACGATTTTTAATAGAACAAGTCTTTTAATTTACTTCCCATACGCAACGAAAAATCTTAAACTCTTATACTTAACGAAAAACGTTTTAAATTAAAATAAGTTGGATCCCGCTTTCTAAACCCTTGTCCCGCATTTAAAATCATGATTTCCCGCAAATTCGTATTTTAAAGATGGAAATCCTAGTTGCCAGCCACCCATGATGGGAGTTTTTTGGCGGGATTTGTGGTGAACGCATTCGTAGTTTTATTTGTTTGTTTTTGTATTGTTTTCTGCTAGAATTTGCTTCAAAGAGTGGTGCGTTTTGGACAAAAATCGTCTTGTGCACGTAAGAAATGCGAAGAACAAGAAAATCAAATGAAGGAAGACGTGGAAACCCAATTTGCACTGGATGAAGTTTTATAGACGCCCTACTGCTACCGGTTGTTCCACTTCAGAAAGGCTTTTGTACCCAGAGACGTTAATATATTCTTTAAAAAAAGCCTCCCATAGTTTACGTGGTTTACCAAAGAGAATATAATAAACTACGTTTTTATGGTTTACTTACTAAAGGACCAAAGAGAATATAATAAACTATGTAAAGGACAGTGACTTATATCTTCTTTGCTAAAGGGCATGTAACTGTAACACTTGTAACAGGAAAATTAAGAAAACAGGATATTCAAAGACGCACGACAACATTCCTTCCTTCATTAGTTGCGCTAAATCTTCCAGTCCAACAGGCCTCACTGTTTGTGCTTTGTTTGTGCTCTCCAAAACATTTTATTTTACTGTAGTTCATTCATGTATTTTGTTTATGTATAAGTGCTAAATATTCAAGACAACAACACTGTATAAACTACCTAGTGTTTATTTTATTGCCTCGTGAATCATAGTACATCATACTTATTTTATTCCAAAACCATCTTAATTTTGAAGATTAAATAGGTGTATCTACCTAGGTAAGTAATATGTAGTAGGTACGTTGTAAAATAAGGGCACTTATTTCTTACAAAATATTATGATACAAGCTTTTTGATAACTTGCCGTGTTATTTAGTTAGTTTGGGGCGAATCTTAGTAGCTGAATTAGAACCACAAACTTCCCACTTTTCCATTGAGTGAAATTTTGCATGCATGGACAACGTGACCATTTATTTTTTCCCTGAGAGCGGGACACTAGCGGAATTGTGTAAAAAAACTTTTGTATATTTTACTAGCGTTTATTAAAAAACTAGCTGTATCCAGCGGCTTCACCCGCGTGGACGTTTCTACGACTCTTTGAGGGTGCGCAGTGCGCGAGCCGCAAGCGGCTCGCGAGCGTGGAACAAGGTAGCCTATATGTTAATCCAGGTCCTAATCTGTCTACCTACCAAATTTCAGCTAGATCCGTTCAGTAGTTTTTGCGTGAAAGAGTAACAAACATACATCCATACATTCTTACTTTCGCGTTTATAATATTAAGTAGTTTTATAATATTAGCGTGGTCGAATATTTATGGCCCGATCGCCCCAATTGAAGGTAGGCTTGAGCATCTTGGTGGGGACGTATAATATGAGCTGATATGATGAATAAGTAAGTTTCTTTTAGTACGTATCTTGTACATTTTAGTTGAGTTACTAAGCCTTAATTACATGACTTCTAATGTTTAATCAGTTGTTAGCGAGTGCAAAAATAATAGGTATATACCTAAATATTAATTTATTGTTTGGTTTGTTTGCGAAAGCGGGACGTTTTTGCCCTCGGTGGGGATAGCGGGACAGACGGCCTGAAAGCGGGACTGTCCTGCCCAAAGCGTGACGTATGGTCATGTCATGGTTAGCTAAGTAATGTGATTCTAAATCCAATATGGCGGACCAGTTACTTTTTATGCACCCACCATGATATGGGTATCAAATGAAAGGGTTAGCTGTGAATAATACGATTTAAATAAATTATTTTCAAAGTAAAGGTTGCACCTACCTTTAATTTTAGGTTTTACGAAAATTATTTATCAAATCAAGTCTGAAATGGGCTTTTCACCCAAGTTAAACACTCCACTTTTCATTTCGAATATGTGGAAAGTAAACATAAGCCAGATATATACAAAAAAATATTCCTAATATTAAAAAATAATTTCCACTATTCTCACTTTTCCCGCGGACTTTTTGGCAGGAATTAGTAGCGTTCAGTTTGTAATCTTTCTTTTATTATCCGAAAAATTACATTTTGTGGTTTTTGATGTGTATTTGTCAGCAAAGTACCATTTATGTGTTTGTCAGCAAAATACCATTTATGTGTTTTTTGTACAGGGTAGCATAATTAAATAAAAGTGTGTATACTGTGTTTCGAGTTCCCTTTTGTAAAAGTGCTATCATTTTGCTAGAGTGTGTAGGTTAGGGTAGTTAAGTTAGTTAGTTAGTTTCTTTATATTTACCTGTCGCCAAAAACAAAACAATGTTTCTCTTTTGTACAAAACGTATACGAAGGTGTCCCCGCGGCTTCGCCCCCGTGGATATCGAGGGTGCGCGGGGTCTTTTTCTTGCTAAAAACCTCATCAAACAAAAAGCGAAATAGGTGTAGCCGTTTTCAAGTTATGCGCTTACCAACGAAAAGCATTTCATTTTTAGGGTTCCATACCCAAAGTGTAAAAACGAGACCCTATTACTAGACTTCGCTTTCCGTCCGTCTGTCTGTCTGTCTCTCCGTCTGTCACCAGGCTGTTTTTCATGAACCGTGTAGCTAGACAGTTGAAATTTTCACCTGATGATGTATTTCTGTTGCCGCTATAACAAATACAAAAAATTTGAAACAAAAAAATAAGGGCGGTGTCCATACAATAAACGTGTTTTTTTAAACGTAAAGAAACTAGCGCCATCTAGTATGATGGTAAGGAAACGTATGTGTGGGGTTCTGACTCGCACTTGACCGACTCTTAATCATATAGATTATTGTTATAATTCGAATATTTTGTTCATAATATGTATGTTATTTTAATTACATACCTGTGTGTAATTAAAAAAAGTTACGAATTGATTATAGTAATAATCGAAGTGTGGCTGTATAAATTTCTGCCATCTCCCAACATAACGATTATATGATAAATTGACTAAGTGTTTAGGATTCGTATCCAAAGGGTAAAAACGGGACTCTATTACTAAGCCTCCGCTGTCCGTCAGTCCGTCTGTCACGAGGCGGTATTTGATGAACCGTGATAGCCAGATACCTGAAATTTTCACAGAATATGATGTATTTCTGTTGCCGCTATTAACAACAAATACTAAAAATTAGAGAAATATTGAAAAAAATAGTAAGGTCTTCCTAATTTTTTTTTTAAACATGAAAAAACTAGCGCCATCTAGTATGATGATACGAAACCCTATGTGTGCGGTTCTGACTCGCACTTGGCCAGTTTTTTATCACTTTTCGGCCCTGAAGCCAAGGCGTATCACTTTCAACTTTCAACCAGCTTCTTAAATAAACCATCTCCACCGCGTTATGGTTAATTCCATTAGTTATACTTCAGCAGGTCGCGGGTTCGATTCCCGGCGGAGTCTAACTTTGTATGACTCGGTTTGGTTGGTGAAAGGGCATTTTCCAAGCTCGCCTACCACCATCCGCATTGCCGTCAAGGATCAATGTTAACAGCATTGATGTGTTCCGGTTTGAAGATAAGAAAGCAGTTCCCCATTGCGGACCGACGACCTGATGCTAATGTGATGTGAAGGACGTGGGCAGCGTAGGACCGGTCGTCGTGAAAATCCTTGGGGGTGGCCTTTGTCCAGCAGTGGACGTCTTTCGGCTGATATGATGATGATGCCATTTAATATACATACCTGCAACCTATAAAGATATATTTAACTTGATTAATTAACACATAATGAAGAAAAGTAGGTATATATATTAGGTGTATGCCTGATGGTTGTAAAAATTTCCGTTTGATTGTAAGTATGTACTTTTAATTCGTTCATTGTCCTCTATTTCAGAACTATGGCTGACGTACTGAAAGTGATTGTTCTATCGCTGTTCGTGAGCATGGTGTCATGCAGGCCTTCTTGCAAATTTCTTAACGATGTGATGACGGACATGGTCTGCAGCCCAGGAAATGAAGACGGAGGTTACACCCTCGAGCAAGGACTGGTTTCAGACAATAATCGGACTACAGGAATAACATTGAAAGACTGCCGGATAACTGATATAAAACCTAGGTCGTTTAATAACCTCTATGCTTTAAGACGCCTAGATTTATCTAATAATAAGCTAGAAACTTTAGAAGTGGGAGCTTTTGATGGTGCTGGACTGTTAACTCACTTGATCTTAACAAATAATGCTCTAGGAGATTTGCCTATTGGTGTTTTCGATAAGCTTCCTCGTCTTGAGTTACTAGATCTGAAAGGCAATAAAATGTATAAGGTTGAAGAGGGATTATTTCACCAATTAAAAAGAGTAGGTCATCTGGACCTATCGAGTAATTTTCTTCTCGGGAGAGAGTTTAGTCCAAATTTGTTTCAGAATAATAATGATGTCGGCTTTTTAGATTTGTCTGGTAGCAATATGAATGGGATTCCGGATAATGTATTTAAAAGTTTCCACAGAATTGACTTTGTAAATCTTGCAGGGTGCTCACTGACTGAAGTGCCCACATTCGCTACGGCGGTCAACTTGAAGACTATGAAAAGAATAATGCTCATTGCCAATAAGATAAATAATCTTACTAATCCTGACACTTTTACGAATTTGCCTAATTTAGAAATAGTTTACTTAGGTGATAATATTATCGAACATATTAACGAAAATGTTTTTAAGGTCTTGCCAAAATTGAAAAGTATAATTTTAAATAACAATAGACTGATTGCTATTTCAGACAATTTGTTTACTGGCTTGTACAACTTGAAGAGTGTTGATTTGTCAAATAATCTTTTGGAGAATGTGCCTACAGAGGCTTTTAAAGGGACGTCTCTTTATGAATTAAATTTATCAAATAACAGGTTTTCTTACTTACCAGATAATTTTTTTGAGATCCTTAAAAATTCAGGGTCATCTGTTCAAAAATTTTACTTCGGTAAAAACCCTTGGCAATGCTCGTGTCTCTTTGAAATTATAAATGAGGTGAAATCATTAGGACTGACCTATGACGATGAGGATTATGGTGGGAAACGCCCAGTGTGTTTTATTCTAGATCCGAGAAACAGGAAATGTAATAAAGATAAAGATATTAACAAAATTTACATTGATAAATATTTGAAATTAATTAGTGAATCCTAACGAGGAAGCTGTAATCAAAATTTAGAAGCGCCATCTATGCGAGTGTTGTAAGACTTTGCCATTCAAGGTAGCGATCTCTAGCGGAGATCCATTTCGAACGATAAAGCTTCAAGAGCAGTGGGATAGATGGCGCAGCAAGGCCTACTTTAGTTGCTAGGATATTGACTATTGTTGATTCTTGATCATAGTTTAATTGAATATTCGGTTTTTATTTTATATTAGTACATCGAAAACTAATTATAAACAGCGTTATGTGTCTACTCAATATATTTGTAAAGTTTGGATTCAATCCGGCACGTAGTTTTTGTAACTACGTTTGTATGGAAACTCGAGCCTCCTGGAGATCCTTTTACGAACCGATGACAATAGAATATTTTATTAAAAATTATGTTATCAGTCAGTTTGGTTTGCCATTAAAGCACTTATCGTGACAATTATGATTAAAGTACTAATAGTTTTTTTATGACGCCATTCTCTTTTATAATATGTAGATAAAGGTTAACTAAGAACTAACCATCCGGTCGATGTTTGCAATTTGAACCACAATTTATATCTTATTAATTGTGTTCTAAACATTTCACGAGAAGGCTGTTCCGTAACCAATATGAGACCACGGACGGAAAAAACAACAACACGTGCAAGAAATTTATAAAATCAACATCTGCAAAATCGTGTTTTTTTATCAAAATTTCTTTCGGCGTTAAAATTGGTTTGGGTTCGGTTTTTTAGACACCTATCACATAACAGTGGGCTCGTAGAGTGTGCATCGGGTATTCGTCGCACGCGCATCTTAAGTGAGCTATAGTTCTGTAGCAGGCGTACAGCATGCTTAATACATATTTTTAAACACTATGCGCGACTTGGGATTTTTCGTACCTATGTTCTCAGCTAAGTCATTCATGATTTTCTAAAGTAATTACCTGGACAATTAAATTGAAAATGAAAATCCGATTGCATAAAAATATAACCACTCTTTTTTTGAAAGTCGGTTAATATGTATCCATGTCACTCACGGGATGAAGACGAATTTAACAACACGGTGTAGAACTCTGATCTAGTCTTTCAATAATTTGAATTGTATACGTATTGTAATTTTGACCCATCTCAAGGCCTAAATGCTTGTACCTAAAAGTTTTATGGTTTTTCTAAAATTGTTTGATTGCGAAAGTAAGTTGAGAAAATTGGTTTAGTTAACACCATTGTTGGCGTCCCCCTACTAGGAATCCAGTGGACGACTCACTGCACTAACATCGCGGTCTTCTTCTCCGTCGCTACACTTTTGGCATAGTGGTCGTGGTCGTCACTTCGGGGCGGGTGACGCGCTTCACAATTCGTCGCCATTCCTCTATCGCCGTTGCCTTCCTGGTACATTCGCGTACATCTTGGTCTACAAGAATTAAAACTGCAAAAAGCATAGCGACTGTCTTTGATTTGCACGAAAAAAAAACAATGGTCATATTGCTCGAAAGAGCAACGATAAGAGGAGGTGAAGGAAACCAGATTTATACATAGATATTTTATTGTCTACTGCACTAACATCGCGGTCTTCTTCTCCGTCGCTACACTCTTGGCCGAATGGTCGTGGTCGTCACTTCGGGGCGGGTGACGCGCTTCACAATTCGTCGCCATTCCTCTATCGCCGTTGCCTTCCTGGTACATTCGCGTACATCTTGGTCTACAAGAATTAAAACTGCAAAAAGCATAGCGACTGTCTTTGATTTGCACGAAAAAAAAACAATGGTCATATTGCTCGAAAGAGCAACGATAAGAGGAGGTGAAGGAAACCAGATTTATACATAGATATTTTATTGTCTACTGCACTAACATCGCGGTCTTCTTCTCCGTCGCTACACTCTTGGCCGAATGGTCGTGGTCGTCACTTCGGGGCGGGTGACGCGCTTCACAATTCGTCGCCATTCTTCTCTCGCCGCTGCCTTCCTGGTACATTCGTGTACATCACGGCCTACGAGAATTAAAAGTGCAAAAAGTAAAGAGACTGACTGTCTTCAATTTGCACGCAGAGAGTTTAATGGCCATATTAACGATAAGAGGTGGTGAAGAAAACCAGATTTATAGATATTTTATTGTCTCAGTTTCAGTTTGGGCATAAATGTTTTCGTATTTCAACCGATTCTTGTGAAATTTTGTAAGCAGGCTTAAAAACTATATGACTTTTTGTCGATTCAGATTTTAAAAAATTTTCCAAAATGGTGGAGCCATGGGGGTTGAAAACATAAAAATGACATATTTTAAGCCATTTTTTAATATAAAAATTTGAGTGTGTTTGATTGCACTAGATGAGAAGTAATGATGCAGTCGAGGATGGTACACGAAAACTCAAATAATGCGTATTCACTCTCGCCTATTTCTAAAAACTCGCGAGGTCTACAGCTCACAGACTAGAGCCACTGTGTAAAATGTTGTCCATTATCATAGTTGAAATCTTATATCTGCTCTGTTTGTTCGTTCTTCTTTAATTCAACCTTTTTTTATCCCATCTATTTGTTGATTTACGCATGCGCTGTCATCTATATGAAAATTCTATCATTAAAAATTAAACACGCAACCATTTAAATTTCCTTATGAATATATTATTTATTAATCTGCTGCCTTTTTTAAAAACACATCTTGGGTAATTCAAATAATGGTTTGTGTAAATTTATTATTATTTATTTATTGTTTAATGTACACAGTAAATGAGAAATACATAAGTAAAAAAAAAACATAAGATTTACAATTGGCATGCTTAACTCTTTCATTTAATGTTTATAAATACCTTTTTAAATTTCTTTGTACTTTTTCTTTAGGTTTTTTATCTTAAAATTAAATAATAATCGTGTAAACGAACTGAGTTTTGAAACCCACGCCTTACCCTACTTCCTACTCTTTCCTTCGTGTCACATGTTTATATTCGTAAACTCGATAGAACATCAAAAATTGAACTCCCTGTACCACGCCAGAATTTTGATAGGTCAGGTAGGGCGAAACATTTTTTTAACAATAAAAATGATTCCTCTAAGGCCTTAATTATCTGGGCACGAGATCGCACTGTTTTTTTTATCAATTCCGCTCCGGACCATTTGGCAGAAAGATCCTTTTGTTACTTTTTTTTATTATTAATAATAACAATGAAACGCCTGGTGAGGTGAAACAATATATAGGAGTATTAGGCTATTGGTAATATGAAACGATGTTTTGGAAAAGGTTGAGAATGGTCAATAAGATGGCAAAAAAAGATGATAAGGCGTGTGGATAAATTTAATAAAATCTTCGAGTTTGGTGCCTTTGTTTTCGTTTTTCTCGAATCATAAATAAATTGTACAGCCACCCTCTGCATCATAATCATCATATCAGCCGAAGGACGTCAACTGCTGGACATAGGCCTTCCCCAAGGATTTCCACGACGACCGGTTCTGCGCTGCCCGCATCCAGCGGCTTCCTTCACCAGGTCATCGGTCCACAGCCTACACTACGTTTTCCGGTGCGCGGACGCCACTCGATAACTTTACTGCCCCAACGGACATCTGTTCTACGAGAAATGTGCCCCGCCCACTGCCACTTAAGTTTAGTAATTTTGAAAGCTATGTCGGTTTTTTTGGTTATCCTACGGATCTCCTCGTTTCTGATTCGATCACGTAGAGAAACTCCGAGCATAGCACGCTCCATTGCCCTTTGGGTGACCTTGAGCCTTTTTATGAGGCCAATAGTAAGCGACCATCTCTCAGTTCCGCATGTCATCACTGGCAAACACCCTGTGCATACTTCCTCATGTTTAGTCTCGTAATATTACTATCTCTCTATTTTACGAGAAAAGAAGCTGTGAAAGGTCCTCCCACCACCACCAACCCTAACGCATTCTCTCCTTTGCTATTCTACTCAGTCTTCTTTGGTCAAAAGAAGTCCACTGCTGGACGTAGGCCTCTCCTATGTTGAGGACAGGGGGAGTGGATCGCTATGATCGCCTCGCCTGGCAGGCGTGTTGGCCATCACAGAGTGCCGTGTGGTGGCACAGTACGCGCAAAGGACTCCGGTTGAAGAGATGAAGTGGTGCTTTTCTCAAGCCGCACTACAGGCCAGATTATTTAATCACACATCAGCTCATATACGTCCCACCGAGGGGCTCGAGCCTACTTTGCATTAGGGCGATCGGGACTTAGTCGACCACGCGGGCCCAGTGCGGGTTGGTCGACTTCACACACAACCTTCGAGTTTCTTCGCAGGCGTATGTATGTAGGTTTCCTAACAATGTTTTCCTTCACCGTAAGAGCGTCGGTTAAACGTACATATGAAATCTAAATTCGAAACCACATTGGTACGTGGCAGGATCGAACCACGACCTCCCGGACAGGAGGTAGCGGCCCTTGCCATTAAGTACGCCACCGACGTTATTTACGCCACCCACACTCTAGATAATTTAATAGATTAATTTATAGTTTAGTTAAAACCCAAACTAGTTAATCTAGTACAAAGGCCAGCACATCAAGCTAGACACTTTGGACTTTGTGTCGTTCTTATGCCGTACGCGTATGGATCCGAATCGCATTACGAGTGTGTAGCTTGATGTGCTACAGAGGTACCGGAAATTCGATATTTCATTTGTCATCATCATCATTACAGCTCATATACGTCCCCACCGAGGGGCTCGAGCCTACCCTGAATCAGGGCGATTAGGCCTTAGTCGACCACGCGGGCCCAGTGCGGGTTGGTCGACTTCACACACAACCTTCGAGTTTCTTCGCAGGCGTGTGCAGGTTTCCTCCCGATGTTTTCCTTCACCGTTAAAGCAATCGGTAAGTATGTACGTAATTTTTGTAAAACTCATTGGTACATTGGCCATCCAGATTTGAACCCGGTACCTCTGGTTAGATGGACCGAGTCGTTACCGGTTGAGCCACCGACGCTTCATTTCATTTGTACCTATTTTCAATTCTAGGGCCGCAAACACAGGCGATCTCCTTTTAACAAGATTCCATATCTTACTCATGTTTGTACAATAGCAGTAACTTTTCCGAATAAAATAAAATGCATTAAGTTGCCCGCTTCATTCGCAAACGATTTTAGAGCGACTTTCAGGTGTCCGATTTAGCTGAAATTTGCTACGAAGGCATATGAAAACTTCTGATAGCACAGTTTGCCACTATAGCGAGAGATATGCTATACCTATGCTATATAACAAATCTCTGACTATAGCCCTACAACCTCCATCTTGTATAGACTATTTGAATTTGAGTATTTTTTTCCATCACTGAATACATATTTTTTAGTTTTAAAACAGATGACGTCATAGGCTGCACCATTACGAAAAAGCAGCAGGTTATAGTTCATAGTTAGATATTCATAACATGTCAAATAAGTTATAATGAAAATTCAAATATCAAATTATTGTACAATAATAATAAGTAAATAAAATACAATAAAAAAAAATATTATCATACTATTTAATTAGATTTATTATTTAAAAATTCTTTATAACTGTAGAACACGTGCTCGATCAGCCAAGTGTTGAGCCTGCTTTTAAGAAGCTCAGGGAGGGAACCGTGGTGACTTGCTCGGGCAGCCTGTTATAAACATTTGGACCCATGTCATGTATTTACTTGTGCGATTTAACAAGTCGGCGTGGCACAGGCAGTTATAGTCTACCCAAATTGCGGAGGTTACCTACGAGAATGTACATCAATGGCTCGTTTGTACTCATCAAGGATCATGCGGATGGTGGCGCATCTGGACCCGGCTCGTTCCTTTCCCTCTAATATGGTTGAGAGGAGCGATGGCTGACTCTCGCATTATACTCGTAGCCGGGTGCTGTCCGTGTGAACTGGCCTACACTTGTCAAAGGCGTTCATGACATTCAATAATTTTAATGTGTAACTTCTCGTGTCATATTGTTTTCATGTTCTAATGACATTATTTGTTTTTTTTTGTATTACGGATTGGATTTTGACGTTATAAATTAATGACTGTTCATTTCTTGATTTTTTACAAATGAAATTATGTAATCACTTTAATGGTTATGACTATCAGAAAGAGTGTAATTTGCACCTATTTTGAATATATATCTTGAATTTTGAAAGGTGGCTGAAAACGTACACTGCTGTATGAAGTATAACCATCGACGGTAAGGTACTCGTAAGGACCCTAAGGTCTAGGAAATATGGCCTCGCTCCCCTTTTTAAGGGTAAAGGCAAAAGAGAAAACATTGACGGCTATAATAGACCTATCTCCATTACACCAGCAGTCGCTAAAGTTCTGGAGAATATATTGGAGGTAAAAGCATATTTCTTTATTTTTACTTATTTGGACCCTGCCCCTGCCCTCCTCGAAGAACCGATGACCGACGCGGGTTGGAGGATGACTGGTGTTCACTCGGCATCAATATCAACGGCGATTACATCACCCAGCTTCGATTCTCTGACGATATTGTGGTCATGGCTGAGACCATGGAAGATTTAAGCACAATGCTCGATTGTCTCAGTAGAGCCTCTCAACAAGTGGGTCTTAGAATGAACATAACAAGACGAATATGATGTCTACAGACATGCATCTACTCTTTGAAGGTTGGAGGCTCTTCACTCGAAGTTGTTGAAGAATATGTGTACCTGGTACAAACAGTCCAGTTATTAAGGTCCAACTGCGAGGAAAAGATCAATCGTCGAATCCAACTCAGCTGGGCAGCCGTCGAGAAGCTTCGCAATATCTTCACGTCACAAATACCACAGTGTCTCAAGACCAAGGCCTTTGACCAGTGTGTGTTGCCAGTGATGACATGCGGAACTGAGACATGGCCGCTTACTATGGGCCTATGATGGAACGAGCAATGGAGCGTGCTACGCTCGGAGTTTCCCTGCGTGATCGAAACAGAAACGAGGAGATCCGTAGGAGAACCGAAGAAACCGACAAATGTCTCAGAATCGCTAAACTTAAAGAGACAGTGAGCGGGGCACATATCTCGTAGGTCAGATGGCCGTTGGGGCAGTAAAGTTCTCGAGGGGCGACCACATCGCACCTGATGGTAAGTTACGATGTAGTCAAGGATGGTACACGCAAACTCAAATAATGCCTATTCACTCTCGTGTTGAAGATCCCCAAATTGTAGGAGTCGGGAAACACAGACGCAGGCAAGGAGTTCCACTCCATTCTCCTGTGGAATGGAGCTGGGGAATGAATGAGGTCGTGCAGTTCTTGCTCACACTCTCCGAAATGAATTCGATAGAATACCGAAAGACAGGCAACTTTGCGGCGATGTTGAAAGCTTTAGAGCTTGTTTTGGACAAGATCATGGTAGCCAATGAGTCTCCGGGCGCGTCGGTCGATGGCGTCGAAGGTATCCAGCTGATAGCGGACTGATCCATCCCATTGGTGAGAACAGTACTCCGTACAAGATCGAACTTGTGCTTGATATAAAGAAAGAAGCAGTTTGAAAGGTAAATGGTCATCATCTATACAGGTGTAAAAAAATTGGTGTAGGACCCGTTAACGGGGGTTCTACTCATTATACTGAACAACTTTCCCCAAGGAATTCATAGTCAATTCTCAAAAAAAATGGACCCTCCATTAAAATGCACAGAATTGGTCGATCAGCTGATCGATTTTAATTAATGAAGAGTAAAAAAAATTTTTTACGATTTCAGCAAGTCGTAGTACAAAAGTTTTTCAGTATGATGAGAAGAAGCCCCATGTTAACGGGACTTACACCAATTTTGTTACAGCCTGTATAATCTTATATAACTAACTAGCTGTCCCGGCGAACTACGTACCGCCTTACATTACATTACACTGCCCTACCCTACCCTACCCTATACTACACTACACTACCCTACCCTACCCTACACTACCCTACCCTACCCTACACTACCCTAACCTACACTACCCTACCCTACATACACTACACTACACTACACTACTCTACCCTACCCTACACTACACTACCCTACACTACACTACCCTACCCTACCCTACACTACCCTACCCTACACTACCCTACCCTACCCTACATACACTACACTACACTAAACTAAACTACACTACCCTACCCTACACTACCCTACACTACACTACCCAACCCTACCCTACCCTACCCTACCCTAAAAAAAAATAAATGATGTTGGCTGATTCTCAGACCTACTCAATATGCTCACAAAATTTCATGAGAATCGGTCAAGCCGTTTCGGAGGAGTAAGGGAACGAAAACTGTGACACGAGAATTTTATATATTAGAAGATATATAAAAATGAATAGCAAAATGTGTTGGTAAGCGCATAACTCGAGAACGAACGGCTGGACCGATTTGGCTAATTCTTTTTTGTCGAGTTCGTTATTGTCAGGAGAAGGTTCTTATGTAGGGTAGGGTAGGGTAGGGTAGTGTAGTGTAGTGTAGGGTAGGGTAGTGTAGGGTAGGGTAGGGTAGTGTAGGGTAGGGTAGGGTAGTGTAGGGTAGGGTAGTGTAGTGTAGGGTAGTGTAGGGTGGTGTAGTGTAGTGTATGTAGGGTAGGGTAGGGTAGTGTAGGGTAGGGTAGTGTATGGTAGGGTAGGGTAGTGTAGTTTAGGGTAGTGTAGAGTAGTGTAGTGTAGTGTAGGGTAGTGTAGGGTAGGGTAGTGTAGTGTAGTGTATGTTGGGTAGGGTAGGGTAGTGTAGGGTAGGGTAGTGTAGGGTAGGGTAGTGTAGTGTAGTGTAGGGTAGGGTAGGGTAGGGCAGTGTAATGTAATGTAAGGCGGTACGTAGTTCGCCGGGACAGCTAGTGTATATATAAAATTCTCGTGTCTAATGTTAGTTGCCATACTCCTCCGAAACGCCTGGACGGATTTCCACGAAATTATCTGTGTATATTCGGTGGGTCTCAAATTAGGTGTAGATAACTTTTCACACGGGAAACACAACTTTTAATAAAAATCAATTCATTAACATAGAAATAGTTTCACTATTAAAACACAATCACCTTTAAAAGCAGCTGAACCCTGCATCACCTCGCAATCCATCTGTCCCCCCTCCCGAAATCGCACTTCATCATGTCATTATGGAGCCACATGTTTCAACGAAATTAATTTCACTGCGTTTCAGCAGCATAATAGGGAAAGGAATATATCTTTAAAAAAGTATAAAATGGCACTGGTGTTTGGTAAAAAAACTTAAAAATACGAGAGTTTGGGCACGAGCCAGGCCAACCTTTTTTTTAGGGTTCTGTACTTCAAAAGAAAAAAAGAACCCTTATTGGATCACTTTATTTTCTGCCTCTAAGTCACGTCACGACGCCTTTTCTTAGAATCGCGTGGAGGTATCAAGTTGTATACGGTCCCTTGGAGCTGAAAAAAAATCAAGCTACTAAGTCAACGCAATGGTACTTCCTGATGACCTATAAAACCAAGGTCTCACAGCACCACTAAAGAAAAAAAATTTATATCACATAAAAAATATCTTTCTGTGATGACAAACTTACAGTTGCAGTTGAAAAATTGACCGTCATTTATATATAATTATGGGAGACATTTTTTCAACTAAAAAGTTAGGTTGGTCCTTCAATCTGACCTATTTTCAAGCGACTTCCAAAAAGGAGGAGGTTCTCAATTCGACTGTATGTTTTTTTTATGTGTGTTACCTCAGAAGTCAGAACTTTTGACTGAGTGAACCGATTTTGTTAATATAGATTAGATTTTTTTTTTTTTTTTTTATTATTTTTTATTAGATTTTGTTATTTTTTGTTATTTTGTTATATTTTGTTTTTTCCCGTGTGGTCCCATATAAATTTTATCAAAATCCATGTAGTACTTTATTAGAAAATTTACAAAAACCAAAAATAATATTGCTAAATTGTACGAATTTGTTGCGATGGAAGTCGGTTTTTTAACGTGTTTAGCGTTTTTTTTGTAAATAAACAACACGAATACCTACAATATGTGGTGGCACGGAACCTTCGGTGCACGCGCCCGACTCGAATTTGGCTTTTTTATCCTTACTAAAGCATACCCTAGCCCAACAGTGTGTTTTATGCCAGCAATTGATGATCGAATTAAGAAAAAAGTTGGTCCTCACATTATTATGAGACGATGAGTATAACGTGGACTAGGCTGGAAAAGACATCATTTTTGGAGCCTTTGTAGATGTGAAAAGTTTAGGTCCCAGTAATTAATTGATTTCCTTTTCAGTATTATTGTGCACGAAAGTTTTGAAAATAATCCGATTTAAGTTCGATTATTGACTAGTTTCAAGAGCGTCGGTAGCGTAATCCTTCCACGTACCCATGTGTTTTCGAATTTCGATTTCATATGTACGTTTATCCGACTCTCTTACGGTGAAGCAAAACATCGTGAGGACAACTTTACTGCACACGCCTGCTAAGAAACTCAAAGGTTGTGTGTGAAGTCGATTATCCTGCACTGGGCCCGCGTGGTCGACAAACGACCGATCGCCCTAATCAGGGTAGGCTCAAGCCCCTCGGTGGGGACATATATATATGAGGTGATATGATGATTCACTAGTTTAGCAGAGCAACTTTACCTACAGTTATGAGGTGATATCATGCTTCACTAGTTTAGCAGAGCAACTATACCTACAGTTACAAGTTCTTTAAATCGACCGTAAGGATAATGAAGATTTGTTCCGGGTGCGCCCCACTTCCATCCCACAGTCATTTTAATTTTTAATATAATTTACTAGCTTTTGCTCGTGGCTTTGCCCGCGTGGACATCGTTTTTATGACAGCCTTTGAGTGGTGCGCAAGCCTGGAAATTAGTTTTCTTCGGATCCCTCGGGATCTATATTAGGTTAATTAGTAGCTAATTTAGTAGCCTCTAAGTTTATTTTGCACCCCCTCCAATTATAATTCTGTGCAAAAAATCACGTCTATCCATTGCTTCGCGGCGTCGTGAGAATGAACAACCAAAAAAAATTCCTCTAGGATTTGTACTGGACTATGCAGCTTTCTCGAGATAAAAAGTAACCTCAAGATTCAAGGTATTTATTCAAAATAGGTGCAAATTACACTGTTTCTGATAGTCATATAATAATATTAACTATGTGATTTGTGAAAAATCGACAAATAAACAATCACTAGTTAATAACGTCAAAATTCAATCCCTGAAATTAGACCAGATTATGTCATTAGAACATGAAAACAATATGACACGAAAAGTTATACATAAAAATCATTGAATGTCATTAATGCCTTTGACAAGAGTAGACCATTTCACACGGGCAGCACCCGGTCACGAGTATAACGCGAGAGTCAGCCATCGCTCCCATCTAGCATATTAGAGGGAAAGGAACGACCCGGCTCCCGATGCGCCCTATGTTACTGCCTACCTCTTTAAATATCTCTGCGGCAAAAATTAGGTCGATCCGTTGTTTCGTTGTGACGTGAAGGAAGGACAAACAAAAAAACTCACTTTCACATTTATAATATTACGATAAATAGACACTCCAAAAATATTATTGCGAAGGAGTGTACACACACACACACACACACACACAAGAATGAACACAAACATATTAGTTACAAGAACTATGTGGACTTACGTCATACTGGAATCTGGATGCATATCACTGGCATATCCACACTAAACCAACGGCGGCTGCGCAACCGCGGAAGTGGCCACAGCATGCCACTTCTTCCTGTCTTTTTGCCTTCCTTGCTAAATTGAGTTTTTTTACACGACTTTTTTACCATCTTTTGTCGTCATTGCAGTTTTTTCTGTCACAATTAAGGCGGATGGTGCGTGGCTCGTGCGCAAGTCAGCTGCCAAACTTTTGCTTTCCATGCAATTTTGCGATCCGTTTTATAGTTGTTTATTACTTCCAAAACTAAATAATGTAAAAAAGCGTCGGTGGCTCAAAGGTAACGACTCGGTCCTTCTAACCAAAGGACACAGGTTCAAGTAATTTTGTGTAAACTGTTGCGTGTCATCCAGTATCCATCCATCATGTCGATGGATGGTCTAGCTCGTAGAATCTATAAGAACCTACTGAAATAAGTACGTAGGTAACTTTAAATTAAAAATTTATTAAAAAAGAACTGCCTAAAAACATTAGCCCTATTTTTGGGAAGTCGGGTATATAATGTGTACTATTTTTTATTAATTTTTATCATCTTTAATTCAGGCCATGCCCATAATTTGTTAGTACAACTTATACTATGTTAGTAAACAATAACATATAATGAAAACAAAATGAAATTAAAATTTACCATACATGGCGAACTTGGACTCAATGTGCACATGGTTCCAGTGCCGCACAATCGGGCAGTCCACCCGCTCCAGTATAGTGTTGAGGAGGCCGCTGGGGCTGTCCCGCACGCGATGCATCAGCGAGGCGACTCTCTTACCATACATGGCGACCCTGGACTCAATGTGCACATGGTTCCAGTGCCGCACAATCGGGCAGTCCACCCGCTTCAGTATGTGTTGAGGAGGCCGCTGGGGCTGTCACGCACGCGACGCATCAGCGAGGCGACTCTCTTACCATACATGGCGACCCTGGACTCAATGTGCACATGGTTCCAGTGCCGCACAATCGGGCAGTCCACCCGCTCCAGTATAGAGTTGAGGAGGCCGCTGGGGCTGTCCCGCACGCGACGCTTCAGCGTAAGAATAAGAGTCATTGCTTGCCCTGCAAACATTTCTATGTCACTCACTGGATCAAGACGAATCTAACGATACCTTTTTTTTAATATACCAATTTCAAAACAAAATACAAAACAATTAATCATCTGAATGGTTTGTCTAACCTCGCACTGTAAAATCCATCAAGCCGTTTAGAAGATGGAAAAAAACATACGTACATACATTAGACCTGAAAACAATACACTCTTTTTAACCGACTTAAAAAAAAGGAGCAGGTTTCTTTATTCGACCGTATATATAAGGTGTAACAAAATTAGCTGAAACTATTTTAACTGGTGCTTCTACGCATGAAACTGAACACCTTCCCCCATGGAACCCATAGTCAAATCGTAAAAAAAAATTTGACTCTCCCATACTAACTCGATCAGCTGATCAGCCAACTTAGTATGGGGTCTTCAAATTTTTTTTGAGATTTGGCTATGGGTTCCATGGGGAAAGTTGTTCAGTTTCATGGCACCAGTTAATTTTATAAAACTAAACCTAACCTAACCTTTTATTAAACTATTTAGTTTCAGCTAATTTTGTTAGACCTTATATTATATATTTTTTATGTGTGTTCGCGGATAACTTCGTCGTTTATGAACCGTTTTTATGATATATTTTTTTCGAAAGGAGATAAGGATACCACAACTGATAAGCCCTTGGCATCATCTCACCTGATGGTAAGTGAAGATGATGCCGAAGATGGGAGCGGGCTTACCAAGATTCCCCAACGCAATGGGAAATCTTCAAGCCGGAACACACCAATGTTGTTAACACTGATGTTTGGCGGCGAGACTTACATAAGATGGTGATAGCCAGCCAGGCGGGCTTAGAAAATGCCCTAACACCAACCAAACCGAGTCTTACAAGTTGACCCCACCGGGAATCGAACCCGCAACTTCCTGTTGTGAAGCGAATGGAATAACCATGACGCCACAGAGGCGGTTTATGGAGAAAGAACTGATTTGATCAATTAGCGGGTCTTGAAAAGTTATTGATTCGGGTATTCTAAACCTGTAAAAATAAATGTTAGTTTTAGGGTACCGTACACACAACGGGACCCTATTACTAAGCCTCCGCTGTCTTTCCATCTGTCCGTCTGTCCGTCCGTCAGCGGGCTGTTTTATATCATCATCATCATATCAGCCGAAGGACGTCCACTTCTGGATCTCCACGACGATCGGTTCGGCGCTGCCCGCATCCATTGGCTTCCCGCGACCTTTAACAGGTCATCGGTCCACCGAGTAGGAGGCCTGCCTACACTACGTTTTCCGGCGCGTGGTCGCCCGCCACTCGAGAACTTTACTGCCCCAACGGCCATCTGTTCTGCGAGCAATGTGCCCCGCCCACTGCCACTTAAGTTTAGCAATTCTGAGAGCTATGTCGGTTACTTTGGTTCTCCTACGGATCTCCTCGTTTCTGATTCGATCACGCAGAGAAACTCCGAGCATGGCACGCTCCATTGCCCTTTGGGTGACATATACTTGTATTATATATTATGTATAAATTTTTATAGAATATATATAATGTGTATTTCTGTTGCCGTTACAAAAACTTTTTTTTAAAAAGTGATAAAATAAAGGGGGTCTCCACTCTCCATACAAAAAACGTGTTTTTTTATAGGTCCTTAGAAGTATTTTAGATTTAGCTGTATCGTAATAACGGTAATACATACAGGCGTAAAACTTAGTGTGATTATAGTACTAATACTGAAATAAAACAACAAATAATAATAATCTGTGAAATGTGAGTCGTACTCGCGTTAAGGAGTCCGAACTGAATGACAAAAAAAGCATATTTTTGTCGCTCGCGTTGATGTCTTTTGTTTAAAATGTTTGTCATTGTACTATGTAGTTGTGTGGAGAGCTGTGGTTGTACGGAACCCTCGGAGTGCTAGTCCAACTCACACTTGGCGGTTTTTTTTTAGTTTGCATGTAAGGTAGGGATGACGAATGCTAGTTATCAGAGTTACTTTTTATCATCTGTCAAAAACGACATTTTGTTCTAAAAATGTTTGAAATACCCAGGCGTGACGTCATAGTTTAGCAGCGTCATATATTATGTACTCATTTTGTGATTTTGGTGAACTAAAAATCGAAGACTTGATGGAAAACAAAACGAGTAAGGCTTCGTCATCCCTTATAATGTATAATTTGATTAGGTATGGATTTGAGATTCAAGGTTCAAGTTATTTATTCAAATAGGTGCAAATTACACTTTTTCTGATATTCATAAAATAATAATAACATAATGTCATTTGTGAAAAATCAAGAACTAAACAATCATTAGTTAATAACGTCAATATTCAAGCCTTGATATAATTCAGATTATGTCATTAGAACATGAAAACAATAATATAAAAATAATAATAAAAAAAATAAAAAAATAATAATTGAATGTCATGAATGCCTTTGACAAGAGTAGGCCAGTTCACACGGACAGCACCCGGTCACGAGGCTCTAATAGATTCTTGAGTTCCTAGTTTAATTAGCTTAACACTTGACTCATTTAAGCTTATCTATCATCTAATAAACTAAAAAACAAAACTAAGTCCACGCATTAATATAACCACAAAACAGAAGTTTGACACATGCCGCTACGAGAAAAAAAAAACGAAAATTGCCCATTCGAAAACCTCGCACAGTTTTATTTGATGTTTTTTGTCGATCGCTGGCTTTTTAGCGGTGTATTTTTTGCATTATCTGCATAGGCTAGGCGTAGTTTTTGTACTATCCAGATGTTATATGCAGATGACATTTTTTTAAAGTTATAAGTGCGATTTTTAGCGTTTGATCGCTAGACCGCGCCGTTTTTTTTAACGACAGATGTTCTGCATATTTACTGTAGTTTATAAAATACTAGCTTTTGCTCGCGGCTGCGCCAGTGTGGACAACATTTTTATGACTGTCCTTGAGGTATAGTGTTGGATTAGCAGTCTATATCACTTCCACTCCCTCAACCAATTCTCTAAACAAAAAATAAGATATAACAAACTAATAAATATAATAAATATATACCCTTCGTCAAATACAGGAACATTTCTTGAGCCTGACACGCTCCGAATCGCAACCTGTCTACGGCTTGGGGTTCCGGTCTGCGCTCCTCATAAATGTCCCTGTGGCAGTGATGTCGACAAGCTAGGACATCACGGACTGTCATGCCAAAAAAGTGCAGGCCGCTTCTCGAGACATGCCGCACTTAACGATATCATACGCCGGTCCCTTGCCACCGTCAACGTGCCAAGTCTACTTGAGCCGACTGGTATTGCAAGAGACGATAGCAAGAGACCGGACGGAATGAGTTTGATTCCATGGAAGGTGGGGCGGGTGCTGGTATGGGATGCAACCTGTACAAACACGCTGGCCCCTTCCCATCTACATGGAACCAACAACAGGCTCCGAATATGATTTTGTCCCATTCGGTGTCGAGACCCTTGGTCCGTGGGGTCCTAGCGCTACAAGGCTTTTTAAGGAAATAGCAAAAAGGTTAGTCGACATCACAGGAGACCTAAGAGCTGGCAGCTACCTTGGACAAAGAATTAGTCTAGCTATTCAAAGGGGGAACGCTGCCAGTATCTTCGAAACCTTGCCTAAAGGGACTACTTTTAATAATATATTTTAGGCATATTATATTTTTTAAGGTTTTTAGTTTTAGGTTCATTGTTCTAGTATATATATATTTTGTTGTTTTTTCATATTAAAGCTTAATCTAGAATTATAAAAATATTAAAGCATTCATCAAAAAAAAAAAAAAAAAAACTTCAATCCGTTGCTCCGTTGCGACTCCGACGTACGCGAGCGTGGAAATTAGTTTTCCCCAGATCCCTCGAGAACTAGATATGTCAGGAAATGCTAATTAGTAAATTATGTCATTTCCCACCGCCTCAACCATCTCTGTGCGAAAATAACAACAATCCATTGTTCCGTTGCTATGTTAAAAAAAGTAACCAAAAAAAAATTTTTTTAGGTCCCTCGGGAACTGCATCGGACTATGGTATTTTACTGGATAAAAAGTAGCCTATGTCCTTCCCAGTGACACAGGCTACCTGCATGCCAAATTTAATCAAGATTGGTCAAGGTTTTGAAGCGTGGAAAGGTAACAAACAAATAAATAACAACACATTTTCACATTTATATTAGTAAGGAATGGATTCTCTATCCAAGAGGTCTTATTGATTTTTAATAAGGTAAGTGAAGAGCGTCGCTGTCGTAACGGCTAGGGCCGCCGCCTCCTGTTCGGGAGGTCGTGGTTCGAATCCTGACACATACCAAAGTGATTTCGAATTTAGATTCAATATGTACGTTTATCCGACTCTCTTACGGTGAAGGAAAACATCGTGAGGAAACCTGCACACGCCTGCGAATAAACTCGCAGGTTGTGAGTGAAGTCGACCAACCCGCACTGGGCCCGCGTGGTCGACTAAGGTCCGAACGCTCTAATTCATGGTAGGCTCGAGCCCCTCGGTGAGCTGATATGATGAAGGTAAGTGAGAGGTAGGTAGGTCTCTCGTCAAAAACAGAGCAATCGCTACTACATACGGTCTAGTGCCAGTTCCTTGAACTCCTGGACTCCTGGTACGATGCGACATCAGCCTATCCCTTTATTTTATTATAACCGCCTCCGTGGCATAATGGTTTATCCATTAGCTTCACATCAGGAAGTCGCGGGTTCGATTCCCGGCGGAGTATAGCTTTGTAAGACTCGGTTCGGTTGGTGGAAGGGCATTTTATAAACCCGCCTGGCTAGCTACCACCGTCTTATCTAAGTCTTGCCGCCAAACATCAGTGTAAAAAACATAAATGTTAACAACATAAATGTGTTCCGGCTTGAAGATAAGAAAGCCAGTTGTCATTTGCGTTGGGGAATCTTGGTAAGTCCGCTTCCATCTTCGGCATAATCGTCACTTACCATCAGGTGAGGTGATGACAAGACTAACCCGTCGCAAATCCTACTAATATTATAAACGCGAAAGTTTGTAAGAATGAATGGATGTATGAATGTATGTTTGTTACTCTTTCACGCAAAAACTACTAAACGGATCTGGCTGAAATTTGGTAGGTAGACAGATTAGGATCGGATTAACACATAGGCTACTTTTATACACGCTCTCGAAAAGTCATAGAAACGTTGTCCACGCGGGTGCAGCCGCGGGAAACAGCTAGTAAAATAATATTAATTGGGAATTTCAGACAACCAAGTATGTAAAAAGGATGAAGTAAATAGCGTAAGATAGTATACCTAACCGACGACCTGGTGAAGATCGCGGGAAGCCGATAGATGCGGGCAGCGCAGGACCGATCTTCGTGGAAATCCTTGGGGGAGGCCTTTGTCCAGCAGTGGACGATTTTCGGCTGATATGATGATGATGATGAATATATCTAAAATGAAACACCTAAAATACCTAACATAAATCATCCCTCTTCATCCCCCGTGCAAAGGTGCCCCATGTACATGTACCAAACAAACGTGTTAGAGTCAGAGAAAAATTAGATAAGTAAAAGCTAAACAATTATTACAGATTTTTTAATATTTTTGACGTCAATTACTCCTAAACGATAGTAAACCTAAGGTTGAAAAAATACCCTTATTGTTGATGATGTTCCTTAAAGTCAAAAGCTAAAAACGACTGAGCAGTTTGGGCTCGAGAGAAAAAAAAACCAAAGATAGGTCTACGTCGTTACTTTCAACTCTAGTTATGACTAATATTTTGAAGTATAAATCACCGTAATGTTTTGATTAAATGAAATTCCATTGAAAAAGTGAAAAATTGTGGTTATTTTCTTTACTCTTTACACGTAAAGAAAAATACAGAGACAACTGTTCCATTCAATACCTCGCCATAAATGCAAGGGTTTTAAAATGCTTCAAAACGCACTCCTAAATCTAATTGGTCCATTTATACACGCCTAGGTCTTCCACGTGCTCCAGCTCTCTAAGCTGAGTTGATGCATACCTATTTTATTCTTCCTCTGATCGTGCCGCTAGCGAACTGTATATTACTAGCTATAGTCCGCGGTTTCGCACGCTTGGTCTTTGTTTTTATGACTGTCTTTGAGGGAATGTGATGCGCGAGCGTGGACATGGGTTTTCTCCAGATCTCCATCCCAGATCGGGCTATTCTGATTAGCAGTCTATGTCACTTCCCACCCCCTCAGGCCTCTCAACCAATTCTATACAAAAAAAAACCACTTCAATCCATTGCTCCGTTGCAACACCGAAGTGTTTGTGTGGTAATGAGTTTTCCCCAGATACCTAAGGAACTATGTCAGGATATGCTAATTAGTAAGTTATGTCATTTCCCGACCCCTCAAAAAATGTGCAAAAAATCACAAAAGTCCATTGTTCCGTTGCGATGTTAAAGAAATTAACCAATAAAGTAAAAATTTTAAAAACTAAAACCCGACTACGAAAAAATATGAAAACTAGAATTTCCTGCCTTCATGTGTAATGTATATATATTTAGAATTTTCTCGTCAAGACCTTTCTTTTGATACCAAACACGATATGAATATCTAAAAAAAAATTTTTTTTTGGTTGTTTATTTCACATATAAAATCCGCCCTGTTGATTTTTTAAAATGTTATATATCCCATGACACGCGGAGTGATGGCACGAATGCAAAGACATCACATTTGTCAGGATCGGTTAAGTGGTTTAGGAAATACGAGGGAACAGATGAATATCCATACATACATAAATACATAGGTACATAGACTGTCAACAAGAGTTCCCGCCTGAACTCATAGCCTTTATTTTTCCCTTCATCTGGGGTAATAGCCGGCGTGGTCGCAAGCCATAATGATAGGTACTTATGATATAAATTTTGATTACGATAGGGCTTGCGACCACGACTATTAGCCCAGATGAAGGGAAAAATAAAGGCTATGACTTCAAGCGGGAACTCTTGTTTTCATACTTTTCCGTAGTGAGGTTTTAGTTTTTGTAACGTTTATTTTATTTTCATATTTTTTGTGCTCAGGAGTAGAACGCCACCTCACCTTGCTACCCGTGGCCGCGTGTCGTGTCACTTGATAGAAGCGCGCGTACGTATAGAGCAGTCTTACGATAACGCTTGGAAGACAAATTGCTAAGAAACTAACAACATTTGCGTATGTAATATGTATATATTTAGAATGTGCTCGTTGAGACCTTTCTTTTGATACTGAATACAATATGGATATTCAAAGTATTTTTTTTTGGGTTTTGTAATTCACCCATAAAATCAGTCATGTTGATTTTTTTAATGCTTTATATCTTATGACACGCGGAGTGATGGCACAAATCCAACGACACCTCATTTCTCAAGATCGATTAAGTAGTTTAGGAAATACAAGGGAACAGATGAACATCCATACATACATACGTTTTTGACAGTCTATATATGTTACTGTACATATATATACTTTCAAAAATATAACCCTCCTTTTTTCGTAGTCGGGTAAAAAAGAGTGTGTTTTCAGTTCCCTCAGGAACTGCATCGGACTATGCTATTTTCACGGGATAAAAAGTAGCCTATGTCTTTTCCCGTGGCACAGGCTAGCTGCATGCAAAATTTCATCAACATTGGTAAAGGTGTTGAAGCGTGAAAAGGTAAAAAACAAACAAATAATCATACAAACAAACAAACACATTTTCACGTCTACAATATTAGTAAGGATTAGCTCAGAACTCGGCCACGCGTGTAGTTACAGCTCGCGTCAAACTTTATTACGTCTCTGAAGTTGGTCGCAAGTCGCGTCTAGCAACTAATAACTTTGGGTGTTAGTAGGAAGTAAAGTCACAGATGAGATACTAGTTACTTCGTGGTAAAGGTACCTACTACTCGGTCACAGTATTACGATATAGATTACAGTAGCGCAACGCCTTTGATGTCGCACGATGCCGCTACGGCGTAGGTATACTAGCAGTACTAGCCTGTAGTCAGCCTGGCAAACTCGCGAAGTTTGCTAGGTTGTACCCCGCCGCCCGGTGTCCCGCAAGTACCCTTCCGTTGCTCTGCGCAAGTACATTCGTTGCATTACTGTAAGCCGCTATATTGTAATACTGTGATTCGGTTATACCGGCGCAGTAAGCACTCGCATCACAGTTCAGATCAGTATAACAAAGATTGGCGCGAGCTATACCTCGTCCCGAAGCGTTCAGGAGGTATGTAGGGCAGGGTGTGTAGGACACCAGCATAAATGACTCATGATCTGAGGAGGTACACCACACTCGCAGTACCTGTAAAACTCCACCGGCGCAATAACTATCCTACTAATATTATAAATGTAAAAGTATGTTTGGATGTTTGTTTCAGAAATCAACGAAACGACTGAAGGGATTTGAATGAAATTTGGTACACAGATAGTTTATAACCTGGCTTCACATATCATCATAACAGCTCATATTCGTCACCACCGAGGGGCTCGAGCCTACCCTGAATCAGGGCGATCGGGCCTAAGTCAACCACGCGGGCCCAGTGCGGGTTGGTCGACTTCACACACAACCTGCGAGTTTCTACGCAGGCGTGTGCAGGTTTCCTCACGATGTTTTCCTTCACCGTAAAAGCGTCGGATAAACGTACATACGAAATCTAAATTCGAAATCACATTGGTACGTGGCAGGATTCCAACCACGACCCCCCGGAAAGGAGGCATCGGCTCTAGCCGTTACGCCACCGACGCTTCACATAAATAAGGTCTAACAAAATTAGCTGAAACTATTTTAACTGGTTCTTTTACCCATGAAACTGGACAACTTTCTTCATGAAACCCAGTCAAATTAAAAAAAATAATTTGAACTTCCCTTACTAAGTTGGCTGATCAGCTCAGTCAAAGTTCAGATTGACTATGGGTTCCATGGATAAAGTTGTTCAGTTTCATGGGTAGAAGCACCAGTTTAAATAGTTTCAGCTAATTTGGTTACACCTTTTAATATATAGGCTAATATTTATCAAACCTTACTTCACCTTTAAATCGTCGGTGGCTCAACCGGTAACGACTCGGTCCATCCATCTAACCAGAGGTACCGGGTTCAAATCTGGACGGCCAATGTACCAATGAGTTTTTCAAAAACTTACGTACATACTTACCGATTGCTTTAACGGTGAAGGAAAACATTGTGAGGAAACCTGCACACGCCTGCGAAGAAACTCGAAGGTTGTGTGTGAAGTTGACCAACCCGCACTGGGCCCGCGTGTTCGACTAAGGCCTAGTCGCCCTGATTCAGGGTAGGCTCGAGCCCCTCGGTGGGGACGTATATGAGCTGCAATGATGATGATTACTTTACCTTATTTATGTGCAGATGTCTTTTGTTAAGGCTGTTATAGTTACATATAATTAATAGGGGCGGGCTGATGGTTTCCGCAATCCGGCGACCGATGCGACCATTTTTTTAAATCCACAATTGCTAAGACCTTGGCATTATCTCACCTGATGGTAAGTTACTATGATGCCGAAGATGAAAGCGGGCTTACCAAGATTCCCCAACGCAACGGGAAACTGGCTATCTTATCTGAAGATAAATTATCTTATTGGAAGCCGGAATACATCAATGCTGTTAACATCGATGCTTGGCGGCAAGACATAGATAAGATGGTGGTAGCTAGCCAGGCGGGCTTAGACCAACCCCAACCAAACCGAGTCATAGAAAGAAAGACTCCGCCGGGAATCAAACCCGCCACCTCCTGATGTGAAGCTAATGGACTTACCAATTACGCCACAGAGGCGTTTAAAGTTTTGCGTTAGATGGACGGCGTCACTGCCTATCCAGTTCCTCCAGAAAGTCTAGTAGCGACCTTGGTTGCCGACGACTTCCTGGAACGACATCGGGTCGCCTAGATGCAGGACCCTGTACTGTTCCAGCTCCTTGCAATCCAGCAGGATGTGGGCAGTGTCTCCTCAGCCTTGACGACGACGTTCTGCATACTGGACCATCAATGATACCTAGAGCGAATAGGTGTTTATTAAAATGTTCTACTATGTCCAGTAATAACAGCTGAGATCTCCTAAGTCTTAAAAGCTTCCTGGATAGGCCAGGGTCAAAGTATCCCCACCTTCACCCCCTCGTCACCCAGATTGACACAAATTGGTTACAGTTTGGTTGTCGAACGTATAGGATTTCGCCGCCATTTTGTTTGTTCCGTCATTGGTTTTTTGAAATGTCATTTCTGGCCCGTTGTATGAAGTGTCCAGGGTGTGCCAGGGTCACCAGAGTTTGGTTGCCGACAGGGTCATCCTCGCTTGCCTGCAGGTTTCCAAACCTTTTGTTAAGCCTGTTATCATGTTTTAGAGGTCGCTAGAACGTGACCTAACTGATGTATGTTCGTATATATTTGTTTGTATAGACTTGAAGTCTCTGAAGTATTCTTGCATGTCTGATTGTAAATTAATACCAATCAAAACCGTTTTTTTTTAAATAATATTTTAAATTTGGAACACTGAGCGTAGGATGCGCCGGCGCATCTCGCGGGGTTCAAATCGGGTCTAATCGCGTAATTACCATACGAAAATTCTGCATTTATAGCTTATTTTATACTTAAAAGCTACAAATTCAAAATCCAGACGGTTTTCGGAGAAGTTTCATGCGTTCGGATACTTTAGTTGGCATCATGGCGGTGTATGATAAAATATAAAATAAAATATAATTGCTATTCAAAAACAAATAATTCGTGGCCCCGCGGCCAGGGGCACAATCAAAAGCTTTTTGATTTGAATAAATCAATCCCTTATAGAAATGCACTCATATACAGGATGTCACGTAAAAGTGTAGACTTCCACTCGTCAAATTGAACATTTTTGCAACAAAAATGTTTGACTTCCTATACAAAACCGGACAATCAAAATAAAAAAAAAATGCAATTTAAAAAAAGTTGTAGAACAAAAGTTGTTCAGTTTGATAAGTACCTTAAAGTATCACCACACCGTTATGTTGCACCCTGTATACAGTGGGATTTGATTATGTTGACGATATACTTATTATCGCGCTACTTACTTAAACCACAGATGAGATACTAGTTACTTCGTAACTTATACCACAAATGAGATACTAGTTACTTCGTAACTTATACCACAAATGAGATACTAGTTACTTCGTAACTTATACCACAAATGAGATACTAGTTACTTCTTATACTTACTACTTATCGAAGGTCGCGGGAAGCCGCTGGATGCGGGCAACGCAGGACCGGTCGTCGTGGAAATCCTTGGGGGAGGCCTATGTTCAGCTGATATGATGATGATGATGATGATGATGATACTTATTATCTACAACAAGTTGTATATCTCCACACGACATATGCGATTCGAGTCTCAATTGTATTAGGTTTTTAGGGTTCCGTATAAAGAAAGAACGAAAGAAAGAAAGAAATAATGTTTATTCGGCAAAAAATAAATAGAAAAATAATTACAATATTAGGTACTTAATTGAAATAAACTTAAAGATTAAAACTAAAAACTAAAATTAAATTTTATGCCGAATATGTCCAAGACTCAGCATGGTGCTGTGGTTTTATTATCTAAAGCCACAGCGCTGATATTCTGTCCGGACCCAAAGGAGGGGAGAAAAAGGAAAAGGGGTGGGCCTACGTACAAAGCGGACTCACTTATCACGTAACAAAGCCTAAACGTACTAAGCCTACGCTGTCCGTTCATATGATTGTCTGTCTGTCCGAATTTTAAAAGGCTGTATCTTTTGAACCGTGATAGATATACTATCCTAATTATTTTTAGAAAATATGTATTACTAGATGTTTCCCGTGGCTAAATCCGCGTGGACAACGTTTCTATGAATTTTCGAAGGTGCGCAGTGTGCGAGCCGCAAGCGGCTCGCGAGCGTTAACTAAATTAGCCTATGTGTTAATCCAGGTCTTAATCTATCTACCTACCAAATTTCAGCCAGATCCGTTAAGAAGTTTTTGCGTGAAGAAGTAACAAACATACACACTCACAAACATTCGCCTGTATAATATTAGTGTGATTGTGGAAGATTTACTTATAAATATTAACATTAAGAAAAGAGGAAAACTAAGGGGGGTCCCATACAAAAAACGATTGTACATGGCTTGGTAGAAAATACCACCCATGGTACATTGCTTAGTAGAAAATTGCCCCAAAAGTAGATGTCTTAGTAGATAATAGACCCGATGGTACATGGCTTAGTAGAAAATAGCCCCGATTGTACATGGCTTGGTAGAAAATAGCACCAATGGAACATGGCTTAGTAGAAAATAGCCCCGATGGTACATGGCATGTTATAAAATAGCACCAATGGTCGTTCCTCTCCCTCTAATATGGTTGAGGGAAGCGACGGCTGACTCTCGCGTTATACTCGTGACCGGGTCCTGCCCTTGTGAACTCGCCAACTCTTGTCAAAGGCATTAATGACATTTAATGATTTTAATGTATAAATACTCCTGTCATATTGTTTTCATGTTTTTGACGTTATTAACTAATAATTGTTTATTATTGTATTTTTCACAAACGACATGTATAATTATGTAATTAATATTTTATGACTGTCAGAAAGAGTCTAATTTGCACCTATTTTGAATATGTACCATGAAATCTTGAAATGGTACATGGCATAGTAGAAAATAGTGTAGTATCTAAGTGTTTATAGAATTAAAAGAGTGACCTTTACTAGTAAATACCTTAGCTTCTACAAATTATCTCTCCTAAAATTTTTTTTTGGGTTGTGTAATTTACCTATAATCTGCCATGGTGATTTTTTCAATGCTATATATTCTACTAGTGGATACCCGCAGCTTCGCCCGCGCAGATCCCGTTTTTTGCCGTTCCCGTTCGATTTCTCCAATATTCTTTTATTAGCGGATGCCCACGTCCTTATTGCTATCTGTTTTCCAAATTTTAGTGAAATCCGTTCAGTGGTTTCGGTTGTGCGTCGACATACCAGTCAGTTACCTTTTCCTTCTATATATACAGAGATGACACGCGAAGTGATGGCACGAATCCAAATACACCACATTTGTCAAGATTGGTTGAGTGGTTTAGGAAATACGAGCGAACAGATGAGCATACACACATACATACATACATAGACTGTCAAAAACATAACCCTCCTTTTTTCGCAGTTGGGTAGAAAATGATTTTATGATACTAAATAACTATAAATTCATTTCATTATCGTCAATTGAAATTAACACTGCAGCTGTCTTTTCATAGTACTTATTTGGGCCTATGACGTTATCACTTTTTAAAATTCGAATAAGAATAAAAAAGGGTTCATTACCATCATACTAGATGGCGCTAGTTTCTTCACGTTTTAAAAAAACACGTTTTTTGTATGAAGAACCCCTTATTTTTTCACTTTTTCAATTTTTTTGTATTTGTTGTTATAGCGGCAACAGAAATACATCATCTGTGAAAATTTCAACTGTCTAGCTATCACGGTTCTTGAAATACAGCATGATGACAGACGGACAGACAGACGGAAGGACGGACAGCGGAGTCTCAGTAATAGGGTCCCGTTTTTACCCTTTGGGTACGGAACCCTAAAAAGAATCTGTGATAAAAAAAAATCTAAATTATTTTCTTAAAATATCAATATTTTTATAATTTATTTTTTTAATATTTTTTTGATCAATGCTAATTATTTTACAGTTCACTAAAATCATAGTTCCAGTTGTTTTTGTGCGAGAGGATATGCGGGGGGTGGTTTCTTAAAGAAATTTCAGCTAATAGTGCAGGAGAGTCGATAATGTTATTTATTATTATGAATAAGCACACTTGATCGTGATAAACCCTCCTAGACTTTAGAGAGGCGATGTTATATTTTTTGGCAGCTTTTTCTTTATGAGTAGCATGAGCGAGCTGTAACATTTTCAGTTTAAAAAGAGATAACTTAAAATAGTTGGAATTACATCAACTCCATTAGATCATTATTAATTTTCAGACGATCTTTCTCAAGTAACTAGTAGGTACCTATCTCATCTGTGCTTTCGCTTTCAGATGACATTGGACTTTGTGCCGTTCTTATGCCGTGCGCGTATGGTTCAGAATCGTAGTACGAGTGCCTAGCTTAATCTGTTGTGGACTGTACATGTTATACGAAAATGTTAAATAATGATTAAATAACAAAATAATTACCGATTGCTTTAACGGTGAAGGAAAACATCGTGAGGAAACCTGCACACGCCTGCGATGAAACTCGAAGGTTGTGTGTGAAGTTGACCAACCCGCACTGGGCCCGCGTGGTCGACTAAGGCCTGATCGCCCTAATTCAGGGTAGGCTCGAGCCCCTCGGTGGGGACGTATATGAGCTGATATGATGAACAAAATAATTAAAAAACTTCAAAAATAATTCTATTAACAACAAAATAATAATGGTTTGCCCTATAGCTCTGAATGCATTCATAAAAGTAAACGTCATTCATGTTAACATTTAGGTAATTTACAAGTTTTATCAATATATGTCCAAAGAAATGATAATGAGTTTCTTATTACCAATGAAAAAGGGTTCGATCAGGTTCTATCTACAGGCGTAAATAAACCGGTAAGCCGGTTCTTTCTTAGACAGTAGCGAACGAGAGGGAAGATATGGAATATCACATGTGTTAGAGTGATGCAAACTAGCGGTGGCAGATGAAAAGCGGCGTCATACAGGACGGAACCCACGGTGCGTGAGCCCGACTCTCACTTGACCGGTAGGGTTCTACATTCTTTATATCATCATATCAGCCGAAAAACGTTCACTGCGCTTACCAAAGGCCTCCTCCATGGATTTCCACGACGACCAGTCCTGCGCTGCCTGCATCCATCGGCTTCCCGCGATCTTCAACAAGTCAATGCTTTATTTGTTGAACCCTAAAACGAGTGAGAAAGAGCGATGCGTAAGAGTATGACGTCACAGCAGTTGTTAGTTATCAATGTTACCTATCACAGCTGTCAATATGACATATTACAGGGTCTGGTACATAATTGCAATATTTTTAACCGCCTCCGTGGCGTAATGGTTAGTCCATTCGATTCACACCAGGAGGTCGCGGGTTCGATTCCCGGTGGGGTCAACTTGTAAGACATGGTTTGGTTGGTGGTAGGGCATTTTCTAAGCCCGCCTGGCTAGACCACCATCTTATCCAAGTCTTGCCGCCAAACATCAGTGTGTTAAAAACATTGATGTGTTCCGGCATGAAGATAAGATAGCCCGTCCTCCATTGCGTTGGGGAATCTTGGTTGGTAAGCCCGCTTCCATCTTCGGCATCATCGTCACTTACCATTAGGTGAGATGATGCCCAGGGGTTACCAATTGTGAATAAAAAAATAATAATAATTGCAAACTACTCATAAAACTGAACAACTTTTTTAATACAACTCTGCTGACATCAGAAAAAAAATATGGACTGTTCATACTTTATTATATTTATCAGCTGATAACTTGGGTATCAGCTGATCGACTTCTATGAAAAGTCCATAGTTTTTTTTGTTACAATTTCTCACCCTGTATAAAAAAAAATGTGAAACATACCTAAAAAAAAACCTGAAAAAAACCGTCCACCATCCTGTATCACGCACTTTTTCTCAGCATCCACCGCGGCCAAGGGTTTTAGAGTCTCCGTTTTTTCTCCCTCCCAATTATGCACATTTTTGCCGGACCGGAGCCCTTTGAGACCTCATACGATACCTTGGATTCCATCAAATAAAAATCCGCAGAACCTTGAAACCCTTTTTGCAATGGTTTTTGTCGGTATATTGATGAGATCAGGGTTTTGAAGGAATTCGAAATGGTGAGAGGGATTGGTTAAGGAGCGCGCATTCCACAAATTGTAATGGGAGGTAGTCACAACTAAACACATAGTAGTATAAACAGTGGGATCTCTGAACACCAGTAACATATATCCCAATTTAAGAGCGTCGGTGGCGCAACGGCAAGGGCCGCTACCTCCTTTCCGGGAGGTCGTGGTTCGAGTCCTGCCATGCACCAATGTGTTTTCGAATTTCGATCTCATATACGTTTATCCGACGCTCTTACGGTGAAGGAAAAACATCGCGAGGAAACCTGCACACATATGCGAAGAAACTCGAAGGTTGTGTGTGAAGTTGACCAACCTAGCACTCGACTAAGGACCGATGCCCTAATTCAGGGTAGGCTAGAGCCCCTCGGTGGGGACGTATATGAGCTGATATGATGATGATGAAGGATTTACACCCTCTCTCTCTCTCTTATCGTGTGGCCAACCGTGCTATCCAAGTGACAGATGCCTGGTGTTGCACTTAACATCACCCGCGGTCACGTGTAGGGCATTTAGATTTACACCTCCAGACGTGTGCAACGCGACCTTCATACACATCTAAAATCTGATGTGCAGGTTTCCTTACTATGTTTTCCTTCAACGTTAAAGCAATCGGTAAGCACCTATATGTAGGTAAGTAAGTTTCGAAAAATTCATTGGTACATTGGCCGTCCGAATTTGAACCCGGGACTTCTGGTTAGGAGGACTGAGTCGTTACCGTTGAACCATTGACGCTTTTTTTAGGTAGGGTAGGAAACCATACAGTGGTCCAACGGAGACGTCTAGACAGGACAATCGTGCGGGGGCCGAGGGGCGTGAGGTGAGGAGTTCGAGCCCGAATGGCCCTAGTAACCGTTCGGGACAATTTATTAGGAGCGCCAGCGCAACGCCAAAAATGACCAGTCACTAGCGATGTCGGCTTTGAAGCAAACGTCAAAGGCGTTGGACCACTTGAACCTCAGTCCAAAAAAACCGGCCAAGTGCGCCTTGGGATCACACAAAAAGGGTTCCGCACCAAAACTTAAACTACCAACAAAACAAGACCTCTCAGTACATACTTTGCTCTAGGTAAATAGGGGTCTACTTATTCTGGAAAATTCCATTTTTCTTGTGGGAACGGAAGTAATATAGATTTTCCTATAATTTATGCATTTAACTTTAAGGACTGTGTTTTTTTTTAATTTTAGGCCCGGTAGTTTCGGAGATAAGGGTGGAAAAGTCAATTATCGCCTACTTCTTAAAAAAACTTCAGAACCATTTATATTAAAATTATATAAAAAATATATGAAATTTTCACAACAAGCCCTTTCATTGGATATGTCACACAATATATTATATACACACATATATATATTAAAAAAAAAGAGATTTACCCCCTAAAAGTGGCTCCATGTTTGAAATTAATTTATTTACGTTACACGTCCGTCATTGGGTCACCGATTTACATAATTTACCTACCAACAAACCTGTTTAAGATTTACCAAATTTCAACTCAATGGATTCAGTAGTTAACGAGCAATTGATCACGAGTATTCCAATAATGGTTCTGTTTTTACCTTTTGAGGTACAGAACCCTAAAAGTGTTATTTCATAAAATGCAGATCCCTATTAATTTAAATTTTTAAGCCGGTGGCTAGGGCCGCTACCTCCTGTCCGGGAGGTCGAGATTCGAATCCTGCCACGTACCAATGTGTTTTCGATTCTATACTTCACATGTACGTTTTTTCGACGCTTTTAAGGTGAAGAAAAACATCGTGAGGAATCCTGCACACGCCTGCGAAGAAACTCGAAGGTTGTGTGTGAAGTCTACCAACTGATGATAATGATGATGGATTGAAGACGAATTATTAAAGATAAATGAATAAGTTGCACTGTCGTGGTTTTAATGTATCTATTTGCTTGGTTTTATCTTACAGTAAATCTAACAAACAAAAAACACTTTGGGGACCATAATCCACACACACGCAAAGTCCTAATCTGTGAATAAACATAACTTATTAAACCTTAACCAGTCGTGTGCACATGGCGCCTGGGATTCACATAGTCCACTCACGGCCACGGCCACTGGTGTCCACGCGCGGCCAATCAGTCAGGTGCCGGTGGTCAGGTGTGGTCACACCTGTAACTCTATTTTGTCAGGTGGTGTCATTGTTGCTACTAACTGGTTCCCACTGCTGATGGACATCTAGTTGCGTTGGTGCAGCTCTATTTTTGGAAATTTGCATGTCCTGTGCATTATCCTTACTAATATCATAAATGTGAAAATGTATTTGTTTGTTACCTTTTTAACCCACTTCAAAAAAGGAGGAGGTTTCTCAATTCGACCTTATATATATATTTTTTTATGTGTGTTCGCGGATAACTTCGTCGTTTATGAACCGATTTTGAAGATTCTTTTTTTGTGGGAAAGGAGATATCCCAAGGGTGGCACATCAAACTAAGAAGTGAAAAATAATTCTTAATATAAGCTGAAAACAATAATGAACGAAAAATACTAGTATTGTTATGAAAAAAGCGTGGGCTGCTCGATATACGATAAATATGGCACAAAGGGCCCCACGCTTTTTTCTTTTTTTCAGGGCAGGCTGGAGCCCCCCGGTGGGGACGTGTATGATCTGATATGATGAAATGCATCTAGTGTTTTCAATATTTTTTTCTACACCTATTTTGATTTCATAATGTACAGAGGCCAGCTCATAAAACTAGATACTCGTAGTGCGATTTTGATCCATACGCTTACGGCATAAGAACCACACAAAGTACAAAGTGTCTAGCTTGATGTGCTGGCCTCTGTACGTTTATTCGGCTCTTACGGTGAAGGAAAACATCTCGAATAAAGCATACGCCTGCGAAGAAATTCGAAGGTTGAACCCCAAAAGGACATCCAATTATAGCAATAGATCAAAGATCAAGCTTTTATACAAGCTTTTTGAATACTTCTCTTCTACCTACATATAGTACAGTAGGCTTACATATATAGCTAGCAATCCATGTAAAAAGGGTAACAGAAGAGTTGGGTGATCACCTATTTGTTTTAACGATTAACTACCTACCCTACCCTACTATTAGCTTGATATTTTAATCGACTATTTGACCGTTATTCTGCAAACGTAACGCAAATAAATCACAATCACAGATACGTTGAATAGAAGTGTAAATTTTAAATATCGAAACGGTCAACATCTATTGAATCCTTTAACAGAGGCGCGTGCGCTTTCGAACTTATACTCTCTATCAAGATGTTTCGCAAACAATGACAAACTCAAAAGTGCTCCGCTACAAAGCGCTCGTGCCATTTTTTTCAATGCGGAAGACGACTAGGCGAAAGCAAATACATTTGTCAGCCACAAAAGACTGGCACACTCCGCACTCAAGAACTATCGGGTTTCTTGAAAAAAAAAAGAAAAAAGATACCACATGCCGAAATCTGATTACTCCGCCATATTTGATCAAAGGGTTGCCATTTAACAAACATTGCTGAACAAAAACCTTTCGGTACCTTTTTGCACCCGCATTTTTTGCACGAAAAAATGCGAAATCGATTTCGGCAGATGTCCACAAATAGAAAGGGTTTCATGGGATATTTTTTTACTTATTTTTTGTGTAAAAAAATGAGCGGACGTATTGGCAGTAAACAATGAATCTAATGTATTCTAAACCGTTATGGATCGACTGTCAAAAATTGAGTTTTGTAAGTTAAAGAGTTAACATTTGCGTGATTAATTAAGGACAACATTTGAGCGTTAAATGGCCACTTTTATGTGCGTGTGCAAACAGGAAATTATTTTCTAGGCTAACGAAGATTGGTGGATTTGCAGATAAGAAGTTTTTAATTTCTAATTTAAATCTCTTTTTTACAAAATGATAAATTCAACATTTAAGAATTCGAGAGACTACTATAAAAATAATTTAAACCTATTTCTTTTTGTACTTTTTAGGGTCCCGTCCCGTACCAACGGGAGCCTATTACTAAACCTCCTCTTTCTGACCGTACGTCTGTCAGCGGGCTGTATTTCATGAACCTTTCACATAATTTTTTTACAGAATATGTATTTATGTTGCCGCTATAACAACAAATACTAAAAATTAGAAAAAGTAAAAAAATAAGGGTGGTCTCCATACCAAATACCTGTTTTTTATAGGTCTTTAGAAGTATTTTTGATTTAGCTCTATCTTAAAAACGGTAATATATACAAGCGTGAAACTTAGTGTGATTATAGTACTAGCACTGAAGTAAAACAACAAATAAGAAAAATCGGCCAAGTGTGAGTCGTACTCGCGCTAAGGAGTCTGAACTGAATGACAAAAAAAAGAATATTTTTGTTTCTCGCGTTTATAACTGTGAATAGATATCTTTGTCTTTATGCTATGTAGTTGTATCGCGATGTGTGGTGATGCGGAACCCTCGGAGTGCTAGTCCAACTCGTACTTGGCCGATTTTTAGTTTTCCAACCTCGCAATACCATCAGAACGCGCTCAATAAATGTAAATGTAATATAAAAAGTTTCGAAAAGAGATACATTTCGATCTTCGGTGACTTAAAAAAACATGGCTATTGTATTTTAAAACATTGCAACGAGCTTATTGGAGCTGGATCTTAGTATCAAAAATTGTAACGTACTCCTCAAAGGTTTCGATAGATTCGACTGCCCTGCTTTTTTGTCGCCTGGTTGAAGAATTTAATAGATAAAGATAAAGATATTTTTACTGCTGTAAATGTGGTAAATACAATAGATCTTACAAAACATAGTGGGGTCATTTTTATGACATACAAAAATTAAAGAAAAAAAAGTATAAATATAAATTATGGCATTAATTTAAAAAACAAAATTTAAATGAAAATCGTATTCTTATCATAATTTGACATCAACAAAATAATCAAGTGTTTGGTACAAGTAATTCTTTGTAACCGACATAGCTCTCAGAATGGCTAAACTTAAGTGGCAGTGGGCGCGGCACATTGCTCGTAGAACAGATGGCCGTTAGGGTAGTAAAGTTCTCGAGTGGCGACCGCGCACCGGAAAACGTAGCGTAGGCAGGCATCCCACTCGGTGGACCGATGACCCGGTGAATGTCGCGGGAAACCGCTGGATGCGGGCAGCGCAGAACCGGTCGTCGTGGAAATCCTTGGGGGAGGCCTATATCCAGCAGTGGACGTCTTTCGGCTGATATGATGATGATGAATTCTTTGATAGAATAGAATATTTGTTCCTTTAGCCATTTTTTGAGGTTTGTACGAAAGCGTGGTTGTGCTTTTACACACATTGCATGTCAATTTTTTGGCACATTGTGGTCAACACTTTATAATAATAAGAAATAGCTTTTGCTATTTTTTGCGCCCATTCAAGCCAACCCTTCGGAGGACTCGGGGGGAGGGAGGGAGGTTGGAGAATGCTCATGCATACCAGTACAGCCGGCTGCACTGGTTATGTGGGACTCACAGCTTATCTGTGCCTACCCTCTAAACTCCACCTTTTGTTAGCTTTGGTTTTACAACCTTAAAGCTTTCATCTTAGCGACCCCACCTTGGGGAAGGAAGGCTTTTGCTCGCGGCTTCTCCCGCGTGGTTATCGTTTTTATGACTGTACTAGCTGTTTCCCGCGGCTTCACCCGCGTGGACAACGTTTCTATGACTTTTCGAGGATCTCCAGTGAAAAAAGTAGCCTATGTGTTAATCCAGGTCCTAATCTGTCTTCCTACCAAATTTAAGCCAGATCCGTTCAGTAGTTTTTGCGTGGAAGAGTAACAAACATACACACTCACAAACTAACAAAATTAGTGTGATAGCTGGTGCCAGCGACTTCTGGTGAGATTTCTCTTGATCAAAAATTTATTTCTAATAGTTTTTGCGCGCGGCTTCGGTCGCGTGAACATAGATTCTATGACTGTCTTCGAGAGGTGCGCACTATGTAAAGCACTTAAGAAATCAGGATAGAAAGTTACCAATACGTTAAACCAGGTCCTAACCTATCTGTCTACCAAAATTCATCCAGATCCGTTCAGCAGTTCTGGCGTGATTGATTAACAAACATCCATCCATCCAAACCTTTACATTTATAATATTAGTAGGAAATAGGATAGGATTAAATAATTAATAAATTAATGTGGTGTTTGAGAATCAGCTGATGTATTAAAATACATCCCCCATTGCGTTGGGGAATCTTGATAAGCCCGTTTCCGTCTGCGGCATCATCGTCACTTACCATCACTTACTGTGTCACTGCGATGTCCTGGCTAGCAAGCGTTTGTACTTCCTACGTGATGGCTACCCAAAACCGGAGGACTACAAGCACCTTCCAATCAGCGGAATTGCTGCATTGATGCAGCACTTCTTCGAGTAAGTTGGGGTGCAAAGGTTATAAGAGTAGACAAAAAAGATCCCATTGGGTCGAAGAGTCGCTGCAACTGCAGCCCCCACTTATAAAGATAAGATAAGTTACCTACAGGTGAGATGATGCCAAGGGCTAAAAAAACATTAGGTGGTATGGGCTGATTGACTTAACAGAAGCAAAGGATTTTACATGACTTAAATATTCTTACGAGCCTTAAACGAGTCTAACGACGCCCTACAATGGCAACACCATTTCCAAAAGTACACCACCTCTTTTCAGTCACACTCACGCCTCAACTTACGAAGTAACTATTTAGTAATCTGTGCCTCAACCTCAGTCACAGATTACTAAATAGTTACTTCGCCTCAGTCGTGTGTGAAGCTACACTTTTCAATTTCGTACATCATATCAGCTCACATACGTCCCCACCGAGGGGCTCGACCACGCGGGCCCAGTGCAGGTTGGTCGACTTAACACACAAAATTTAGGTTTCTTCGCAGGCGTGTGCAGGATTGCTTAACCGTTAGTGCATCGGATTAACGTACATATTCGAAAACACAGGTGTTTTCTCATAGGTCTTTAGAAGTATTTTTGATTTAGCTCTATCGTAAAAACGGTATTACATACAAGCTTGAAATTTGATGTGATTATAGTGCGAATGCTGCAGTAAAAGGAAAAATAATACAAATCATCCAAGTGTGATACGTACTCGCGATAAGACGGCCGGACTGAATGACAAAAAAAGCTTAGTTTTGGCGCTCACGTTGATGTCTTTTGTTTATAATGGTGAATAGGTATCATTTTGTGTGAAGAGGTGTGGTGGTATTTTCTTTGGTCTGGATTCAGATTTAAAATTGTATAATTTTACAGTCAGAGTCCAATACAGCGAACGTGCGTAAGCGCAAGTGAAAATGTCAGGGCTTTTGAAGGGTCGTATTAAGTTTGTTTTATGAGGTCGAGCCTTCATTGTTAATGACTTGTGAATTACATTCGAACGAAAAAATCTCAGTGATGCTATAGTTGATAGATTTTTAAATAAAAGGCTCACAGGCACTAGTTGGATGGAAGTGTTGCTGGCTGGATTGTAGCCAAAATGTATCTTTTAAAATAGGGATGACAACAGCATTAGAAATAAATTATGAACTCTTGATCACTAAATTGCCCTCCTACTTAAACTTCGGAAAACCTTACTCGTTTTGTTTTGCATCAAGTCTTCGATTTTTAATTTACCAAAATCACAAAATGAGTATACTTAAATGACGCTGCTAAACTATGACGTCACGCCTAGGTATTTCTAACATTTTTAGAACAAAATGTCGTTTTTGACAGATGATAAAAAGTAACTCAGATGACTAGCATTCGTCATCCCTATTACAGTGAATATTTACATCTCTGGAAGGCGACTCTATGTCACATAAAAATGGCCTCATAGGTTGCTATAGTGAGAATGAGACAAATATTTCAGTGTAATAGTCATACAGTTTATTTTTACAAGCTTTATATTTACTCACCGTGTTAGTTAGTTTGGAAAACATCTTGGAAGCTAAATTAGAACTACCTCCCGGTTTCCGACACGTTAAGTAAAAAAAGTAAAAAAGTAAAAAATGTTTATTTGCAGAAAGAACACTACATTTTTTTTTAAACAATAACCCCACACTAGGCAACTTGCCTGTATCGTGGTAGTTGATTTAGTACGATTTCCAGATTACAAAGTATGCGGCTGATTTATGCGGTTAAACATGGTAAAGTAAATTCTACGACACGTAACAAAAAGAAACAAGTTAAATTCAGTATAAAAGCTTAAATTAAACACAATAATATTAATAAAATAGATTGGGCAAAATATCATGCATAAAATTTTGTTTTAATGACTAAATAATTAATTGAGTATCTCTGCAGAAATATGTGAGCATGATTGCGTGTTTGTATGTGTGTGTATGTGTTGTGTGAGTGTATGTGTTGTGTGTGTGTGTGACTGTGTGTGTGTTTGGAGCACAATGCATAATTATATGAGTGACGTCATTCAAACCCAATATGGCTTACCAGTTTTTTTTTGCACCCCCGTGAGTATCAAATGAAAGGGTTTGCTGAGAAGAATACGAAATAATTAAAATTTATCAAATTCAAATTAATGTTTTTAAGATTTTTCGTAAATGATTTCTCAGCTACCAACACCTCAGTTTCTGATAGTTGGCTCAACTTGACTACAAAACCACTGAAGACTTAATCAGTTCCATAATCTATATTGGAAAATAAGCATATCAGCACCTGGAAACATTAGCTAACACTGAAATAGATAAGTAGATGCAAACAAACACTCACACAAACCCACACACACACGCACACGCACACATACACACGCACACACACATATACACACATCACACTAATACTCACTCGCACATTCTTCACACTTTAAACTACAACAACAATTTATCTAATATATAAAAATGAATCGCAAAATGTGTTGGTAAGCGCATAACTCGAGATACATCTCTTATTTTTAAAGTGAATAGGAAAGAAAACGAAATTGACGAAGTAAACAACACTCTTTCAAAGATACTGAACTGGTTCACTGTGAACAACTTATTATTAAATGCTAAGAAAACAAAATGTATAAAATTTTGTTTGCCAAATGTAAAAAAGGTCAATAATAGTGTAATATTAGACAGTAATAAATTAGAATTTGTAAATACCACGGTGTTCCTTGGTATAACTTTGGATGTTTCACTTCAATGGGGACCACACATTGAAACTTTAGCGGGAAGGCTTAGTTCAGCTGCTTATGCCGTTAAGAAAATAAGACAGTTAACGGATGTAGATACTGCGAGACTAGTGTATTTTAGTTACTTCCATAGTATAATGTCTTATGGCATATTACTGTGGGGGCATGCGGCTGATATAGAAACTATTTTCATCCTGCAGAAAAGAGCTATCCGCGCAATCTATCAGATGCGATCACGTGAGTCGTTACAGAATAAGTTTAAAGAAATCAATATTTTAACTGTTGCTAGTCAATTTATATATGAAAACATCATGTACGTTCGTAAGAATTTGCATTTATTTCCTAAAAACAGTGACAGGCATAATTTGAATTTAAGAAATGTAAATAAAATAGATATAGCCTTTTCGAGACTGAGTAAGGTTAAAAAGTCATTTGTGGGGCAGTGTATAAGATTCTACAATAAAATTCCAGAAAATGTAACTAGTTTGTCAGAGAATAAGTTCAAGACTCATGTCAAAAAAGTTTTGTGCTCTAGAGGATATTATAAAATAATAGATTATGTAAATGACAAAGATATATATGTTGATTCTATATCAAATACCATTACCTGAGACTGTAATCTGAATCATGACATTATTTGTAATATACTGTTTTTTTTTTGTTTTGACTATTTAAAAGTGTGTGTGAACACCTATTTGAAATAAATTGTTTTTTTTAATTTTGATTTGATTTTGATTTTGACGGCTGGACCGATTTCGCTAATTCTTTTTTGTCGAGTTCGTTATTGTCAGGAGAAGGTTTATATGTAGGGTAGGGTAGGGTAGGGTAGTGTAGTGTAGGGTAGTGTAGTGTAGTGTAGGGTAGTGTAGGGTAGTGTAGTGTAGTGTATGTAGGGTAGGATAGGGTAGTGTAGGGTAGGGTAGTGTAGGGTAGGGTAGTGTAGGGTAGGGTAGTGTAGTGTAGGGTAGTGTAGGGTAGGGTAGTGTAGTGTAGGGTAGAGTAGTGTAGGGTAGAGTAGTGTAGGATAGGGTAGTGTAGTGTAGGGTAGAGTAGTGTTAGGTAGGGTAGTGTAGGGTAGGGTAGTGTAGTGTAGGGTAGGGTAGTGTAGTGTAGTGTAGGGTAGGGTAGGTTAGGGCAGTGTAATGTAATGTAAGGCGGTACGTAGTTCGCCGGGACAGCTAGTTACTTATAATTTCTAAAATTAGACTAAGTTTATTTTGATTAATAGTGTACATACATAGTGTACATACATAGTGTAAAGTTGTGTAGGAACTTACTTTATCGTGTCCTTTAAAAAAGGGAAGGAACTGGTTCCCAAGATACAGTCTAACGACTAGTTTGGGAACTAGGGCTGCATCTCAATGTTTGTAGCTTGTAAGTGCCAATAAACTATTTCTATTTCTAACTTTGTATCGAAACGTAAAAATACATAGCTTCTCTATTGTAAGATATATAACCTATGTTTAAACTACGTGCGTATGCGTTTATATCAAAATTTATATAAACATTAAAATTTAAACTGACTTAAAATGCGAGGTGAAAACTGCAGGAAACAAAAGTAGCCATCGTCTTTATAATGTAATAAAATCTCCTTTCATAATCTAAGTTAAGTAAGTGGCTGTCACGTTTGCCCAATAAACTGATTTCAGCTTATACCCTTATTATCAGCTGCGCGTGAGTCGTTAATCATAGTTTTTGGTAGAATTTTAGACGCATCCCTTGTGATAACTATCTTTCGGCTAGTTCATGCGAAAAATTAACAAAAAGCATGGAATATAACCGTTACACGATGATTTATTGTGTTTTGATTAAATATGCGGGAGTCCCAAATAATAATATAATTTTGGGTTCGTTTTTTGTTTATTATTTTGTATAAACTAAGTCTTTTTATAATTGGTAAGCCCTTGGCAAAATAAATATATCTTATAGTTAGTACTAACATACAGTATGGACACTCCCCTACCGCTCTCTGGATTGCGACCCAGATTGATACAGATTGGTTACAGTTTAATTGTCGAACGTATAGGATTTCGCCATTTTGTTTTTTCCGTCATTCCCTTTTTAAAATGTGATTTTTGGCCCGTTGTATGAAGTGTCCAGGGTGTATGAACCCTTGGCATCATCGCACCTGATGGTAAGTGACGATAATGCCGAAGATGGAAGCGGGCTTACCAAGATTCCCCAACACAATGGGGAACTGTCAATCTTATCTTCAAGCCGGAAAACATCAATGTTGTTAACACTGATGTTTGGCGGCAAGATGATAAGATGGTGGTAGCTAGCCAGGCGGGCTCAGAAAATGCCCTTAGTACCACAAACCAAATCGAGTCTTACAAGTTGACCCCACCAGGAATCGAACCCGCGACCTCCTGGTGTGAAGCTAATGGACTAACCATTACGCCACGGAGGCGGTCTTTGTCCGTCTCGAGTTTGATAAAACAAATTAAATACACATATGTCACATTATATGTATAGGTTCCATAGTTTCATAGTTCTATTTTATGTTCTGTGACTCTAAGTTTTATATCTTTATATGTATAATATATACATATAATTCTACTGTACGTGTGTATGTCACTGAACTCCACCTAAACGGCTGGACCGAATGGAGTGATTTTTTTTTATGCGTTTGGGTGGCGCCCTGGATGGTTTAGATTTGCAAATCAGCCCGGCAGATGGCGCTGAAGTCGGTATCTAGGTTTCTAAATATATATGGTATCTACATTTCACAAATTCTTTTTTGGTTAGTTCGTTATTGTCAGGATAAGGTTCTAATGTAGATTAGGGTAGGGTAGTGTAGGGTAGTGTAGTGTAGGTTAGGGTAGGGTAGGGTAGTGTAGTGTAGAATAGGGTAGTGTAGGGTAGGGTAGGGTAGTGTAGTGTGGTACGAAGTTCGCCGGGACAGCTAGTTTATGTATAAATACAAAATTCCGGTGAGCATGTGTTCGTAATTTTGGACAGAATTTTTTAAAAGAATTTTTGGTACTTGTGGGGTCACATTGATGGTTTTGAGTTATAATTGGAGCCGATAGGTGGCGCTGTTGTAAAGATCCTGAATTTCTTCGCTAAGATCATTCAATCCGAGCAGGTTGACACGTGTTTCAATAATATCGAATGTAAGTCTATTCGTTCAACGCGGCTGTAACGTTGAAACCGAACGCCCAATTATCGATTTTTACATGTTTTTATTACGTTTCATCACTTTCAAATAAGTTTTAAAAAATGTGTTCAATTAAAACGAAAGATATTAAAGTCACCAATTTCTGTGTGTTGGTTTCATTTAATATTAACTATTTGTTTTCGAGAAATTTTGCAATTAATGCCAAAAACAGGGTCTACATTATATTTTTTTACATCAAAATTAGTAATATTTTTAAAATTGTATTCTTTTTTTAAATCGATTTTTTATTAATTTAAGTATATTTATATTATATATTTTTTCCATGGTGGTAGCTTTACACAGCCTTTCAATAAGTTGAATTGAAAACGTAAAAATATTTTTTACTCTTCATACAAATCGATCAGCTGATCGACCGATTTTGTGCATTTTGGTATGGAGGGAACAATTTTGTTTTTGACATAAGATTAAAATACCGCCCAAGTGCGAGTCGAACTAGCACTCCGAGGGTTCCGTACCACCACACCTCTCCACACATTTGCATAGTATAACGAATTAATGCCAATGATACCTATTCACATTACACACAAGACATCAACGCAAGCTACAAAAATATGCTTTTTTTGTCATTCAGCTTCTTAGTTGGCCTATTTTTATTATTTGTTGTTTTACTTCAGATTAGTACTATAATTAAACCAGATTTCACGCTTGCGTGTATTACCGTTTTTACGATAGAGCTAAATGAAAAATACTTCTAAAGACCTATAGAAAACACGTTTTTTGATTGCTTGATTGATTGAAAACACTTTATTGCACAACATAAGAGAAAAAAAAAGATACAATGATTAAGGAAGTTGTACATATAGGCGGTCTTATCGCTAACAAGCGATCTCTTCCAGACAACCTTTAGTGAAGGAAATATGAGAAATCATTATTATGGGGTAGTAGTGGGCAATAAACAAATTCATAGAGAAAAAAAATAAAAAATAAATATCCAATCTTAAACTACGTAATACACGTAAATATATAAGTAGATATAAATGATAAAAACTAAAATACATATACATAAAACATACATACATAACATATATAGTATAGTAAGTACATACATAACCACATTAATGATGATGATGAAAACAACTAGAGATAATATGTAGGAGATTAAACAGATTTATGAAATTTATAGCGCAAGAAAGTGATCTTTAACTTTAGGTTTAAATATATTAAGGGAAAGAGAAATACGAATTGAATCAGGGAGAGAGTTCCACAGGCTTATGGAACGTATAGTGAAGGAATCAGAGTAGAAATTGGTAGAATGAGTAGGTACAACAAGGCGAAGTGAATTTTCAGATCGTAGAGGTCGACTATGAGAGGAGGAGAGGTATTGGAAACGGTTTTTAAGATAAAAGGGAGTACGAGGGTCAAAAAGCACTGAATAGAGAAGAGCAAGAGAATGGGCGTTTTTTTTTATGGAGAACCCTCTTATCTTTTTAACTTTTTCTAATTTTTAGTATTTGTCGTTTTAGCGGCAATTCTGTGAAAATTTCCACTGTGTATTTATTCTTCTTCAAATTTAAGAGCTAATGCTCTTGCCGGTGGAGCAATCTCCTTTTTTTCTGTCCTCGGCTAACATCCATTACGGTTCATGAATATAGCCCTCTGACCTTAGACAAGACGGTTCATGTAATACAGCCCGCTGACATTAGACAAGACGGTTCATGTAATACAGACCGCTGACCTTAGACAAGACGGTTCATGTAATACAGCCCGCTGACCTTAGACAAGACGGTTCATGTAATACAGCCCGCTGACCTTAGACAAGATGATCAATGTAATACAGACCGCTGACCTTAGACAAGACTGTGCATTTAATACAGCCCGCTGACCTTAGACAAGACGGTTCATGTAATACAGCCCGCTGACGTTAGACAAGACGGTTCATGTAATACAGCCCGCTGACCTTAGAGAAGATGATCAATGTAATACAGACCGCTGACCTTAGACAAGACTGTGCATTTAATACAGCCCGCTGACCTTAGACAAGACGGTTCATGTAATACAGCCCGCTGACGTTAGACAAGACGGTTCATGTAATACAGAACGCTGACCTTAGACAAGTAGCCGCTGACAGACGGACAGACATTGGAGGCTTAGTAATAGGTCCCGTTGGTCACCCGTTGGGTGTACGGAACCCTAAAAAGCAACTCATTGAATAAAATTAACAATTATTCTACCAAATAATGATGGATTTATGTGGAAATACAATAATACTAGCATTATTGTAATATCAAACATAGTAGTGCACAAATATCAATTTCTCACACGTAAACAAACATACGGTGGTAAGGCAGGAGCAAAAACTAAAAATACCGCTACGAAACACGGAAACATTCATAGTTGATGTTACCGAACTTTTTTTGGCGCCAAATGTGCTCTGAAACCAAATGGGCCGACCACATTTTTCACACCCGGAAATGCATTCAAACTTTTTTATAGGCAGCCAGTATTCGAACGGGATTCAACTTTTTTTTAAGGTAATATACCTTGTTAGGTGTAACAAACATAATATTATGTATGAAATTAAATTTAGTAGTTTAGGTAAAAATTGGTCCTGTATTGTGGTCCTGTTGGTCCTGTTAAGCTAAACACTTTGGACTTTGTACCGTTCTTAAGCCGTATGCGTATGGACCAGAATTGCACTACGAGTGTCTAGCTTGACGTGCTGGCCTGTTTACATACTTATCAAGATGTCAAGAATCGAATTGGGATATTAGTTAGGCGATGTAAAATTTCAGTGAAAGATATTATTTTTCTTTGAAAGACCTCAAGTGTGTGTTTGTGTGTGTGTGTGTGTGTGTAGTTGTGTACGCACATTCTGTACTAGTTCAAAATTTTAACTTACCAAGATTTAAATTTAAAATTATGTTTTTACTACTTAACTAATTTCGTCTTTTGCTAAAGAAGAGCAAAAACTTCTGACACAAAGGTAGTTAAAACTGCTTGAAAAATGTTTTTCGAAACTGATAGGTGATATTTTTGTGAAGTGGATGGTTAAAATTTTTATTTTATTTTAATGAAGTAATTGAGTTCGGGTCTTGGATATAAACTTCAATTGAATTCAATTTTATTCCATTAACAAAATACTTTGTGTCGGACAACAATATTACACAAAAAAAAACCCTTAGATAACGCAACTCAACAAGATTAAGTATTTTATCTATTGATTTAAGCTTTCAGATTGAGTTACTATTTTACAGTCATCATATCAGCCGAAGGGAGTCCACTGCTGGACATAGGCCTCCCCCAAGGATTTCCATAACGACCGGTTCTGTGCTTCACCAGGTCATCGGTCCACCGAGTGGGAGCCCTGTCTACGCTACGTTTTCCGGTGCGCGGTATCACTCGCGAACTTTATAGTCCCAACGGCCATCTGTTCTACGAGCTATATGCCCCGCCCATTGCCACTTAAGTTTAGCAATTCTGAGAGCTATGTCGGTTGCTTTGTTTCTCCTACCGGAGATCGTTTCTGTCTGATTCGATCACGCAGAGTAACTCCGAGCATAGCACGCTCCATTGCCCTTTGGGTGACCTTGAGCCTTCATATATTTTACGGTAAATTATCTTATTTTCTAGTTATCTAATTCACCATGTTTTATCCCACTTGGCTGATGCCAATATGTCCCACTTTCTGTGATGGAGAAGAGTGTCCATAGCGTCAATTAATATAACCGCCTCCGTCGCGTAATGGTTAGTGTCTTTGCTTCATACCTGGAGGTCGCGGGTTCGATTCCTGACGGGGTTTGTAAGACTCGGTTTGGCTGGTGGTAGGGCATTTTCTAAGCCCGCCTGACTAGCTATCACTATATTATGTAAGTCTTGCCGCCAAACATCAATGTTAACAGCATTGCTGTGTTCTAGTATGAACATTAAGATAGCCAATTACTCATTGGGTTGAGGAATCTTGGTAAGCCTGATTCCATCTTCAGCATCATCGTCACTTACCATCAGGTGAAGTGATGCCAAGAGCTTATCAATAACTAGCTGTTTCCCGCGGCTTCACCCGCGTGGACAACGTTTTTATGACTTTTCGAGGGTGCGCAGTGCGCGAGCCGCATTGCAGCTCGCGAGCGTGAAAAAAGTAGCCTTTGTGTTAATCCAGGTCCTAATCTGTCTACCTACCAAAATCCGCCAGATCCGTTCAGTAGTTTTTGCGTGAAGAAGTAACAAACATACATACTCACACACCCACAAACTTTCGCCTTTATAATATTAGTGTGATGAATAAAAACAAACAAAAAAACATGTGGAATCTGTCCACTAACTATGATACACATTGACTTGCCGTGAGTGCCTGGACACCTGCACAACGGAAGACCTCAGGCACCCCCTGGACACTTCATACAACGGGCCCGAAATGACATTTCAAAAAAGGAATCACGGAACAAACAAAAAGGCGGCGAAATCCTATGCGTTTGACAACCAAACTGTAACCTATCTGTATCAATCTGCATGACGAGGGGGTGAGGTCGCAATCTAGAGAGCGGCAGGGAGTGTCCATACCGTATGTTAGTACTGTCTAATATATATATATATATATATATATATATATATATATATATATATATATATATATATATATATATATATATATATATACATACTTTGCCTCAGGGGAGCCGCTGACGGTGGCATAGCTACTGGGCCAGTACAATTTAAAATAATCATGTGACCATACATTTTACACACCAACGATTCCAAAGGAGAATATGCCACTGCCTGTTTTCTAGTTCTTTTATCCTTAAGGCTTTAAGATGCCTTAATCCGAGCAGGTTGATACATGTTAAAATAATAATTATCAAACGTTAGTCTACTAATTTTAAGTTCAAATCAATGCGGGCTTCCGCGCGGCTGTTAAGTTGAAAAATTCCAATTCTCGATTTTTACATGTTTTTATTACTTTTTTATAGTTTCAAATAAGTTTTAAAAAAAATGTGTTCAATTTGTTTTCAAGTCACCGATTTTTGTGTGTTGGTTTCATTCAACATTAACTACACGGTTTTTAATAATTTGAATTGAAAATTGTCATTTGACCTATTTTAAGGCCGCCGTGTAATACAACACTTTTCTCGTTTAATTACCTTGTAATGGATGTGTTTACCAAAATAGCACACGAAATCACTTTGTAGCTCAAGCAAAGGACAATATTTTCGTATTTAAATCAAACCTCCTTTGTTAAGTTGGTTCATATCATACACAATGCAATGGATGCTTCTTTGTTGATGTTTTTTTTTACAGTTCTAATGCCTTTGATAGTGATAAGTGTTTTAAATTTTAAAAATGGAACGGCCCGTTGTGTGCCCAGAGCAATGGACCGATGGTATCGTACGTCCGACAGGATAGTTATTTGTTCCCAGCGGCGGCGGCGCAAGTACCAAAAACGCGTCCTGTCAGTACAGAGAGTACATACAACTTGGGCAATTTAAACATCCAAGTACTCGCTTATAAACTGCCCTGACTGCCCGCAGGTTTAGGGGAGCAATGACCTATATCCTAGCGGCGGACTACAACGTACCATCAAACTTGTACCCGGAAAAAATAGTAAACTCTATTTTTCGAGCACTAGAATCCAATTCTAATCATAGATTTCTTTTTAGTTTCCAAATGAGAACGTCACATTTAAATATTACCGCCAATTCCAATTTGATTCTTATTGGTTTGTGAGTCGTTCGAAATTTGTAATTCGGCGTCACTCTCAAACAACGTTCGGAAGTGGTGTGCGTGAGAAGTTTATGTTTTTTAAGAATTTATACTAGGATGCGTGTGATGGCTCGGATATTTTTAACCAATCCAAAAGTTTATTACCAGCTCTTATGCAATTAATAGGGCTTTTTATTAGACCGGTAAAGGACGAGGAGTTACATTGAACTTGGAATGAACTGTGTACCTACTCTGTCCTGGAGTGGCGCCTTGTCGGGAGTAAGTTCTGTCCATAGACTTAGAATATACTAGCGTAAAGTTTATGGTTATGTCAACTTTGTATGACGGTCCTATTTTAAGTTATACAATAACTCGACGAGTTCTTTTTAAATTTCGAAGCCAATTTATTCTTTTTACCCGATTACTGACTTAAGGAAAAGTCTATAGGAACTAGGAAGAGTCTGTTAGAGGTTCCAGGAGTGAGATGAACCGCCTCCGTGGCGTAATGGTTAGTCTATTCTCTTCACACCAGGAGGTTGCGGGTTCTATTTCCGGCGGGGTCAACTTTGTAAGACTCGGTTTGGTTGGTGGTAGCCGCCTCTGTGGCGCAATTGTTAGTCCATTCGCTTCACACCAGGAGGTCGCGGGTTCGATTTCCGGCGGGGTCAACTTTGTAAGACTCGGTTTGGTTGGTGGTAGGGCATTTTCATAGCCCGCCTGGCTAGCTACTACCATCTTATTTAAGTCTTGCCGCCAAACATCAATGTGAACAGCATTGATGTGTTCTGGCTTGAAGATAATATAGCCAGATCCCAATTGCTTTTGGGAATCTTGGTAAGCCCGGTTTCATCTTCGGCATCATCGTCACTTACCATCAGGTGAGATGATGCCAAGGGCTTTTCAATTGTGGATAAAAAAAAACGGCCAAGTGCGAGTCAGAACCGCACACATAGGATTCCGTACCATCTTACTAGATGGTGCTAGTTTCTTCATGTTTAAAAAAACGCGTTTTTTGTATGGATTTTTTTTTCTTTTTTAAATTTTTAGTATTTGTTGTTAAAGTGGCAACAGAAATACATCATATGTGAAAATTTCAACTGTCTATCACGGTTCATGAAATACAGCCTGGTGACAGACGGACAGACAGACGGACGGACAGCGGAGTCTTAGTAATAGGGTACAGTTTTTACCCTTTGAGTACGGAACCCTAAAATGGTTGATTAACATGTATGTCAAAATCCACATTTTTACCGCAGCCGCAGGCTTACATTTTGATATTGGCTATGTATGAATATTCTGTAAAATACATTTTTTTTTATCAACTGCGATATGTGATTCAGTACCTTACAACTAATTGGTTTAATTATAAAAAAAAAAAAAAAAAATGTATCTACGTAAGAATTTATTTATTTCCTAAATGTCAACATAAACCGTTTTTTATGCACACCTTACATAGTTATTTTTCGTTTGAGGGAAATTAGTCCTTATGCAATTAATTTTAGGGTTGTTTTTGCTTGATTGAATTTACGTTGTTGCCACTTCAACAGCAAAAGCTTAGTAGTAAATATCTTGTTATTTGGTTGTTAATGCGAATAAATATTACAAAAAGTCTTACAAAAAAAGACAAAAACATACCTATGTTTTTTAAATATCGATCGTACATCGTACACTGAATCACATCTGAAAGTTTCGCAGGTGATAAAAAAAAACGGTGTATATAAATTTTCATACAGCCATATGTATGAGTGTATATGACAAATAGGCTAAGGCTTGGTTCCGTTTGTATCCTTTGAGTACGAAATTCTTTAAATCTATGAACAAAAATTATTGTTCTAGTGAATGAGGAGGTCTGTAAAGCTAGCATTGACATCGTCGAGCATTGTAATTTGTTGCCCAGACATTACTCGAGCCAAAGTATATATGTATAAGGTGTAACAAAATTAGCTGAAACTATTTTAACTGGTGCTTCTACCCATGAAACTGAACAACTTTTCCCATGGAGCCCATAGTCAAATCGCAAAAAAATATTTGGCTCTCCCATACTAACTCGATTAGCTCATCAGCCAACTTAGTATGGGAAGTTCAAATATGTTTTTGCGATTTGACTATGGGTTTCATGGGGAGAGATGTTCAGTTTCATGGGTAAAAGCACCAGTTAAAATAGTTTCAGCTAATTTTGTTAGAGCTTATATAAGGTCTATTTTAACTGGTAAAGTCTAGTCTAGTAAAGTCTGTCTGTCTGTTTATCTGTCTGTCTATCAAAACACTTCTTCTAAGGAACGCGTAGAAGTATATGTATAGTTGAAAATTGAAATTCATATCAAATACATAGCTCTAAGGTACCTTGAAGTTGTCAAAAAAATTAACCTTCTAAGTTAAGGCCATAAAAAGATACGGCCATTTTGGTACATTATTTTGGTTCACGCAAGTAAATCAAAACTTTTAGGGTACTTCCCGTTGATCTAGAATAATGAAATTTTGCAATAAGCAGAGTCTTACAGCACAAGTAAAGAAAAAAGTCCAAAAACTGTCAATTTTTAGTTATATAACACAGAAAAAAAACTAGCCAAGTGCGAGTCGGACTCGCTCACCGAGTGTTCCGTACCACCACACCTCTGGATAAGGAAGCTTAAAAATTATAAATCGAAAACTATACATCATAAAAATAATTAAAAATCGGTTCGCGATCTATCGCCCAACAAACATAAAAAACCGGCCAAGTGCGAGTTGGATTCGCGTAAAGTAGGGTCCCGAAATCGTTACAAAAAATGAATGTTTATTTTAAAAAACAAAATTATATTTACAGTTGGTAATAGAACATTTTTTATGGAAAATCTATGAACTTGCAGACGTGGGCTAAGTACGGCCCGCAGAGGCCTTTAATCCGGCCCATTCTAAACTAGGAGTGAGAAAAAAGAAAATAGAAAAGATATCGTCGATATATCAAAAAGGCGGAGGTTTTCAATTCGATTATAAGTTTTCTTTTTTAGGGTTCCGAGGTCAACAAGGAACCCTTATAACATCGCTATGTCTGTCTGTCTGTCCGCGGCTCAGCTCAGATAGTACAATTACTAGAAAGCTATAATTTGACATAGTTATACATATTTATCACACCAACAAAGTTTTATAATAAAATCTCAAAAAAAAAATTTTTATGGTATCTCCTCTACATGTAGAGGGGGTGAATTTTTTTGAAGTGAAAACTTCTTTAGGCACGTTGGGCATATTTTGAGATGGGAAAAAGTCATTGATCAAGCCACACCGTTACCGTTACCGTAACCGATAACGATGTAACTGTTACCACCAGGAACACTTGGAGGGTCAAAACTTATGTTTTATAAGTTTTGACCCTCCAAGTGTTCCTGGTGGTAACAGTTACATCGTAACTTATAAAAAACTTATAAAACTATAAAAAGTTTTTACTTCTGTCGGCACTTCCGGAGTGGTTATATAGCATGTTTTTTTTGAAGTGAAAACGTCTTTAGGCGCGTTAGACATTTTCTGAGATGGGAAAAACCATTGAATTAGAGACACCGTTACCGTTACCTAACCCACACCGATGTTACTGTTACTACCAGGAACAGTCGGAAGATCAAAACTTAAAAAGTTCCCGGAGTGGTCAGGTTATTTACATTTTACACCGATTTTCATGTGTCGACGATATTATTTTCTATTTTATTTTTCTCATTCCTACTTTAGAAAGGTAGGTTGATGGGCCTCCGCGGGCCTTACTTTGCCCACGTCTGCAAGTTCATAGATTTTCCAAACAAAATGTTCTATTACCAACTGTAAATTTAATTTTGCTTTTTAAATAAAGATTCATTTTTTGTAACGATTTCGGGAGCCTACTTTACGCGAATCCAACTCGCACTTGGCCGGTTTTTTATGTTTGTTGGGCGATAGATCGCGAACCGATTTTCATTGGCACAAGCTTAAACAGCTTTTTCATTATTTTTATGATGTATAGTTTTCGATTTTTAATTTTTAAGCTTCGTTATCCAGAGATGTGGTGGTACGGAACCCTCGGTGAGCGAGTCCGACTCGCACTTGGCTAGTTTTTTTTCTGTGTTATTTAACTACAAATTGACAGTTTTCGGACTTTTTTCTTCACTTGTGCTGTAAGACTCTGCTTCTTGCAAAATTTCATTATTCTAGATCAACGGGAAGTACCCTAAAAGTTTTGACTGACTTGCGTGAACCAAATTATGTACCATAAATGGCCGTATCTTTTTATGGCCTTAACTTAGATTAACTTAAGTTAGATATTAGAATGTTTTATGTTTATTTTATGTTATGTCAAAGCTAAATTATATATATATATATAAGACAGATATATTTTTTAATTTTGTATGCACAGTTGTCAAAATATCTCAGTTTTTTAGATATTAAGTCATTGTAGGTACCTAAATAATGTTGATTTTGGTGTAAAAAATACTATGTAAATACTTTGCTTTTTTAGATAAATACAAATACTTTAATAACTAGAACTGAGTAATTTTATAATTTTACCTTAAGTCCCTAATGTTAATTAATTGATTACAGTATCATATAGTCATTTCAGTTATCAAAATCGACAATTTCAATATTTGGGTATGTCACACCCACCTCGCTGATGGTGTTACTATTTTTCACCTCATTCACGCCGGAAAATATCCTCTTTAAAGTCTCGGATGCTTGTCTAACTAACTAGCGAGACGATATTTTCGCCTGTCCCTACTAGCTCACATCGATAACACTGAGTAAACGCCTTGTCGGCTCGTTTGCATATTTTTATCTCGATAGTTTGGGCAGGTGCTTCGTATATTTTTAGCAATATCAATAACGCGTGTTAGGGTTCCTTAGTGTGAGCTCTTAGTTCGGGGACTAAGGTATAGTTGACCGTATTGTACATTATTAGGGTTCCGTCGGTGGCGTAACGGCTAGGGCCGCGCCGCCTCTTGACCGGGAGGTCGTGGTTCGAATCCTACTTCGTACCAATGTGTTTTCGGATTTAGATTTCATATGTAAGTTTATCCAACGCTCTTACGGTGAAGGAAAACATCGTGAGGAAACCTGCACACGCCTGCGAAGAAACTCGAATGTTGTGTGTGAAGTTGACCAACCCGCATTGGGTCCGCGTGGTCGACTAAGGCCCAATCGCCCTAATTCAGGGTAGGCTCGAGCCCCTCGGTGGGGACAAATTTGAGCTGATATAATAAAAAAAGGGTTCCGTACCCAAAGGGTAAAAACGGGACTCTATTACTGAGACTTCGCTGTCCGTCTGTCCGTCCGTCCGTCTGTCACCAGGCTGTATGTCATGAACCGTGATAGCTCGACAGTTAAAATTTTCACAGATTATGTATTTATGTTGCCGCTCACGTTTGTTGTATGAGTGCAAACGTGTTGTTTTTGCTCGTTTTTGTTCGATATTGATAACGGCAACAGGTAGACGCTTGAAATATTCATAGAATATTTAATTATATATTCACATTAAAACTAAATAATGGAATTAAAATAAAACAAACATTTAAGGGGGGCTCCCATACAACAAACGCAATTTATTTTGCTCTTTTTTGCTCGATATTGATACCGGCAACAGGTACACGCTTGAAATGTTCACAGAATATTGAGTTGTACTTTAAAAATAAATAATTAAATTAAAATAAAATTAATATTTAAGCCATACAACAGACGTGATTTTTTATAGATAAATGGTACGGAACCCTTCGTGCGCGAATCCGACTCGCACTTGGCCCGTTTTTAACTGTTGTCCTCTAAATTGAGCATAACTGCAAAGTTGCCTGTCTTTCGCTATTCTATCGAATTCATTTCGGAGAGTGCTTACAACAACTACACGACCTTATTCCTCCAACTCCACCTTTGGTCACCGAGACGCAGGGAGAACTTCCACTCCTTTGTTGTCGATACTGTTTACTGTCTATCCGCACGAAGTGCTATGGTTCCTCATTTATTATGCGGACAGCGATGGAGTGGAACTCCTTGTCTGCGTCTGTGTTTCCCGACTCTTACAATTTGGGGATCTTCAAAGGCGAGAGTGAATAGGCATTATTTGATTTTGCGTACACCATCCTACATCGTCATTTTCCCTCAGGTGAGATGTAGTCAAACGCACTTAAATTTTAAAATAATAAAAAATACCCTCTGAAATGTGAAAAAACCTAACGCGTTTTCTATTAATCAACTACGTTGAAAAACTGTGAGGAAACATCGAGGGTGCGCGGTAGGCGAACCACGAGCGGCTCGCCACCGATGATGGTGCGCGGTGTGCGAGAATGTGCGCGTTGAATGTGCACATCTAGCTTCCCTTCCACTCAACCAATTTAAGTGGGTAATAGCTCAAATAAAAAGAGCTCGTTCCAGCGAGTGTTCTTAAAACGAACCGCGTACCTCAATTAGAACCAGAGAGTGCGCGGTGCGTGAGCCGCAAGTGGATCGCGGGTGATTTCCAATCATCTTCATCATATCAGCCGAAAAAAGTCCACTGCTGAACAAAGGCCTCCCCCAAGGATTTCCACGACGACCGGTCCTGCGCTGGACATGGTCGCTTACTATGGGCCTCATAAGAAGGTTCAAGGTCACCCAAAGGGCAATTGAGCGTGCTATGCTCGGAGTTTCTGCGTGATCGAATCAGAAACGAGGAGATCCAAAGTAACCGACATAGCTCACAGAATCGCTAAACTGAAGTAGCAGTGGGCAGGGCACATAGCTCGTAGAATAGATAGCCGTTGGGGTAGTAAAGTTCTCGAGTGGCGACCGCGTACCGAAAAACGTAGCGTAGGCAGGCCTCCCACGCGGTGGACCGACGACCTGGTGAAGATCGCGGGAAGCCACTGGATGCGGGCAGCGCAGGATTTCCAATACTTGATGATGATGTCAAAGCTGTGCATCAATACCATTCTTTAAAAAAAAACAACTCGGTTGGAAAGAACAGTCGCACGGACTCGCATTACATTCTTTTTTTTATATATATAAACAGGTGTAACAATATTGGTGTAGGTCCCGTTAACTAGGAGTTCTACTCATCACACTGAACAAATTTCCCAAAGGAACCCATAGTCAACTGTAAAAAAAATTGGACCCTCCTTTCCATACAGTAATGCACAAAATTAATCGATCAACTGATGGATGAAGAGTTAGTTTTTTTTTTGCGATTTCAGCAAAGTCATAGAACAAAAGTGCTATTTTGGTAAACACATCCATTACAAGGTAATTAAATGAGAAAAGTGTTGTATTACACGGCGGCCTACGAAATGTAATTTATACTCTGTGGTGCGTGCATTAAAAGACAGTTCTAAAATTTTTAATACAACTGCTGTACGATATTGTAGGTTAAGTCAGTAAATGCTAGAAATCTGATAAGAAATCGGCAAAAAAGGAAGCCCTGCAACAAGATGGAGAGACAAGATATAGTTATACAGGGGTGTAAGAAAATTGGTGGAGGTCCCGTTAACTGGGGGTTCTACTCGTAATACTGAACAACTTTCTTCAAGGAACCCATAGATAAAGATAAAGATAAGATAAAGATATTTTATTGCAGTAAATGTGGTAAATACAATAGATCTTACAAACATAGTGAGGTTCAGCACATTTAGTCATTAGTACGACATACAAAAATTAAAAGAAAAAGTAAATATAAATTATGGCATTCATGTAAAAAAAAACAAAATGAAAATGAAAATCGTATTCTTATCATGATTTGAAATCAACAGAATAATTAAGTGTTTGGTTCAAGTAATTCTTTGATTGATCGATCTGGATTTCTAATATTACGGGAATGAATGTCTCCTGCTTTAAGAAATAAATGATTGTTTGATTTAACAAAATTACCTATGGTATATATGTACATAGATGGAAGTGATAATATGCCCAACTTTTTAAAAAGAGTCATTAAAAAAAAAATTGGACCCTCCTTAATAAAATGCACAAAATTGGTCGAACAGCTGATCGATTTGTATGAAGAGTAAAAACAATTTTCTACAATTTCTTTCAGCAAAGTCGTAGAACAAAAGTTTTTCAGTATGTTAAGTAGAAGCCCCATGTCAACGGGACCTACACCAACTTTGTTAAACCCCGTATAGACTTAGTTTTAGTATCAAGTCAGCCGGAGCAAAGAGAATCGATTCAGCTGTGGGTCCATCGAGGGGACGGACATGGGGTGTAGGTGTGGTGCTCCAGAAACAATGGCCCATATGATTGCATGTCCTAACACCTGCACTCGGGAGGAGCCAAAGCACACCGCCGATAGCACCGTCACAGTATTACGATATGGCTTACAGTAGCGCAACGCCTTTGATGTCACACGATGCCGCCACGGCGTAGGTACTAGCAGTACTAGCCTTAGCCAGCCTGGCAAACTCGCGGAGTTTGCCAGGCTGTGCCACGCCACCCGCTCCCCCGCAAGTACTCTTCCGTTGCTCTGCGTAAGTACATTCGTTGCACTACTGTAAGCTGCTAGATTGTAATACTGTGGCACCGTGAAGGTGGCCATATAATTGGTAGGATTTGACTTGTCGTCACACGACGGAGGAATCAGGATGATTTCACACATGATGGGATTTTTGATGTGTAACATCTTTGCTCTCGCTTTCCTGCAATTTGTGGGAGTGATTTCGTGAAATGGGAGGAAAATGTGTATAACAGGAAATGCGAACGTTTTTTAATTCTCGAAAACTAAGGTTGTCATAGCCATTCCGCCTAGTGTGATGGCAAAGGTAAAGATGACATACTACTACGTTAGTACTAATATATATACTGTGATACTACTATTCGAAGGGTCGGCCCGTGAATGTACGACCCGATAATTAATTAATTTCATAAGTATTTTGTCACATGTTACACATCATATGCGAGTACTGTAGGTCTCGTTTTTTTTAATTTTTTTTACATGATTTCGTAGGCTTTATAAAAATGTACCTACGTAAAACAATGACAAACTTCAGCTCTGTGGCACGTTGGACTATTAAACGTATGCAGTGAAACAGCTGAGTTATATCGACGGACGGACATGGTTATAATTAAGGTTGTTACTTTGATCATGGAACCCTAAAAACCGCAAATCGGAACCGGGTGATAATTATCCTTGACGTGTTAGTAGGTCACGAGTCGGTATCTTTAATCTGTTGACTTAACATTTACACCCGCAAACCGTAAACAAATAAAAAACCCAAGTTATTCACTCGGTATCGACCCTACACCTTTGTACTCGAGTATACTTATGAACTAAATAGACTCTATTAAAAATAATATATGGACGAAACGAAGAGCGCTATCTCCTTGGTGAAAAAAAGAGTAAATAAACAAAGATGGCGGCTATAATGACCCCATTCAAGTTAAATAGGTCATTCCACCCCGTATCTCGGGTCAGTACCCCATAAGTAACAGGACCCAAGAGTTTTTTGGGTACTGACATGAGCTCCAATTTTTTATCGGCCATCCTGACTGATATTAGTTAAATGGGTACCGTTACGTCATAGATACACACGGGAACGGATCTATGAGATAATTCTAAAGATATCTCGGAATGTAAAAAATAATAATAACTTGTTGAACTCATTTATTAACATAATATATAGTATATACACTTTACAATCTTATGACTCTCAGGATCACTGTGACTTTCTCCAAAAGCTTCTGATAATGACAAAGGTAACTCGCAGTGGATGAAATCTTGGTTAGCCTAAAGTAGGGTTCGGTCCAAAAATATGATAAGCGGCCGCTATTCAATTTCCGATTACATATCAACCTTTTTTAACAGACTTCATAAAAGGATGAGGTTCTCAAGTCAAATATATATAAGGTCTAACAAAATTAGCTGAAACTATTTTAAAGGCAAGTTCAGTAAACGAAACTGAACAACTTTTTCTTCAGCGACCATACTGAAATCTTAGAAAAAAAATCTACAATAAAAAAAAAAGAAATCTTTATAAATCCGGCACTGGCCATCGTACCGTAACAGTCCACGCGCTGACGCGCCTCCGCCGGGCTCCGCCACAGATGATAGTACAAGCCGTGTCTTCCGTCGCGTCGGACACATATTGGGTAGGTATCTAAACCCTATTTGTTTGGAAATAGCCAGACATGTAAACAAAACATGAACTTCAAAATAAACTAGTTTCAATTGGTTTTCAAGTCTTAAATGAACTAAAACACAGTATTTATGTCAATAAAATCCTTGATGTCCAAATGTAAGTGATTAAGCTAAAATGATAAAATGATTTGTTTACATGTTTGGCCATTTCCAAACAAATAGATTTTTCTTTAATGTGACTTGTCCGCAAACAGGCTAAGGCGAACTACCTACTTACTTGCTTCTTATGTCTCCGGTGATTTTCTTGGTTGACCGGCATATCTACAGGTCGTGGCATACTCGTAAAAGTACCGTAATCCCGGAATCGCTGCAAAGCACCTATAGTATTGTGTGTAGATGGCATGTAGATGGGGTCTACGGCTATGAAAATCTTGAAACATGTTCCTGGTGTCTATTAAGTTGTGGTTACAAACTTCATATCACACCGCCATGTCCAAATATTGTTGTACATGGCATTTTCACAATAAAACACTTAACTTAGGCACTTAGGTCACAATCTGTAGGTTAGGCTTTGAGAACGTAACTCAATGAGTGCGCGAGAGTAACTGAGATATTTTTTTCGCGCACGCATCGCACTTGTTTGTAGGCGAAATGTACCTACGAGCGAGCAGCAAAATAGTTCAATGGCCTCAACGCTTCAACGAAGCCGCTCAATTTCTTATTTTTCGAAAAGTGTAAATACCTGTTGGGTTGTATTTTACTACCTACATCTAAAAGGGGAACTATAAGGTTTTAAATAGGTAATATTCGTTTTTAAATAAGAATTGATTGAGAGAACTACCAAAGGTCAACGGCCAGGCACAGCGCAGTTTCGTTGCGGCAAGGCACGAATCCAGCGAAAAGAAAGGACCGTACTACAACACGAGAATATTATAGTGGGCAATAATGGAATGTGGCAATTTTTTTTTAGAATTCGGTATGGTCACTGAAGAAAAAGTTGTTCAGTTTCGTTTACTGAACTTGCCCTTAAAATAGTTTCAGCTAATTTTGTTAGACCTTATATATTATTGATCACGCAAAGCTCTTTACAAAGTAGTCCGGTTTCTATAATTCTTTCTTATTGGATAGATATTTTAAAGTTGGTCCTATACACATTTTATTAATAATGGTGTAAGATTTTAAAGTCAACTAAAAAAATAAGCGACTTACTAAAAAATTTGAATGTTCTGATCGATTGATTGCAAAACACTTTATTACAAAACATAACAGGAAAATACATAACAGGTACAATGATTGGGAAGTTGTATATTTCGGCGGTCTTTTCGCTAACAAGCTATCTGTTGCATTGATAATCATTGTTGTCAAGGGCTCACCAATTGTGAATAAAAATAAAAATAAAATGATTTCTTTATTTTGCAATAGCTGTGCCCGCGACTTCGTCCGCGTGGAAGTTTTGAATTTTAGGACTCTTGAATTTTACAGGATAAAAAGTATCCTATATGTTAACCCGTGCTATAAGGAACCATACAAAGTTTTATCAAAATCGGATACAGATTACAGACAGACAGACATACAAAAATTCCAAAAGTTGTTGTTTTGGCCTCTATATCGTTGGTAAAGTCCACCACAGTTATATTTTCCAAAAATATTTCATGTACAGACAAGGCCCCGTTACATTTTATTATATGTATATGTAGATTTAATATGAAATTAACACACGTGCCTAAATAAGTAGATATTGTAATAAATTAAACGTATAAACATACGTCTTGTCATAAGTTGACGTTCTGAAATAATGATCAGATACGTACCCTAGACGTTATTAATAATACCTTTAAAATTCGTGTAATATAATTTAACCAAAAAATTGAACTGTATCATAAGGTCACGAGTCTGGAATAACTTGTTAATACGGCCGTCATAATGTATGGTATGCCGAATTTACCTTACAATGTTAATTGTAAAATTGCATTGGCATTTAACCTACTTAATTTAATCAAGCAGATATATTTTTAAAAGTAACCTTCGGTTTCGTTAAGAAAAAATATTAGTGTTATGAGTATTTAAATGTAAAAATGGTGAAAACCGTTTTGACGTATGCATGCACTACCTTTTTATAATCATAATTATATTTATTTATAGAATTAAATTTTTGTTTCTATTTATAAAAAAAAGAATGAAACTTTACTAGTCAATGAGGCACATGAATAAAACTTGAGCAAATTAAATAATAGTTGTGGTAGCCCAAATTCAAGTTTTGTGTCTTTGTACAGTTGGAATGTAAAGGAAACAGAAAGTTCTCACTTACTTTTGCGGCTATAAACTCTGGCTTCAATTTTATGTAAGCAACTATAACCATTAACTCCTAGCTCTACAGATAACAATCCTAAATGCTTACCTACCTATCTTGAGATGTGTCCCCCTAATGTATTGCCGCGTGCACCCGGGAATCCGGGACGAGCCTTCCGCATTCCTAGGCCAGCGACCCACTGCGCCACTGGCCGCGTATCCCTGATCCTGCCGGGATGCGCTAGTGCTGAGCCGGGCGGTGTCGATAATCGAATATCGATAGGTAGGTCATGATCGAAGAGTAATATAAAATGGATCATTCATTAGTTATGTCATGAAGTAGTTATGATTAGCAAAGTTTATTGAGTAGGCACATCGATAACAACCTATAACGTCTTCACTGCTGGAACACGGGTCTTCTCGCATATTCAGGAAGCCGGGCGGTGTCGATAATCGAATATCGATAGGTAGGTCATGATCTAGGAGTAATATAATATGGATAATTTATTAGTTATGTCATGCATGAAGTAGTTACGATTTGCATAGTTTGTTGAGTAGTCACATCGATAACAACCTATAACGTCTTCACTGCTGGAACAAGGGTCTCCTCGCATATTCAAGAAGTCGGGCGGTGTCGATAATCGAATATCGATAGGTAGGTCATGATCGAGGAGTAATATAAAATGGTACATTTATTAGTTATGTCATGAAGTAGTTACGATTAGCAAAGTTTTTTGAGTAGCACATCGATAACAACCTATTACGTCTCCACACACGGATACCCAAGTCCAGATTAGTGCAGGTTTTAGGGCTAGTGGCGAACCTGGAAGATTTTCGAAACTTAGAATATTTTTTTATGAGTATCTATAGGCACAAAAATCGAGTATGAAATGTTATTCAATAAGTATACCCCCTCAGAGGTCTAGACCCCACAAAAAAGACTCGAATTGGTTAATTCGCGCGAGTTCAGATCGAGTGCTCCGTTTTTAGGGTTCCTTACCCAAAGGGTGCCAACGGGATCCTCTTATTAAGTTTATTACGACATCTGTTCCCCTTCCGTCTATCTGTTTCTTTATCTTTGTATCTTTTGAACCGTAAATGGGGAGTTGGTTGAAATTTTCCCAAAAATATGATAGATTTCCTAGCAAGTAATTTGAAAAAAGCAAACACTTATATCAACTAGGAACGTGCATTTTAAGGTTCCGAACCCAAAGATAACGAGACCTAAGGTTCTGTTGGTACCCAAAGATAACGAGACCCTATTATTGAGCCTACGCCGCTCATCCGACTTACCTTTAAAGAGGTTTTTTTTTCACAATTGGTAAGCCCTTGGCATCATCTCACCTGATGGTAAGTGACGATGATGCCGAAGATGGAAGCGGGCTTACCAAGACTCCCCAACGCAATGGAGAACTGGCTATCGTATCTTCAAGCCGGAACACATCAGTGTTGTTTACACTGATGTTTGGCGGCAAGACTTAGATAAGATGGTGGTAGCTAGCCAGGCGGGCTTAGAAAATACCCTACCACCAACCAAACCGAGTCTTACAAATTGACCCCACCGGGAATCGAACCCGCGACCTCCTGGTGTGAAGCGAATGGGCTAACCATTACGCCACGGAGGCGGTTTCTTTCGAATTGTAATAGGTAGATAATTGAAATATTCACTTTTAATCACATATACATTGATTGCATAGAGCAATATTTTAAATGAGCTTATGAACTATCGATAAAACATTTAACACCCCATCACTAGCATAGTTTAACGGGCCCAGTCATACATAACTTGCGTTCAGTCACATGGGTCCCGCTAGCTATGCATCAAGCTATCGGCAATAGCTTATTAAAGCTGTGTGATGGGGTCACAACTCACAACGCGGTATTTAGGCGTAACGGTCGGTAACTCGGTAAGATAGATTGATAGCGCGTTGGGACGCTGAGGTCATTTGCATATAAGTACCAAGGGCTTATTTAGTTCGAAAGGTCCGCATGTTAAGGCTAGTGTATCTGCGGGTCACCCTTGCGCGCTGCACACGAACGTCTTTTTTTCAACTGACTTCCAAAAAGGAGGAGGTTCTCAATTCGACTGTATGTTTTTTTTTGTGTGTTACCCAGAGATATGCTATATATGTGTTACCTCAGAATTTTTGACTGGGTGAACCGATTTTGATGATTCTTTTTTCATTTGAAAGCTAGTGCTTCCCGTGTGGTCCTATATAAATTTTATCAAAATCGGTGTAGCACTTTATTAGAAAATTAACAAAAACCAAAAATATTAATGCAAAATTGTACTAAGTTGTTGCGATGGAAGTCGGTTTTATAACGTGTTTAGCGTTTTCAATTATAATTAAATCCACTGTTTGGTTGTTACTTAAATATTAATAATTCAAAGTTTTTTTAACACTTTCTAGAAACTATTACTCGTATATCTGTATTGGTGGTTTGTCAGTTTTACGTACATAATTGACATGTTTTCTTTAATTTTGTAAATTTTTTACGATAATCTGACAAACCAAAGAGACAGACATTAGTTTCTAGAAAGTGTTCACAAATCAATAACTTTTTTAAACAACCCACTTGTTACTACTGTCGTTTTAAAACATTTTTTTTTATAACAATACTTATTATTTTATTTATTTTTTTATTTTCCTATATTTTAAGTAGGACATGCTTAAAATATACAATTTTGCGAAAAAAGTTTTTTTTTTATTAAAAAGTGGGTAAACAAAGACCCGAAATACGTTTGTCTAGCTAGTGTAGGTAACACTCCTCTTAAGCTCTTGGCATCATCTCATCTGATGATAAATGATGATGATGCTGAAATTGGAAGCAGGGTTACCAAGAATCCTCTAAGCAATATGGAAATGCTGTAACACATCAACGCAGTTGACATTGATGTTTAGCGGCTAGACTAAGACTACACTCCTCTGGCAAACGCCTGAATAAGGTCCGCGGCGAGTACTAATATTTTACGTAATAATGTAATAATAAATGTTCTTTTTTGTTTGATTGCCGTCGAATTTATTTAGGTATTAAAGTAAATTTAAAAATCTGTTAAAAATTTTTTAATGAACAGCCTGTAAGGGAGTTTGGCTCTTGCTTACGACGTACCGATTCACTTAAAATCTAGTTACTACAGTTACGTTTTATCTTTGATTGTAATGTATAATTGTGAGACTGTCGATCCCACAGACAAACTGATCATTCAGTTTTGTGGGTCTAATGTTTACCTATGTACTCATTTTTTCGATGAAAAAAATAAACAAATAAAAAATAATAATAATAAGTGTAGGAGCTCAGTTCGACAATAAAGGGTCTTTTTATTTTTCGCTTTTCGGTTCCTTTCTTTTTTCGTCGGTTTAATTTTTTGTTAAAAGTTTCTTATAGTATGGAGTTTCCAATTTTTTTTTGTAAAGTTGTTCAGTATTGTGAGTAGAAGCACCGGTTAACGGGTCCTACACCAATTTTGTTACACCTGCATAAAGTATACTACTTCGTACTTACATGCGTATTAAAGTATGTCAGGTTCAATGTCAATTTAATATGCCCTTGACTACTGATCCGAGGGTTGTGGGTTCGATCCCCACCCAGGGCAAGCATTTGTGTGATGAGCAGATTTGTTTGCTCTGTTACTGGGTGTTAAATATCTATATATGTATGTATTTAAACGTATATAAGTATGTATATCAGTCTCTGGTAACCCATAACACAGGGAATCCTACTTTGGGGCCAGATGACCATGTGTGATTTGTCCCAGAATATTTATTTATATTATTAATTTATTATTTAATTTCTAAAAAAAAACCGGTCAAGTGCGAGTCGGGCTCGCTCACCGTTGGCTCTGTACCACCACATCTCTGGATAAGGAACCTTAAAAATAATAAGTCGAAAACTATACATCATAAAAATAATTAAATATTTGTGTATGCTTGTGCCAATGAAGCCCTTTCATACGATACCCCACATGACACGGTTAACTCAATTCAAAATTTGGACCGCCGTTCCTTGCATAATTGATTACGTACTTTAAATAAACACTCTATTTTTTGTGATATAATTACAAATGTATAGTTTTTTTTAGATTTTTCTCTATACTTGTAGTGTGGGACGGTATTACTTGCCAAATTTCATAGGTCTAGGTCAACGGAAAATTCCCTACAAATTTAGATTCCCTTGAGAATGGCGAAATATACCTTTTTTGCGGCATAAACGGCCGTATCATTTTTTCACGTTGATTCAGAAGTTCGATTTCTTCACAGCTTCAAAGGACTGTAGACCGAAGTATATGGTTTTAATTTTAACACAATACCTCCACGCGTTCCCGAGATAAAGGGTCGTGAGAGACAGACGGACGGACAGACAGACAGACAGACAGACAGACAAAGAGACAACAAAGTGATCCTATAAGTGCCAGCACACATCTACTTACCTATCAAATGTTTAAGATTCGATAGCTTTGCTGGCACCGACCTCAAAAAAAAAATTTAGGCCCCTAATTTGATTCGTTCCTACCTTTGATCTCGTAATTGTTGCTTAATTTCGTGTATTCATATAAAAAATGTTATTTCATACTTTCATGTGAAATTCTTTTTGAAGTCGGTTTTTAGTTTTTATAAACTTTATTTTTATTTTTTTATTTTCAGTGATAATGCTATCTATATACTTAATAACTTTGAACCCAATCACATAGGTACTCGCGAATAAAAATAATATCATAATGCATGCATATCATCAACCGATACAGAGTCCTGTGGCTTTCATCATCATCTTAGCAGCATCCATCATCCGGTCACCTGAACAACCTGATAGAATACAACTATCGCTTTATACGTATCTACGTATAATAATTAAAGAATTATCCTCGAACTCCTAACCGTTAAGGAGTTGTTTGTACCTTCCATCGTCAGCTCATCAACATACGATGATCACTATAAAATTTTAATAACTTTAGAAAATACATGAAACAAGTACTACATATATAAAATTTGAGGCTTGCCCTCGATTTCCCTGGAATTCCATCATCAGATCCTGACTTGGTGAAAAATACAACTATCAGTTTATACGTACCTAAGTATAATATTTAAAGAATTATCCTCCAACTTCTAACTGTTAAGGAGTTGTACCTTCCATCATCCGCTCATCAATATGAGATGATGACTACTAGACGCAAATACTTGAATAGTTTTAGAAAACGCATGAAACACGTAATACGTGTCTATAAAATTTGAGGGTTGATCAGACGCACCACTTTTTGAAGCTGAATTCTAGCAGAAAACAATGAAAAAGCAGTAAACAAAACTACAAACGCGTTCACCACAAATCCCGTCAAAAACTACCTCATAACTGATATCTAAAATTTAATCTAGAGATCCCTTGATCATATTTTGTTGTCGGTGGCTCAATCGGTAACGACTCAGTTCTCCTAACCACAGGTGCTGGGTTCAAATCAGGACGGCCAATGTACCAATGAGTTTTTCGAAAATTACTACATATACTCAACGATTGCTTCAACGGTGAAGAAAAACATCGCGAGGAAACCTGCACACACCTGCGAAGAAACTCGAAGGTTGTGTGTGAAGTCGAGCAACCCGCACTGGGCCCGCGTGGTCGACTAAGGCCCGATCGCCCTAATTCAGGGTAGGCTCGAGCCCCTCGGTGGGGACGTATATGAGCTGATATGATGATTTTGTTGTGATTTAATATTTTTATCCACAATTTGTAGGTAAGCCCATGGCATTGCACCTGATGGTAAATGACGATGATGCGGAAATCAGAAGATGATTTACAAAGATTCCCCTAAGCAACGTGGAACTGGCTAATAATACTGGCTATCCTATCTCCATGCTGGAAGACATCACCACAATAGATGTCAACAATGATGTTTGTGTAGTAAGACTTAGTTAAGAACATTATTAAGACCCGCCGGGAATCGAACCCGCTACCTCCTTGATGTAAATACTACATGTTACGCCACGGCAGCGTTTTAAAAGTTACTAAATATTAAAAGGTGATTCCTTTCGATGTTCGTTAATAATATTGTTAAGTTAGCAATAGCCAATTAAATTTAAAATCAGAAACCGGACTGCATTAAAAGATTACCCCCTTTTTGGGCAGTCGGGTAAAAATGAATCCTACGTCACTCAAGGTATTCTCCACTTCAAAATCCAGCAAGCCGTTTAGGCTACAAGCTCAGCCAAAGAAACAGATAAACATACAATTTAATACATACATACACCCGAGAAACATTACCCTGCTTCGGGTAAAAAGAGTAAACTCGAGGAAATAAAACAAAACAGCTCAAAAATAATATACGTAAAACATCTTTATTAATCCATTATGTTAAAATCTAAAAAATCCAATTAATCCTAGGGTGGGATCCATTCTGGGCCTTTTATTTATAAATCTTAATTAATTACACAAAAATGAAATCGCATTTTTCAGTCTTAATAGGCAATGCTGAAATAAAATAGTCATTCCATCCAGTCTTATCTATAATATTATGTCTAATCTACAAAATAAACCCCCCATTTAATATATTCCTTACTATATAAGTATACTCATAGTCTCCTGTTATTTTAAATAATATGTGATATTTCGACATTTCATTATGGCCCATTAAATTTTGAAGGGCATTAAAGAATAAACCAAAATTAAGGGTTATTCGGTCTAAAAGATTGGTTTACAAAATATATGATAGAGCTATTTACAAAATTTGTTATGTGTATTTTTTTTTAAATATGGGACAAATAAGTAAAAAAGCAAAATTATTTACAAGTTCGTTGTACAGGAAGCGGAAAGTTAAAATGGTAACTAAATATGCAAAAAGTTACGTATTAAGGAGTCGAAATCACAAATAGCCTTAAATTATAAACGTATTAATAGGGTATAATATGCATGATTTTTTTATCGCATTTCTTAACAAAATATGAAAATTCCGTAAAAACAATGTCAAAGAGTGAAATATTCGTTTAAATCGACCAAGAAATACGGAAGATATAAAAGCATTTTCAACTATTATTAGACAGAGAGATCCGACATGAAAATGTGACGACATAAAACACACGGTCCATTTATACTCTATGCTACATTCTGTTTTGCTAGAAAGAGATAGAGATAAATCTTTAATGGCTTATATCTTGGTTATTTTTATAGACATTCAAAAATATTTGTTGTGAGCTTTTAAATAAAGCAAAAAAAAATAATAATCATGCATATTCCCCATTATTTTTAGTAGTATATAAAAAAGTCTTCTTATGTCTATGAATAATTGCGGTAAAATTTTGAAGGTTCCTCTAAGTAATATACAATTAAAAATGCAGGGAACCGTTCAAAACACCCTTGCCTCTTTTTGCTTGTCGTAAAATTTTCTTATAAGTACTAACATCTAAGGAGATGGCACTTCACCGACAAAAATTTTAGTCTTTGCATCTAAAACTCTAAAGCAATGCACCAACAGTAGTGTACTGAGTTACGATTTTATCAAAAGAGCGCTTTTCCTATTTAAAACACGTCACTTGAAGTGCTTGTTTTGTGTTTGTTTGCCGTTTTCAGGGCAGGCTAAGGTTCATTGGCCATACTGCCTTGTTTTCAGTTTATATGTTTTTTCCAGTAGGACTCGTATTAGGTACGTCTTCAGTAAACTTTTTTTCACGTATTTTCAGCATCATTGTCATTTTTTACTGGCACTATATAACTAACTTAACCTACACACTCCAGCAAACTTCTTGTGGGAACTCGAAACACAGCATACACACTTTTATTTCATTATCCTACACAATAAACACATAAATGGTACTTTGCTGATTAATACACTATCAATATTATACATCAAAAACCACGAAATGTATCTTTTCGGATAATAAAAGAAAAATGACAAACTGAACGCTATCAATTCCCGCCAAGAAGTATTTTTCTCACTTGGAGTGCTCTCCTACGGGTATACCTACAGTCTCCTTTATTTAAAAAAAATATGGAACAATAAAAGATGGAAATCTCCATAGTAAACACATACTCGTGCTGCCATCTAGTGATTGCTGGAAAAACAGTCATTCTAAACGCAGAGACTTGTTTTTTAAAATTTAAATCAGTGACCCATCATCTTATGCTTCATTTAAACTATAAAATACAATAAGCAGTTAAATATTTATAATAATTTATTTATTAAAATACAAATCCATGAAAGATAAAAACACAACAAAAAGACATGGGTAAGACATATTTTTTATATGGTGAATGACATGGTGAGAAAAATATTAAAGTATGAATTTTAGCTTAATCTAGTGAGTATTGTGTCTCGAAATGATTTGAAAAAATATATTTTCTAAAAGTCTAAACGAAAAGTGTATGAAAATTGAACGGAATCAGGATTTTTCTGGGCGTCAGGCGTGTTGCGCAGAAAACAGGCATCTGAAAAGAATAAAAAAAAAATTGTTAGTAATTTAAAAATGAAACTTAACCTTCTGAAAAAAGAATAGTTATTTATTACATCATCATTAGTATCTTAACAGCCGAAGGGCGTCCACAACTGGACAAAGGCCGCCCCCAAGGACTTCCATGACGACCGGTTCTGCGCTGCCCGCATCCAGCGGCTTCACACGACCTTACATACGCGATCATACATATCATAATTATCATCATATCAGCCGAAATACTTTCACTGCTGGGCAAAGACTCCCAAAAGGATTTCCACAACGGTCGGTCCTGCGCTTCCCGCATCCAGCAGCTTCCCCCGACCTTCACCAGGACGTTAGTCCACTGAGTGGGATGCCTGCCTACGCTACGTCTTCCGGTGCGCTAGCGCCACTCGAGAACTTGACAACCCTAACGGCTATATATTCTACGAGCTATGCGCCCCAACCACGGCCACTAGCTAAACAAGATATTTAGGTATGTTTACTCAAAACCAGAGTTAACTATTTATTAGTACTTATATTCTTAAGATAATTAAATTTTTTTAATACATTTGGATACTAGATATTATGTAGGTAGTAGGTTTATTTATTAACCGACTGCGCCAGAAGGAGGGTTATGTTTTCCGAGTGTATGTATGCCATCATCATCATATCGTCCACTGCTGGACAAAGGCCTCCCCCAAGGATTTCCAAGACGACCGGTCCTGCGCTGCCCGCATCCATCGCATCCATTCACTTAAGTTTAGCAATTCTGAGAGCTATGTCAGTTGTTTTGGTTCTACGGACCTCCTCGTTTCTGATTCGATCACGCAGATGAACTCCGAGCATAGCACGCTCCATTGTGACTATATACTTACATACTATTAAACCAGCAATATTTATGTAAGTATGTATTATATTGTTTTGAGATCTCGAAAACGGCTCTAAAGTTTTCGATGAAACTTGCTATATGGGGGATTTTTAGGAGCGGAAAATCGATCTAGCTAAGTCCCATTTCTGGGAAAATGCGTTTTTCTGAGTTTTCACGCACATCGTCTTTTCCACGCAATAAGGTTTTTATTGTACCAGATATGATATACAGGATGTAGCAAAATTGTAGTAGGTCCCGTTAACTGGGGCTTCTACTTATCACACTGAACAACTTTTGTTCTTCAGTGTAAAATCGCAAAAAAAAGAACTATTAATGAAAATCGATCAGCTGATCAACCATGGATTTGAGCATTTTTGTATGGAAGGCTCTATTTTTTTAAAAAGAGTAGAACTATGGGTTACTTCAGTTAACGGGTCCTACACAGAGATATGCTATATATAAGCTGTAACAAAATTAGCTGAAAGTATTTTAACTGGTGCTTCTACCCATGAAACTGAACAACTTTTCCCATGGAACCCATTGTCAAATCGCAAAAAAAAATTGGCTCTCCCATAATAACTCGATCAGCTGATCAGCCAACTTAGTATGGGAAGTTCAATTTTTTTTTTGAGATTTGACTAGGGGTTTCATGGGCAAAGTTGTTCAGTTTCATGGGTAGAAGCACCAGTTAGAATACTTTCAGCTAATTTTATTAGACCTTATATAAGGGGAGGTAACAAATGGTAACAAATCTCTGGTCCTACACCAATTTTTTAACACCCTATATAAGCAATAGTCCAGTGGTCAAAGCGTTGGTTTTCCTCCTCTTAGACCATGGGTTTGATTCCCAGTGCGGTCGAATTGTAGATTTTTGTTTTTTTTTTAAATTTTTTTGCTTTTCCGAGCTAAACAGGTTGGTTGCCCAAGAACTGTATCTTAAACTCCACAGAATCCAAATAAATCAATCCAATTTGTAAATATGTAAAAAATACGATCCGAAAACTATAACAAATTTAATTTAAAAAATACTTGCGATTTTTTTTTAATAAGTAGCTCGGTAATGTGTTTTAGTGTTCATTGACATATTTCTTGTTCGCCCTAACATTACACCCTTCATGACACTTCATACAACGGGCCAGAAATGAAATTTCAAAAAAGGAATGAAGGAAATACGTTAGACTATCAAACTGTAACCATTCTGTATCAATCTGGGTGACGAGGGGGTGAAATCGCAATCTAGAGAGCGATAGGGAGTGTCCATACTGTATGTTAATACTAATATAAATATACTTTGCTAACATACACGTACATATTGCTTGTAATAATGTAAGTACACGGTCTAAACTTAACTGGTTTTTCAATGGCCAATATCTGGTCTGATATGCACATGTCTGATGTCAGGTGGTCACTACGCAACTGTTTTTATTATTTTAATATTATATTAAGTTTAGTAAATTATTAACTTGCTCTATTTAAAACTAGTCTGGCAAAAATTACTTTAGAACTTGCAATTCTTCAGGCACCTTGATAAATAGCAAATAAACGCATTTTTTTAAATCGATTGTGCGTTGTCACATTGCAGTAAAAAACGCACCGTCGTCGTCGGCGCCCTTTGATAACAGTACAAAGAGTATTTTGTTAAAAAATGTTACTGCAAAAAAAAATGTAAAGCGACCACCTAGATCTGAATATAAAAGAGCTCATTCCGCATAGTTTTATTGTAAGGTCATTTGTAAATTTTAATTTTTTGCGGAATATTTTTAAATGTCCGCAGTGTTGCAAAAAAGTTCTCTTTGTTTTCGTATTGAATATTGTTTTTTCTTTGTGTTTGCACAAATTGTAAGGATAGGCCTTTGAGAAAGAGCTATTGTTTTGACGCGGTAGATTTTGGTGTAAAGAACGATCCTTTTTTTTAATATTCAAAAATTTTGGGATATTTTGTACAAACCTCTTGACGTCAAACGAAAAAGGGCTAGACAACACACCCAATAGAAATATTGTCAGCTATTAAGAAGTGTCCAGTCCAATAACGACGCGCGCCGCTATTTTGTATTAACTCGTTCTAAAAAAACCGGCCAACTACGTAAATTAACTATGTAGTAGGTATACTACTAAAACCCACTAGGTGTCTCTAGTTTCTAAACAATTAGACTTTGGAAATTACTATTTTCCTGTAAGAAAGGAAGAACTTTATGTTCTTATAGATTTTCCTGTAATCTATGCATTTAACCTTATAGAATGTGATTTTTTCAAAATTTTAGGTCCAGTTGTTTAAAATGGTTAATATTCGCCTATTTTCTTAAATAATTTCATAAATATTTAAATTAACATCAATAAAAAATATATTTGAGATTTATTATTTATAATTGTGATGTGTGTGTGATATTTGAGATTCTCACAACAAGCCCTTTCATTTGATTATGTCACACGATACAGTCTGCAAAATTTGTTTTATATTATCTTATTTACCCCCCAAAAGTGTCCCCTATGTTTAAAATAATTTATTTACGTTACATTTCCGTCTTTGCGTCACCGACTTACATAAGTGTACCAAACAACTCAATCGATTCAGTAGTTTCTAAGCAAATCGGCTGTGACAGACGGACGGACAGACAGACACACGAGTGATCCTATAAAGGTTTAGTTTTTTCCTTTTGAGGTTTCCTTGGAGATTTTTCCTTCACACCACACTTTGAGTTAATTTAACCTAACTAACATAACATTATACTCGTAAATGCGAAAGTGTGTCTGTCTGTTCGTTTTCTTTCACGCTAAAACCACAGCACCGATTTCGCTAAAATTATAGGCATAAAAAACAATAAGAACGGGTGGAGAATAATATAGGACACTTAAGTTAAGTGTGTATTTGTTAATCTTTTATGCTAAAACTACTAAACCGATTTTGCTGCAATTTGGCATAGAATTAACGTGAATGGCGGAGAACAACATATGATACTTTTTATCCCGGAAGAATGCAAAGTTCCGCAGTGATTCCACGCTTGGGAGCCGCTTGCGGCTCGCACATTGTGCACCCTTGAATACAGTCATTAAACAATCCACGTGCGCGAAGCCGCAAGCAAGAGTTAGTAAATACTTAATAACTTTAGGAATAAAATAAAATATTATGTCAAACTAATTCTGGGTCATAATTAGTTCGTTAGGAATTAATTAAATATAAAAAACCCGACTGCGTAAAACTTAAACTCTCTTTTTGGCCAGTCGGGTAAAAATGCATTCTATGTCACTCACGGGATCAAGACAAATTTAACGATACCTCATACGTTAAAATCCTATAAGCCGTTCAGGCTAACATAGAAATCTAATTAACGCACTCAAATTTTTGATATAAAACATATATCTTCATACATACATACATACACTCGATAAACATAACCCTCCTTCTGAGGCAATCGGGTAATAAAAACCTTGTCAAGCTGCTTGGTCAGGCTTTATGAAGGAAGAAAACACATATAAGTGACAGTTATGTAGTTGAAACGTAATTAATGTTTATTTATTTCACTTATCTATTTAATCGCTTTAGATGAACTAATGTAGGCTTTATTCACTAAAAAATAGTATTAAAAAGTGCGTTCAAATGCCAACAAACCCAAGAAATAAACTTGCAGCAGTAAAAGTACTTAATAAAATAATTTCCGTATTTATTTCTAAAGCGACTATATATTATGTTAATAGTTACGTAGTTATTTAATTATATGAAAGAGTAGTGGCTATCGAGGGTTATTAGGGGTGCGCGGTGCGTGAACCACTTTTTTGGTCCTGAAGGTTCAATCTAAATATCGAATAAGTAGTTTCGGTGACCAAAAAGTAAGAACATCCTTTACTAATTTTACTTTAGTATGGAATTATTACTAAAATATCTTAGTATAGAAATAAAACATTATTTACCAACCTACCGATGACAATCTTCTGATACATATAAGCGTGTTGCACAGTGCAAC